>CAWUFW010003676.1:997500-1597500 GCA_963921515.1 Calotriton arnoldi
GCCTAAGCCTAAAAATCTTCCGAATCCATTATGGAGCTTGGATATATTCTAAAGGCGGGGAATCTGCGGTTAGGAGTATCTATTAGAAACCAAAATGACACCACTTCCAGGACTGCTTGGGAGGACTGGAAGAAGGAGACAGCACCAGAAAGACCACACAGAATGCATAGAGATGTCAAAGATATACAGTAAACGGAGCCATAAACCATAAAAAACAAACAAAGAAAGTGGCTGATAAGGTATTCAAAAACACTTCAGACGTACCACAGCACACTGGGCGCTGATTCCAAGGTAAGATTGCAAAAAAAGGAGAGAAGGGACTGGCATCAGTGGTAGGGAGAGGGTTAAGCAGGGAAGAAACTAGCAGCTGTGCTTCTAAGTTTGATATCTAGCATAAGGGGCTAACATGTCTGATCTCAAGAGATCAAAAGAAGAGCATCTTAATGAACTTGCACAGAACAGAGTCCAGATGGACTGATGCATTCATACGCGTGTGCGATACTAGCTAAGCACAAGGTTTAACATCAAGTCTAAAGCACAGCAGTAGTCCTGGTTAACCACAAGATGGTGGCAACTCTCTCAGAGAAATGCTGATATAGGGGGAGGCAACGTGAGAGAGTATGTGTGAGTGAATGTGTTTGTGTGCATGTGGGTGTACAAAACCAGGTCTTACTTTTTTTTGTAATGCAGCATGCTTGCTGTATTCGGACAATGCTATTCACGCACCTGCATCTCTCTGGTGAGTCTTCTCGATCTTTCCTCCTAAACTTGTTAATCGTGTCATCGATGGTGCTTCCAATTTTGTCACCAATTTCTCCCAGTTTGTCACTGAAGGGGAAGCCAGTCTTACTCTTGTCCCATTCTTCATCCCATTTGGACTTTGGTTCTGAATCGTACCGTTCACCTACAACAGGCAGCAAAACACATGAAAACTGAAGGTCCAAAATGTAGCTAGTTGCCTGGCCTTTTGTGAGCCAGTGAGCAAAAAGGGAAGAAACTCTACAGACTAAGAAAAAAAGCAAACAAAAAGACAGAAGAGGCTACTAAGGGTTGGTCACTGATGGTGAGGAGGCACCGCTAATAGGCAGGAATAGGAGACAAGGCTTGCACACAGATGTAGTGTCATGAAGGGGAACTGGAAGAAAAGGATGGATAGGTATTAGGACCAAAAGAGCATGACTGAGAAGATTGTAACAGAGCACGTCTTATTACAGGACATCCTTCATGAGGAGAGGCCCACACATCAGAAGAGGCTGAAGAGAAAAAGGTTTTACAGAGTGAACCTCAGAGTAGAATGCACCAGAGCACCAAAAGGAATACAAAATCTTAATAGAAATGGAAGGGGAAGGTATGCTTTGGGGAGGGAGAAGTATGCTTTGGAAGAGGGTTAAGGAGTGGAGGAGACTTTGGTTTGACAAGTGTAAAAAGGGAGCCTTGGAGAAGAGAGAAAAAAAGGCAAGAAAAGAGCATAATGCTTTCAGTGCGAGAAGGATAAGGGAATATTGTTAGGGGCAAAAAAGAAAGACAATAGAAGCAATGAGACTATCAGTCTACAGGCAGAGTAACTCCTGGAGAAGGGACCAGGATAAGTAATAAACCGCACTAAAAACGCTGTGTAGCACTGTCCAGTCATCTATCAATAGTTCTAGGTCATATGCTTATTTAATTATCGGACCAAACAGTGAATTCAAGGGCAATGGACAGGGTTCTGTGTAGCAGCACTTCTATTACAATTAAAATCACAAATAATGCATACCTCATTTCTTGATCATTGCAGGCTCCTAGAGTAATCAATGCAGTGCTGGCTTCTCATACTCCACACAAGAGCTTTCTCTTCATCAACTGTGGGTATCATACATTGATGGGCTTTGGGAAAGGGTAGGACGCACAGTGCATGGATGTGAGATAAAGAACAATGGAAGGTCATTATTGTTTTCTGATTCTAAAGGGCAAAAATGGGCTAATGAAACGCACTTTAGGAATACTCAAATCTACATTCAAGGGTGTCAGAAGAAAAAGTCAATGCCCAAAAAACAGGCAGAGTACGAGAAGCCAGCACTGCAGAGCAGAAAGCAGACACCCATCAAGAGATGCAGGTGCGGTGACCTGTGTGTGCCACACAGGCAGCCCAAGAACAAGCAGCATCAGCATTCAGGGGAGCACAAGCAGAGAGCAACACTGCGGGCAGCAATTTTCTTGGGGATAGGAGACTAGCAAGGAGACGTCTGCAAGAAAGAACCTGTCAGAAGCCTGGAGTAATGCATAAGTCCATCTTGCAGGGAGATGTCTAAAATGCTGCACTGGTTGGAGACACACCAGCACCTCTTACAGAGAGGTGTTTTCAAAGAAGTTTCTTGTAGCCTGAAAATTGCACAAATCACTACACTAGGGTGGCGCTACAGCAAGGGCAAGTTTGGCGTCTGAACCTATACAGGCCTGATCTGTAAGGAGGGGCGAGGAGAGATTTGAACTTCTCCCCAAAGGAGATGCAAAGAATCAGGGAGGCCTGGTACCCATTTGTGCATGAATGGAAGCACAAAGGGGAACCTCCCATTCCTGAAGTGATGTACAGGCCTATACAACTAGCACGTATCTACTAGATTGAGATTTCCCAGGCTAAAAACAAGAAATGCAAAAAAGCAGCTTCAAGTATGAGCCTTCCTGGGGTCACGAACAATGCATAGGTTTAACCATCTAGCACAAAGGCTCAAAGAAAAGGCTTGGGCTGGGCTTGACACAATGTACAGGTCAGCCCGGTACAGAAGTGTTTGCAAAGAGCTGTGCTACTTGAACCTTGCGGCCATTTTGTAACAAGGTTTCTAGAATGAAGAATTCATTCAGGACCAGGACTGCAACTCGGGCTAGTCAGCAGGAAAGCGCCTTCAATCACACAACATTACGGGGAACTGAAATAATGCTTAGTGCCTACTTCAAATCTACTGCACACAGCAGCATACAGGAAGTGGCTCAAAGGCAGCATAAACTGTTATACTACAATTGATCCAAATATAAATAGGAGCCAATGAGAAATATCAGCAAAATCATCTGACTACCTTCTTCAAATAATACAGCATGAGGGAATGTCTGTCTTAATTTGCCTTTAGTAGTGCTATACAAGGGAATATTTCTTGCATTACCACCAATAGTGCAATATGCCAGAATGTTGGTGTCTAGGATTATACCACGAAGAAAGTGGGACTAATCCAATGAAACGTGAAATGAAATTTGAAATGAAATGAAATTTGTACTTGTAAAGCGCACCCATACCCCCAAAGGGGTGTCCAGGCGCTGTACGCATACCGCTGTGGAACCCTTCCTGGCTTTTCCCTGTGAAATGTCCACTCCTGGGCACCCCCAGGGTGAAGCCAGGCATCCCAGCTCTGTTGGGGCCGTTGTGGAGATTAAGCAAGCTATTGCCCAGAGTTGCAGAGTGGGACCCATGATTAGAATAGGCACCGAGGCGAGAATTATCAGGTCCGAGGAAATTGAGCCCAAGACCCGCCGAGGTGGGAATTGAACCCTGGTCCAGGGCCAGATCTCTGCATCAGGGTCTGCCGCTCTAACCATTGAGCCACACTTCTCCACTGAGAACGTGAAAGGTGGACCATCTGTACACCACATATCATCACTCAGACTACTGCACTTTTAGAATCAGATTTGGGTGTGATCCTTGTGGGTTACACCACTTGACAGGGATTTGCACCAGTCTGATAAAACAAATAATTATTGCTGCCCTGTGCATCTTATTCATACCTTAAAAGATGAAACTTAAAGGACTGCCTATTTCTGAATGGTACGTTGTGGAACCACTCGGTTTAAATTCGTAGGGTAGGACTGCTGTCTCTCTTGCCCAGCAGGAAGATTTGTGAGGTGTACTTTTCATAAGCATGAGAACCACAAGGTTTCCTGCTTCTCACCTCAGTCTCCCTGAAGATGGGGCCCAGAGGTCCAACCCACAGAGAGAAGGGGCTCAAACGGACTGGCAGGTCACGTCCATAGAAAAAAAGGGTTGATAGGTCCGGTCCCCAGCTCAAATGGGCAGTGAGATCCTGGCCTCTGATCTAAAGCACCACAACATCTGCTCCCCAGAACAAAAGGGGTGCGAAGTGCAGGCCACAGATCAAAGGGACTAGGAAAAGAAAGCATCAAATGAACGGGCCACAAGGCTGGAACCCCAGACCGAAGAACCCTGAGGTGCGGCCCCCCATATCAAAATAGCCACAAGGTGGCATCACCCATATCGAAAGGGCCGCGAGGTCTAATGTATGGCCCTCTATGTTAAAAGGACCGCAAGGTCAGTTTCTCCATGTCAAAAGGGCAGCAAGGTCTGGTACCACCGATCAAAAGGATAGCAAGTTATAATCCCCAGATCAAAAGGGCTGAAAAGTCTAATTCCCCGAAAACAGGGACTGCCACAACTAATTCCCCAGAGAAAATAGACTTTCAGGCCTACTCCTACAAATCTACTCCCCAGAAAGAAGGGATCACAGGATCCACTTCCAGTAACAAAGGGAAAGAAAATCTAGTCCCTAGTACAAGAAGACCGCAAGACAGTCCTCAGAAGGAGATACAGCACTGAGTAGAAGCCTGAAGCAAAGTAAAATCAAGGGTCCATTCACTCACTTCGGTTTTCACTAACTTGGGGGGTAAAAATAGATCAACAAAACCGATGATCAAAAAAACATTAAATGTTTGTCTCCTGCATATTCTTCAGATAGTGGCTCAGAAAGTGCTGATCAGGACTTTCTTAGCAATGGTTGTAGTAAATCAAGTTTTAGATCTTTAAGTGCCCTAAATGCCGTTGGTCTGACTGGTGGAGGTGGGCCTACTTATGACAAAGGTTGACTGTAGGATTATGCTATGCACCGGGCACCCTCTTCTTGCAGATGCTCTGAATGCTCAATCACCAAAATTCAACTGCTCTTCTGACCTCCCTGTCCAACACACACAGTACTCACTGTATCTGAACCCCCCAACGCTGTCTGAGGACACCCCAATGTATTTATCTTTGTTCTTCTTAGCTTTTTTCCTCTCTTCGCGCAACCGGTCGTCGTCCTGAGCGAACTCCACCATTTCCTTCACCTTCTGACGAATGTTCACCCCTTGGTCTTTGCCACTTTCATCTGTAATAAAATTTAAAAAAAGACAAACTTTAGGGTGTGATGGAATCAGATGAGCCAGTAGATTTTAACCCAAAGCAATAGCAATATAGCAAGCAAACAAAGTCCAAATGGTACAGAGCATTCTTTATATAACTAACATCTACAAACACCTTTTACAGACAAGTACAAAAAGAGTACAAAGAGAGTTTCTTCTTTATAGTAAGAGAGAGCAGGAAGTCATGCAGCATAGTGAGCTCACAACAGATCTTTTTCCTACCCACTTCAAGATATTTGCTTTTCATCTCCCTGTGTATACCCTCCACCAGCTAACTGAAGACCATCATAATGTCCTTGGATTTGTAACAATGCTCTAGATGTTGTAAGACAGTGGGGTAAACTTGAGACTTTAGCACGGACAGTAGAAACTTGCAAAGAAAAAATTAGCATTATCTTTTCTCTACTAAAGTGGAGGATTCCTTCGGTGGATTTCACTTCAGGTAGGCAGGATTCTCAATTTAACTTAAAGCAAAGTACATATGGAAATAAGAATAATGTCTTCTCATTAACTCATAAAATGGCAAAAACCTTAACTGCCATCCCTCAACCTGTTGGCAGGCAAATAAAACAGATGGATAGACAAATTGGCATATTTCTCACGATACAGAGACAGTCAGTCGTCACTGGGTTGTAGTTTCCGATTGGAGTTGCAAGGTCACAAATACTATTGCGCCCGGAGAATATCAGCAGGAGATCGTGAGGCTTCTCGCACGCCAAGAAACCCTAATTATAAAAGGGACTTTAGAGTGTGCAACAAGGATCTATCAAATTTAATGAAAAGCTCAAATGGGGAATGCACAAGTTTAACCTCATTACGGCATATTGCAACAAATAAGATTGATAGCATCTTAAGCCATGGGTTATCCGTGCCTGCGATCTAAGCGAATCCAACGTTATTCTTCTATATTGTGGGTCCAACAAAGGCCTCAAAAAGATATATTCTACACCCATAACTTGGACATCAATAGGAAAGACGGAGGTGTTTGTCCCAGATTTCCATGGGAAATCCTTTGCTTCAGAGGTCCTAATATTTTTATAATAGGAGCGTGAGGTGGTTTTGAACTTGTTCCAGTCTATGTCAGTTTGTCTGTGAGAGTTACAAAATTTCAGTCTTGATAAAGATTGCAATATAAGGCTTCCATCGAAACGCGTCGACGCTCTATCATAGGAACACAATCCGTGAAGAGACTGGGACCTTTGAGCGCTAATTGACTGTATAGTACCGGGTCTCAGCCTTAAGAAATTATGAAAACACGGATGTGGCCATTCTAAGACACAGTTTTTTGTCTGTTGTGTGTACTCTCTTCTTAATTCGTAATTGATTTTAATAAGAATTTTCTAGGCATTTAATGTTTTTATCATGTGTATAGTACTCTGATAGAACAGTACTATTGATTGTCTATGTATTGTTATATATGTGTTTTTAAGATTTGATCAATTCACAAATAAATTTGTATAAAGTAAAAAATCTTTAATTGCATTTAGAGTGTTGGTCTTGGGTATATAGTTATATTTTTCCTCCACGAGTGATGGGAATCCGAATGAGTGAAAGTGCGGTGTTTATTGTTGTGCATAGGGAATATTGTTAGCCTACGATCGATACGAATCTGAGTGAGTTAGTGATAGCTCGGTGTTCATTGGTATACACAGAGAATATTGCTAGCCTTCGAGCATATTCCAAAGGATTCTTCTTTGTTTATACAGTTGTATAGTACCCTATTCCTTTGGTTTTAAGGGGTCCTTCTCATTTCTTTGCAGTTCTAGTTTGCTAACAGTTAATCTATTTGGCCAGATGACACAGGAGGGGTAGCTAAGAGTCGAGGCTTATTCTAGGTGGCAACAGGGCTTAAAAAACTCAATTTATAGCAAACTAAATGTCGATTCAGTACTATAATCTAAAATACGATAGGAACTTATTAAAAAGGCAAGTAAAAAATGCTGTTAAAAATAGGATGCACTCAAAAAGCCTAAAAGGTGCTAACACCTTTCGAGGTAGAACACACCACAAATGGCTTTAAAGCATTTAAGATCCAGGCGCTACCAAAAACATGCAGCTCTATAGCCAACAAACCTTTTGATAGGTAGGAAATCTGATTTTAAATATTAAATTAGACACCCCTAAGGATACCTTGCTGCCCACAAGGTAAAGTGCACAGTATTTAAGAGTGAAACACGTCTCACATTAGAAATGACATGTTACCCCATTGACTAGGCTCAAAACAACATAGACACTGGTCAGACTGTATCTGGCACATAGGAAAAGACAAATTATAGATTATAAACTTTAATCTAGAACGTTTTACCTGTGCCAGCTACAGACTTCATTCAAAGACTTTTTATAATGAATAAAAATAATTTTTTTATTAAATATATTGAAAATATAACTTTTAAAAAGTTATCTTAACCCTGTCTGAAGTTGCTGGAGGCTAATTTGCATTAGCTCTCCTGTAACTGCCCAACTGTACTTAGCCTGAATGAGGTATGCAGAGGTGTGTTCTTCCCCTTGTAGGAAGAACCGTTAGGGTGGACCCAGGAAGTTAACTTATTTTAAAGGGGCCTTTCCTATCACAAGTAAATGTTAGGTGACACATACAAAGGCACTCTCATTGTCCCATAGTCAGGCTGGCACCAATCTCAGTGGGAGGAAAGCTACCCCAAGATCCGGTTTTGAGTAACCACAGAGGAGGGGACTGCTCATTACCCTTGCCACACCTCTGGGTGGGCACACAGGTTTTGCACAAGGGGAGAAGGATTTCTGCATCTTGAATTGTGAGTGAAGGGCACTATCTGCATTAAGGCAAATAAAAACGTCTGAAAAAGTGGGTAGGGTTGTCATCTGGAACTTTTACCCTATTGGTTAGGGAGCGCATTAAACAGTCATTTTGATCTATATATATATAATCTAATATAATCGTATCTTTAGATGGCACATCGTTACCAAGTTCAATAGCCCTAAATCATCTAAAAGACAGTGAGTCTAGTTAGAGTGAGACGGGTCAATCAGGATACATTCAGTATTCCGGTTCGATCCGAAAGAGGGCACATCATGGATTTGTAAATTACGCGATCGCCATCTTAAAGGAGGTCTGTTTCGTAAATTCAAATATGCATTTATTTTAAAAAACATTTATTCTTCAACATGGTTGCCCCCGAAAAGATCCCATCCAAATGGAATAATTCAAGAAGAAAAAGGAAAGGGGGGTTTGTCACCGAAAATATATACAAGTCTTGTAATCTAACTAAATTACATCATGTTAGTGAATGATGCCATCTTAGTTCCCTGTCCAACTGACAAAAGTCGCATAATATATTACAACCGTAGAGGCCTCAAACACCGGTGTCAGGTCAAAGGGGACCCGGCTAGGCAAGGCCATAAAAGCCTCACCAACGATGAGGACAGTGCTCACTGTTTATCCAACAATCATGATCACTGACTACAGGAGACAAATAACCATAGATAGTGATCGACTATTCTTACTAATATGGAGCATGTAACACTAATAACAAACTTCACCTGAAACAAATCGTCAAAATAAGAAACCAAAAACCAGAATGTACAATACCTTCTTTGTTGTTCAGTACTAACAAAAGCAAATGGGATACATGATGCCTAGGCAAGTCTCAGTGCAATAATACTGGACATACTCAAAATATCACGACACTTCGCAAGTATTTATTCAATAACGTATCAGTTGTGTATCAGTTGTCAAACAGAGAAATCCCATCTCGAATTAGAAGGATGACTGTCCGGATACTTAAACAGATACAAAATAATGCTGAGAGCGAACAAATATTGCCCGTAGAATAGAAAGCAGGCTTAGTTTAAAAAGTGATGGAATTCGTTGTCAGTGTTATGGCTGCAACTTATGGCCCGCAATCTACAGATCCACTTGGCCTCTTTCTGCCTTAATGTGAGCTCCCGGTCTCCGCCCCTTCTGTTTGCCGGCACATGCTCAATACCATGGAACCAGAATGTGGAGTCTGATATGTGATATTGTTTATAGTGTTCAGCCATGGGGTATCTGGTGTCACCCCCCCATGATGGCCCTGCGGTGCTCTTGAATCCTAAGCTTAAGACTTCGCGTTGTGCTTCCCACATAAATCATACTGCAGCTACAGCTTAAAACATAAATCACAAAGGGTGTGTTCCAGTTTATAAACTCTCTAATTTCATATCGTTTGGGGCTATTATATGCAAAGTGTTGTGTCTTATTCTTTCCAACCTTGCATATAATGCACGAGTCACATGTGAAGAAACCACAAGGTTTCTTAGCTAGCCGTGTCCCAGTAGACCTTGATGTTGTTACATAACTGGGACACAATTTATCTTTAAATGTCTGTCCTTTACTGTATGTTACAGAAGGGTTCAATGTAAGATCTTTTTCAAATTTTGTATTTCTAGCAACAAATGCAAGTTCTTTTTTAGAATTCGAAAGATCTTATCGCTATATGATGTGCACTTGGTAACAAACCTAAGTTTCTCGTTGTATATAGTACGTTTCCTATTTTTTGTCACAAGTGTACTGTCTCTGTTCAGTTGGTACGCACATGCCTCAGCTTATTCCACATCCCGTACATTATAACCTCTCTTGAGAAAACGAGAACGTGTGTCAGCGATGTTGGCCTTGAAGGCTGCAGGTTCGAAGCAATTTCTCCGTACCCTCACCATTTCCCCATAAGGGATGTTTTTAATTACTGAGCGTACATGTGCACTGGTAGCATGTAGTACTCCGTTGCATGCCGTCTCTTTGCGGTACAACGTGCTTTGGACGACCCCATCTTTTATATAGTTTTTGTAGTTTCAGATCTACAAACTCGGACAACCTCTCCGTGGGTGAGTCCACCCCGGAAGTAATGGGTCGGCCAGGTGGGAAGGGCACATTTTTAATGCACTTTAGGAAGTGCGTAGATACAAGGGAATCTAGGTTGGCACACGTTTAAGAACCTATATTCGGAGTCAGATAAGAGACAATTCCTACAATGTTAATTAACTATGAATTGTCATAGGGAGAAGATTGACTTTTTAGATCTCCACTTTTATATAAAAGATGGGGTCGTCCAAAGCATGTTGTACCGCAAAGAGACGGCATGCAACGGAGTACTACACGCTACCAGTGCACCTGCACGCTCAGTAATTAAAAACATCCCTTATGGGGAAATGGTGAGGGTACGGAGAAATTGCTCCGAACCTGCAGCCTTCAAGGCCAACATCGCTGACACACGCTCTCGTCTTCTCAAGAGAGGTTATAATGTACGGGATGTGGAAAAAGCTGAGGCACGTGCGTACCAACTGAACAGAGACAGTACACTTGTGACAAAAAATAGGAAACGTACTATATACAATGAGAAACTTAGGTTTTTTACCTAGTACACATCACATAGCGATAAGAACTTTCGAATTCTAAAAAAGAACTGGCATTTGTTGCTAGAAATACCAAATTTGAAAAAAGATCTTACATTGAACCCTTCTGTAACATACAGGACAGGTCAGACATTAAAAGATAAATTGTGTCCCAGTAATGTAACAACATCAAGGTCTACTGGGACATGGCTAGCTAAGAAACCTTGTAATTTCTTCACATGTGACTCGTGCATTATATACAAGGTTGGAAAGAATAAGACAACACTTTGCATATAATAGCCTCAAACGATATGAAATTAGAGAGTTTATAAACTGGAACACACCCTTTGTGATTTATGTTTTAGGCTGTAGCTGCAGTATGATTTATGTGGGAAGCACAACGCGAAGTCTTAAGCTTAGGAATCAAGAGCACCGCAGGGCCATCATGGGGGGTGACACCAGATACCCCATGGCTGAACACTATAAACAATATCACATATCAGACCCCACATTCTGGTTCCATGGTATTGAGCTTGTGCCGGCAAACAGAAGGGGCGGAGACCGGGAGCTCATATTAAGGCAGAAAGAGGCCAAGTGGATCTGTAGATTGCGAGCCATAAGTTGCGGCCATAACACTGACAAAGAATTCCATCACTTTTTAAACTAAGCCTGCTTTCTATTCTACGGGCAATATTTGTTCGCTCTCTGCATTATATTGTATCTGTCTAGGTATCCGGACAGTCATCCTTATAATTTGAGATGGGATTTCTCTGTTTGACAACTGATACACAACTGATACATTATTGAATAAATACTTGCTAAGTGTCGTGATATTTTGAGTATGTCCAGTATTATTGCACTGAGACTTGTCTAGGCGTCATGTATTCCATTTGCGTTTGTTAGTACTGAACAACAAAGAAGGTATTGTACATTCTGGTTTCTTATTTTGACGATTTTTTTATTAGGTGAAGTTTGTTATTAGTGTTACATGTTCCATATTAGTAAGAATAGTCTATCACTATCTATGGTTATTTGTCTCCTGTAGTCAGTGATCATGATTGTTGGACAACCAGTGAGCACTGTCCTCATCGCTGGGGAGGTTTTTATGGCCTTGCCTAGCGGGGTCCCCTTTGACCTGACACCGGAGTTTGAGGCTTCTACGGTTGTAGTATATAATGCGACTTTTGTCAGTTGGACAGGGAACTAAGATGGCATCATTCGCTAACATGATGTAATTTAGTTAGATTACAAGACATATATATTTTCGGTGACAAACCCTCCTTTCCTTTTTTTTCTTGAATTATTCCATTTAGATAGGATCTTTTGGGGGGCAACTAAGTTGAAGAAATAAATGTTTTTAAAAATAAATGCATATTTGAATTTACGAAACAGACCTCCTTGAAGATGGCAATCGCGTAATTTACAAATACATGGTGTGCCCTCTTTCGGATCGAACCGGAATACCGAATGTATCCTGATTGACCCGTCTCACGGTCTTTTAGATGATTTAGGGCTATTGAACTTGGTAACGATGTGCCATCTAAAGATACGATTATATTAGATTATATATATAGATCAAAATGACTGTTTAATGCGATACGGGCCGGACCCTATTGTAAAATGGCGCCCATTTACGCATCAAGTCTTCTGTCTTCTTTGTATCGCCTAAGATAGCAGCCGAAATGGTTGGACAGTGAGCGTACTACCTCTTTTTGCGATACGCGCCCATGTGCTTCACGTTTAGACAATTAGTAGAGGGTTTAAAGGATCTGCCATGGCGCGAAACGGAGGATTACTCCCAGTGATGACGACCGAGGATCTTGAAGACCGCTTATCACGGTATGTTGTTGTTAAATATATCGCCACGGTAATTATGGGACTATAAGATCTGGTTACCCACTTGTACATGTGAGCTCTGCTCTTTGGCTTTGTTCCCGTTTTTTCGCCAAGATATTGCTTTGATGTACAGGGCTCGGTTCCGTTATTGGGGAACCATCACGCGCTTACGCCAACCGGGATGAATAATGTGGAATTTTGAGTTGTTTGGTGCGCTTTATCTGTGAGATTTTGCTATAAGAGTTTGGATGTTATGATTTTCATAGTGTGTGTAAACGGGTTCGCATTTTAGAGTTGTGTTTTTATATAAAAGTGTTAATTAACAGCTATTTTTTCAACGGCACAATATTGATATGTGAGAGCAGTGCATGCCAACACACACTCGGTTGCCTCATCGCAATAACTATTTGGCATTTTCCCTCTATTATCTCAATCAAAGAGTTTAGGATATGATTACACCGTGTGCTTTTCCTCTCTTTTCTCCTATCAGGCGGACCACCCTGTTACTTGGAGCTCCTCGTATTCACTAGGAGTGTCCCTTCATTCTGCTCTAGTCAAGACGTTTTTTGATTAGTTGTCCCCACTATTTGATGAGTGTGATATTCTATGTAGGGTCTTAGCCGCTTGTTATTTTAGAATTCAATAGAATTCATGACATGAACAGACTATCTGTGTATCTTTTTTCTCCTATTAGGTGAACCACTCTGTCGTTTGGAGCTTCTGTATACCCACTAGGAGTGTTTCTTCATTTCTTTCCAACTAAGACGCTTTCTTGATTATCCACTTTTGCAATTCTGTGCTCGTGATATCCTATGGAAGGTCTCAGCCCCCTTTCATTTTCTTTGGCACTTTTGTCTTTTCATATAGATCACAGTTACTCTGGGAAAGCTTTAAGCAACTTTTTTTTTGTTACTTCTAATCGGGTTGCGATTATTGGCTGCCTGCAAATTAGTTCCCCTTGTCCCTCACAAATAATTTTGTGCTTTTCTACATCACAACATAGGTGGGCTAACTGGAAGCACTGAATTACCATCATATTATGATACGATTGCTGGTTGTGTTTTCGCTGACGGGATTATTGATCATGATAAAGGAGATTTTCTATTCTGACTTTTGAGGTGAGTTTATAGCATCTCTGACTTTACCTTTCACCCCTACCCCCGTTTCTGATTTGTGCATTTCAAATGTTACTGATTCGACTATCTAAGAAACAATTTCGCAATATGGTCTTTTTTACTGTTTAAAAATGGATAGGATACATTTGTTATGTCTCCTTCTCTCTTTTCTTATGGAAGCCTAATGGCAGACTATTAGGGTGTTATTCACCTTTAATTTCCTCTTTGAAGGTACAGAACCTCGCATGGGGTTGTTTTGACACAACCTTAGTACAATCAGAGTATGATCAGGTACTTGTGTTTGACTGCTATTTTTTCCTCTCTTTCTGAAGTCCGAATGTGAATCGACTTCCACTTTCCTATATACATATAAAAAAATCTAATACAGTAGGATTCTTTTCTTTTTTATACACATGTGGAAACCCTCTGGGTTCTCCTTTTTATGCCATTCATGGTTGCTTTTATTAAATTATGTCAAGCGATGATTTGTATTTTTTTCTTTTGTCTGTGTATAGTCATCTCATTGTTTAAATGAATGTTGTATAAAATATTAGTGATGTCCGTCAGTTCTCTGTTTGATATTATACAAAAACTTGTTTATTGTAAATCTGTCTGTTTTTGAATGTTATGATATTTTGTTTGTTAATGTGAGACTAATGTCTTTATGATTGGTCTTATGTATGTTTTATGTTACTTTGTTGCAGCCCTGAAGAAGTTCTCAAGGCTTGGCCCTTAAAGAATGAAACGCGTTGGCTGCTTTTAAGATCTTATGTGGATGCTAAAATAAAGGATTAAACCAAAGAAAATACAAAAGGACTGAAATGTATTCTGTTTGGTGCACTACTTTTTGTTAATTCGTCTCAAAAAGTGACAAAGGCCCTTCCTGAAGTGAGACTAACAGTGGTTGCAGCCTTTGCTCTGGTGTAATAAGCACATAAACCCTCGGAGGGTTGGTTCTTGGCCAATTCGTAGCACATCTTAATGCAGAGCAAGATCCATCGGGAGATGGTCCACTTCTGCATGGCCTTTCCTTTTTGGCTCTGACATACCCCAGGAGAGTTGGTCATCCACCGTGAACTTTTTTGTGCAGTTAAGGTAGAACGACAACGCTCTTTTTGTGTCCAGTTGGTGAAGTCAATCCTCTTCCTTAGAGGGATGCAGCGGAATGAAAAAGGTAGGCAGGGTGATAGAGTGGCCTACATGAATGGGAGTGACGGCCTTAGGAAGTAAGGAAGTTCAAGTACGAAGGACCAGCTTGTACGGGAAAATGTTGAGGTACAGAGGCTTAGATGTTCAAGTCTGCAGCTCACTGACCCTCCGGGTGGATGTTATGGCCACTGGAAAGGTCACCTTGATTGTAAGGAGCCTGAGAGGACAGTTGTGCAGTGGCTTGAAAGGAGCGCACAGCAGAAAGGTAAGTACTAAATTTAGGTCCCACTGAGACATGATGATTAGTGAAGGTGAGAACGTATTGGCAACCTTTCAAAACCCTATTTACAATAGGGGATTTGAACAGGGATGGCTGGCCTGGCAACCGGAGAAAGGTCAAGAAGGAAGAAAGATAGCCTTTTAAGGTGACCACAGCAGAGCCCTGCTGGGCGAGAGAAACAATAAACGGAAGGACCTGAGAATGGGGGCAGAAAGGGGCTCAACCTGTTTTTCTGAAAACCATGACACAAACTTGCCCCAACAGCAGGAGTATACCATCTTGGTGGAAGGTGACCTGGCTGCCAAGATGACATTACAGACTTCAGACGGAAGGTCGAAAGCTGTCAAGTGTCACCGCTCAAACTCCATGCATGAAGGCGGAGAGTTGCCAGGTTCGGTGAAGACCTGCTACTGCGACAGAAGATCCTCCCAAAGGAGCAGCCTGATCGGAGGACGCATGGTCATGCTCAACAGCTCGGATACCAAACTTTCCGAGCCAGGTCCAGAGCCATAAGGAGGACTTGGGCCCGATCGTTCTTGATCTTCGAGAACTCTGAGCAGGAGTGGTATGTGCGAAAAGGCCAGAGCTCCATTCGAGACGAAAAGCGTCTCTGAGCGAGAGCCACCTTGGAAACTCCAGCATGCAAAACTGCTGACATTGCCCGTTCTCTGCAGTGGCAAACAGATCTAACCAAGGCTCTCCCTACTACTGAAAGAGACCTTGCACCACCTGTGGATGGAGACGCCTTTCGTGATCGCTAGGCATCTTTGGCTGAGTTCGTCCGCCCTGGCGTTCAGAGAGCCCGCCAGGTGTTGTACCACCAGGGACATGTCCTGCTGTTTCAAAGTCTGCCTTGTCTCCAAAGAGATGGGAGCCATCAAAGGGCATGTCCTTAAGCGAAGCTTGGACATTCCCTGAAAAGCCAGCTGTCCTCAGCCAGGCATTGCGCTGTAAGGCCACCGACCAAGAAACTGCTCTGCCTAGCAAGTCGGTCATGTCCAACCCCCATCGAATTGTGAACTTAGCTGAGTCTCTCCCATCTGCTATAGACTGGGAGTTTATAGCCCGAGCCTTCTCCGGGACCATGGGCAGGCACCTGTGCAACAGAATCCCAAAAGGCATGCGGAAGGAAGCATTTTCTTACCCAAGGTGTCCACCCTTTTGAATTCCCTATCCGGTGGGGTGGTAGGGATTGCACCAGGATTTACTCTAAGTGGAGGCTTAGACCACCAAGCTCTCCGGGGTAGGATGTTGGGTGAGGAAAGAGGGGTCCCATGAGCCGGGGCGATGGCGGTGGGCAATTGTCCTGTTCACTTTAGCGCCTGTGCTGGGCTTTGACTAGGTCCTGAGCAAGACATATGTAATGGCTTCATTAAATGGGAGAAGCGGTCCTGAACCTCTGTCAAGATGTTCGTCTTGACTGCCACAGTGGGCAGATGAAGGTACAGGTCCTCAGCTGTCCGTCTCACCCGCATTGCAAATGAGGCTCCCTCCTACGTAGCCACAGTAGGAGGAGAGACCAAGCAGGTATCTGGGGAGGTGTCCAGTCCATTGGCATCCGCCAAATCCTCACACCAGTCCATATTGGTAATGGCTCCAGTCAGAGCCAGAATCGGACGACGCCCCTCATACTCCATGTCAGAGTAGGGGATGAGACTGTGGAATTGGCCGCTGCTAAAGCACAGGCTCCGAGGCAGATGTTAATAAAAACTAAAGCAGCCACTGGGAAGGTAGCCGTAATCCTAGTCAATGAAGCTTTTATTAATGTCGAACACAAGAGAGTCATCAGCAAGGATTTTTCTGTTGTCAACGAAGAGTAGGTGAAGGTCATTGTGGATTAGAAGGCAGTTGATTGACATCTTGCCAAATTATCTCGCATTAACTGAGAAATTCTCATTGACAACAAAGTGGATAACTAAGTTCTTGCCAACAGAACCAGCCTATATAAAACTGGAATGATCATTGGACGTTGACAGGCATTTCAATTAGAGTATTGATAAGGATTCTAGCAGCAAAGGCATTTTTCTTTTTCTGTTGTGTGGAGTATCCTCAGCCTTATCACAATAGGAAAGGGCAGTTCCCTTGCAGGAGGCAGAGAGCAGTCAAGTCCCTTTCATACCTACCTCCAGATGAACTTTTGTTCATAACGTATAGCCTTTGTGAACATTAGGCAGCTACACCGGCCAGCAGTAACCAATGTCAGGAGCATTTTTCATTGATTACTCACCTGAAAGGCAGGATTCTGTTAGGACAAAAACAAATCTAATTTCCTTTTCTCTTTCCTTTATGGTTTAGAGCAGCATATCTGGCTGTCATGAGGCACATGCGTTATATTCATTCTTTCTTCACACCATGAGACAGAGATTATGCTCTTGACAGATCACGGCCATGTTTAGAACTAAAGAGGCTCCTCCGGTCAAATATTGGGTCAAGCTTTCTTTAATGTACAGCAAATTATTCTCTGATTCAACTCGATAAATTCCACATTTAAAAAGTAGTATAATAATCAGTTAAAACGTGTTACATTTTATAGCATAACATTTATCTATTATCTTTAAGTGTGAGGTTTGCAGGACTTTCAAGCACTTAAATACAGACCAATTCCAAATTAACATACAAAGCACATGCTAAGTGGTAAATTGTAATACTTCTCACAAAAGCATCTTTAACAAAAACGGTATACATAGCTTAGGAGATAATAAATGTAGAATATCCACTGAGAGGTTATAAGAGTTCAATTTGCTTGGTCATCACATTCTACATTTCATGCTAACATTCAGCTACATTTGCAGACACTTAGGACCAGCTGCAAAACAATGTGTAAGGGAGAATACTTTGAGGCACGAGCCATCGTTTTCTGATAGCACTTAAAAGACTACTGAATTTAGGCAGTTCATAGGAAACATTATACATTTATAATATGGGGCCCGTGATGGAGACCTTAAAAAACGAGGAAGGGGCTAAGAGGAATGTGACGTCTCTCACTTATTGAGCGCTGCCTATGCAAATTAGCTCCTGCAACTGTTTTTAGACATTACAACACAAAACAGTTCAATACATTTAAAAAGGTCATGTTGGACAGCAGTCCCAAGAAATGCTGAAAAATTCATCAATGGACATTATTTTGGGCACAATGAAGCCATCACTTACCAAACTAGATAAAAATAAAACAGTTGGCACTTTATGGCTCTATTTTCTTTATTTCTCAGTCCTCCTTGGCAGACAAGTTCCTTACAGTCTTTTCTGACTGGCCTATTCACTATAATTTGCGCCTATTTTCATGTTATGTTTTACCACTGTGCTTGGGGAAAAAAGTAGACGACATTTCACAGGGTTGTGCCTTAGTTTAAGGCCTCTTGTAAGGGGAGGCTTCTGGGAAGGGCTTACATCTTGTAATGTATTCCCACACACCCTTTACCCCTTAGGAGGCTGTAAACATAGCACTCCACAGTTGTCCTCTTTCCAATGCTATAGAGTATAACAGGCAACAGGCAAATGATCCTAGTGCAGGGTTGTGGACTTCTTATAGCCCGATGCCCAGCACATATTGTTTGGGTTAAGATCTTGCATCTGTGCAGATTTACACCTTCAGCAATTGACAAGAGTTTACAAAAGTAGACCTGGAAATGTCCCTGCTAGCAAACTTATGTGAATTCCATTCTTCCATGGAGCAAATATTCATTTGCATAAGTGATCATGAAAAATCTACTGAGAAAGTGCAAATGAATTTCGTAAAACATTTTTTCTTTCTCTTCCAAGGTGACAAATAATTTCCCCTTCGAGAAAAAGAAACTCCGATCCCTATGCCCCATGTTTTTGTAAAGAGGGGAGGTGAATTCCCACACTGAAAGATTTAACACCTGCCATTTATCAGAAGTGCCTTTTCAACCTCTTCTGGGAAGTTGTTGGCGAATATCCATACATGTTAGTTTGTGGGGGGGTGCTAAAAGACAGGGAATTGCAGTCCTGTAACTACCAATTTCCCGCAGAGTCCAAGCCCTGGAAAGCAGATTTGCTCACGTGAAACTCTTTATGCAAGTAAATCCTTTTTGAACACCGAACCAATTTTTGCAGGTGTAAGCCACACCTACATGCTTAAACCGCTGAGATTTGAGCCCATGACATTTTCACTGACAAGTACTTGCCAAATTCACCTAGTTGTGAAATGTAAATCAATCTTTGTCCTAGCTCACAATACTGGCAAGTAAGGCATCTGAGGCACAATACGATTAAGTAATTTGCCTAAAAATTACACAACATGGTCAGATCGAAGAGGTCAGACTTTGAAAAATTCTCGCTGAAACTCAGTTGGGAACCGAAGCACTGAACCGCGAATATAATCTGGATTTACAGTAACATTCTGTGAAATCGAGTAAAAGTAAATTAAAAGTAAATTTACCAAAGCAATTCACAAAACACGTACTCAGAAAATAAAGAAAGAAATCAGTAGTATGATTAGAATATGGATATATCCGCAGCTCTATTATCAGCATTTTCAAAGTGCCTACCTCGATCAGAAAGTTTGCCTAAACACAGCCCATTCGCAGCCTCTGCATACTTGGAGCTTTCAAAGATTTTACCTAAATTGAGCTCTGGTATGTTCAGAGTCAGGCATCATCATAAAGTGGCATGATAAAAGTCTTGGTAGATTCCAAACCCTCACAAAACTTTCCCTAGTATAATCAGCGGGGTGGTTACTTTAGTTCTGATACGAGAATACTGCCGTAAACTGCGAATGCATAGCACCAAATGGGACAAGCTTTTTTTTTTTTTAACACAAGTAGACTTTGGAAGCATCTGTCTCCTGGACAAGTACGTATTTTGTAACATTCCACACCCCTGAAGAGGTAGCCGGCTTTTCAACATACTCCTTTTATGGAGATTTGATTTTGAAATTATCCCACATACTCATATGTTCTGATGGGCGAGTGTGGCAAGCAGTGAGTTCTAAGGAGGTGTGGCAATGTATTCCTCTACATTCAGTGATATGTACAAAAACAATCCATAAAAAACGTATGGTAAAATGGATCTTTGTTAGAAACGTTATGAGCCTCAGGAACCTAAAAAGACCAGTTCTAAGTGCTTAAGAAAATGTTATCTAGGTGAAGTGCTTGATTAAAGGAGGTATCCAATATGCTTCCGTGTTGAATACACACTGGCGTCAAAAATGGTTTTTGTACCCAACTGCATAGGAGCGTCCATAGTTTTCTTGGGTGGCATGTCATTCTGCTCCAAGCTTGTCTTTCTAGGTCTACTCAAAGTTGAAATGAGGTTGAAGGTTTGAAGATATTAAAGATAATGGGCATGACAGTAAATAAACGTATGTCTCCCTGGCTGACAAAATCCGGATTTTAGTTGTGTCTTGTCTTGATTTCTGTCAGAGAGAACAATTGCCCTGGTCCTTTTATGAAGCCCCTAATGGTTCTCAGTGCTCTCTGGCTGTTACTGTAGTTAGTCCTCATTTGGGTCATAATATGATCAAACCTCTAACAACTGTGATCAAGTGCTGATTACCTTGCCTTAATTTGGGGTGCACAATCTCCCCTTTTGGCATGGATGTCTTTTGTGCGAACCTATGACAGGATGGATAATTTCCTATCTGTGTTTGTTTAGAAGAGAGTAACTACACAGTAAGTGTCACCTCCAGGCACAATGCCCAGCAACCTACTTTGGCGATTCTACTGGAGTGTATAGCAGATGCCCCTCTGTAGACTCATCTTTAAAAAAAGAATTAGAAGAAAAAAAAAACAAGACTACTCAATAAATCACTGAGTTGGGGATGTTTGACGGTGACCAATACACTTTCAGAGGCCATCAGATGATGACGCTGAGAGAAGAGTTATAAAAAAACAAAAAAAAAAAAACATATCCCGAGTACCTCCACTCTCATGATACTTGTGAAACAATCAGAAAACTGTCCAGAACTGAAGTTCACTGAGAGATCGAGTCTACATCAGACAATGGTCTGAATAAAGCAGTCTTCTCTTCTAGCTATCGTGCAAAAAGCAGGTGTTTTCTTTTGAACTTCCTCAGGATAACTTCACGTCCCATCATTAAATGTCACAATGATGACATGTAAGTGAATCTAACTGATTAAAGCAGTAACAATGTTGCCTGGGAATCAAAGTACTCCGTGATTGGCAGGAAGTCAGCGTGTCCTTTTAATTTATTTAGTTTTGTGAGGTTAGAGCAATCATATTTTTCTTTCTAGACAAGCAGCACCTCTTCCCGCACAATTCACAACCCGTACATAGAGTGAATACATTTTCTTTTACAGCAATTGCCCTGAATTGTCAAGGGGTGAGTTGCAGAAATGGTCTCAAGACAATATAAATGACGACTGGAATGTTCTTCCACAAGATATTTTCAAAAGGAACCAATCCAATATATCCTGAAGACCATTAAATGCAGCTGGTTTATAGGAGGACGTGTGCAGGACTACACTAGGAAGATCTTTACAAGGGAGCTACCAGTTTTCACTAAACAGTGCCTTTTCTGCTTCTCAAAGCCCACTGCAGCATCCTGAATCAGACTAACATCTAAGTTTGTAACTCAAACCCTCTGAAAAGTTATCAAAATGCATATCCACTGCATGGAACTTTTTCCCAAATCCCTAAGCTTGGCAAAGCATCAGATGCCAAGACGCAGGAATATCGACAGCTGAGAAGGGGAAATCAACTGGCCTGCTTATAATCAAATAAACAAGTTGTTGGATTTTGATACAAACCAAAGGTGATTAGTGCTGTGGAGCAGAGCACCTACAAGCACTACAAAGAATACATTGGAGGCCAAGATGCATCTATCATTCAAGTAGTTGAAATAAATTGTCTGAACTTGCATTCTGTACCGCATCCTAAAACTACCAGATCTATGGTCAGGTGACTGCTCTCTTGAGTAAACACAAGTAGACTTTGAATCTCTTGTGGTGGGCTTTAACTGCCGCCCCCCCACCCAACACCACAGAAAGTGTTAAGCGAAAACACACAATTCAATCATACTGAGAGTTCCTGTGTTGTCACACTATTAAGGAATTGTCAATATTTGGCTTTATTAATCGTGATCACAACAACAAAATATCTACTTGAACAAAGAGTTTAATCTAAATACTTCCCAGATGGCAACCCCACGATCCGTAAACACAGTAAATGTATGTGTAGGAAAGTGCCCCTTTTTGACATGATCCCCACCACTTTTTGCCTGGTATTTGATGTGATTTTGATTGGAAAGACTGGGTTCCTGCTAACCAGGTCCCCAGTGCCAGATCTCTTTCCCAAAACTGTACAATTATGTCTCTAATTGGCAATACCTTTAGCAACCCCTGTAAGTCCCTAGTAAATGGTACCCCTGGTACCTAGGGCAGGGAGGCTAAAGAGGGTCCTTGAGGGCTGCAGCACGAATTGTGCCACCCTAAGGGGCCCCTCACCAAACACATACAGACTGCCACTGCATGCTGCGTGCCTTGGTGCAGACAAAAGTGAAAACACGAAATGGCACACATCCCCGTGTGCCATGCCCCCAGACACTGCATGCAGTACAGGTAAGTCACCCCTACAGCAGGCCTTACAGCCTAAGACAAGGTGCACTATGCTACATGTGTGGACATATCTGCATAAGCAGATAGGCACCTGTACTGGTTAGTTCCATTGATGCCAGTAAAAGTGATTAGGGAAGCCATTTTAAGTACATGCGCTGGACACAGGTGAAAACGAGTTCCCCAGCTACATGATGGCTTCACTGAAGACAGGGATGTTTGGTATCAAACATCTCGTATTAATAAGCTCACAATGATTCCAGTGATGGATTTAATAATACAGGCACCCAGAGGGCACCTTAGAGGTGCACCCTGAAAACCTACCAACTACTAGTGTGCTAGCTGACTGGTCTTAAGCCAGCCTGCCACCACAGACGAGTTTCTGACCCCCAAGGGTGAGGGCCTTTGCTCTCAGGAGGTTAGAAACAAAAGCCTGCTCGGGCAGAGGGTGTTTACACCCCCCTCCCACAGGATGACCTGCGAATTAGAATTTCAAGGCAGGGCGCTTTAAAGAGCCTTTGGTATGCAAATCTGGCTTCCCTCACAAGAGAGGATGCCGACCCCCCCCCCCCCCTTGACCAGAGCCCATTTGGCGCCTGGACAAGGCAGAACATTAGTCAGATAGGCGTGTTCACCTTTAGGCGAGTTCCACCCTTAAGGTGGGTTACCTGAAGTGAAGAAACAGGTTTATGCCCACTTCCCACAGGAAGTGGTCATATAGGGGGCATAGTGACCTCAGGGGTAGATAACCCATTGGCTACTACCCTACACTCCCCCTAACACACCTAAATTCAGTATTTAGGGGAGCCCCTGGCACCAGGAAATCAATCAGAACCTGCCGACCAAAAGAAGAAGGATCAAAGAGCAGGGAAAAGCAAGAACAGAAGAAGCAACTGACCTGGCACCAAACCTGCCGGCCTGTTCACCTATTCTCGACAATTGTGTCAAATTCGTCTCATCCTGCAAGCTGCTGATCCTCCAAAGCCTGGGAGGACTACCAGCACTTCTCCATAGACTCCGGAACTCCAGTGGAGCAGCAGAGCTGTTCCCCTGCATCCTGCAGGTACCAAGAAAAAAACTGAGGCTCCAAGACTGCGAAAACCCAACGCTGGAATGCAACAGTGCACCCGAGCAGCCTAGATTGAGCTGAAGTGGGCCAACAGTGCCAACGTTTCCCCCAGACCCTCCAGACTCGAAGCCCACCTTGGTTTCCCCACAGTGGACTTCTCGCCGCCTGCACCCTCTGTTTGCAGACCCCCTCTACAGCGACTGCATCCGGTGACAAAAACCCAATGCCAAAGGACACCTCTGCACCAGTCGCCCCTAGCCTGGATCAAAGGTGTCCCCATGTCCCTGAGCATCGTGAGGCCCGAGTCCCCCTGTTGATTGAGACCCGACTGGCCTCCCGGTTCAAACCTGCAGCCTCTTTTCACGAAGTTCGATCCCCATAGATCAAAATTGGGCACCCTACGCTGTATTGCATCACTGCACCTGGCCGCCCTACTGCTCCTGGTGGTGACCTCCTGGTGCTGCCTTGGACCTTGCCCCATACTCACCAAAAGTCCAGGGTATCTGGTCTCATAAGTCGCTGTACTCTAACTGTATGCCATACTTGTTTTTCCTCCCATAGGATAACATTGCAGCTACTGAAAATTGCAAAAAGTGTTGTCTTTTTAAACCTAAAAGTATTTCTCTTGCAAAACGTACTTACCTGCTCATATTGATTCTGGTGCCTAAATATATATAAAGATGTGTTATTTTTATAAATTGGTGTGGATATCCTTATTGAGTTCATTTATTTATTGGATGTGTGTGTATTTTGAAGATGTCTAACACTTCTCTCTGATAAGCCTAAGGCTGCTCGACCACACTACCCCCTAGAACAGCACCTTGGGATTGCTACAGCAAGCCCCTGTCCACTAGTAGGGAATACCTGGACTCTTTGCACAATATACCTTATTTTGGTAGCTCATCTAAAGAGCCAGTTTCCTACAGTACTTATGTGTAGGTTTGAGCCAAACATACTTTTTGCTGCGATTCCAAGCAAAGGTCCTTTTACTGCACAGCCTATCAACATGGTTTTTGTGGGGTTCTACAGTCAAACTTTGCAGAATTCCTAGAGGAAGATTCTAAAGCCAACACATCAGTGAAATAGGAATTTGTAGTATAAGTGACTTTTATTGGAAACTGATCATTCAACAAGCAAAGCTATTTTGAGTGACTGCCAATTTGTGCTTTGTTCTTACTATCGAACCATGATGATCACAAAATGGACTGCGGACAGTGTACACGCAGTGATGTGGACTAATCTCGTGTGCATCCTTACTATTAAAGATGATCGTGATTTGCCTAATGCTATGTTACTTACTATTGTAGAATTATAACAATGTACCTGCATCTCACATATGCTATTACAGGATTGCTTGCTTTGTCTTTATGTTGAAAATTAAATAAAATGCTACAAAAAAAATGTTTTGTGCTTTGCTTAGATAGCTCTCACATCAGACTGGCATCCTTAAGCAGGTACACATTATCCACTTCAGTGGCAGCTCCAGCCTCTTACATTCTTGCTTCTTGACTTTATCCACGTATGGCTTTACATTTTATTTTAAAATCTTAAATTCTATTATGCGAGACTCTGTTCTAGAGATAAGTGTTCTTGTATTTGGCCTGGAGCAAATACAGTTAGAAGCTTGGCGACTAAGCTCAAATACATGTGAGCCATGCTTTCATTTAGCGACGTAGCTGAAGGAGATTTTAAAGTTCCTCCTAGGCACCAGGTTTTAAAAGGAGAGAAGGAAAGATCTCAACCCCCGGATAAGCACATCTGTCAGTCAGGCAAAGGGTAAACCCTAACATATACCTCTCCAACAGAAAACGTTCCCTATTAGGCTCTTTGTAGTCCCTGCCCTGCAGAAGGCATTCCTCGTATAGCCCAGAACATTAATAGTATCCCCAGGGACGCTGTGCAATACCGTCAAGGTAAAAAAAAAAAAAAAAATGTAATCTTAGCACAGTTGTCAAAAAGGCCATTTACACCCAAACACTTTCTGATAATTTCACACTAAGGACCATTTTGCTACTTGCAGCATCCATAAACCCTCTGTTCATACAATTAAGTATATTAATGTCAAGGACCTGCCAGCCTATCCAAACCCGCCGCCGCCTCCTTGTTAGATCACTTTCGCACACTAAGGAAGGCACACATTTACCCAAATTAACACATTTTTTAAAAGAGGCCCTGCATCGTCGGCACCCAGCCTTACCTTTTGAAAGTGCTAATTACAAGGATTAAGTCTCTTGCCGCAAAACAAAATTTAAATAACATCAAGGAAAAAGCAGTGAAACGCCTAATGAAATGCACCTTAAATGTGGCCAGGCTACATTCAGCCTGCACTCTTGCCTCGTTCCCCGTCCATATTCAGCACAGTGCCCTGGCATCAGACACAGACTGAGGCCCTACCAGCACACTCGAGCAGGGCCCCAAGTCCGTACGAATCGCCTTCATATTCAGCACAGGACACCAGACTCATGCATATTTTCAGTATGAGCGTGCGCGCGCGCACACACGTATGCAGACAGCACAAGCACATGCACACATACAGCTACTATCTGCCATGTTATGCCCAAGCAGATCCAGCACCGTCAGGCCCATATAGACTGCCTCGACAGGTCGCACACAAAAGCCTTCCTTATGCAGCCCACTCATCAGCCCGGCTCCACTGTCAGTGCAGGCAATGCTGCATGAGCGGCTCGAAAGCGACGCGCGTTTAGGAGTTGGAGATTCCTGTATAATTAAAGGCCTCCTCTCAATGTCCCCAGGAGGCCCAGATCTGTGCATATTTTAATAGAAAGCCGGGGCTAGAGCGGCGTGGGCTCCGTTAGCCACGCAGCTCGGAAAGTTCTTGGATGCACAGCACTAATTAATACTCTGGGGCACAGCCTGGCATCTTCAAGGCTCTCGTAGAGCAGCCGTTTCCTAACAAGAACATCCAGACTCCTGGGGCTCATAGCGGTGACTGACAACCCCAGGCCATGCAGCCAGCTTCCATGGCGGAAAGGAACTCCTGCTCACCTACAAAGTGGTAGTTTTCCAAAGACCGCAAGTCGTAGATGTGCTCCCGGGCGCTGGTCACCACACGCTCGGAGCCGTTCCTGATGAGGTAAGCCAGCAGCAGCAGTGACTGGAAGAGAAGAGGGCGTGGGGGGAGAGCATGAGAAGCAGTGCACAACAGCAGGAGGTCTGAACAAACAGCATTAACATCAGTGGCACAGACTACCCCACCTAAAGCTGTTCGGTCCGGCATTCATTCTTTCAGGCTACTCTTGAAGGGAGATTGGCTACAGCCATAGGGGCCACTGCTCGCACTACGGTTTGCTTCAGGAGCAGGAAAGCACAACGGAATGTCAACCTATGTCCCCGTCAATATGAGATTATAATTTTAAAAACAAAAGAACAGACCGCTACTGCCATATTCCATTCTTCTTTAGAAATCTCTCCTTGCGGATCCTTTTGTGGAAACCTTTTTTTTCTGTACCCCTCCGTATTTTCTGCCAGCATGCTGCCTCTCATGAGAAATAATCCTAAAACACAGTGGGCAGCTCTGCTCATAACACATTGTTCAATCGCACCGAGGGCAAGGCAGCTTGTGACAATTCCGCCTGATTTTTGCTCTGTCCCTTCACAAGTATGTTACAAACAAAACAGATAAGCCTTTTACACATGCAGTTGTTGAAGTAGTACTCCAAACCGGTTGGAGTGCTCGGGTCAGAGCACGCTGCTAACTGCTGAAGCCAAACAACGGGTGGGGGTGTACGGAGAAGACTCTTCTCCAGCCCGTTGACAACCAACTCTAGAAAGGCTTCAGAACTCCAGCACCGCGTGAGCTTGGGCATGAAATATTCATAGACACGAGGCCCCAGGGAGAACATAGTAGACACTTTCTTCCCTCCGAGTCGGTTCCTGGCGTTTGAGCAGCAGACCCGCTGAATGTATTAAACATTCAACTCAACAAGGGGGTCGGTCTGCCTTTACACAAACACGTACCATCATGTGGGTAAATGTAATAAAGTAGCAACAATCCCCGATCAGTTCTACCACAACACTCATTTTCAACACTGACGGCAGCAACTTCGAGCTACTTTTTTTTTTTTTTTTTACAAGGCAAGGTACATATTTGGTGCTTTTAATAAAACAAATTAGAGAAAAAACATGCTTTCAAGGTTTATACGAGAGAGCAGCTATCCCTTTACCTAAAGGCCAGCTCTGAAGAAGCAGGATAACCAGTTTGTGAAGGGAAGTTATATTTTATTGAACAAAGATTGTTTACATGTAATGAAAATATTCAAACTGAAAGAAAATGGAAACCCCCACATAAGATTTTTTTTTATTTCAGTCACATTACATTAAAATAAAAACATGGTTTCAAACTAAAATAAGCCCACAGCTTGTGTTTTTCAACTCTGAAAAGAACGTTTTACATATATCTCCCGTGTACTAGTTGCCCAACAATCAAAATCTACCGCAGAGACTATCTCAAGAATGTGCAATTCAACAGCGAACACCCTAAACTGAACATAGGTGGAAGTGCTGAGAATAAAATAAAACTTTATCTCAGATTCTCATCTACCTTTTCTCCATTTCACCTGCTTAGCTAACACGACCACTACATCCATTTAACTCATTTCTATACCACCCTGTAGTTTATTATCAAAGTTTGCTATTCATAATTAGGAACTCCCATACTCTCGCTCCCTAGAAGAATCTTCAAACCCAACAGTTAAATTAGTTCACAAATGCGGAGCAGTGTCATGATTTTCCTTCTTAGATTGAGCACGGTTTGCGACCCGAAATTGGCTGTTGCCTCGTTCTCGCACAAAAAATACATTCTCTGGATGCAAGAAATCCAAATAACCGAAGACACTAAGTCACATGGGTTTAAGAGATAGTTGAGAATAACTAGCACTACCCTGGATCAAATACAATTCCTAATCATTTTTGGGCCGATTTCTGCACCTGCGCTAGGCCTCTCAATTCGAAGCTTTATGTTTCCCAAATTGTAGGGAATGGAGAAACGCCTGGTGTCTGCTCTTTGAAGTATATGAAGTATTTTAGCACGTATCCACGCATAAACGTTTTAGCCAGCTCTGCAACCTGGCACAATACTGGGTGACTACCTTTAACAGTGAACACAATCCACCTTCTGACTCGTAACGTGTCCATCATACAGTGACTAGTTTTGTTAAGTTCATATTTGCTCACTATTCTGGTCAACCTAAAGTATAAACCACTATTATTAAATCTTCAAGATGTACATTACATACACAAACTATGAATATGAAGATTATGCAGAGAGAAGGGGTGGATAGTGAATCACCCATTTAAGTTATGAGTGGAACAGTGGACAATCAAATAACATAGCTGGCTGATAACTTACCCATGAGCAAACAAATTACTCATCCTTAACAACCAACAGAGCTTCTCGAATGAGGTAACTTTCTTCTTCAGTACTGGATCTTTCAACGATTAACATGTTTGGATGAGCGTACCAATAAATATCAGGAAAATGGGAAAAAGGGTTCACCTTAATGAAATAAATCACGAAGCGCTGCTTATTCCACTTGAGTGTAAGTACTTAAATCCAAACAGTAACGCCAGGTGAATGGGTGGCAGTTCTTCATAGTGGCAACTCTGTAAATGCACTGGAGAGCTACAGGGCTGCAGTTGTCAAACTGATTCTTGTAGAACACACTTTCAACCATGCTGCAAGAGGCCATTTGGTTTTAATACGACATTAAGCAATGCAAGCATTCATCCTGCCCACAAGACTTTGCTTAGAAAGTAAGTATCCCTCAGCTAGGGTGGCCTAAGGACACAAATAACCAGTAAGAAAGACAGAAGTTGTTGGCTTATGCAGGTAAAATGGAGCAGCAAACATCTAAAGCATGTAGAGGCCACTTTACCGGTGTGGTAAAGTTCTGAAACAAGCATTGGAAAAGCTGTTTCATGGCTGTCCCCAACCTTTTGGCTTTGCCAATGTTGTTCCACCTCAGAAAAAGAAAAAAATAAATGCTCGTTTGCCACTGCGCAACAGCATTGACAAAACAAAAACAAGCATTTGCAATGCAATAGGTCCCGCATTTACGCGAGTTTGAGCTATTGGCATTGTAAATGACAATGCCTTTTATTTATGTTTTAAAAACCAAAACATAAATAAAAGGCATTGTCATTTACAATGCCAATAGCTCAAACTCGCGTAAATGCGAGACCTATTGCATTGCTACCACTTGTAACAAAACCCCACTGCTGCCTCCACACAGGTGTGGGGAGGGGCCGCTGTGCTCAGAAACAGTGTTTGGGGGAAGGGATTCGCTAGAAAAGTGTTTGTAGCATTGACTGCAGAGAAGAGAGGTGATTTTACAATCTGCCATTTTGTAGAGTTTAATGATGGTAGAAGGGAGGAAGAGTTTCTAGATCACCGAGAAGGGATGCTACTGTTTATTTGTGGAGTAGAAAACATTACGGTGGGGTTTCTGTATTGAACATTTTAGTGGAAGAGGTGGTTTTTTTGTGTGTTTCGGTGTGGGTCTAACTGCAAATGTAGGTGTGCCCGTATAAACGTGTAAGTTTGTGGGAATTCACAGACTGCTCACAGATAAGAGTTCCACCAGAAAAACATAGGCACGTTTACTCCTTTCAAGAACAGGGGTAAGTGCGTTTCCATAATGAGAATGAGGGGGTAACACTTCTCATAATAATCAAAGGTGTAGGGACAGGCCACATTTTCCCCAAAGAGAATAACGTTCACTGTGCAAATGCACACTTGCATTTATTCGTGCATGCAGAATGTTCCCATGCGTAAATTGTATACATTTCTGCACTCCTGGGAGCCTAGTGTGGCGATGTTCTGACTCCTGTCAAAAGCCATTGGTGACTCAGGTTATCCATCTGGCCTCTCTTTTACCTCTCCCTTCGCCTCGGTTATTCACGTGCACCTCGATCTCTCTTCCACCTACTTACCGCCTCCCCCAGTCACACATTGCCGCCTACCCCATCTTCCTCCCACTGGTCCCTCTCACAGGCCCGGGGCAGAGCATTGGCCTTGCCTGGGCGGGAGTACGGGACTGACTCACTTCCGATGAGCCGCCCCAGAGTCAGAGCAGGGAAGGGAAGTCCCTTCCTTCCGGCTCGATGTACTGAAGGGATCGCGGGGCGAGAAAAGGGAAAGTGCGCTGCTGTGTCGCTGTGTGAGGTACTTAAAGTTCACTCTGGAATGCCTCATCTTAACTCCAGTCCCTCTGGGCCAGCGAGTGAACTTTGGAGACCTAAAGTAACCCAAGTAATAACGTGCGTGTGAATTAGGCAATATCTACTGAACAAACAAGGTCCCAAACAAAGAGCTATAAGGCTGAAAACCGAGTGGGGTGGGGGGCGGGGGAAGGGAAGGAAAAGAAAAGATTGATTGGAAAAGAAAGGAAAACAGAATCAAAATTATCAGTTACGAGGGGAGCAAGAATAAGATGGCAATAGAGCACGGAACAAAGAAAATGAAAGTGAAAACACAAGGAAATAAAGAACAAACGTAAGCCCGCTCCACGTGCACGCGCTTTAATTTGACATAGCCTGTCAGCGCCTGGTCCCCTAATCTGTTCCATATTTCCAGCATTTAAATCATAATATCGATGCCATTTAGCTGTCACCCGGAAGCGTGTTAAAGGGCCAGCCAGGTGGTGAAGTCAACAATCCAGTGACATCTCTAAAAGCCTCATAACAATGGCTCGTTCAGGCTCTTGGAAAAATGAAGTGCGGCGGCTACTGTGCAGGCTTAAAGCGAGACATATTTAGAGCCTGCATTCCTGGCTCTTAGAGACACGCTTGGAAGACGAGGGCTATTGTTAAAGATAAAGCGTGGCGTACCACGCTGTTTAAAAAATTAAATGGGAGACTGCCTGTGTCAATACTGGTGCGCCGGATAGGAGATGTCGGGTGAGTGGAGCGCTGCGGCCATTGAAATTAGCGTGCCCTGCACTGAAAGCGGCGCCTTAAAGAAACGAGCGCAGCCAAAGCGGACCGCGCTTAAAGAAACAAGCACAGCCATAGCGGGCCGCGCTCAAAATGAAAATAAAAGAGTGCTCACGGACTTTTAAAGGAGAAGGTGTGAAGCTGCAAGTAAACGATCCAGTCCCGGTGGGCGGGGCTAAAAGAGGACAGGGTGGCAACCAGGAGGGACTAAAAAGCCTCCGGTACAATCAGCACACTACCTTCAGCATAATCAAGGACGCCAAATGATGCACACCAATCAAAATTACAGGCGGAGCAGAGACACGACTTCTGAAACCGTATTGATTCCAAGAAGCCCTCGCAGAGCGAGCAGCGCATGCGCGCTGCAACGCCAGGCGAGACCTAAAAAAGCTGCTGTAGCATGTGACGCATACATGCATACACGTTACCACACATGCACACTTTCTGTTATGACACGGTCATTTTTTCCCCTTTTTAAACTTTTAATTTGCTGTCCCAAGATAGAGAACACCAATCTCGGAGTGCTAAATTAAAAAATATGTGAAAGTGCATTCAAGAGAAAGCAGAGTCCCAATAGAAAATTGCAGCTATTGAGTATGTCAAAAACAAATTATATATATTTTAGATATGTATATATCTAAAAAAACTAAAAAATACCACCAAGGGGCAGGGCAGGGGAACACAAATAGGCGGTAGAGATGGCAGAAGAAGTGAAAGATAAAATATATTTTAAAAAGTCGGGAATGGAGGAAAAGCACAGGAGTGCATGTTGGAGAATAGGGTACTGAGGGGGAAGCAGCTCATGAGAGAGATCAAATTAAAAAAACACACTCGCAAGAAAATGGAAAAAAGTAGTTCCCTGAATGTAAGCACTGGAAAATACAACTTATGCAATCAAAAAAATGGTAAAGAAGCTATGCTCCAGAGGAAGGCTAAACACAAGAAGAGGAAGTCAATCCAGTGAATAAGAAGCAAGCAAATAAGATGGATAAGAATGCCAACTAATGGGCTGACCATAAGTCAACTGTAAGTAATGGCATTGTCCACAGAAGGTTTTTGACAAAAGACACCTAAAAGTATTCAGTATAAGTATGCTATTTGAACATAATTGACTTTGCTAACTGAAAAACAAAGAAAATGCTCATTCACTGAGAAGGATTGAATTCCTCAAATCCTTTAAAAGATGGTAAAGACATCAGTAATGCATATTTTCCAGAAAAGACATTTGATGCAAGTTTTATGAGAAGGATCAAAAGAGAGATTTGGGTAGCGATAAAACAGGACTAGCTGCCAAGGAGCTGAAGTTCGCTGCGATGAAGGAAATGTTTTGAAGGCCCTTTTCCTTGTGTTGTAAAAATAGCAAAGTTTAATTTTAAGGACTTCAAAACCTTGATATCACTGAACGATACCCTTCAGTCCAGACTTAACAGGGTGCACCAACTATAGGAGCTGTTCATGCAGTTGAGAAGATTTCTGATGCCGACCAGGATGAGTGTGTACATCTGTGACAAAAGGATGCCTATTTCAACTTGATGGCTTTGTAGTTGAAGGACTCCCTGGGACTTGCAAGCACTGACTAGCAGTCAGAAAATAAGTCCATGTGACAAAATTCTTACGGCTCAGATGCCAAGCTGTTAAGAGATACTGGGTCACGGTACAGCACATAACTGGACCCGTCTGTCTGAACAGGAGAGCTTGGTATGGTTTGAGGTCGATTGGATATGGCTGGAAATGTGGATGAGGCTGATAGAACAAAAAATGTCTTGCCAACAGTGGGGCAATGAGGACGAAAATGCATGGTTCGCGCTTCACCTTGCTGCTCAAAAGTGAAGGTCAGGAGGAACATGGGAGAGGTATGACCAACCGGCACCAATTCAGCTACAGGGATTCTGCACTTGATTCTAGTAGTCAAAACCCGCTAGTGGATAATCTACGTCTCTTGATCATATGGAAAGCAAACAGATCAAAGCAGGGTTGTCTCCCAACTAGTCAGTTCCTATTCCCACTTTTGACAATTACCCTTGAATCTGCTGAAGGCATCTGCCCATTTGGTAGATCCGCACTGACTGGGCAAAGTGGGAAAGCAGAGTTACAGACGATTGTGCTCTCATCAAGGAGACTTTAGACAAAAAAAACAATGCACACCAGATGCAGGATAAAGAGTAGCAGCCAGATTTTAGCAGCAAGAATGTTTTGATTGTCTTGAGGCATTTTTGAGGTTTTTTGAAGTGCAACAGCAAATGGATGTGGTAGAGATTCTATTCTATTCACAAAGGCTACCTTAGTCCATGGCACTTTATTTTGAGCAGTGCTCATTTGTGGAAATTTCAAGAGTTTCTTTTTCTGTGCCTTTTAAGAAAGGCATGAAAGATGGAGTCCTCATTGAATAATCCCCAGAAGAGGAATCCTTAGTTGGAGCACTCATATGGGCAGAAAAATGTCTACTCTGTCTATCCTTTAGAATGTTTGTCAAGAAAGTCTTACACATTTGCCAGTCATTGGCGCATACTTTGGATGAAGATAATAAACACTACTGTGAGGTCATCTGCGAAGACCTTCTGTAATCTACAAAAGGCTTTGGCCAGGTGTTTTCCTCTTAGGAGGAAGATTCTGTCATGCTCAAAATGACCATCTCTGGATCCAGAGCTCAGGGTTTTTTTTTATGCATATGGATGAGAAAGAGTATTCCAAGGAAAAATACACAATAAAAAACCTGATCTGTATAAGACTTCTGTTAAGTCTTGAAAGAGCACACAGGTCTAGTAATGACACACACAGCGTGGGTAGAAATTTGAGCTTATGAGGTCTCTATGGGGAGGGAGACAACAGCAATTTCGTCATCATTGGATAAACTTTGGAAAGGTTACCAGTAGGTTTAAGTGTGACAAAATGTGAATCTAAGACACAGCTTTGCATAGATCTGGTTTCTAATATAACAGGGTTGGGAAGATTAAGATCAGGATTTCCTGACCCTCCCAGATTAAAACATAATATAAAACTGTTTCAATCACCTAAAATCTCACCACATTATTAGATTTTTAGGATTCCCTTACAGTGAAATATTGCAAAAGGCATACGTACTGTAATGTTACTATAACAAACAGTCACAAACTCTCTTCTGAACATTTTAAATGAACCGGTCTCCTTCCCTGTGCTTCTCGAAATGCCCAATAACTCCCTCCCTCCAAGTTCCTCAGTGTCACTCATTTCTTATAAGAATCAAATTTAAAACAACCTGCATTGTCAGCCTCATTTGCAATTAATTATCTCCCTTCTGTATTAACATTTCTAAAGCATTATTCTTCTCCCACTACAGATGTTCTAACTATTGGATGTGAAAATCAAGTTGGTATGTTTACAACATATTATCCTACTTTATTAACTACTTATTTGCTAGTCTATGAGAGTATTTTATACAGTACAAGGTGCTGTTCTACATTTTGGGGAGTTAAAAGTGTGATTCCATCTATGTATAACCATTATTCATAGAATTAGTGCTACTCCAGAGTATGTAATGTGTTATTCTATGTATGAAAAGAACAAGTTACTTAACTTCAGTAACTCTCTTTCTGGTGAATACTCTAACCGCAGATTCCTCACCTTTAGAAAATCCCCAGGCACTAAAATGGATCTGGAAGATTCCTCAGCATAGCCCCTGCGAGGCTGTAGGTGGCATTTGGCGACTCCACATCACCTCTGTGAGAAGCTGGCCTGGTGTATGATGTCCACTAATGTAAGTGGGCACCTTGCACCAGTCCAGACAACCCTTATGGTGATTTAAGAGGTCTTAGACAACCTTAGAAAGCTCTCTAAGTGGTAGCTAAGGAGAGCAGCCTTCAGGCGTAGTCCAGAAGGAGTGTCAAGCAGCTTGTTTTACCAGAATGCAATCTTATGGTATTGGTTAAGTGAAAAAGAACCACACCAAGTATTTATAAAAATATGTATTTATTATATAATACTCACTAGTACGTTCCAATATCTCCTACACAGAGATAAACACAATGCACACAATACTTTAGCAAAGAAATACAGTAAATCGCACAAAATACACAGTGACCCCAAGGGGGGACCAAACCATATACTAAGAAAGTGGTATAAGAACCACGACTCGAGTCAAGACAGTGTCGAGAGGACGTAGAAGTGCTGGGACCCCAAGGAACCACCCAAGGTGAGTAGAGAGAGATTCCACGGAGAGCGTGTGCAGTGTGGAAACACAACCGCTTGCTCTGTACAACTCTATGTGCAAGTCGCGGTTGGATTTTTAAAGATTAAGGACCCTTCCCAGTGGACCCTGAAGAAACACAGTGGAAGAAAGAAGGTTGGAGAGCCACCCCACCCGTGGATATCCTAGTACCCACGTTACCTACACCACGGAAGCCGGGTGCATACATGTGAAGTGGTGTCGTGAACCGCCGAACACAATGGAGGACTTCAGGAAAGTGCTGCTGCTGGAAGAGGAGAAAGTGTCTGTGGGAATCCAAAGGTGGATTCTTGAAGAGGAGTACCTAAAAGCAGAGGGGACAGAGTCTATGCCACTCAAGAGTGACCAGGAGACTTGGAAGACTAATGCCCTCCGATGTTGGATGCTTCAGGTGCAGCTGTGAGGACCAGGCGACACTGAGTAAGACCAGGACCCGGGTACGAGCTGTCCCACGAAGGATGTCGAGGGCTGAGGGGTCGGTGTCCGGCGGGAGCACCAACAAGCCTTGGCAAAGGCAAGCCACACAGGAATCAAAGAAGGAGCAACGATGGGACCAGCAAGGTCTAGGGGACTCACCAAAGGCAGGGGAGTCAGGGCAGGCCCCGAGCAATCAGGGGAGCCCAAAAGTAACAAGTGTGACCGTCAAGTGGACCCACAGGACGGAGGCATTGGAGTCGCGAGAGGACCTCAAGCAGCTCACCAAAAGATGCAGGCCATGATGCACACGATGCGTGGTGGCTGAAGATTCTTGTCACTGGAGGTGCTAGAGGTTGGGCCTACTTGGAGCCCGAAGATCTTCTTGCAAAGAAGCCAACAAGCCTTTGCAACTGCAAGTTAGACGCGGTGCACAGGGGCTCGGTTATTGCAATCCCCACAAGGGATACTGGCCTCAAACTTGGTGAGAGGACAGGGCAGGCCTTAGGAGCTGTGGAAAACCACCACCTGTGTTGCAGAGCCCAAGGAGTCCGGAGGAGCTCAGGATCTGCAGACCGGTCGACTTAGTTGCGGTGCCTGCAAATGCAGGGGAGTGACTCCTTCACTCCAAGGGATATTACTTCAGGTGTCTTTGATGCTTAGCAAACACAAGGAGATGATGGACAGAGCGCTGAAACTTTTCAGACACTCACCCCCAGTCACAGATCTGGGTTGAATCCATCATCGTTCTTTAGCTCACTTTGCCACCTCAGTTCAGACCCAGCTATATGCAAATCAGTCTTGACCCTGTGCCTCAAGTCTTTGATGCTTCACAGGCCTTGGAAGGTTCCTGTATGATGCACAGGCACAGACGATGCAGCAGACTGGAAGGGAGACAAAGTCAGGCCCAAACGAAGTCCAGAGTGCCCAGACAGTAGAAGTGCAGTAGTGTCTGATCTGAATCTTATCCCATGACAAATCTAGGGACCTACACCCAGGTACACCCTTAAGTACCCTAGGGAAAGGGTTGGGAGGATTCAGGGGACCCTCCCAGGGGAGGATCTGGGCAGGGGGGAGGTTACTCCCATGCCCTTTGTCCAGTTTCGCACCAGAGCGGGAGCCAACGGCTCCAAGAACTGGTTTGAACTGGACTATGCACGGGGACACCAAGTGTGCCCCTCATGCAGACTTTCTGGCGTTGGCAAGCGCACCCACCCGGTCCCAATACACTAAATCCTGTCTGGGAGGTGGTCACACCTCCCTGTGGCAGGATGCCTATTGTTCTGCCTTCCTCTGCTCGAGCTTGGCTCATCGGCAAGAGGGCAGAAATGTGTCTCTGGTCGACAGCAACCATTTTGTGCTGTCCCGGTCTAGAAGACTGGTACCCGGAACACAGAGCCTAACGGAGGGTTCTTCCAGTGCTTGGAATCATACCTCCCACACCGTTTACGGTGTGGGAGTATGATTCCAACATGTTTGATACCAAACATGACAAGATTCGTTGCAGCCGTTTTCAAGATGGTCATCGCGTAATTACGCGGAGCCCCTCTATATAGTAAATGGCTGCTTCACTGACAACCTGGGATAATGGACTCTATAGGCTGCAAGGGTGTCCTGCTAATGCAGGGGCACCCTCTCACTTAGAACCAAGCAGCCTGCATTCAGGATTGCAAAGGCCTGCTATAGGGGTGACTTATAGGTTTTAAGTGCAGTGACCCTTAGATATAGTAAACCTATATCTTTAGTAAGTGGTGCATGCACCAACTTACACAGGCTGCAATGCGGCCTGTAGTTCCATTATGCATGGTCTCCCATGGGTGGCATAATGTATGCTTCAGCCCATGGGAGACCTCTGGGGTACCTATGCCCTGGGTATCTTAGTACCATATACTAGGGACTGATAAGGGTATATAATTGTGTTAATCTTATTTTATTAGTATCCTTGTTCTAAATACCTTGTGTGATTAGGGCACATTTATTTGGGTAACTGTCAGATGATCCAATATTGCCATTGAGGGGTTCTGGTGACAACATAAACCATAGGGCCGAAGGCGTTTGTAAATGTCATCTGAATGCAAAGTGGCAAGGCGGGATCATGTTACATGTTATCCATGCTTTATTATATTGCATGCTTATTCTGGTGAACTTAGCTTGAAAAACGTGTTTTGTTTTTAAATAGGAAAAGGTCTACTAAAAGAGTGTGTGAAATACTGGACTATCTGGTTTGGTCGTCTTCAGTTTTCTTAAAGTTACCATGCTTCATTCCCCATTCACTGCAGCTTGTCCCCTGCCCAGTCTTCTTTCTGCCTACAACCCCAGATCGCAGGTTCAGCTTCTCATGCTCTCTCCGAATAGCCCTCTACATATTCTACCAACCAAATACTTTGGGCAGCACCTCCAGGGTGTCAACTCAACCTTAGATGCAGTGCTTAATTTGTAAAAACAAACAAAAAATACGTTAAGATGCCAACTTTTGTTTTAGGGGACCCCGACCATTTCTCCCTTTGGCAAAGACCACTTATGCCATTGGCGCTGCTTGCTATCGGTATGGCCAACGCCCAAAGCTGGATTTCAGCCAAAGCCAGTGAGCTTGCCTTCCTCAACAAAGGTTTAGCTCCAAGAAAATTTTGAAAACCGTGTCCAACAGTGCATCTTAGACCCAAGTTTGACATAGATTTACCAAAAAAACTCTATGCTGACAAAGATCACTTTAAATGGCACTCAGGAAGTATTCCAGTACTTTCATGTTCCCATTTGGAGAGGGGGAAGGAGGGGGGTGATGGACAGGGCCTCTGAGAGAAAAAAAGGCACAAGTGCAGCATGGTTCATGGTCTTTTCTTCTAGGTGGAATGCACACTTGCATTTAGACCCAATGCGGACTGGTGGGCATCTCTCAGACTTTTGGATCTCCACCCAACTAGCTAAATATTTTTTATATGTAACATTCGGGACCACCACCAAACTTAAAGTGCCCTGATCCAGAAAATTAAGTGGCAGCGGTGCACACTTGCAACCACGAGCTCAAATTAGGTACTGCTGGGATGCATGTGTGATCTTGGTACTAAACCTGTTCAAAATTGTTGGCTGTACTCCCGTTTTCATTGTGGAGAGCTGCCTTAGCTCGCTAACTCTCTGACATGCCTCTTATCTTACTCATTTCCTAAGATTCAGTCTCTCTGGTTTGCTTTCTGCAGTATCGCTAACACTGTAATGGATTCACGCTTATCCACAGTCTTGTAGTCAACTCACTCAACCCGGATTACTATTGGGCAGCTAATGCAGTTTCATGTGCAAATTTTCATTTGTTCCTGAACTGGGTTTACAGCTCTGGTGCAAACTGTGTGAGATATGGGTTTGCACCCTTAATTTATGCTAAGTAAAACCTTGCGCAAATGAAGGGTTAGAGTGCAAAATAATGCCTTGCACACCACAGACTGGGTGAAATCATGTGCAATTTGCACCCGTTCTTTATTCTGAGGACTGCAAGTCCTAACAGGGTGCAAGTGAATAAGAACGGACACCTGCAAGCTACTGATAGCATAATTCTTCAAAATTAAATCAGACTCTGATCCGCAATGGAAATGTTCAGTGTCATAATATGAAACTGTGCTGCAATGTCATACAAATACTTATATATTCTCTCCTTCTCCAATTTTTAAAAATTAAGCTAGTTAAAGAAAAGGATGGGATTGCTGTTAAACACGTGGAAATATGCCATTAGAGCACTGTAAACTCAATGTTAAATGTCAATGTTTCTACCAGACCACCTAAATAAAGCTTTCAGGTGATGAAGTAATGTAGATTTCAATGCTCCATTAGTAAAAAAAAAAGTGATTTTTGTTTTGTTTGATCTAAAAACAAAGTGCACGTTTTTATTTTTGTAGATTTCCATACACAAGGCCCAACAGGCATCAGAGGACTTCACAAACAGACTGGCAAAAAACAAGTAGAAATATACACTATTGACAAAAAGGAGATAACATCAAGATAAATAATATTTTAAAGTCTGAATACAGGTAAACGATTGTCATGAGAAGGAAAAGAATGTGTGTGTGTATATACACGTTTATATATAACATTTTCTTTCCCTTCTTTTGACAATCAAATGTTTACATGTACTCAGTTTTAAATATTATTTATCATGAGATATATACACATATGCAGTGTTTATGGAGTGGCTAAACTAAGAATAGTAGCTTTCATTGTAATTAAATGTTTACAAAACATTGGAGGTGGGCAAGCCACTGAAAGCTCGAGCCAGGCTCGAGTCTGAAGCCTAGCTCTGGCTCATGTTGGAACCTCAAGCTCATAACAGAGCAAGCTTTTATGTGGCTTCTCCCTGCTTCCCTCCCGATACCCTGGATGAGGAGTTACACCCAGAGTTGTCGACTTTGGAGCTAGGGATCCAGGTTGGAGTCTCACAGTAAGCTCAACCTCCTGTCATTCTAGACAATTCACTTACTCTACTCATGCCTATAAACAATAAATGGTGACCTTGTGTAACGTAACTGGTGCACATGTAAAAACTGCAGAAAAGTGCACAAAGTAGTAAAGAGAAAGCTTTAACATAAGGAAAGGCAGATAGATGCCCGCTTACTATCCGATTTGTACAATGACACCAGAAAACCTGGAAAAATCGTTGCTTCCCTGCTTAAATTGTTTGATCTTAGGCAAATATTTTATTTCAGCAAAACCTTTTTCTTCATTATAGTGTATAAAAGCACTTTCAAATATGTGCGTTCAGAATAACAGTTGGACAAAAATCTAGTGCGTTTCATCCAACAGACTATAAAGCTGCTCCATAATAACCCGGGCCACATACAGGGTATACATGAAAATTGTCTTGCCTCTTAGTTCACTCACGGTTCATGTTTAAAAACTATCCGTTTTAATAAAGTACTTCTCAATTGAGTGCTATATAATGTGATGTATTAATGTCAAATCTTCCACATGAAGTACACTTTTTGAATTTTGCAGTGAATTTATCTTATTTTGCGTGATGTTTGGTGTATAATTTACCTGTTAAATATTTTCAGGGCTTGGCTCTTGCACGGGCTCTAAGATCCAAGCCAGAACCTTGGCTCGGATCTCCCTGTTACTTTGTTGGCTCGACCACCTCTACAAAACTTTGGGGTTTAATAATGACACATCCAACGTAAAAAAAAAAAACTATGTGAGAATGAAAATGTCACTGTAGCCTGCAGTGAAGTTGAAAGGCATCAGCAAATCTTGGTACACCTCTCTGCATACAGTGAGGAATCCTGCCGCCGCCTTTGCCAAAAATGTTATACTTTAACTTTTATTACCAACAGATTAGAACACAAAGACAAACGCTGACAAATACGATGGAGATCAACCCATCCACAGATGCAAATTATAGCTTTTCAGGTTGAAGTAGCCCTGTTTGTTTTTGGTTTATTGTCTGCCTGATTTCTCCACTTAGACCTCAAAGATCTCTCCTTTGAAATGTGAGTTGCAGTGTGCCCCCCTGCGCGGAAATGGACTGCTGTTTGCGCGGCCGCTCAAGGTGTGCACCTTAAAGGGAACAGCGTAGTTAAGTATATACAATTTTAGACGCAAACACCTTTTGAATTTAAAAAAATTACATTCTTTCTGTAGAAAATAGATCGTTGAAGTTGTTGTTTTCAAGGTGCAGCTAATAAAGGGCACTTATTGGAATTAGAAAGTTTATTTTTGTGTACCTCATGAATAGACTCTTGCTAAAACAATGGATAAGGTCAGTCAAATTATGCGATGCTGTGACGTTTGCAGCATAATTATGGATTTACCACACGCCACATGATTTGCTGATTTTATTTTCTGTGTGATTTTGCTGCAAAAAGTTTTTAACACAAAACAAAAAATCATGCTGCCACGGAATGTGCCACATAATTTGCCTTGTTTTGCAGCATAATTTAGATAACACTGATGCATAATTTAGTCCTCCAGAGCCACATAATCCTAGTGGTTCTGACAATGTTACAGAGTTGCAGATTGGTTTTGGGGCAATTGTTATTGTTATATCTTGAGTTCAATGCTTTTCATGCTCTGCCTTGTAGAACCTTGCTATGATGTCATCTTATGGAACGTTAGCGGTCAATTTATCAACGTCTGCACTCTGGGAAGGAAGACTGCTGCTTGCTCACTGCTACCTCTACTTGTACTGTGCTTTCAGTGAGGGTAAGCCTTCTTACTTTGACATTCAAAGCCTTGTGTGCTCCTATTTCAACTACTCATGGGACAATTTTCCGTTTAGGGGCAGCATTTCCAATTATTGCTGTTCCCTTCATCTCTGTCTCTTTATTCAAGACGCCAGTGTTTTAAGGGTCCCAGTCGTAGCGAGGTGTTTATTTCAGCAGCGTTTACAACTTTTGACAATCTGTCATTTGATCTTTCCAGCTAAAGCTGTGCTCGAATTATATCCTGCAGCAATTGATTTTTCCTATGTTAGCTGGTCAGTGGGGGATTTCTGTTTTTTATTTTGGATACTGCTGGGGTTGGCGCTGCTACTTGGCAGTTGAATCTTTGCCATTCAAAATCTACACGAGCCTCTCATCGCGCGCAGCCTCTCCATACCTGTGTTCCCTCCGTGATGTCTCCCATGACGTGTGTGGAATCTTCAATCTCCGTGCCGTGGAGGACGTTTGGCATCCGGTGCGGCGTCTTTAAGCGTGCCGCCATTTTGTGGATGGAAAGGTATGCTGATGTGAAGTGAGTCTCTACACCTACTGCGTTTTTCTTTTGTTCCGTTTTTCCGGTGCTTTTGGGGTGTCATTTATGGCTCGGAACCTGGGGAAAATACAACTTTAATACAACCGTGCCATCTAGTGGCCTTCTAGCACCACTGCAGCATCTTCGAATTTCCAGCTGAATACAGTTTTAGATTCAAGTCTTTCAGTTTGCCAACCACGCTGTTTCACGATTTCTTCAATCAAGTCTGTGATCTCACAGGTACTCTCTCTCCGTGTCGTACTTGTGCCTGCCTGTCAATGTGGTTCACGACTGGAACTTCTTTCCCTGTTTCAACCTCACTCATTTACCTTACTTCTGGGATGCCATGACTTGTCTCAAACTAACTGTTTCTGACTGAAAGTGCTGTATAATTATCTATCCACCGACGGCACCTGCACCTACTATTTTTGGGTCACAAAGTGTACATTGTCTGGTTGGTTTTCCTCAAGGATCTCTATTCTGATGTTAAGTTTAAAGTTTGCCTCCTTTTTCGTTAGGTTGCGAAACTTACATGGAAAATGCAATTTTTCATTGTTTTTTTTTAAAATTACTCAGTGTCAGGGGGTTGTTTTTTTATTTACAGCATATTCTTGCATTTTCGTTTCTTGGCACGTTTATGTTATGTTCCTTCCCAGAAGGGATTTTCCAGGCAGTTGTTATTCGGGTGAGTAGTCGCTCACCGGCGTGGATCTCTGGTCTGCCTTTAACGCTATTGGCCATGGACCCTAGGTATACGCCATGTTGGTAAACACCGTCAAGAGTCCATTTCACTATTCTGTTTTCCCTTCTAACAGGGGATCTTTGCAATGGGTTTTAGTCCCATTTGCCAGCAATGGGTCTAAGTCCCATCTGCTCACTGTATGATTGTACACGCATTACATGTTCATTGTTGTGTTTACCCTTCCACAGGGGATCTATGCAAGGGTGTCAGTCCCTGTGCATCAGTACGGGTTCCTACCCAGATACTTTCAGTTAACGGGTTCCTACCCAAAAAGCTAACGTTCATTTTGCTTTAGTGCACAGTGTGGAAGCTCCACACTAGTTGTCCATACACGGACACCTCTCGTTTTATTTGTTTACCCTACATAGGGTGTGCACGACTCTGTCTTCCTCCCTCCTGGGAGCTATGCAAGGGTGTTGACCCTTTGCATTAAGTAGATGGGTTCCCACCCATACACAATTTTTTTTGCTTGGAATTTTTGATGAGTACCTACTCATATGTGCTGTATTAACACAGTTACATTACTACAGTGCACGGTATGGTTTTTCCACACAAAGTTGGTCCTTACACTGAGATGTGTATGGGGAGCATTACCAGTTTTGTGCACAACGCATCTCTATCTCAAGAGATTAGTCATGGGTTCTCAACCATGCATTGGAGAGTACATATTTAGCTTACGTTTTTATTCTATTTGAGTGCTTTTCATGATTTTATTGCTAAGTATGTTCCGTTTATATTGTATTTTTTTATTGCTATGTTTACACTGTTATCTTTATATTATATGCTTCATTATGTATTGATAATGGTGTCTTGGTGAGGAGTTTCCTCTATCCTTCCTCATCTTCCTTGTTTCTCTCTTCATCTCTGTTTTCCTTCTGAGGTTTTCTTCTCGGGTCTCTTGTGGATTCTGGGCTTTCCTCTGCTTTTCTGTTGTGTTTCCTTCTTCTGCATTCATCGCAGCCTGTAGCCCTGTGTTCTGTTAGTTTTCCATTTTCAGCCTTCATTCATTCCTGTTCTGGCCAGTGGGTGTGCTTTGGGGCAGTCTTTTGTGTTTCCTTTTCTTCTCTCTCTGGCGTTGTGGTTTTCTTCTTTTCTGTTGTGTAAGAAGGGAGGATGGTTTCTATGTCTGTTTTCCTTTCTTCTCTGTTACCTGATGTTGCTCCTCTTTAGAGTGTTTTGCGGTTCTGTTTCCTCTAAGTTTTCTCTTTCTGGTTTCTTCTCTCTTTCTCTCTCATTGTGTTCTTTTATTCATTTGGGAGAAAGGGGGATATGTTATATCTTGAGTTCAATGCTTTTCATGCTCTGCCTGTAGAACCTTGCTATGATGTCATCTTATGGAATGTTAGCGGTCAATGTTCACAGTTGGCTGGGCTGAGCAGCATGCTGGCTGCTCCTGGTGGGGTCTCCCTCTGGTCTTGATCTGATCTTGTTCTAATCTTCAATAAATCTACTTGAACTATACCAACCTTCGTGGACTCAATCACTACAGTTATGTTGACGAAAGCCTATTTCAACAGGGATCCATGGCGTTCATATTTCATAGGTCAAAGTGAAATATGGGTTTTATGCTTTTGGCATAGATTTAGATATATTACCTAGCGGCAGTCGCAACTTGGTAGTTACAATTAGGACCACGTTTCCATAGAAAATTGAGTTTTTGGTTTTCTAATAACTTTGACACTGTTTAAAGAAGCTTCACGAAACTTTCCAAACAAAAGACTCATCCACCTCAGCTCCTTTGTGAAAAGTTTGGGGGTGAGCCATCAAGCAAGGGTGAGGAAAAGGGATGGGGCCCCAAAATGTGTTTTACCCATTCATTTTTCCAAAGGAACTTTAGACACAGCTACAGACAAAACGGCTGAGCGAAATTACACCAAATTAGACAAAAAGCTAGATCGTGGTCCACAAAGTGAGCTTTTTGTAATTTGGTGTAAATCAGTTCGGTGGTTTTTGAGAAAAGAAGGTTCAAAATATTTGTATATTTCATGCTGCGGAGTCGCCGCAGATCTAAGAGATCAAAAAATAAAATCTAAAATACTGCCCTGCTCTTACTATCCACACACATTGCTTCACAAATGGGGGAACGCACAGACGACGCTGTGTACGAGGGGCTGCCAGCAAGAGGGGTCCTTTTTTTTCACATTTTATGGGAGTGTCCTGTGATTTATTCGTTCTGGCAAGAGGTGACGGCGGTGATGTCAACGGTACTGGGGCTGCAGGTGCCGACAGATGATTCATCAGTGGCAGAGTGGGAGATCGACCTGGACTGGTGCCAGCAAGCAGAAGTAGTAGTGTATAGAAGTAGAGGATGCCTTAAAAAAATGGGAAAAAATATGGTCCCCATGGCAAAGTTACAGAGGTACACAATGAGGCCCACCGCACCTGCCACTCGGACGCATCTACTCTGAGATGAAAGACAGTTAGCCGACTGTAAGTTGTTGCCTGTCTTAGGTAAAACTGTTTATTTAACATTATGACCACCTGTAAGATAACTGTGATTATGTTCCCCTTCACGATGTATATGAGCTACCAGCTTGTCCTAGTTGTATGCATACAGATATATTCAACTGTGCAAGGTCGTTTGAGCATGTTCAATAAAAAGAATTTAAAAAAAAAAAAATCTGACTGCCTGCCACCACATCAAAGATGTGGCAGCAGCTATTTTAGGACTTGGAGACTCAGTCCCCTGTCCTACTAGGCGGTTATAAAAAACCTCCCCTTAAGGCCCCGGAAAATGGGGTCCCAGGGGCCTTTCATGGCTCAGAGAAATGGTTGCCCGTCCCCCTCCCCTTAATTAAAAACATATGGCCCCACAGAAGGGGTCTCCTGGGCCTGCAAAGGTTCGGGGTGGGGGGAGCGCACACACCCCATCCCCTCAAAAAAATACAGCCCTAGGAATTGGGGTCCCCAGGGCCTGCATAGGCATGGAAGGGAGTCACGCACCTCCCCCCAATAAATGTAAACAAGCACTGACATTGTCAATAGGTCTTGGCAATCGGCGAGCTATAGATGTCGGCAATGTCAATGCATTTGTGTATATTAATAAAGTCAGCCCCAGAGCCGTACACAGATGCATTAACATTGGCAATGCCTATAGCTCTCAGATTGCCGAGACCTACTGGCTTTGCCAATGTTTGTTGTTTTACTGATGCTTTGAAACCTAGCGATAAGACAGTAGCAGTTGCACAGGATTGGAGGAATATTTTCTCCTTTATATGTGCAACCAACAATGGGGAATAGATAGTCAAAAGGTTGTTTGTTATTGGCTGCCTGGTTGCTCCTCTCCCTATAGCTGCTGTCACTAAAAGCAGGATGCAGTGGATGTGACTAGAACAAAGCAAGAGACTTTTTTTGCTAAATAAATCCCCTAAACCGCAACAATGACTGGCCAAAATTGTAAAGGACGGCAAGCAGAATGAAAGACAGTGTTGTTTAAAATAAGTGCACTTGTCATGTTGCCTGTCCCTAATCTGGGCGCTTGTTTTACACATGTGCAGTGCATAGGGTGCTTTTTCTTAGTCTTTTCTGTTGGGGGAATATGGCGGGTGAATGACGTCAGGCGGGGGTGGGAGGAGAGGGTAGCACTAGGAGCGGTGAAAGGGCTGCTGCTCTGTGTGTGTGGCCAGCCCATTCCTCCGGCACTCACCAAACAAAGCTGGAAGAATGAAGCTTAATAAGAGGGGGGGAGGCGAAAACTCTATACAGGCCTCTCTGCTCTTGGATATGACTGCTACGGGAGTGCTGCTGCTGTTTCTCTGATGCGCAGTCAGTGCGGGAGGTAAGAGGTGCTCTGCCTGTCTGAGAACGGGGTGTAGGACATAGAATCAGCACACGGCCTCCACTGGCGTTATCCCGGTGCTTTTGGAATTGGTCTTGGATGTAGTGGCGACATCACATGGCAGCATCGCTGATGAGGTGCACGTACCACACAGACACGCAAATATAATGCATGGTCAGCCAAGGTGTGTAACCCTTCAGATGCCGGGGAAATGTGTTCCGTATTAGCAGGTGGTAGATTCTTGCAGGGAAGGGGAAGAGCCGGCCAGAGGTGGTTGCTCTGAGCAGGGTGGGGCGGGAAGGGGGGGGGGGGGTGTAGGCACAGGAGACTTCAAGGGAGACGACTCTTTGAGCAGACACTGAGCGCCTTGTGTTGTAAAGCACTGTAATGCCCTGCCCAAAACAAGCAACCGTAGGATCTGTGTGAACCCCCAACTCACCCATGATAGCAAAAAGGGAAAACTAAACCACGCAGGTTCGCCCGACTGTTGCCATTGAGAACGGGGCACGTAAAAATAAATAAATAAATAAAAAAAAACACAGGAGCGCTTGTGAAAAGTGCTCTTAAAGAAATAAAAAAGTAGTACCGAAACAATGCTCTAAAATGTCCGCTGCGTATGTTTAGGAGTCGTTTGTCGCTGCTCTCAGGGAGGGATAAACTCTGAAAGAGTCATGACATATGAATGCCATGGACAAATGGGGAGAACGAAAAGAGCGATGATGGAGCCAGCAAATCGGAAGCCTATGGGTGGGCTGAAGTCCACAAAGTAGATACAACATGTTTATTTTCGAGACAGCGCATGCTAGCTTGCTAGAGCAGAGACCTAAAAAAGGGTATCGTGGGTGGGACAGGAGCCGCTCAGTGCCCCATAATGTCTGCAAGGGCTTTTTAAAAAAAAAAATATATATATATTTTCTGAGCTTGGTGGTGCCCCTAGAATAGGGAAGGCACCACAAACACTTTGTTTTAATGCTTTTGGGGGTAGCAGGGCCCCACAGCAACATAAAAATAAAAAATTAAAAAAACAGTTAGTGGCCATTACATACATGACCCCAGAGAACTTACCATATTTTTTTAAGCACTTCTAAGTGGAGATATATGCTCTTCGGCTGGTGCTTGTGGTTTTAATGATTGCATTTTATGAGCCGAAACTTTTTAAAAGAAAGTCTCAAACATTTTTTTAAAATAAATAAAACTATGGTATCCATTTATTTTAACATGTTTTACCCACTGAATGTAATATAGAAAACTATGTAAAAAGAAAGTCAGACTTGTTTTAATTAAAATTTTAGTAAACATTTTTATAATAAAATTAATAAACCTTGCATTGTGTGAATTACTGAAATATGCATTACCTCAATATTGGTGATTTCGTGAGAAAAGATGATAGATCTGCTTTATATGTATTGATATGCTCACCCCTTGATAAAGCCAATAGGCTCAATTTTTATATGTTAGCGTTGTGACTCTCTGACAAAGTCAGTAAGTCTGCCTGAGGGCTCCGCTTGCCACTTGCCGCTTGACTGTGGTGTAGGGTTGGCTGCTCGCAGCCTAGTTCTGCGATCAACCACACGCTGCACTGAGCCATGCGTGGCGGTTGTTGGCTGCCTGCGGGTGGTTATAGACAATGCTTGGCCGCAGACCAAGTGCTGCGGCCAGCCCCACGCAGCGCATGGCCAAAGGCGTTGGCTTTACACATAATAAATATTACTTTGTGTAAAAAAAAAAAAAACTGGAATTTCACTGGAAAAAACGCAACGGTTAAAGTAACAATATAGTTAGATGAACATTTCAGTGACAACGTTACGTTTTAAACTAAAAGAAAAAAAATGGAAATTCTCCAGTTATAGTTATCTCAAGTAATTATAACTTGTGCCCTACAGTAACTATATCTTGCGCCCTCGCCAAGTACAACTAATTACCCTACATATTACATCACTTATGACATGTTCTATAACATCATTGAAAACGTCACTGCAACATTTGAAAAGACATCATCAGGGCACAAGTCGGGGGTACACGCAGGTACACAGCGTCCACCCACTCTTTTCACAGGGCGTACGCCCCCTGCCAAGTTGTTGGGCCCCACAGAAATATGCTGAATTTATCCCAGTGTAATTTTCAGTCACTGGGACACGTTCAGCAGCGCCTGTACGTGGTCTGCTTTCCATTCCCAGCAGCAATGTGCAGGCAGCAAGGAAGTTTTTTTTTCATCTCCAGCTGGGCCGAAGTTAAGGGGCCATCAGGCCTTCTTTTGTTTGAATATCCTGACTGGAGCGGGCCTGGAAACTCACACTTAAAAGTAAATGCAAAGGAGGGGAAACAAAGGCATAACATCTTGTTATCTCTTCACAGGTACTTAAGAGAGTCATGCTTTTGCCTTTGTTCAGTCCCTGTATATAAGAGATGCATGCACTGTAAGAATGTCAGATGTGTTGGTCTGTCCCAGTATTTACACAAATAACAATTTCAATACCACTATTTTATTTCTTTTATAGCGCTACGCAACCCAGTACAGGGTGTCGGAGCTCTTTACGTAACATACACATTATACATCGACAATAAATCATGTACATGTGTAAATCAATGCACAATATGAGTTACATGAGATAGAGTTAAAAGGTGTAGGAGTCACATGTCCTTCATAGCTTCCCTGTGCTATATTACAAGGATTACAATTTCTGAACTGCAGGCAACAAAAGGATCTCTGTGTTGAAAGCAGTAACCCACTTACCTATCTACATAAAATAAAAATCTGTTATCTGTATGTTACATGATGTGCTTTGCAGGAGGCACATTAACCGTATACTACTTTGATTCAAATCTGGGACTCAACAAAACACGAGTCTCTCCAACAAATGCGTTAAACTCCAGAGTTATCTGACCATTATTACAATTCCCTGAGATTTTCTGGACACCTTTACAGCAGATGCCTTAACCCAATCAAATATTTTAAAATGTAGACTTTGCAACTAATTAAGCACAACAGATCTACTGCCATGCTTCTCCTTGTTGCCAATTTCTTTGTGGCATGGTTTAAAAAAATAAACGTATTAGTTGAGGCCCAGATTTGGCATTGGGATCAAGCCACTTTTTGGGCACAACCCGACGCCAAATCTCATTTGTTAAATCTCATAATGCGCTTAAATGTACTTATTATATACCTGATAAACATGTGTGAGGTTTTAATATCTGATGTCACTTCTTGTGAGGTCACTTCCTGTGAGGTCACATGCAATGTCGTGACATCATGCGCTGTTATTGCCCACGTCATGATTTCACTTGCATACTGCCTAACCTGGTATGTCCCCCCACTTCGTTATTAGGACTTGTGCCCTGGACATCATTGATGACAAGACTGCATAGGGAGGCGAGAGTTATAGTTACTTGACGGACAACTACAACTGGTGAATTTCACTTTTTTAAATATTTAAAATGCTACGTTGTCACTGGATTTTTCACCCAACTATATTATTACTTTAACCTTTGTTTTTGTCCCCAGCATGAAAATATACATATATATCTCTCCCAGGCAGTCTGGAGAGGTTATCACACCTTCCCGGACCTGGAGGGCTTTGCTCTGGAATTCGATGCTCTCAACCTACACTAGAATGATAACGACTTTTAATGCAGGAGAGCTGCTGGATTCTGGCTCATTACCCAACTATTATCTTGACTCCGTCAATGCCTGTATGATTTTTTAGGCAACCTGAGCGTACTTAAATGGAAAGCACGACCCTTTACTAGCTTCCAAATTAAAACCAAAACTCAACAATATCAGTTATAATAACTAACAGGCATGAAAGGAGCAGTTCGGAGATTTGTGCCAAAACATTGCAAGAATCAATCCAAGAAAGGGGCACTGGGGCCTTGGTCTTCACATTTGTTAATTTCATGCACTTACCAACCCCCCTGCCCACCAAACTCTACATGTAAATACATTTCAACGTGTGTCCCAGAATGACAAATGTTTAACAATTATTCTATAAAAGCAGCAGCTCAAAACATATTTAACAATTAAAACATTGCAGTTCTGCTCAGGCATCCAGTTTTAAAAAGTACAAATATAGGAATTGCCAGCCTGCGATGGGCAGCCTCGTCTCCCTGCAGTGTAAAAGTAACCACAGTTTGATCGTTTATCACAAATTGACGGTCAGGACTTTGAGGTTTATTTGAAGCTCCTCCCCGTTTACAGGGGGAAAAGGTTGGCTTTTCAAGCACTTCCTTCTCCTCCGCCATTGCCAGAGCGCTATTCAGTCGAGAGTAGTGGTATTTTCAAACAAACGTGATAAAACTCTTTCATGAGTGAACCTGAAGCACCTCAGCAGCTGACAAAGCATGCACATATGTAAAGAAGGACTGCACAGAGAAATCCTGTTCACTAGTGGGAGAAAGCAAGAAGGGGGCGGAGTCAAGTGGGCAAGCAACCCCCAGATGCATTACTGTTACTGGAGATATTTTAGACAATACTACAGGCAACTTGAACTATTAGTACTTTAAAGTTGTTTACCACGCATAGGCCCCTGGAAGCACCTCATATCTTCCGATCAATGTGTAAACATCTGGTCCTAACATGGTACTCACACTCTGCTTTTTATGTGGCATGCACAGCATAAACTGCTCAAACCATTTATTGAGTGGCAATTACTTTACAAGGCCTCTGATCTAGAGGTGGCGAGCCACTGAAAGCTTGAGACATGCTGGTGCCACATACCTACCTCTGGCACAATTCGGGGTCCTCTTGGACCCTCAAGCCCAAAACAAGCTGAGCTTTCATGTGGAGTCTGCCTCCCACACACACACTAACCTAATGAACCAAGAAATGAAGAATAAACATTATCCCTTGATGTGAAACTGAGAAAGAGTAAGAGATACCGGTCTAGAGGCTGAATGGTACAATGTAAATCAGAAAGCCCGTTTTTCCTGTCTTCCCCGCTTGACCAAATTGTGTGATCTTAGGCAGATACTTTTTCACAGTGCTTTCTTTTTCTTTATAGCATTAGAACGAAATTTGGAATACTTGAGTTCAGAGTGTTTGGTATACATGCACCGCTCGTGTCCAATTTAAATAGACTATAATGTTGCTCCATGTAAGAATCCAGGCCACATGACAACTGACTTGCCTCTTAATTCACTAATGCCATTGTTGTCATGGCGGGGGATAGTGGGTATGAATATTTTTAGTACATGTTTAAGAGCTGTTACTTTTTTTTTTTTAATGTCTCAATGCAGTGATATAATCCGATGTACTAAGGTGAAATGCTTCTGCGTGTTATAGAAACAGACTTTTTTGAATTTTGAAGAGTCCTTATAATATTTTTTTAATGGTGTTTGTTGCACAGTTTACATGCCAAACATTTTAAGGGCTCGAATGGTGCATGGGCTCTTGGGCCCCATCCAGACTCTCGGTTCTCCCTATTAATTTGCGGCTCGCCCACCTCTACTTTGATCCTCAGAGACACTCCCTTAGAAATCTCTCCATCGCTTCATCCAGTGGTGCTCATCTCAAACTTTACTTTACATTCCTCGAGTGGCAGATATCTAATAAACTTCCCATCATGGGCACTTAAGCGTCACTCGCTTTACAAACGACCAGGCGCGCAACGCCCATAGGGCTGAAAAGGCTTCAGCCCCGCCCCCCTTCTCAGCCCGGGCTGCTGCTGCAGCTTGAGCTGCTGTGGGCTCGGCTGGGCAGTGTCTGGAGTCTTATCTCCGGCACCCAAGTTTTTCACAGGACTTTAAAGACCATTTGCATATTTACATACCTTTGTAATCTGGTTAACAAGGCTTAGTTTTTTTTTCTGGTTCCAGTACCCTCTGCACATGGAAAACACTGCAGCAGCTTTTGGTACAGGAGGCCGATATTGCAACACTCCTGCAAAACCGGCCCCCTGTACCAAAAACGGCCCCCACCCTTCCAGTCTACTGAGACAACGCCCGGTGCCCGCTACGGCCAGTCCAGCCCTACCCTGAATAATGCCATTATAGGAATAGTTTAACTTATATCTGAAACCCTACGCCGCCGTCAATAACATGCTGAGTTACTTCAAGTGTCTGGAAATGCACCCTGCATTCAGACAACTCACTCCTCATTCTCGCCCTTCACTTTCACACTCACCGAGCACCCTGCACTCACAAGCCGAGCACCCTGCACTCACAAGCCGAGCACCCTGCACTCACAAGCCGAGCACCCTGCACTCACAAGCCGAGCACCCTGCACTCACAGCCAATCACCCTGCACTCACAGCCAATCACCCTGCACTCACAGCCAATCACCCTGCACTCACAGCCAATCACCCTGCACTCACAGCCAATCACCCTGCACTCACAGCCAATCACCCTGCACTCACAGCCAATCACCCTGCACTCACAGCCAATCACCCTGCACTCACAGCCAATCACCCTGCACTCACAGCCAATCACCCTGCACTCACAGCCAATCACCCTGCACTCACAGCCAATCACACTGCACTCACAGCCGACCACACTGCACTCACAGCCGACCACACTGCACTCACAGCGACCACACTGCACTCACAGCGACCACACTGCACTCACAGCGACCACACTGCACTCACAGCGACCACACTGCACTCACAGCGACCACACTGCACTTATGCCACTCGCCACGAACTCACACCGTTTTCCCTCCACTTACCCTGCGGTCACATGAGCACACCGCTCACTCTGCACTCAGTGATCACTCTGCACTTGCGCTGTTCACCCTGTACCTCAGCCTGCAGTCACACAAGCACACTACTCACCCTGCACTCATGTGACACTTTACTCACCTGTCCCCCTCACTGCTCACTCTGCAATCTCACTCAAACAAGCCCATCACTAACCATGCATTCATTAGACCCACTCTGTACTTACATCCGCACCCAAATTCATATGGTCACCTCACTCACCCTGCAGTCACTCCTCTCACCCTACTCTTACACTGTTGCATTGCTCACCGTGCACTCACATGGGCACTACTGCCACCCACACAGCGCAGAGGGTTAATGTGCCTGCTACAAAGAACGTGTACCATGCAGATTACAGAACTGAGTGTGGGTAAACTACGAGTACCGCTATAAAAAAATGAAATGTTTGTCAGAAAGGTGCTATAGAGAGATGAGGTGCACTGTTGGCGAGTGGTAGTGAGGGAATTCATGGAGAAGGAGGAAATGGGGGAGGGGTGCCAAAAAAGACTGTTGCACCGTGTGCGACCAGTGCTAGGGCCAGCCCGGGCAGGGAGTCTTAGCTCCCCACGAAGTTCGGGTGTAGTTGCGCCCCTGCAAACGACCTATCAAACACTAGTGCCATTTGGTACGTAATCTCTCCACCAGTGTCTCTCACTTGGCACTACGTAAAGTCTCTCCCTCTTTTCCTCACATTGCAGTCCGCATGTGAACTCTGAACAAGAGGTTATTGACCATATAAACTTCTCAGTGATACCCACCTTGCAAACTCTCCCCTCTGATCCTGACTTAATACTCAACTTGTAAACGCTCCACCTCGGGCACTCCGCTTGGGCTCACCATGTACTCTCGCCCATCTGAAAGTGACGCTCGCCAGGTGGCCTTGTAAACTTTCTGCCACAGATCCTCAAGTGCATTCACTATGTAATCTCCCCACCCATGTTCCTCCCATGGCACTCACCTTGTAAACTCTCCGCCAGTTCTTCCGATTGTCCTTCAACATCCGCGTCCAGAGCATGTTCATCAGCTCCGGAAACTGCTCGTACATGAAGGTGGCCCTGGAAAGAAAGCACGAAATATTAACTGAACTGTGGTGTCAGCACCTGATCTGCCAAGCATTCACCGCTAGATGGCAGTGTGGAACCGAGTAAAAAAGCAGCACACGCTGCAAGCACAGAAATGCCTAAAAGAATGGTTAAAGAGGAAAACTGACCAGAGAACTTGTCACAGTTTACTTTAGGAGCATAGACACGAACATAAGAGCTTCGCGTCAATCTCACCGACAAAAAAAAGTACCAGGGCAGGCTCAATCGAGAGCCACCCTTTAGAACACCGAGTGACTTTTGCCTCGTGACTGTCTCTGTTAAATAAAGGTCAAGACTGCACAGTTATCTTCACGGCGCACAAGACCAGCCGTCAAAATGCATTAAAACAAACAAAAAGATGGGAACTGTGATTCTGAGAGCAATGGGGGCAAAAGGTTAAGGCCGTGGCCAAAAGGAACAAAATATTCTGAAACTAGTTTGTTTCCCTTCCGCCTTCAGGTACCCGAATATAAAATAACACCTCCAATGAAAAATAAATGCAAGTGGTTTAACCCTTCCATTTAATAATGAATGAATTTTTGTAAGCTTCAAGTGACTCCATCAATTAAAGACAATACCGGCAACCAAGCAGCCTTTATATCGGCAGATTAATCAAATGAACACATTTACATTTCTTCCAGGTAACTGGCACCTTGGCAAGAAGGCTCGTTTCTTGTTTAGTGGTCATCCCTCCCTTGGCTTCTTTACAGCACTGGAGGCTCACTCCCTTCTTTCAATTTCAGCTGAAGCATCTCAACTGTCTTAACTGTCCCAGAACTGTTGTCGTAACAAAAAGTAGGGGAAGTGTTTTATTAGAATGAAGTAGGATGGGCACGTCGTGTGCCACAGAGCCCACCCACTTCGACCTCCGCACAAGACCCTCCGTTCCCTGCAAGACAGAGAGCTACGGTTCTCTCAGAAACCCCGGGCTTCCATATATTCTCAGGGAAAGAAAACTAAAGTCTTCCTCCCCAGCCAATCTTTAACAAGCATTGTCAAAGTCAACAAGTCTGGGTTTAATGTGCAACACATGCACAAAACGAGAGGGAGTCAGCAGGAGTGGACAGAGAGGGCTATAGTTGAACAGTAGCCTCTCCCGAAGTCTAATACAAGCACTTGAGTGGAGGCAAAAGGATACATCCAAAGAGCCTATAGCATTAAGTGACCGATGAATACTACCTTAGGCCCAGTCAAGACATGAGTAACCAAGTTTCAACCCAATGGCTGAAAGAGGTTTCCAAAGAAAGCCAATGATTGGAAGGGACAGGCAAAAGCCCACACCATGAATATTGTTAGCTACAGGTCTATTTGACAGCTGCACTGCCAAACAACAGAATTAAAACGTGGCAACCCAAGTGCTTACTTAAAACTTCTGTCTTGCCTTCTCCACCACTGCCCCCCGTTGCCCATTACCTTCCCACGCAGCACTCTGCAATCCAGACTTACTTGGCGATCTCTGCCATGAGCTGTCCAGAAGGTCCCCAGGGATCGTCGTTTGTTGCTTCCCGAACCTTTGACTCGATCTCGGAATAATTCATTACCACATTGGTGCTGCAAGTGAAAACAACATGTTGAGATCCAGACCTAGTAGAATCAAGCAACCTCCCTTTGTGAATATTTCAGATATTGTTGCAACAAGCAAATATATTTGAATGAAACAGTGCCCTGTAGAGAAGCACTCGGGACACTGTACTAAGCCAGCCCACTAAACAGTATCAACAGTAATTGTTTTATATTGCCCACTTTTGGCATCTCTTAGGGCTGCGAATAAAAGGTTGCCTAATTTAATGGTACTACGACCTCGTAAACACAGAAGGCCAAGGTGGCCTTGCCAGGTTTCAAAGCTGTGCCCTGCGAGTCACAACAACAATCTTCCATCTGGAGTAGAAGATCACGGAGGTTTAACACTCCTGTTAATTCAAATGTAAAAATTAGTTCTTTTTAATGAAAACCCTGTGTACAAACAATCCAAGAAAGAACGCAAATGACAGCATACCGGGCCTTATGTAACTGAGGAGGACAATGCTCTGGGTTCAGGCCTTTTGCCCACTCTTACCTGTCCACAAATCAAGTATAATCAAGTATAACTAGTACATGTAAAGTTGATAAGTAGATCAGGGAACTCTGTAGAAACACAGCGAGCCATCATGGACCGCAGCCCATTGTTGAAGCCTGCCTGCTCCTAACTACCATCTGGTAATGAGCTATACATTAAAATGTACATACACACAAAATGAGGCAAGATTGAAAGCTCTCCCCTTAAAATTTCACAACAGAATCCCTATGTCTATGCCCCATTCTAACCTGATAATTTATTCAAGAAAACCGGGCGATATTTAGACACAGGAAAAAAAATGGAATTGTGCAGTAACAGAGCACACGGAGAACTCAAAGAAACAAAACCATCAATTACTAAATGATTTCTATAGAGACAGGCCTCAAGAAATACAAATAAGTACAGTAAAACTCCTACAACTGTAAGCCACAATACTGACTGACAGGAGGCGAATCGAAAAGCACTATAACCTAATTTTTAGAATAAACATTAGAAGAAACAGTATTTGGGATCTAGCCAAGAATAAGCATGGATGTCAAAATTACTGTACTAAAGTCTAATTCGGAGGCCATGTAACCCCTACTAAAATTTTTTTAAAAAGTGAGCAGGGAGTTTTAATCAGAGTGTTGACACCAGCAAGGAAGTAGGGTGTGAGCATTTGAATAATGTCTTGGCAATTATTTCTTGCTTCTCACACATGAGATTGCTAACCAGGCTGGAACAGGGAGAACTGAATGAAAAATGCTGAAATCATGTTTTTTTGTTTCAGATGAATTGGATCCATGAGCAGACTTGGGAGTGTTCATAGCCTTACATCATTGGAGAGTAACCCACATCATGAATATTAAAACAAGCATTGGCATAGCCAATAGGTCTCGCCTTTGGGACCTTATAAGTGTTTAGCCATGCAACAGTTGATGTTGTTGCACCAAGGATATTGTGCTGCATAACTAAACACTTATAAGGTCCCAAAGGCAAGACCTATTGGCTATGCCACTCCCCACCCTGTAAGGTACTAGCCCCTCCTTTAAGCGCATTCAGCTCTTGCATTTTCAACCTGCGTCGTTTCAACATTTATTTACAGGGCTCCCGAGACTCGTTAATAACATTGTTGTGGGTCCAAAGGGTTGTCATATTATGGCAAACACGGTCTCGATTGTCACAATTTGCGATCACCACGGGACTCCAAGGAGCACATAAAACTGTGGGCCGTGAGTGAGCGTGTAAGCAGGTTACATGAGCTTTACCATCGAGCACAGGTACAGCACAATAACAAGAACAACGGACACAACCCAGTTGTGAATTAAAGGATGGGGTTTATAACACATGCTTGAAATTATTTAACTGTATGCTGGATTTGCACAGCTAAACTGAAAAACGTTAATGTAAAATGAAATGGTGGTGCTAGGATGTCAGGGAGGCTCGAGGTAATACTGAAAAGCGTGATGACGAAAGAAGAGCGCGAGAGAGCCAGGAGTGTGAGAGACGCCAGAACCACGTGGGAACCAGGGGAAAGCGAAGGGAGTGCCGGGGAAGTGAGGGAGAGAGGAGTGCAAGCTTACAACGAAACAGCGACATAACGAGAAAGTAGCGATGCTGGACTGCTAGAAGAGAGTGAGCGGTTGACAAATGTCGCCGGGTGAGTGAGAACCAGATGGGAGTAAGTAAGAGCTAAATGGAAAGCAGTCGCGCGCGCAGCAGTGATTAGAGAGGCGGAGCGAGGCGCGCGCGCTTGTGCGCGTAACCGCACGCTGGTGGCCGCTTTCGGAGCACTTTCAAAAGCCCCTTACTAAATGTCTCGCAGAGCAGCGCATTCGCGCTGGCTCAGCGAGACCTAAAAACAGGAAAGAAATGATAATGGCTGAGGGATGTATCCAAAACTGTTTTGAGAGACCCATTTCTAGGGCAAATGAAAAAGGAATCATCAATTGCAATCACTACAGTTTCATATAAAATAGGCAACCAAGCTCTCCAGGTTCACTCTTTAGTTTCTGCCAGATCCAAGATCTCCACTCATTTACATGGGCAGAAAACTGTCTCATATTTGAGTCCCTCGCAAAATGTTACTGTTAACTACATCTCAAATTTATTAATTTGTCCATTGTGGGAAACAAAGCCCAAGAAGCAGCAATGCAGGAAAATAACAACGAATACTGGAAACTAGAAAAATAGGCATTTCCTCTTTGATAAGAAGTTACTCTCTCTGCGTCCGAGGCCTTTTTGGTAGCATGGTTTACCATGCAAACAATCCCTACAGAATGAGAGATGCGGTGTGCAGATTCATTCCTTTGAGCATCCTTCTTCTAATCACTCCCTATCTTTATTTTGAAGTAGGGACACTCGTTGATGCCTAGGCTTCATCGCACCTTCTGAAAGGGTCCCCCTGTAGTGTCTGTAGTGTTTCTCTTATAAGCGGTTGGTGTCTGTACCATGCAACTCTTTACAAGCAACTGCAGTATCAGCTAAAGAGCCCTGGCTACTTTAAACTATCACACGAAAGCTATGCTACCAGTATGAGACTCTTAGTGCCCCCTTCTAACAGGCTCTCCGGCACCTCTAATATCAGTTCTAACCACCTTTGATTTTCTCTGCTATGATCCATTACTTTGCAAAACAGTCAGCATTACAGTGCCCTGGTAAGCAGCACTACTACATCAACGACATCCCCACAATTTAATCATCATTGTTAGACCTGTACAGCACGTTGCCAAAGCAGATAACACTATGAGAAAATAAAACAAGTAAAATAAACCAAAATAATAAAATCTCTACAATAAAGCCATAATAGTACAGTTCCATGACAGCATACAATATATGAAATCCATGATTACACTTTAACAATATGACAAGAATAATTGCTTCTCAAATTGCGGAGCATAACGACGACACTGCAATACATTCAGAATTACTACATTACCACAGTACCGTTAGAATTATTTTATCTCTGCATTATTGTTGAAACTACCTTGCCCATAGAGTGCATGCAATTAAATCTACAATTTATCAAAAAGTTTTTCTGGTCAGAAAATTGACAGGTAATACAGAGTAAAGTTACAGGAGGACGTTCAAAAAACAAGATAGACATCAAAACGACAATCTAACAGAGACCCCACCATGTATCCCAGAAGAGCCTGCACACAGAACAAGGCCCCAGCAGTGCACTGGCGCCACAGTCTAGAGAAAGCACAGCTCTCAGCGAGCAGGAAGAAACTGCACAACCCAGATGTCAAGACTGGATCACAGCGGGATAACCTCATATAAGAAAAAGCCCAAGTTCGCAGTTATTTTTGCAGCAAATGTGAACTTAAAAATAAAAAAATCCTGAGTATGTGTTGGCCAAACTCCAGGTAATTTAAAAATCACTCCTTCTAGGAAAATGGGAGCCTGGCTTTCTTCTTCCTTTCCCATGTTTTCCAGCATTCTGTACCGGACCTACACGGGTTTCCTGTGACCTCAGAAAGCAGAAAAATAATTTACTGCCAGATGTAAACGTTAAAACTGTTGACTGGACTGCCAAGAACTTCCCGTGACTGAAAGAAGTATAATAGAACCCGACACTTTCCGAGGTAGGGGGGAAAGGGTGGTCGTTCATGAGCCCTAGCTTGAAGTCATCCAGGGAAAGGCATTGTGCTTAGAAATTCGACGTCTTGGCATGGAGAAATGGAAGGGAAAGGAGTATGAACTGCTCGAGAGAAAATTTCTCTCTTCTGCAGGACGCACACACTGGCACAGGTCAAACAAATGATGCTTCTCCAGGGGAAGGATCTTGCCTCTTAGAATGGAAGCAGCCAGACGCGTGACTAGAAAAAACAGTTACTGTAGGAGGTTGGACATGCAGTCAGGAGTGGAGGCTGAAAGTTGAGGATCAGAAGGTGAACCAATGGTTGCAGAAAAGGAAAAAGGCCTAAAACGGCAAATGACTGTCAACCCAAACATCCATGCTGAACATGTTCAACGGAATATGTATTACCATCCAGATACACCTCCTTAATCAGACCCCCCAGGATATTGCGGCATGGATTAGCAAATTTAGCGGCACAAATATGGAAATTTAGCGGCACAAATATGGAAATTTAGCGGCATTTTTGCGGCACTTTATTTTACTCATAATCATTCATTTTCAGCCTTAAATCAATGGAAACTGTTTTAGCAGAGTATTCCACTTTGAATAGGCAACCTGGGATATGGAACAGAGGAAGCAGCCCACAGGTGAAGGCTGTTATCCCTTGGAAATGCAATCCTCCAGTTTGCTTTAGTATAGGTTCTGAGAAGCCCATCAAAGATGGCCTGGTAGCATCCCATAGGAAATGGCATTCTAGAACCTACCTTAGTGTATACTCTGGGGGTCCAGATTAGAGGGACAGGGAGATACCCAAAGAAATTGAAATTATGCAACCAGTCACAGTATATGACCTGTGGAATCCACTTAGGAGCAGCAGAGGAGAAACTCATAATAAAGGCACTATACAACCGTGTAATACTTCAAGGCAAATCGCGAAATCCTGGAGGGTCTGGCTAGGGCTCCGACCGTTTGTTTTCACGGGTGAAGGGGGCGGGGAGGGGCACAACGTTATAACATTTGCAATGTAACAGGACTCGCATTTACGCGCGATCAAGCTATTGTCATTGTAAATGACAATGCCATTTATTTATGTTTTAAAAACCAAAACATAACTAAAAGGCATTGTCATTTACAATGCCAATAGCTCAAACTCGCGTAAATGCGAGACTGATTGCATTGCAAATGCTTGTTTTTTTACTATTCTGCTAGGGTGACAGACATTTACACAGGACATGTATGGATGGATTTTGCTGCTGCTCTGTCCTCTCTCCACCACTTCCTTGCTGCCTGACAGTTTCCAGAGTGTGACTTCTTTTCACCTGATCTGCCCCATTGGGTTCACTGCCTGCCCGCTAAGTGTCCTGTTCTGGTCCCTTGTCTCCATGGGTACCCATCACCTTGCTGCCCATTAATTACCTGCCTGTATCCCATTCTGCCCCCAAGATGGTCCCTTCCTGTTTACCTTTCCTCTACTCCCTGCTTTTATCCAGTTGCCACCTCATCAACTCATATCCTGGTCTTACCTCGTCACTTCACTTGATGCCTGGAAAATGTCCTCCTCTCTTGATTTCTACGCGCCAGGTTCTGCCCTAAGGTGCTCGCTGCCATCCCACTCCTTCCTGCCTTTGTCCTCATCTCATCTTCTTGTGCTGCCTTTTGCGCCATGATGCCCAACACCTTTCGTCCGCCTGGCCCTTACTTGTGCCAACTCTGTTACCAAGAAGCTTGCCGCCTGCCCTTCTCTCGCCTGCCACCTACATTTGTCATGTTGCCATTACCATACCAGTTCCTTCACTGGGTTTAGCTCCCAAGATGTCCTCTTTCTGCACGAGTTTGCTATGATAAAGGCACCCTCTTAAAATGTGAAAGAAGCGTCTCCCCATGAAACTTAGTCACCAGCAGCTACTGTCTAATTGTGCGCATTGCCGATTTCGCGGGCACTTTTTTGTAAAAATTGAGGCATTTTTACAAAAGTGCCGATTTCGCGGGCACTTTTGTAAAAATCGCGGCATTTTTACAAAAGTGCCGATTTTGCGGCAAACCGCGAAATCGCGAAATCCTGGAGGGTCTGCTTAATGCAGTGTACCCAACTACACGACGATACGGATACAACTCTTTAACACATCCGAAACCATCTGCACCATCATGGCTGTACAGCTCCTCAACACATCCTACTGCAATACTATCTGGATATATCTTCTTAAGAGTTTATTAGAATCAGCTCCTCGATATGGAAACCCTTCCATAACAAGTCCTACAGCATCTGCACTCCCACCTGGAGACATATTCTCAACACAACCAGTAGCATCTGCAATACCAGCCTAAGAACCCCACTTAACCAATATCAAAACATCTACCCTACAAGTACAAGGCACATCTTAAAACATTCAATGGCATCTACTCTACCAGTCAGAACCTCTCAACACATCCTACAGCATCTGCACTACTAGTCCATCACTACGGATGCCTTTTTCCAAGTCACCAATAGGACTGTCAAATTCTAGCAAACTGAACTCAGATTAGCTCCGCAGAAACGGAGCTGGACAACCAAACTAGAGGTGCTGTGTTAAAATCTATTATAATCCCAATATAGTAAAACAAAAATCACAGCACTGCCAAACAGAAAAATATGTATTGCTAAAAAACAAATACCCAAGAAAAGAGGGGTAGTGAGCCCCGAACTGCATATGGTCGGGTGGACAAGAGAGTAAGTTTGTGGAGTAGGAGGATAGCAACTTAAAGATTTGTACATGCAGTCTAGAAACATTGAAGTAAACAAAATGTACAAGTCTTGATGTACAAAACACGTTGCCTTACAGGCTGAGCCAGGTGTGAGGAAAGGCCACAAAGAGCTCAGAAAACAGAATACTTCCACAAAACATAGTTCACATTAAAACCACTAAACAACCAAAAATAGCAATAAAACAAAGAATTGCCTTTTTTCAGACAAATTTGGCACTACAGCTATTGATTGACTAATATTGCTCAAGTCACATATTAAATAAAAAAAATAAAAATGAAAAAATGACCCCAGATAATAACATCCATTAGAACTGAATAAAGAACAATATCCATCACTTATTTTAAAACCATGAAAACATTTTTACTCAAGGGCGATTAAGAACCCGAAACACACAAACTATACACTCAAACATACTGGGGAAAAAACAAATGTAGCAACAGTATCACAAAGCTCTCACCATATACAATAACAGCAGGTTAGACGATTTAACTTACCAAAAATGAAAATCATGAACGCAAGTAAAACAGCAGCACATCACATTCATAACACAAAATGTCTGCCAGATGAAACCTCACAAAGCCAAATTTATTCCTCAATTGGTGATGCCTTTACCAACAGTGCTTGTAAAGAAATCTCGTCATATTACCGCAACCGCATCCAGTAATCCAACAATGTGCCTTAATTTCACCACTAAACAAACTAGACTTCAAAGAAAACTAAAATTAAATCTGGTAAGCATAGGCAAAAAAAAAAAAAATAGATATATATATATATATATATATATGTGATCAAGGCCCCACGTGGGCTGAAACGCGTTATGGCAGCGGTGGTGTTGGGCAGAAAATAAAATCACAATTGCACCATCATTTGGGTTCGCCTTCGTCTGTTCTACAAATCTTTGTGACGAATTCTTTGCATATATATATATATATATATATATATATATATATATATATATTTATTTCCACAGATCACGAAATCCGATAGAATGTGCCAACCTTATGTATGGTATACCTCATTAAAAAGCATTGGAGCTGCTGCTAGGCCCCCCTCCACCCCTCAGTTTAAACCCAACCAAGCAACTCAAGTGTATACAGCTTACACAGGTAGCTAGAAACAGATACTCTCCAACCAGCTCCAAAAGCCAGTATAAGGAAAGGCAAACGGCACTTACGTACAACAGACGATTAATTCAACAGCCACAGACTAATCACTGAAAAAGGCTACTATATCCGGTTGCTACCAAAATACATAGCAGTGACATGCTAGCAATCATCAGTGGCTATCTACCACAAATCATTCTTTAAAATAAAAAAAATAAAAATTACCAGAAAATCATTCCTAGATTGTCAACTGCTAAAAATAAAAAAAAACACAAAGGGCATATTGTTTTAGAAATTGGACCGTTGCATACTTTGTTCTGTTATTTTTGTGACTGCATACTGTGTTTTTGAAGAGTTACAATAAATAACAGGTATTTGCAAAGCCAATAGGTGTTGCCTAGACCTAGTCTGAGCAACATAAGAGAGTGATCTGAAACGCCCCCTGCAAAATGTCATTGGATATAAAGGTGCATCACAAAAGCGAGTTTAGAATAAAAATCAATACGGGTGCAGATGCCAAGTACACATGACACAGAGGTAAAATCCCTGTTGCTGGGGTGTAGTAGCCTTCAGCTATCCCTAACAAGTGTGTGGTCTTGCATAAGGTCCCGTACTAAGCCCCCCATCTCTGCTCTTACAAAATGTCAGGACATGCAGATCTGCCTAGCACAGGGCCTATCGCCCCCCCTCCCACCCCCCACCCTCCCAGTCACCCTCTAGGACCACATTTGATCTACCAAAATCTGTGAGGAGTCGCAACAGCTTGGGAAAAAAAAACCCGATTTGCTACTTTACCTTGTCATTTGCACAAAAACTAATGGACCCTGTTGTCTATTTTGGTCTTCAAAAAGGATACAGACAATGTCTTCCTGAAAAGGATGGCTACACCAGCAAAGAAAACTTTTGCACATTTGCCATTGGTGTGTAGTTCATCGAGTTAGATTAATCAATCCCTTGTTTTGAAGTACTGACTTGATCTAGGACATTTTAATTTTGTTTAGGAACTCTCCAGTTGAGGGATAAATCAACGATTGCTCTGGCTGTGATCAAAAGGAGAAACGCTAGGAAGATTTTTTTTTTTTACATTTTGGGGGCATGGGTCAGCTGGAGATCTGGCGTGAAGAAATTTAGCCAGTTCACAGGTGGCTTTTATGGACAGTACATTGAAGAAACAGAATTTTGGAGTAGTTTTGGGGCTAAAGGTACATGTGTGAAGAATGTATTACGAACTATTATTGACTGGAAGTCCAGCCGTATGCTCTTAGCTTTTTCAATTATGTGAATAGCCAGCACGTTTTAACTGTCAGAAATGCCACCCCAATCATGGAACCGGGATGATTTTGAAGTGCTCCTTAATTTGGGGCAGCATGGAGCATGTGCTGAGTAGTGCGATGTTATGCCTTTCTGCACGTTGTCTGTAGTTGGTGTTAATGTCATGGATTTTTCTCTCCTGCCTTTTGAGTGCTCTAGTTATGGTTTTTGCATTTTAATACCCAAGTTCAGCCGACCCACCATCCAATGATGATGTTGGTTTCATAATGTTTTGGGTGGGGACAATTTGACAAACATCTCCAAGAGTCCATGGTGAATTCATTCAATTTAAGATCCAATGGCCATGAACTGCTTTACGAGGGAAGCATCCAGGTTTAGCCTACATCTGGTCAGTGTTGGAATAGGAATGTGTTTATGATGCGAAGGTTAAGGTTGAAGATTGTGTCCTGTCCCATTCCGTGGGGTTATGATTGCATCAAGAGTACAGCCTGTTGAGAGTGTTGGTCCAAAGACTAGTTAACAACAGTCAAAAGTGAAGGAAATAACTTGAAAAATCTAATTTCGAATTGCAAACCATTTTAGAATTGCACCTTAGAATGCATTTAAACTATGCTGAAATGTTTTCATACTAGAAAATGACATGTAGGAAAAATGTGCTTGCTTTATAACGTGAAAGAATTCTGAATGGCATTAATGTCACAGAATAATCCAGTAGCTACTCGCACGTAGGCGAATTTGCTTATTCAAATATATGTGCAAAAAACGCTTAGAATTTTTTTTTGGAACTACGCTATCATTCTTAAATGTACCCCTTTAGTAGGCCCAAAAGCTATTTCTTTTGATTCTTGCTCAAAGCTTAATAGACGTTTATTTAGGATATTTTGCGTAGTACCAGCATCCTATTAACCCGTTCGGTGCGTCAGACGCGCTGGCGCCGTCCGACGTAAAAGTGCTCATGTGCGGCGGCTCCCGCACGTCCGACGCCATGGCACTGGAAATCCCTCTGGTGTGGGCACCAGAGGGATTTCCCCTTTTCCCCCTCAACAGCCTCAGTTTCTCTGAAATGACGATCAGTGCGCACGTCGCGCTGTCGTAATTTCAGAGAAACCGAAACTGAATTGAGCCAATCGGCTCATTTCAGTTTTACGTGCTCGTGGGGCTATCTCAGCCCCCCGAGCACGTAAAAAGACAGGAGAAGTATCATGGGAAAGGGGAGAATCTCTCCTTTCAAATGGTATCCCCCTCCCTAGTGAATACCTGCTTGGGGATCACAGGAATCCACCCACTGGACACCACAGAGGGGGGAACGGCCGCTTGGGCAAGGGCCTTTGCTCCCCCCAATTGTATAGTAATCAGTCGGGGGGGGCAGATAGGGGCAATAGCCCCCAATCTGCCCCCACCCGGGGCAGAAGGCGCACTAGGCACCAGGGATTTGCTGTTTTAGCACATTTTGGGGTGGGGGGCTGCCCGATATGGGCATGCCAATGCCTCCACCCCCGCAAAATTCCACAGTCTTTCTGCCCCAGCCCCCACCCCCACGGGAGGCAGACGGGGGCAATAGCCCCCAATCTGCTCCCAGGGTAGGCAGAAAGCACACTAGGCACCAGGATTTTAAAAAAAAATGTATTTAGGGGTGGGTGCTGCCCAAAATGGGCATGCCAATGCTCCCACCCCCCCAAATAAAATTCCACAGACTTTCTGCCCCCCCCCCCACGAGGCAGATGGGGGCAATAGCCGTTGATCTGTCCCTTGGGGGGCAGAAAGCCCACTAGGCACCAAGGATTGTTTTTTATAGGGAGGAGTGGAAGCTGCCCAAACTGGGGATTCCAATATCCCCACGCCCCCCAAACAAATTGCCAAAGTCTTTCTGCCTTCTCCTGGGAGGCAGATGGGGCAACATTTGGGCCGGCACGCTGACCCCAGACAGAAATGTGAGGAAAATGTGATTTATTTCAGCTAAATGAGGTTTGCAGGGGATTCTGGGTAGGAAAACATTGGGGGCTCCACGCAAGCCCCACATCCCTGGACTCCCCTGGGTGTCTAGTTTTCAGAAATATCTGGGTTTGGTAAGCTTTCCTAGATGGCCGCCAAACCCGGGGCCAAAAACCCAGGTGACCACCCCTTGCAAAACCAGGTCATTTTGTGAAAGGTAATTTTGATGTCTTCACAATACGTTTTGGGCCCTTCTCTGCCGCGGGCACTTAGCCCACCCACACAAGTGAGGTACCATTTTTATCGGGAGACTTTGGAGAATAATAGGTGGGTGGACGTTTGTGGATTCACGCATATTCCAGAACTTTCCATCACAGAAATGTGAGGAAAATGATTTTTTTCAGCTAAATTTGAGGTTTGCAGGGGATTCTGGGTAGGAAAACATTGGGGGATCCACACAAGCCTTACCTCCTTGGACTCCTAGAGGTGTCTAGTTTTCAGAAATGTCTGGGTTTGGTAGGTTTCCCTAGATGGCTGCCGAGCCCGGGACCAAAAACCAAGTGACCCCCACCTTGCAAAACCAGGTCGTTTTGTGATAGGTAATTTTGATGTCTCCACAATACGTTTTGGGCCCTTCCCTGCCGCAGGCACTTGGCCCACCCACACAATTGAGGTTTAATGTTTTATCGGGAGACTTTGGGGAATGCGGGATGGGTGGAAGTTTGCGGATCCACACAGATTTCGGACCTTTCCATCACAGAAATGTGAGGATTTTTTTTTACAAGGTTTGCAAGGGATGCTGGGTAACAGAACCTGGTGAGAGCCAGACAAGTCACCCCATCCTGGATTCCCCTGGGTGTCTAGTTTTCAAATGGTGGCTAGGTTTCCCTTGGTGCCAGCTGAGCTAGGGTCCATAATCCACAGCTAGGCACATTGCGAAAAAGGGTCAGTTTTCACTAGAAAAATGTGATATGTCCATTTTGCGTTTCGGGCTGTTTCCTGTCGCAGGCACTAGGCCTACCCACACAAGTGAGGTACCATTTTTATTGGGAGACTTGGGGGAACACAGAATTGTAGAACTATTACCTATTGACTTTCTATGCATTTCTGCCTTCCAAATGTACGACAATGTGTAAAAAAAGAAGTCACTTTGAAAAATGTTCTATAATTCCCATGCTAGTATGGGTACCTACAATTTCAGAGATGTGCAAGTAACTACAGCTTCTAAACTCTATATTTTGTTCACATTTCGCAAATACATAGGTGTCCTTGATACCCATTTTTCACTCTTTATATGTTACTAAATTAATTGCTATATTCCCAGTACACAATGAAAAACCATTGCAAGACGAAGCTCAGTTATTGGCTCTGGGTTCCTTGGGTTCTTGGTGAACCTACAAGTCCCATATATCCCCACAACCAGAAGGGTCCAGCGGATGTAACGGTATATTACTTTAAAAAGTCTGTCATACTTCGAAGAAGTTACAGGTGAAAACGTTGGCACAAACGGCGTTTTGTTTCAACTAATTTTCGATATTTATTTTCAACTGTTAGTTTCTATAAAAAAAAACCTTGAAGGACCTACACAAATGACCCCATGCAGAATTCAGAATTTTGTCTACTTTTCAGAAATGTATAGTTTTCTGGGATCCATTAGTGCTTTCACACCCATTTCTACCACTAACTGGAAGGAGGTGGAAAGCACAAAAAGTAGCAAAAATAGGCTATGTCCCAGTAAAATGCCAAAACTGTGTAGAAAATTTTGGTTTTCTGACAAAAGTCTGCCTGTCCCTGAAAGCTGGGAAGATGGTGATTTCAGCACCACAAACCCTTTGTCGATACTATTTGCAGGGAGAAAAAAAACACAGACGCTTTCTTCTACAGCACTTTTTCCCCATGTAGAACACAAAAAATCAGCTGTGTTTTGGCTAATTTCTGGGTCCTCTCCAGGGCAATCCACAAACCCTGGGTACCTTTAAAATCACCATGCTGTTGGAAGAAGAGGACGCAAATCTGGAGTGGATACCTTATGTGGAGAAAAAGTTACAGGGGCCTACGCCTGAACTACCCCAAATAGCCCAGGGGGGGTGGGGGAGGGGGGAGCCCTAGCAGCGAAAGGGTTAAGGAATATGCTGACTTCAAATCTCTGTTTCTTTAGCTTCATCATACCATGTAGTCACATGTACAACAATAAGCTTTTCTATAATGCAACATGAATAGACTGATAAAATATATCTAAATCATAATTCATTCTATGTATGCAAGTAAAAAATGTAAGTCCGTTTTTATATAGCGCAGCTACTCACCCTTACGGGTCTCAAGGCGCTGGGGGCCGTAGTGGAAATTAAGTGAGCTATTGCCCAGAGTCACATGGTGCTGAGCTGAGCTGCCGCCGGAGCCGGGGATCGAACCGTGAACCCTGTGCTCCGAAGTCAGCTGCCCTGGCCGCTGCACCACACCTCTCCAAATTTGATAGATTTGTTTTATGCATTAGACTAAGTCTATTGTTTTCACAGTAGAACATTGAACGCAGCTTTAGTTTAGGTAAGAAGGTTCTCATGAGAACTTTTCTCCATGTTATCAATGTATGATACATTGTTTTACTATACACCGGCGATAATGTTTACCGTGGGAATCAAGTAGGGAAGCATCAGAAGTTGACAACACCATTGGATGAGCGGGTTCCATTGGTCAAAAGTATGGAAAATGCTACTTACCCAGTATGCATCTGCTCTTGGCATGTAGAGCTGTAGAATCTCATGCTTATGCATAGATTGCCATCTAGTGTTGGGCTCGGATGTTTGCACTTTGTTTTTCTTCGAAGAAGTCTTCCTAGTCACGAGGTAGGCGACTCCTCCTTTCGGTGTTAGTGTGCATGGTCATCGACTCCATCTTCAGATTGTTTTCCCGCAGAGGGTGAGAGAATGGAGTAGTAGTAAAGAATAGAGATGTCCATGTGTATGTATGAATAGTAACAAGAGAACTACAGCAGCTACAGGTACCCTGGGAGGTGGGTGGGCGCATGAGATTCTACAGCTCTACATGCCAAGAACAGATGCATACTGGGTAAGTAGCATTTTCCGTTCGAGGCATGTGAGCTGTAGATCACATGCTTATGCATAGACTATACAGCAGTCTCCCCTAAGCGGTGGCTATCCTGTAACTGATGGAGTTGTCTGAAACAGCGTTTTAAGTACTGCTTGGCCCACATTAGCTTGTTGTCTGGCTAACACATCTACACAATAGTGTTTGGTGAATGTGTGTGGTGTGGACCATGTTGCAGCTTTGCAGATGTCAGTAATAGGGATGTTCCCTAAGAAAGCCATAATAGCCCCTAGCTTACGAGTGGAATGTGCTCTAGGGGGTACCGTTAGAGTCCTTTTGGCTTTTGCATAACAAATCTGAATACATTTAACGATCCACCTAGCAATACCCGATTTGGATATAGGATTGTCCTTGTGAGGTGGTGCAAAAGCGACAAAGAGTTGTCTGGTCTTACGAAAAGATTTCGTTCTTTCAGTGTAATACAACAGTGCTCTTCTAACATCTAAGGTGTGTAGAACTCGTTCTGCAACGGAGTCAGGTTGAGGGAAGAAAACAGGTAATTCAACCGACTGATTTATGTGAAATGCAGATACTACCTTGGGTAGGAATTTAGGATTGGTACAAAGAACCACTTTATCTTTGTGTAGCTGGAAAAAAGGTTCTTCTATGGTTAGTGCCTGAAGTTCACCCCCCCTCCTCAATGAAGTGATTGCAATGAGGAAGGCTGTTTTCCAAGTGAGGAACTGTAGTTCACATCTGTGCATAGGTTCAAATGGTGGGCCCATTAACCTTGTGAGGACTATAGTAAGATTCCACACTGGGGCAGGTGGAAGTCTTGGTGGTATAACTCTTTTCAGTCCTTCCATAAATGCTTTGATTACAGGCACTATAAAGAGCGATAAATGTTGCCTATTCTGAAGATAGGCTGCAATTGCAGCGAGATGCAGACTGATGGATGTATAGGCCAATGATGACTGCTGCAAATGGAACAGGTAGCAGATAATGTTTTGTATGGAAGCATCAAGAGGGTTGATGTTATTGCAATAGATAACAAATCGCTTCCATTTGGCTGCGTAGCAGGCTCTTGTGGTAGGCTTTCTAGCCTCCTTAATAATGTTCATACAGTCTGGTGGAAGGTTCAGATAACCAAACTTTATGACTTCAGGAGCCAGATCGCGAGGTTCAATTGTTTGGGATCTGGGTGTTTGATTTCTCCATGGCTCTGTGTGAGGAGACTGGGAGTTAAATGTAATTTTTGATGCGGTACCAGAGAGAGTTCCAACAGGGTTGTGAACCAGGGTTGACGTGCCCATGTTGGAGCTACCAGAATTAGTGTGAGGGATGTTTGTCTGAGTTTCCGAACCACTGATGGAATGAGTGGGAGAGGCGGAAAAGCGTAAGCAAATATCCCTGACCAGTTCATCCATAGAGCATTGCCTTTGGATAACGGGTGTGGATACCTGGAGGCGAAGCCAGGGCATTTTGCGTTTTGGGGTGTTGCAAACAGATCTATGTGAGGGACTCCCCAAGCTTGGAAGTATGGGTGGAGAACTTGAGGGTGAAGTTCCCATTCGTGTATCTGATACCTCTGTCTGCTGAGGAGGTCCGCAATCTGGTTGTTGACTCCTGGGAGGTGTTCCGCTAGGAGATGGATATTGTGGTGAATAGCCCACCACCAGAAGTCTTGGGCTAAGTGGGACAGTTGGAGAGAGTGTGTCCCCCCCTGTTTCTGTATGTAATACATAGCTGTCATGTTGTCGGTTCGAACCAAGACAGTTTTGCCAGAGAGGTGATCTTGAAAGGCCTTGAGAGCTAGAAAGATCGCCTTCAGCTCTAAATGATTGATGTGGAGCAACTTTTGTTGGTGGCTCCACAGGCCTTGCACTGTGAATTGTTGAAGATGAGCTCCCCATCCAGTTAGGGACGTGTCCGCTGTTAATACGGTCTATGGAACTGGGTCTATGAACGGCCGTCCTTTTGACAGATTTTGGGTGTTCCACCACTGCAGAAAGCGATGAGTACGGCCGCTTACTAAAACTAGATCGGTTAATAGACCGTGACTGGTTCCACTGACTGGCTAAGCATTCTTGAAGTGGACGCATGTGCAGCCTGGCATGGGGAACGATCATGATGCAAGATGCCATCATTCCCAACAGTTGCATAAACACATGAGCTGGAAGTGTTTGAGTGGCTTGAAATTTGAGAATCAGCGCCTGAATGTTTCGAATTCTGGCTGCGTTGGGAAATGCTAGAGCCCTTTGAGTATCCAGAGTGGCTCCTAGGTAGTTCTGAATTTTGTTTGGCTGAAGATGTGATTTTAACACATTGACTGTAAACCCAAGCTGGTGAAGTAACTGCATGATTACGGAAGTATGTTTGCGGCATTGTTGGTACGTGCTGGCTTTGATGAGCCAGTTGTCCAGATAGGGGAAGACATGTATGCGCGGTCTTCTTGGATGCGCAGCTACTACCGCCAGACACTTTGTGAAGACTCTGGGGGCAGTGGTGACTCCGAATGGGAGTACTTTGAATTGGTAGTGTTGACCTGCTACCACGAACCTGAGAAATTTGGGGTGAGCCGGATGGATTGGAATATGAAAGTAGGCGTCTTTTAAGTCTAGAGTAGAAAGAAAGTCGCCCTTTTGCAAAAGGGGTAGAATTTGTTGAAGTGTTACCATGTGGAAATGGTCTGACTGTATGTAAAGATTGAGCTCTCTGAGATCTAGTATTGGTCTGAGAGAACCGTCCTTTTTGGGAATTAGGAAGTAAAAGGAGTAGATGCCCGACCCCTGATGTTGTGGTGGTACGGGCTCTATAGCTTGTTTTAGAAGCAGGGATTGTACCTCTTGTTTGAGAAGGTGTATGTGATCCGGTGAAAGTTTGTGCAACTTTGGGGGAATGTTTGGAGGAGTGTTGATGAACTCCAGGCAGTAACCAGAACGTATAATTTGGAGGACCCACTTGTCCGTTGTTATTGACTGCCACTTTGGTAGAAATTGTGACAGTCTTCCCCCCACAGGTGTTAAGTGGTCGGGGGGAACTATGGGCAAGTCACTCTTTTGTATTGGAGGGGGAGGTACGTGTGTTGGAACCTCTACCCTTGCCGTTGATTCCTCTATAACCACCCTCTGAAGTAAGTTTTGGAACCTGAGGGTTGGTTATTGCCCTTATAGGTAGATGCAGTGTCCGAGGAAGTGGTTTTGGATCCTGCTCGATAAAAGGAGCGCCGAAAGGAACCACGGCCTTGTGGAGACTGAACGGCTCCCCTTGATTTAGCCACTTCGGTATCTTTCTTCATCTCCTCGAGTGAAGAATCAACCACCGGCCCAAACAGGTGTTCTTTATCGAATGGTGTGTTCAATATTGAGGTCTGAACCTCCGGTTTGAACCCAGATATGCGTAGCCAGGCGTGCCTTCTTAAAAGGACACTAGTGTTCACCGCTCTGGCAGATGTTTCAGCCGCATCTAGGGAGCATCTAATTTGATTGTTGGAAATTAGTTGTCCCTCACGTACCAGGTCTTGCGCTTTAGATTTATGTTCTTGGGGTAAAAATTGGATAAGTTGTTCCATTTCATCCCAATGCGCACGGTCATATCTGGCTAGCAGCGCTTGTGTGTTAGATATGCGCCAGAAGTTAGCTGCCTGGGAAGCATCAAGGAGCTTTGACTCTTTATCTGGGGGTGGTGCGTCTCCAGTAGTCTGTGAGTTTGCTCTTTTGCGTGCATTAGAAACAACGAATGAGTAAGGGTATTTGTGCTCTTATGTAGACTGGATCAGATGGTGCAGGCTTGTATTTTTTATTCACCCTAGGGGTAAGGATATGTGCCCTGACAGGATCCTTAAATATGTCGTCTACATGTCTGGTCATTCCTTTAAGCATGGGCAACATATGTGCGGAGTTTTGTGTGCTGTTTAATGTTTCAAAGAGGAAATCCTCTTCAAGGGAATCTTTATGCAGCTGGACTCCATGGTAATTGGCAGCCCTGCCTAGCAATTCCATATATCCTACGCTGTCGTCTGGTGGAGAGGGTCTGGTAGGATATAGGTCAGGGTCATTGTCTGTGGGCGAGTCAATGTTATAGTCATCCCACACATCTGTAGGTCCCGGCTAATTATCATCATTAGTATCATCCCCGTCCCCATCACCCTGATAGTCCGGTATATATGGTGGTGAGTGCTCAGGTGAAGTTGGCACAGGCAGAGACTGAGGTAAAGGTGGTGAAGGAAGAGGAGATGGGGAAGGGTTTGTCCCAACAGTTCTTTTCTTTAATGGAATGTGGTATTCCTCTTCGGTAGTAACCCATCTTTTTAAAGTTACTTTGGTAGTAATGTGGCCGGTTTTTGGATGTATGACCAAAATATTCTGTTTTGGGTCAGGTTTTTCGAGCGGATCACCGAAACTGTGCTTCTTAGGCGACTTTGGTGTATCAGTCTGTTTCGGTGCCGAAATTTTCAGTGCCGAAGGTTTTGGGGCTGGCGTTTTCGGATCCGAGGTGGTTTTCGGTGCTGAGTGGTGATGATCGGAGCCGGACTTGGTCTTCGATCCCGAAGGCTTTGGCTCAGTGCCCGATTTGGAATGGGGCTTTTCGGAGCCAGAAGGCTTTTTGGTAGGCTTCGGTGCCGAGCCGGGAGGGGGGGCGTCGGAAGAGTGGTCTCGGTGCCGACCGGGGGCAGAGGGCCCGGCTTGGTCCGGAGCCTTCATTTTTGGTTGAGTTGGGAGTTGGGGTGCGCTAGGGCCTGTACTTACAGTACGTTGTCCCTGCGGGATGTCTTCATCTGTTCGTCGCCATCGTCGGAGAGGGAGATCTGTTCTTGCTCCTCCTTGGCTCCGATAGGGTTGTCAGCCTCTTCATCCGATTCAGGTCCGAAGAGGTCCGGAATGGAGCCTGTGTGTTGGCTCTGCATGTCGCGTCGTCGGGCCCGACGGTCGCAAAGAGTCTTTTTGGAGCGGAAAGCTCGGCACGCGTCGCAGTCCTGTTCACTGTGTTCTGGTGACCTCCTGTGAATCAGTGCGCGGATATTTCGCGTGGCACCGAGGACAGAATTTAAAAGGAGTTCGTTCCATCGACTGCGAGTCGAACCGGGGGCTAGGCCTACCACGAGCTCACTTGATCGAAAAGAGTTTATTGTAAGAACACGATCCGCAAAGAATGGATAACGCGATCAGAAACAATACCGTCGAGGTTGAGTGTTGTACGCACCGAGAGAAAGCAAAGGATCGGCGTCGAACCGGAGCACAGCGAGTCACATCCGAACCCGATGGCGGAAAAAAAACAATCTGAAGATGGAGTCGATGACCATGCGCACTATCACCGAAAGGAGGAGTCACCTACCTCGTGAAAAGGAAGACTTCTTCGAAGAAAACCAAAGTGCAAACATCCGAGCCCAACACTAGATGGCGATCTATGCATAAGCATGTGATCTACAGCTCACATGCCTCGAACATAATGATTCTTACAGTTGCTACATTATGTGCTTTTATATTAAAGAGTGTTCCTAGGGAGTTAGGGTCATTCGTCATTCTTCCCTTCCTTCATCGTTACCGACAGCTACTGCTAAAGGTGACTATATCCATTTTTCCCTTCTTCCTTTGATCAATGCTACTGCAATGATCATTTCCCTATCTCTGATATTCAGATAGTTGATACTGCAACTGCGGTGAACTCGGTTAAGTTTCTAGAACGACTCTTTATGGGAAGTTCTCTGTGGAAGTGTAGGGTCAAATTATGCGGCACAGTTGAGTAAATTATGCGGCAAGAAACCACAAATTATGCACAGCACATTTTGCGATAGTTTTACCTCTTTGTTTTGCAATTTTTAAGCTTGTTAACACTGTCTGAGCCTAAAATGTACCTCATTAGTACCAGTTTATCACTCAAAGGTGGGCTGTCAACCTTTGCAAAGGGCCTTCCACCGGGCGGCAACATGTGTTGCTGCGTTTTTACTAACTTTTAAACCGTTTGAGGTAGAAACTAATTTGTTTTTGTTAAAATCTGTAGATTGTGCAGCAGATGATGAATTATGTGGCAAATTAACAATTATGGAAAAGTCGCCAAGGCCGCACAATCACATAATTCCAGTAGCCCTGCAAGCAGCGCATGCAGCTGCAGCAGCCTTCCCCTTTTTAGGTCGAACCTGGGCAGAGCATGCGCTGCTCTGCGAGGCATGCTGTATTCAGGCATGGACTTGAAGCTCCGTCCATTTTCTGCCCAACTTTTCAATTGGCTCCGCTACTGTCCTTTCTAAATTGTACCTTTTGATTCATGAATAGGCTTAGTAGTCTCTCTTCAGTACGACCTCGTCTGCATTTGTAACCTCCCATAAGGAATGAACTTTTCACTTGTGTTACACGGTCTGTCTTATCTACAGTCTGTGAGCACTATTTTCTTTAATGATTTCCCCCTATTCTACCCACGACGTTCTTTCCTGTAACGCAGCACAGCGCCCGCTTTTATATTTTTTTATACTAATGGCGGCCGGTCCACTTTAACTGTAGCAGCCGCGCTTCTTTATTTTCTTTGCCAGCGCGGTCCATCAGTCAATGTGCAGGTGTGCATTTAATATAAACTCAATCTCGAGTGTCACATTACAGAAGCCTCGTTGTACAGGCTAGTTTATTTCGTCTCCTTGGCACTGATTCGCCCAACTGCAATGGACTAGAGCAGGCGCCATGTTCTAGTTCTAAAGAAGCGGATTTCTGCCTTTGTCAAGTGGTGTACGATTTCCAGTGAATCTGACACCAGTCAGCAGCCCCTCGGAAGAGCAGCAGCAGAACAACGCGAAACCTAAACACGTCCAATAGCACAGGGTATGCATAGCAGCGGGTCGTAGCTATCAATAGCGCAACCGGTTCAATAGCTCTGGGACCCAAGTCTTCAAGGGGCCCTGCGGACCAGATTATGGCCTAGTATTTTTACCAAACTGAGAAAGGGGGTTGGGGGTTTATCCTGGACTACGTGAGGGACCAGGGCACCGTGGCTGCGCCGCTGACTAGCACATCGGGGTGTCCTGTACATAAGGTGCCTCAGCGGCACAGTGGAAAACAAAGGCCAAGGTAGCTGGCGCGAATGCAGTGGGTGGAAGCGCTCCACTCATCATGCCTCCTGGAGGCCTTAAGCATTTCTAGAAAGCGACAGAATTGTTTTTAAGCATGCAAGGGGTCTACACGTCCTCGATGTTAGCACCCAGAAGCCATTGATAAGGTACACCGTACATATGTGCTCAGTTACAACAGAGGCCAAGTATCGAAAGGGCAAGGGCCTTGGCACATGGGTTAAATCACTGGGAGAAACCCTGAAAGGAAGACCAAGTTGAAGTCCATAGAGGACCGGGCCTCGTGTTAGTGCCTAGAAGAAAATATGGTTGCTTCAGTTCTCAGTTAATAGTGAGAAATCCATGGTCTGTCTCATGAGGCCAGTGCGTGAATAAGTGTGAAAGGACTGACCTGTCTTCCCCTGAAATGTAAGTCAAAGAATGCCTCTCACTGGCCGCCTTACCGAGCTCTCAAGTTTCCCAGTTCCATGTTAAATTACCTTGTGTGATTTCATTTTTAAATTGAGCCTAGCGGCAGCGCTCATGCGCTGCTCACTCTGCGAGGCATGCTGTAATAGAGTATGCAGTGGAAGCCCCGCCCACTCTCCGCCCATATTTTTAATTGGCTTGCGTCATTGTCTTTCGTAAATGCTGGCTTCCGATTCATTATGAGGCTTGTTAGTCCCTCTTGGGAACCTCCTTGTCGCCATTTGTTACCGCCCATAAGGACTGGACCTTTTACTTGGCTCATTGCAGTCTGCTTTATCTAGTAGGTAAGCACTATTTTATTTATTAACACTAATGGGGACTGCTTTGTTGTATTTGCAGGCTGTGCGCGGGGCACGTTTTAGGGACACCGCGCTAAGTTTAAATTTTATTTTTAAAGTTTTATGTTTATTTTTTATTTTAACTTTACCACTAAGCGCGGCGCCCACTTCAGGGACACCACAATTGGTTTTATTATTTTTCTCCCTTTTCGTCAGAGTTATTTTTTATGCTGTGTTTTTACTACTTTAGTTGATGGTGTTTTCTTCAAGCAGAGTTTGTGATGTTAAAAAGTTTCGTATTGTCAAGTGCCCTAATGAAGGGCTTTACCGAGGCAATGACTCGCGTCTGATTGTTGAAGCCATGTCACAGTCTGAGCACTCACAGTAGAAAAAGAGATGAGACTGGGACATGTCTTACAGATACTAATATCAGACGGTGAAGTCAATGCACGAACGTCACGTCGGACATCATGACCCTAACATTGTACTGCGACATGCATGTAAGCTATGGCATGCAACCACTCACAGACACGGAAGCAATGCAACCAGTTGGATAAGATATGTCCGTTTGCACATAAACCAATCGGACAAGATTACAACGCCTCCAATATTATGACATTTCACTGTGACATCAACAAACAAGCATTTGCAATGCAATAGGTCTCACATTTACGCGAGTTTAAGCTATTGGCATTGTAAATGACAATGTGTTTTATTCAGGATTCAAAAACCAAAACATAAATAAAAGGCAGTCATTTACAATGCCAATAGCTCAAACTCGCGTAAATGCAAGACCTGTTGCATTGCGAATGCTCGTTTTTTAATTTATAGTTTTATATAGCACGCATTTAGTTAAAGCGCATTAGCTACACAAGAGCAGCAGATTACATCACAATAAGTCCGTTTTCATTGAAAGCAAGGGGACAATAAATGATTTCATTTGCCCAGAATCAGAGAAGGTGAGCCGACGATGGGACCAGGTTCCACACTGCCAAAGTCGGCAGCTTTGGCAGTTATGTCACCACATGACATCTCCCCATTTGCATTTTACACTTTTAGTCACGTTTGTGCCATTATAACTAAAAGTAACTGAATGCCTAGGAAAACAAGCATTTGCAATGCATTAGGTCTCGCATTTACGAGAGTTTGAGCTATTGGTATTGTAAATGACAATGCCTTTTATTTATCGGTTTTAAAAACAATACACAAATAAAAGGCATTGCCATTTACAATGTCAATAGCTCAAACTCTCGTAAACGCGAGACCTATTGCATTGCAAATGCTTGTTCCTTCATATGTTTCGGCAGTAAGGGACATCACACATTATAAAGTAAACAGAATAACTATACAGGAGAGAAAGTGCTACAAATCTGGATATCCAATAATTTAAAGTGAAGAGTCTTCTAGGTCGATAGACATCTTTATTTTCTCTTACGGGTACTTCTTTTCCAGTGTGTGGCTATACACTGGTTCAAAACAAACAATATGCAACTGACACGATTCATGAGGGGAGACCACATTAAATCATCTGTCCAAACCGTCCTAACAAAATAGTATAGTGGTGGACAGTGGTCATAACCAAGTTTCCCCATAAGATGGCTCCTAGTAGTATTTAAGCCAAGTAAATCGAGTTGAGGAGAAATGAGAGTACAGAGAGATGCGACAGGAGAACCCTGGCCATAAAAAGTTAATTGGGATAAACCTGGTGTATTTACTATGGCTGCTCATATATATCATGGCACTTTGTACTCGTTTCTTCTCCATATATTATTGTCAAGGTTATCTAGTTGTTGACCTTAGTGCTCCATCCTTACTTCTACATATAAGCAGTGATTTCACTGATATAATCAATAAGTGCAATATATGTTGTCAGTGACTTAAGTGAAGTCATGAGCATTGCACTAAGGTTATAGTTGTGTATCTCACCATAACCAAGCAGAATTACAGGGCTTATTTTCAAACCACAACCATAAAATACTTTTTACTAAATGTAAGTTGAAGAAATTAAAGAAAAAAAAACGCTCAGCCAGTTAACAAGTGTACCAAAAGAATATGGGCCGCCAACCCATCAGCACTGAAACAGCCCTTTAGAGTGCCTTGAAGAATGGGATGAAAGAGCTTTTACTAGACAGTGCACTCAGAAGTAAGGGGAACATTCACCCATTGTGATTGCACCCCTACCTAGGCAGAAGATTGGTGTTCTTCTGAAGGGGTCCCATACATTAAATAACACTATGAAAAACCAGAGGTGCCAATCTACTTCTTAGCATATGGTGGCACCGCACTAGTGCCTTTCAGCTAGCTTACATGAGATGTCCACTGAATTTACTTCTGTTTCCCATTTGCATCTACCTGCTTATTGTTATTTAAAGCAATAGTTTGTAAATTTGCCACATCACTGTAAAGCGCTCTGTTGCCAACACGGACGTGGTCAGTGCTATATAAAACTTAAAAATAAAATAAATATAAAATAGAGACACATGGATGAGCGTCTGTGTGCACGCACAAGGTGTGTACATTTAAAACCATAGTGTTTACACAAAGACTCAAACATCTCGTGTTAATCATATCAAATTTAGATAGCACAGAATATCAAATAATTTCTAATTATTTTAGTGTCCCCCATTTAGCTCCTTGATTTGTGTGTATTCTGTGGTAGGAAGGTAACCTCATTCAGGTGTCCAGTGATTTCTACGTCTAACTGAAGACATTTTGTATAGCACCACAAGTCGTCTAGGCTACGTGAGAGCACTTTACTGTTTTTTTTCAAGTCAGCTACATTTTTGTGCCAAAGGCTGTTTTTTAGGTCTCGCCTAGGCAGCGCGCATGCGCTGTCTAGGAGGGCCTTTAGCCATCGGTCTGCTCCTTTTCAAGCACACTCGTGCTTGTGCTGGCATCCACCTTGCGGGAGCGAGCAGGGGCGCGCGTGCTAATTGGCCGCTGCTCGCTCCCGCAAGGCGGATGCCAGCACAAGCACGAGTGCATTTGCCTGCTCTTTAGCAGCGGCGCGCAGTCACACTTCAGTGTGCGGTGCGCACGCTCATCATTATGAGACCGGGATTCTTAAAAGAAAACTCAAGCAAGGAAAGGATTTATAACAAACAATTGTCAACTATCCTACACCCCCATTTGCTTTGTAAAGTTAAACAAGTTAACCTAATCCCTCCCGCCTCTTCTCTCCGTGGGCGCCACTCCAGCCTCGCGCTGATCCACCTCCCCCCCTCCTTATAAATGCATGCGCAGTCTGCTGTTGGGGGACGTGAAACACTAGCGCAAAACGTATTACTCCTGCTTAATGTTTATATAGCGTTCTAAAGGTGGTCACATCAACGTCTCCGGCTCCTACCAGCGTGCAACTGAGAACGTGCCCCTTAACCCACTGATCTATAAAACGGTAATACATTTTGATAATCTAATACTCCATAATACTCTAGTACTCCGTAAAGTTCTAATACTGTTTAATAGTCTGTAATATTCTAGTATTCTAATTCTCTGTAATACTCTGTAAACGCAAGCTTGACCCCAACCCTGCAAGATTAATCCTGCTAATCAGGCGCATAAATAAATCGTGGCAGAAAAGGATTCTTCTACACCAGTGATACTTCACCGCCTCTCTCGGTCTGTGTCAGTTGTGTAGCTCTGCAGCAGTCTCACTGCTCCAAGCCCCCGTAACTGACAGGGAGCGCTGCTTGTACCCCAGACTCTGCTAAGGGTAGGTGGGTATTAGGACGGTGCTGCAGGGGGTCGGTGAGATCCACTTCTGTGATATCAGGCTTGCTGCTGGCAGGCCTACAGCACCTCCTGCTGCTGGACCAGGCCTTTAGCTTAAGCTCTGACATTATTTAGTGAAGCGCCTCATGATCACTGTAGCGCCAAAAAGCATCAAATTAGTAGAGCGCTGCTCCCAGCGTTAAATTTACATTCCTTCAGAGTAGGTCATTTATGCCTGCAATATGCTGTACGACTACATCAGGGCAGCCGCTTCCATAAGGCAAAGTGGATATAGGGTAATCTGACAACACTTGGAATTACTTCTGTACTTTGCCCACTGCGAGCGCAGTTAACAGAGCTATCTTTTTTCCTTGGAGTACGTGCGACCTTTCTCTGGAAAAGCATGAACAAGGGACACCTTTTCACAGAAACATCTTTCTCAATTTGCCTGCCATTAGTCTCTTTGGCAAGAGCAGGGTAAACACACCTTTGTGTGGGGTGGTGAAAGGGTCAGACTTTGAGGACACACAAATTACCAAGTCCTCAAGTTGGTAACAAAAAGTAGAATGCTTAGGATTTTGTTTTTCATTTTTCTTTTAAATTCTTACCACTGTTGTTCTATGATGTCCCGATTGCCTATGGAGCGTGTTTCCTAAGTGCAAGGGACAGTTTGACGAAAACAAGCTGGACTCAGATCACTGGTTTTCTACTTTTGCTATTAGGAAATTCGCCTTTTTAGGTGGCTAGAAACTGTTTCATAGCTATATGTGATATATATACATATATATATATATATATACACATATACATACACATATACATATACATATACACATATACATATATAGAACTCCCTGGTAACACCAATGCTTAATTTGTGACAGAATTTATTTTTTATGGATTAGGAGTTATTTTTCGCCTAGAGTTAGAGATAGTGAAAAGCAGAAACGAAGGCAAAGAAAAATTAAGTGAGAATTAGGAATCCAATGAAGAATGCTTGAAAGCTGCAGTGAAAATGCCTTTAAACAGTGAGATAAAGAGGAAATGGAGGGTCAGGAGGAAAGAGGCACTTGTTTAGAATTAAGACTAGGCCGCCTTTGTATTTGGCAAACACGAATTCACAGCGGACGGCGAGTTCCCAAGAAAATCGTGGGCTCTGCACGTGCTTTATTTTATTTTATAACAAACCGAGTAACTCACTAGCTAACTTTCTGAGAGGAAGAGGCAGGGCCCAGAAGGCTGAGGGTGCTTTTCAGATCCGTATCAGAGGCCTGGGCCCAACCCCTTGACAGGCAGGTTGCCTGCTCGGCTAATTGCAGCCTGAGGGTGAAACACATTACCCTGTCCGGCAATGACAGCTGACATCTGCTTTCAGGTTTCTCCTTGACCGTCTACACGGCTCCCCCAAAAACAAGCATTGGCATAGCCAATAGGTCTCGCCTTTGGGACCTTATAAGTGTTTAGCCATACAACAATTAATGTTGTTGCAGTAAGGATATTGTGCTGCATAACTAAATACTTATAAGGTCCCAAAGGCGAGACCTATTGGCTATGCCAATGCTTGTTAGCTGGTAGCGGCTGGGCAGAGCACGCGCATGTGGTATAAATGGCCGATTGTTGCCATAGTAACCAACGCAGTCATACACATGGCTGCCGGAGACATGGCGCACCTAAACGGACTAGAGTCAGACACCGAAGTAGCCCCTACGATGATAGTGGTATTCAAGCGGGTACCCACTGGGTCTATGCCATAGGATGCAGACTCCGCATTTGATGTGCACTCGCGATGCCTTGTTAGCGACCTGACGCGCACTTCCTAATAAAAACGTCTTTGAAATAAAAAAAACAAAAGACACATAGGAAGACAAAATGCGACGTCATCACTTTGCAACTGTTTATTCAATGTTCCTGGACATTTGCTTCCGAGAGATCAAACCCAATTGGGAAAATATGCTATTACGTCATCACTGTACTAGTGCACGTTCTACATTCTGGTGTGTTTTTCTAGGAAATGGAACCCAGTATGGAAAATAGTCTATGCCCATATTGACGCAAGACGAGTGCCAAATGTTCTGGGTTATAGTTTGAAGTGGTCCGTTATAAACAATTTATAACATGGGACATGTTTCTCAACTATACATAAGAAAAGTATGTTAAACATGAGCTTTAATAAACCGATACATTCAAAAAAGAAAAAAGAAAACAAAAAACCAGTGAGAGAGAGAGAAAGCGAGCGGGAGAGACAGAGAAAGCGAGAGAGAGAAAGCGAGAGAGAGAAAGCGAGAGAGCTTGTGGCGCGCCCCTGCTCGCTCCCGCAAGGTGGATGCCACCACAAGCACGAGTGTGTGCTTGAAAATGACCAGAGCGACGGCTAAAGGCCCTCCTATGCAGCGCATGCGCGCTGCGTAGGCGAGACCTAAAAAACAAGCACTGCGGTATCAGTGTTCAATAGGTTGTATTAGCTCCTGGTATTAACAAGGCACTTGTAATGGGGCCAAAAGTATGAAGCAATGCATGAAGGGAAAAGGGGAACTAGGTGGTGAGATGAGCGAAACAAAGATGGACAAAGTTAGAAAAAAAGGCATAGGCAAAAACAAGAAATTAGGAAAGTGTAACGAGATGGGAAAGTGAAAAAGTAAAACATGGTGTGAAACTAGACAGGGAACCAGTGCTGGAAATCGAAAACTAAACTTTGGGACCCCATAACGGGGGGGGGATAAAGGGTAGCAGCAGAAAGGGGTGCAGTTGCGAGAGGCAGAACATGGGGAGCAGCATTTCCTCCAACCCGGTCAGTAGTCAACCTACATATTTTTTTTTAAAATTCTTTTTTATTCTGCCTCATTTCCAAATGCCTTTCACATTAAGGCAAGATATTGAAGAGATCTTTGTATAGCCAGCAATCTTCTGGATATAATAACAGTAAGATACCTCAGGTGGTTTATGCACTTGCTGGAGAAATGTATGTGCCTATTCAGAAAATAGCATAGAGGGTTAATGTGCCTGCTGCATAGCACAATGTGTAATATCCAGGTCGCAAATTTGTATTTTATGTACACAGCTCAGTGGGTTACTGCTTTTGCTTCAGAGCTCTTTTTGTTACCTGCAGATCACAAGTTATAATCCTTGTAATATTTCTCAGTGAGTTACGAACTGCGGACAAGGAGCTAAATGAAAACTGCCAGGCACAAGTGTAGAACCTGTTTCTCCTCAATATTTCGTTATTCTAAGGCTGCTGAAAGGGTTCCTTTGGGCAATAATAAGGATGTATTAACAAGTGCTGTCTTCATGGTTACTAGTGTAATTACTAAACCGATGTATCTGACCTTCTTACAGTGCACGCATAGCTCTTACATAATGAGCTTGCAAAACAAAAAAGCATGCCACCAATTCATAGTTCAGCTCAAGCACTAGTGAAGTGATAAGCTGAATGTCTTTGTTTGATCGTTGGCTCTGGAATCAAGGTGTTAAGCTCAGGCTAAACCCAGCCAAGATGAGACTTGAACAAAAGATGTGCTGATGGCCTTTTAAGTGAGGCATGCGAGTTGGGCCCAGCTAGAGCTGAAAGTAAGAGGCCTCTCTCACCTCTTGCAGGTTGCTGCTTGGACTACAAAACATGCAAAATGCAGATGTCGCTGTATGTGTCCCAGTGATGGCAAACTGCACAGGGACAGAATCAGAACATTTACCCTAGGCCGGCCAAAATCTGGCTCCATTGAATCTTGAAGGACCCACTTCATTTTCAGCGCGGAAGGGAATGTAAAAAAAAAAAGGGCAAAGAAAAGAATCTGTAAATGGGTAAAATAAAAAGCAAGAGGGAAAGAAGCAGGAAGGAAATAAAAGATGTCAAAATGAGAGGAAATATAACGTGGCATGGGAAAATGGGCATCTTGTGTTAAACAAGAGAAGATAGAATAAAGTGAAAAGCAATGGTCTAAAACAACAAAAAGAAAATACAAAAAAGTGGAGCATGCAGAACATGTTAAAGGTGAAGGAGAAAACAAATCAAGGTAGGAGATGAGAGATAAGGTGGAACAAAAAAGGAAAATAAAGCTGATGTAAAACCAGAGAAAGAGGCAGAGGAAACGTGGTGTGAAATAAGAGAGATGATAGAAAAATTATGTGAGAGAAAACATGGTGTGAAAGAACAGAGTGGGAATTAGATAAAGAAAAAGTGAGAGAGAAAACATTTTGTTGGAACCTGGAGAATGCAAAAGAAAAAAAACAAACAGCGATATGAGAGAAAGTTAAGAAAGACTGAAAATACAAAGTGCAAAACAAGAGAGAAGATAGAAAAAGTGAAAGAAAAATAATGTGTGGCAGCAGACATAAGATGGACAAGGAAACTGATGTGAAGTAAGAAAGACTGTGGTGAAAGTAGAAGAATAAGATAAAAGGACCGATCAAATGTGAGAAATAAGGAAAGTGTGAATGAGAGAATTAGAATGGACTTGGAGAAAGACCCAGATTTACTCAAATTTTTGCAATGCTGCGTGCAAATCAGCACTGTACTTTTTTGTGAATGGGAAAAAATAGTGCAGCAGCATATCTATAAATCAACATCCGCTGATGACATCATGGATGATGCAACCACACAAGCCCGATTTAGCACTATGCCAGGGTGCACAGTGCTTTCTTGTGTTACATCTGTCATCAAAAAGAAAACCATCGAATATAAACCAAAGCCATAGGGTGGCTCAAAAATAAAGATGTAACTTCATCAAAAAGTACACGTATCACGCCTGGAAAAATAGTGCAATGTCATTTAACCTGACGCATGCGCATTGTTTGCACTTGTTTACACTGGCATATGTTGTGCTTCTCTGCGTCACTTTATTTTATGTGGTTTTGGGAGGGAATCCTAGGGGTGATTTTGCTGTTCTCGCCCCGTGACGCTCCCTTTCCATGGATTATCATGGGTTTGGCGCTATACAACAGCGTTTAATTCAGCTATGGGGACATGAAAAATGAAGTCTTGATTAAAAGGTTTAAAGTGGGAGAAAACAAATGAAGACAATGTGTGAAAGAGGGAATCCAGACAGAAGCTAGAGAAGTGACAAATAAACAAAAGGAGTATGGAGGAGCAAGAAATAGAGGGAGAAGTGGGAAAAACAAGTAGGCGGTGAAATGGGCATGCAAGAGGGAGAGAGGTTAGAAATAAAATGAGAGCTGACAAGTGAGAAATAGAGAAAACAAGCGCACGCGAAAAACAAGTAGGCGGTGAAATGGGCATGCAAGAGGGAGAGAGGTTGGAAATAAAATGAGAGCTGACAAGTGAGAAATAGAGCAAACAAGCGCGCGCACCTCGTTTGTCAAGGTAACAACAAGCCCGGGAGTGGTGCGTGCGCAGTCTGCTCTTTTTGGAAGCACATACTCGTGCTTGTGGCGCGCCCCTGCTCGCTCCCGCAAGGTGGATGCCGCCACAAGCAGGAGTATGTGCTTCCAAAAAGAGCAGAGCGACGGCTTAAGGTCCTCCTATGCAGCGCATGCACGCTGCGTAGGTGAGACCTAAAAACGCACCCCAGGAGTAGCAGACCAAGGCACATGCAAGTGAGGCACATGCAAGTTTTCAGTTTTGAATGGTGATCGGGTGAAAACGTTTTATTTTTTTACTGCTTATTATTGACCTGTATAGCATATAAACACGTCAAAGACCAAAATCCTCTAGCTGACATGAATATTCACCTTAACTGACGTAATAAAGCTAGCTCACGATTTAAATATTTTTATTCCATTTCTGGGAGGTAATAGAACTGAGGTTCAAGGAAATATGTTGTATGTGCCCAGGATCACACACTTCAAGTGGGAATAAGCGCAGGATGAACCATGTCTTCGGCTTCCACTGAAAGAATTTCTGATAAGAAATCACATTTCCTCCCTGGGGAGGCGATAATTCTTGTTTTGAAGGCTAGGCTACTCTGCACGATTTTACGTTACTCTGTATTATATTGGTTATGTTATGTTCTCTTTCCTGCCTGGAGTGCACAATTATTACTGGTATTGAATTGATTTCAGATTCACCCGTTAATATTGATACAGATCAACAAGAGTTTTATGTTCCGTTATCTTACTGCATCTCTGATGTAAATCATGGGCCTCCATCATATGCCCATGAGGGTTGGATCCATTCCAGAGTTTTAGGAACACTTGTAAATATAGAAATGAGTTGCATTCAGACTATATGCATGTATATTTTATTTACCTTATGTTGGCACTGTGAACATCTGGGGTGTACTTGACCCTTTTGAACATAAAATGCCCCACCCCCTGTTGAAACCTTGGATCTTTCTTTATAAATCGTATCCAACTCCCTCCTCTTCACTTTCCACAAAACAAACAGAAAAAAACAGGTAACGCTGCATGTACACACTCCCTAAATGTAAAAGTCTAGAAGGAGAGTGTTATATTACCAACAATATTAAAATCATAACAAATTGTGCCCCGCACAACTGCCCTGGGTGAATCAAATTAAACTCAACTCACCAGAATTTTTTCTGGTCCTCTAATTTCTTGGAGGTTTAAGTTAGAGGTGGCTCAAACCCTCAGTCTGCCTTCCTAACTTGTTTTAATCTTGCACAGACTTTTAGAAAAGCAGTGCTAGAGGGTCACACAACTTACAAGAAGAAATATGTATGGGTCGACGCACATTGTATCTGAGCGTATGTTTATGTATTTTACAATAAATTACTGGGCAATTAAAATGTGAGCGGATTACAGGTGGTTCATCCTCCTTGCTTTGTGGGACCCATTCAATCAAAAACATTTTAGCCTTTAAGTTTTGCAAAGTCTACAAATTATACAAAGGTTTATTTTCTCAAATTCATAAAACTTTTTCTGTGGGAGAAATCACCGTTCAAAATATATGCATTAAGAGAAACAAAACACCAGCGATGGCAGATACATACTTCCAATACACTGTCGAAAAGGCAATAGCAAAGGCAAAAGACCAGCGCCCACCCTGGATAAAAAGAAGTAAAAACAAGCATTGGCATAGCCAATAGGTCTCGCCTTTGGGACCTTATAAGTATTTAGTTATGAAGCACAATATCCCTGGTGCAACAACATCAACTGTTGCATGGCTAAACACTTATACAGTCCCAAAGGCGAGACCTATTGGCTATGCCAATGCTGGTTTCTATTGTACCCACTCTAGTAATCAACAGAGCAGCAATTCAGGCTGGTCACTTTTTCTATTAATGTATTAATTTATTTAAGTTTACTCTTCATTTCAGATTGCAGGAACGATTCGTAATCTCTTTCCATGCAGAAGATGGATTCACTTTCAATTAACGCACCCACAGTTATACATTTTTTCCTGCTGGATTGTAATTGCACTTATATAGCGCTTAAGATCCTATTGAGGAGTATCCAAATGCTTTTGTGGGGAAGTACCTGGTTGGCACGGTGCTATATTTGCTGTAAGTCTGTGTGGGAGGATTTGTGGTGTAGCTGAGTGACCATAGTGATGTTCCTGTTGATTCTTGGGTCGCAGCACTCTGTGTTGTAACAGAAGAAACAATAGTGAGAGGCGCCACATTCAGGTTATATTAGCCGACTGTCCTAATTTACACTACAATACGAGAAAGTTCTGGTTTAGCCATCACCATTATGAGAGGCAACCAGATCATTTGAATTCCTCTGACTCTACTTTGCTCAAAGTACATTTTGGTGCTGTTGTACTGTTCCTGTTCCTACACCAAGGGAAAACATTATGCCAAACCGAAACCAAGGTTACACATAGGTTATAGGGTGCATGTGTTTTGTTAGTCGCAACCAGTCAAGTGAACTTACAGGTTCCACCTATACGACAAAAGATATTTGCAACAATCAAATAAATAATAAATATGACTGGGAACCGCAACTGCATTAAACAGCAATAGAAATGCATTGAATAAATTAGTATACATATTGCAAATCAAAAAAAAAAAAAAAGACCAGATGGTGCAGTGCTCTTATGGTTAAAGTCCAGATTTGTATAATTCGAACAGATCGAACGCAAGAACCACAGATTCTACAATAGTTCACTTTAGAACCAACTCATAGTGTTCGCAATGTTCAATATAAATCAACCCAAAATGTGATGTCAATGTTTCGACCCTCTAGGACACACTCAAGTGTCTGATTAGGACAAATATGCCATCTGTCTAATCACCTGAAGAATAGGTACTCGAAGAGGAGGGGGGAATTAAATGCAACCTGTAATGCAAAGCACAAAGCGTTCCTGTCCAAGGCGCAGGAAGAACACTTCCAGCGCTTTGGACAGGGACACTTTGACGTGTTCGAAAGTAATAACTATGTTATATCCTGGAGTATTCTGAATCATAAGTGCCATTTAGTTCCCCCTATTCTGCCAATACTAACTTTACTTCTTGTAATATTCGGTTATAATACTTTGCATTACATCTAGATTATACTGTTCCTGTGCAGGGTCCCTCCTGGCCAACTGCTGTGCTTTTAAACCCCCCCCAGTTGTGCGAGCAACTCACAGGTCCTCCCGCCGTTCTTTCTTACCCATCAATTATGTACACCAAGACCTTTTGTGGTGTTAGAACGGCCGCAGTTTATTCACATAGTAAGTTGTTACACACTTGTTATCAACATGCTCGTCTTCTGGCTCATCTTGGACTACAACATAAGGCATTTTTCAACAGGTTATACAGTGTACATCTTATATATTGTTGCATACCAATAACCATAATTTTCAATCATCGGGACAGCTCTACTTCTGTCACTTACTTAGTACAGCGGGTCGCGGCTTCAACTTGCTACTGAATATCTGGCATTCATGGCCCCATGACCATGCCTGGGTTGCAAGTGCCGTGTCCGCCCAGCGCTACCCATTTCTTACCCTTTTGTCTGCCCTCAAGTATCCCTCTGTAAGGCATCCCAAGGACCTTGTCCGGGCAATTGCCCTTTTACGTCCTTATGTGAAGATTCTCTCTTGTTAAACCTCGTGACTCCTGCCCCCTCGTCCCACTGCTGCTGCGACGCTTGCCTTCTCTGGTGTGGGTGGGTGGGTGGAATCAATTTCTTCCGGCGATGAAGCTAGGAATTGCTTGTCCCAGCCGCCTTTTAGGCCGTGCTTGTGACCCCGCCCTTCCTTCTTGATTGGGCCCTTTGAACCCAACTTCCTGGTCACGCACTGGCCTTTCTCGTTGGCGAGAAAGTGCGCCCTATTGCTGCGGTGTCCTTTTGTCTGCCGCCCACGAGGGGGGTTAGCCGCCCTCCCTCTAGGGTCGGCTGCGCCTCCCGGTCCGCGGTAAAAGCCCAAAATTATTTGCTTGGTAACATTCGGAAGGGCTCACATTTTTGAGGTGTTTTAAGCACACAGTTTGCACATTCAGACACCAGCAGCATTCCAGTCAAGAAACAGCTGAGTCACAGTTCCCTATCCTTTTTTAAAGCTCTTCTGATCTCTGTAGAGAGCTCTGGCAGGGTCCTAGATCAAGTGCCACTTGACCGGCAAACAGGGAGTGAAAGAGAGTAAAAAGCTAATCAGACTGGAGTTTGAATTTGTAGGGGGTGGGGAGAGGAGGAAGTTCAGTAGTGCAGATGCTGCAGTACAGACAGAATTCTTCCGCCATGACATTCCCTTTCAACAGCAGATCTCGAACTAACAAGGTGGGGGATTACAAATGGATTTCAACTTCATCCTGCCGACGGTTATTAAGAAAAGCAGATGATGAGCAGGCAAAACTGAACAGAGATAAGAGGTGCCAAGACAAACATCCTCTGTCCAGAACAAATTAGGGAATGTGTGAAGGGGTGGGGAACCACAAGTGTGTCATACATTTCCTTGTGCCTGCACGTTATTAAATATCATTTAAATAAATACACATGCATGTTACCCCTCCCCACACAAACTGCAAACCTTCCTTTGAACAGCACAAGCTTCACTCCCCCAGGCAGCAAAAGCCTGATAACTTCTTTAAACAAGCACAAGTAAAGCAGATAAGTAAGACATTAGTTGGCTGCCTATTTATCGTGTTTTATTGCCAAAGTTGGGGCATTCAACTGTCCCCTGCATGGTATATGGACGTGATCTTCTCCCGAGTACCCAACTGCATGTGAATCTAGAATCCTGGTTTATTTTGGTCCTGGTGTCATACTAAACTAGCATGTGCACAGAGGCCAAGGCCAGACCCAGACAATAAGAAGGCCAAGACCTGTCCTGTGACCTAGAGGTGTGCACCAGGCATGTGCTACACCCAGGACAGGCTCAGTAGTCCGCTAAGACTGTGGTGGTAGGTACTGTGTTTTGTGATTCATAATGGAACAGAGCTTTTCATCTGCATCACTGAGAGGGTGGCCCAATGGCCCCACTGGTGCAACGCTATCCTGTTATGTGAAACACAGCGCCTTGTGCTGCCATCCCATGTGTATGTCAATTGGATAGGAGTGTAGAGTAAGCCTGAGATACATACGTGGTAAAGGGAGAGGAAGGCTGTGTGCATCTGTGTGTCTGAGTAATGTAGCCAGTGGGATCCATTTTCGATGCCCTGGATTAGCAAGGCACAAAATTGAGGATGAAAACAGCCCCCCCAGACAGGGGAAGTGTATTTCCTGCATTCCTGTGGCTCGAGGGTGGTGATCTAGAGACTGAACTGAGCACGAAGACAGGCCTACCTTTTCAAATTCTATGAAGACTTTGTTAGCAAGGAACTGATGATTAGTTGTTCCAGAGCACTACAATTCAGTAGATCGTAAAAGCAAAGTGTGTTACAAAAATGACACCCTGCAGCCTTTTCTTTCACACTCCCTGTACCCCAGCAAGATCGTCACATAATTCACTTTACTTTTCTTTCTCCGACTGCAAAGTGAGAGGGGTTTATAAACACCAATCTCCATGTTAAAAAAATAATCAATTAGTCAGAAGACAGTCATTTGACCTTGATCTTTCAAATGCAGTAAATGGGACAAGATAAATAGAAAAATTAAAGACATCTTTATTTATTGTTTGGACTTTCGCAACCTACCAAAAATCGGCTTGTGCCCCAAAGTTTGGGAAACACTAGTGTAGGATACTTTTACCATTGGGACAAACCCAAGCCGCTAGCCAGGGAGGGTATCTCCGCTCTGATCACTTGGTAGTGAAAAGGACTGAGCAGATTGTCATTTTACAGACATTTTTCTATGACAGTTTTATGGATGCCTATCATAATCCCTTTCAATACGAGTATGGCCCAATTTCTAATAGGTCTATTTGTTATTTATAATTAGGGGACATCAATGCTTACTTTAGTTACAAGTGATTTTAGCATAACAGAGCATTTTAAGGTTGAGCTGAGACAGCGCTTGCGCCATCTCTTCGAGACATGTTGTATACACTTTGTGGGCTTACAGCCCGTCCATTGCCCTTTTGTTATTTTGATTGTCCTTGAAAAAGGCTTGGCTGCTAGTGGTTAATCCTTACTCTTTGTCCCTCCTTTTTATGTTTTGTTTCCTCCCACGGAGCACTACCCAATTACTGGTATCTTTACACTTTTATGTTTGTGTGTTCATTTTTTCTTTGTTTCCTGCTCGTGTTAGTCTGTGTCTCCACCCGTCCCCGCCTCGCCACACATCAGTCCTTGCACAAGGCCCACCCCATCATGCGTAAGTTACTTACTCCCTTTATTGCTCATTTTATTTAGGTCCAGTCATTTGAGCATGGAAGAGGTACATGTGCTGCCGGAGCCACGTGATGCTGTGCGCCGCCGGTGCTAGGGCACATTTTGTGAGGTGCGGTATGCTAGGCTCACACTGCTGCTCTGCGAGTGCCTCGAATGCTTATCTGCTCTGTAGGGGTGACGTTTTACATCTGTAGTTGCTCCTGAATCCCTGTGATCCCTAAATACCGCGAGGTTTGCGCTCTGCTGGTCGTGTTCCTGAAAGTAAAATGTAAAAAAAATGCAACCTCCACGCCTCAGGGCTGGCTGCTAGAGCTGATAATCGGAACAGTAATTACACCACCTGATCGAGTCACGTATTGTGAGGAAGACCCCTGGCTTTCCAGGCTTCAAGAGGTCTGTGCCATTCTAGAACGAGGTCTTTGCGATTGCATTTAACTTTATTTTTTGCATAACCTTGTAGCTAAAATAAAAAGTAGACCATCAATTGATCGAACTGCCGATCAGTACATTGTTAATTCTATGTTTTTGTTTCACCAATCAAGCAACATGATTCAATGCTTCCTGTACAAAATGTGGCACAATCCTTCTACTGCCTTAAAGCTTACAAAATTAAGCATGGCATGCTAAAAGAATGGATGATTTCCATGAGTTCGTGACAGCAGGTCCAGAGAAACATGACTGCATTATGCTAATGATACCGGACTACACTAACTATACACATACTCTACAGTAGAACAAGGCAAAACAACAAGCACCACTACCTCTCTCAAAGGTGAGACCTATTGGCTTTGTCAATGCTACTTATAATACCCATTCTGAACCACATTTTCAAGCAGATTTGAACAGAGTTAGAATACATCCTGCAATGCCAAGCCACATGCATAATTAAGCCTTAAATCCTGATAAGCTACCAAATTAGATTTCACCAGCAAATTACAAAGTCCATGTATGGAAGCGCTGGCAAACATTTTCTAGCCATCTCTTTTAACCAACACTGAGCCATTTGAGGTGGTCCCAGAATACCTGAAAACCCAACTATTGCACCTTTTTATATTCTACCCTGCACCTACTGGCTGGAGAAAAATATTTATTTCTGATCAAGAAAATACCTGCTTCCTTAGAACTTTGTGTAAATGTCCTAAAAACAAAATCTTTGTAGCCTTTCACCTCCTTCTATGGCACTCTAAATAAAGTTAGCCAATGCCCACAGAAGGTTTTGTAAGAGACTAGGGAACATGGAATTAACCATACAGTCAAGCACAAAGGACAATTCCAGTCTGATCTAAGCCTAAGACAAATGGGGAAGGCAGGATCTCGGAAGTCAACAAGCTCACAAGAGGTATATGGGAGGAAGTGCAATGACAATACCAGAGTTGTAATCTCAGACATGGCCACTGCCTCATAGACAGCCACAGGCAAACAAAGTAAATGGACCCATTAACTTATCCCACAAGACGGACATTTCAGGCACTCAACATGGCATCTTAATATGGCATCAGCATAGTAAAGCTCTTGCTTGTTGAGCAATGCCAAACTGATAGCCCTGCCCTCTTATTCCGATCCACAGGTCAGGTGGAATGGCTCTATAAGCTTGGTCAGTCTTCATCTGCCATGGAGGAAAGTTTAACCTAATTTTTATTTACACTTTCGGCCTGTTGCCTTTCCTGGAATATAGAATAAAAAAAATTACAAAGCTTAAAACATGCCCCACGCAGGACCAATTTAACGTTATGCAGGTGTCTGTCTGTCGTTGAAATCCATTGTGCCAAACATGCAGAATGCGCACTGCCTATGGAGTTGTGGAATGAATGCATGAAAGAAAGGTAGCTTAGTACATTGTACGGGCATTCTAACCTTTGCCCCATAAGTTTGTACAAATCTTCCTAAAGGTGTGCATCTGTAAGAGGTGCCACTAGCAACACAAACAGCGAAACAAGTGTAAATAGTGGGCTTCCATCTATAAGGATACATATTGCGTGAGATGCCAACAGCACATCTTGAGCCAGGCTCAGAGTCAGGGAAGGCACATTACTGGGCCATACTAACCCCCTACAAAGCTTGAATGCTCCCACTAGCAGCAAAAACAGGACTGGCAAATCCAATATGTCTCGCCTTTTGGCTTCAAACAAAAACTGACTTATTGGGTTTGAAAATGCTTTTTGCAGATGCTGAACACAATTGGCAAAAAACCAGCCACATTTGTATTTATTTTTTTATTTACCGATTCAACATTGTGGACGCCAATTCTGGAGCAGTAAATAAAATTAAAAAAACTTAAAAAAACAAAAAAGGTTACATGAGCGCAAAAGCAGCTTCTGAAAAAGCAGTAGGATAGCAGTGAGAAGCTTGTGGGGAGGGGTGGGTGAATCGGATGGGGGGGGGGAATGAGGGTAGCAGTGGACAAGATGTAGAGATGCAGAAGTAAGGGGGATTTCAATGTACTTCGTGCAACTGCAAGATAATGCAATCACCCACATGGAATTCTGAAATGAAAAGGAAAAAAATAAGAATTCCCTGAATGTAAGCAATGGAAGGATACAAGTCACCCATTCAAAAGGACGATAAAAAAAGCCATGCTCCAGAGAAGGGATAAACAAGAGAAGGGAAAGCCCTTAAATAAGCAACAAAAAAAATGAGTGACAAGAAAGGTACCCAAATTTAAGCAGAGGGCTGGCTCAAAGCTCTGGGAATTATTGGTATAGTCCGACAAAAGGCTTTCAAAAACAGACATCTAAACGCTGAATGTACGCAACAATTAGAAAGGGAATAAACGTCACAAACTCCCCGTATGAGCTTTGAAGAGAAAAATTAACAGGATGCACTAGATATTTTTAAATATCACATGGACTCAAGGAGTCCATACTAAAAATTTTTTTTTTAAAAATCAGTACTTGCTGGAAAGGAGAGCATTTCAAATTATATATTCCACCCAAAAACGAAAGCAAAAAATAAATGAATAAATCAGATCAATGAGCCTGAAGCGTTTCTTAGTTAGTGTCTTAGAAATGAAAGCTCGTCTGTGATTTTAAAGTTAGGCTGCATGTTATTGGCCAAGGCTCTCAGACTGACTGGCATGGTTTGGCTCAGCATTAGTCTATACGAGGAGATGTTTAATATCACAAGAAGGATGGCAGAAAGAAAGAGCAAACAAGGGAGTGCTTAGACTAGCCAGGTTGTAGGTACCTCCGCTGCCAGATCAATACTACAGAGTGACCCCGAGTTCCTACTTGGCATAGGAAAGTGAAAAAATAGGGAAGAACTACTTCTGCAATGCTACTGGGCAATCATAAACTCAAAATATCTAACATTCCTGGTGGGGTCAGTGCTGAAATCACCTACCTTGCAGCCTTTCCATCTACTGCGGAAAGTCTGGCTACGAACCGCCTGCTTCTTGAGGGTTGTAAGGAATGGCAATATTTCCATCTAAATTCAACTAAAAAGCAGACTTACGTATGCTCATATTAGCCAGCGACTGTTGGAGCAGAAGCATGGGCATAAAAGACAGTGGTCACTGTGCATTAGAGAAAAGAGTGCTTTCTCAGTGCTTGGAGAAGGGCAGCACTTTGTCCCTGGAGTATGTTTAGTCTTCAATACTGCATGCACCCATGTGTCCAAGTAAGCCTACTTCCCAACGTAGTTAAACTGCACTTTCTCCCTGCCCTTAACAGACAACCATAAACTAACAAGCATTTGCAATGCAATAGGTCTCGCATTTACACGGGTTTAAGCTATTGGCATTGTAAATGACAATGCCTTTTAGTTATGTTTTAAAAACGAAAACAAAAAAAAGGCATGGTCATTTGCAATGTCAATAGCTCAAACTCGAGTAAATGCGAGACCTATTGCATTGCAAATGCTTGTTCTAGCTTGTATTGTTCACACATCTGGACCGCAGAGTCACGTAGCTTTCAAACGAAACAAAATCCTGCCTTGTTTATTTTGGAACTTGTATTCTTTGCCCTAATAGAAGGGGGCGTGATAATTATACTTTGTTTTGGGATACAGAAACGAGCAATCTGTTGATTATCCATCTGAAGCAAACACAAGCCGTCGAAAGAATTACATTATTTAACTTGACACCCGAGCCACGAGACGAATACACTGCAAGTACTCCGACCCCCTCCTCACACTCTGGGCTGTGAGCATACTTCTACGCTGTGCATAACCATGCTGTGTCCTCAATGACCTTCCTCACCCCGACAAACGGTCCCGCGACGCTGCCAGCCCACTGCCCGCTGGCGGCTTAGCCCTGTTCTAAGGACGCCTTGGCCATTTTATGAGCTGTGATGACATCAGCAGTTAAACTGGACAACGAGGAAGAGGCTGGCTTTAGCACCCTAGAGTTTTGTCCCTCTACTTTGCATGCAAATAAAAAATACCAGCACCTAAAAGGGGGAGGATTTTTCAGTGGCACCTTTCAGTAACTACAGAAGGATGAAGAGCAGAGGCGAATATCTGACCCCTGGGGTCGGACAGAAGGCCATCGGTGTATTTACACCACGCTTGGAGGATAGCGCCTGACTGGGAGGGAGGGAGGGACGAGAGGGCAGCTGGAAGGCTTGTTTACCTTCTTAGTTTCCCCTCCTCCCCCTGGAGACTCGGCTTGGCATCTGCAGTGTAACGCCGCAAATGAAAGATCCAGTCCGGGTGGGCGGGCGGGGCCAAAAGGAGACAGGGCGGTAACAAGGAGGGACTAAGAAGCCTCAACGTACTAACCTGTCCATGGGTTGTTATTATTAGGCAATCGGTGGACAGTCAGCGCTTCCTTCGCCACAAATCAACACAACACAAAGATGCACAGCGACATGAAAGCAGCAGAGCAAGAGTTGAACACGCAGCGTATTGCCCCGAACGTACTAACCTGTCCGTGGCTCCCTGTCACACTGGCGAGTACTGGCGCATATCACTCACTCTTACTCTGTGTCTCTCTCGCTCTCCCCCCCGTGAGCCTCTACCTCCCCCTTTGTCTCATGGCTTGCCCCATTCTAGTTAACACGCAGCGTATTGCCCCGAACGTACTAACTTGTCTGTGGCTTATTATTAAACAATCGGTGGACAGTCGGCGCTTCCTTCGCCACAAATCAACACAACACAAACATGCACAGCGACGTGAAAGCAGAAAAGCAAAAATTTAACACGCAGCGTATTGCCCAGAACGTACTAACCTCTCCCGTGAAAGCAGAAGAGCAACAATTGAACACGCAGAGTATTGCCCCGAACGTACTAACCTCTCCGTGGCTTATTATTAGACAATTGGAGGACATTCGGCGCTTCCTTTGCCACGCATCAACACAACACGAACACGTGAAAGCTATTACTGCCTCTGTCTCTCTCTCGCTCTGTCTCCCCGTGAGCCTCTACCTCCCTCTTTGTCTCATGGCTTGCCCCATTCTAGTTAACACGCAGCGTATTGCCCCGAACGTACTAACTAGTCTGTGGCTTATTATTAAACAATCGGTGGACAGTCGGCGCTTCCTTCGCCACAAATCAACACAACACAAACATGCACAGCGACGTTAAAGCAGAAAAGCAAAAACTGAACACGCAGGGTATTGCCCCGAACGTACTAACCTCTCCCGTGAAAGCAGAAGAGCAACAATTGAACACGCAGCGTACTGCCCCGAACGTACTAACCTCTCCCGTGAAACCAGAAGAGCAACAATTGAACAGGCAGCGTATTGCCCCAAACGTACTAACCTCTCTGTGGCTTATTATTAGACAATCGGAGGACATTCAGCGCTTCCTTCGCCACGCATCAACACAACACGAACACGTGAAAGCAGCTTCACTTAAATGAAAAATTGACTACAACCAATAATAATAATAAAGAAAAGTGTAACGCCGCAAAAATGTATGCTATGCATAGATGTGAAAACAGATTCATTTTAATGAAAAAAGTGCCTACACCAACTAATAAAGTCAATAGTGTACCGCCGCAAGTACACCGTGCAGTCCGGATGGGCGGGGCTAAAATTAGACAGGGCAGTAACAAGGAGGAACTAAGAAGCCTTCTGTACAATCCAAAACCAGCGTTTAGCATGGATGATGTAAGCCAATGAAATGCAGGGGCGGGGCTTAAACACCACTTCTGAAATCTTACCGATTACAATAAGCCTCGCAGAGCGAGGAGCGCACGAGCGCTCCAGCGCTAGGTCTGCGAGACCTAAAAAGGAAGCTACAACGCGTGATCCTCGTTTACCTAAAAAAGGTGCTTAGAAAAACAAAGAATTAAGGAAAATGAGGACGCGACTAAGACAGCCCCCAGCAATACAAAAATAAAGCATGGTACACAGGCAAGCAGGAACAATGAAACATTTGGCAGTAGAGCACTGTACAAATATTTTAACATAAAATGACATAACCTCACACAATAAATCAAGTTCCAAAAAATGACATGCGACTGTCTTTGTTTGCAACACATTAGAGGCATGTAACAACCACGGTGAACATGCACATGTAAGGTCACAATGAGATGAGCCCTAGGCAACTCAGCAGAAAGTTATGGGACTTAGTGCGAAAGCAACAGCTCCAACCATACCTGCTCAGACACAGAAAATGTAAGTATGTAGTTGTCATTTCTCCTAAAACCTTGCCCATGTGTTTATTTCATATTTCTAGATTTCTTTATTTACCAGAATGTAATCAACACCAGAAACTGATGGGTGTAGACACCCAGTCATCATACACGCACTCTGTTACTCATCTTTGCACTCCTGCATCGGTTCATCAATCCACTGACTCGTCCTTCGATTCACCCTTTGACACTTTCGCAATAACACACACAAACTCATCAGCATATGCAAGATAAAATAATACACGCAAAAAAAGAAAACCTGCTGCCTGCTCAAAAACATTGGGTACTATGGACAACCGCATTCTGTAATGATCTCCTGGTTTACAGGAATTTGACATGTGGAACTCGGCACACTACAGATTAAACGAGGGGCAAGCAAACAACCTTTTAGCCCTGCTTGGAGAGCTGTAGTATTCTCTTAAGCAACATTAAAATAAAAAGAGGAGAAACAAAGAAATAAAAGGGGAATCATAAAAGGAGAAAATTCAAAACTAAAGGACTGGCCAACCAGCTCTGATACTGAAGAACACTTATTTTCAGGTGGGTGTAGAAACGTAATCAGAAAATACCATAATTTACGGGGCAAGAGAGCCAATGAACGTTGCAGAGTGAAACATAACCAGAAAGGCCAGTGGCAGAACAGAGTGGACCCAAAAACCCTGTAGGTATCTATATGGTTGTATTTTTATATATAAGGACGTATGTGTTACGTAATGATTTCTTTGTTTCAGGATCCTGGCATACACCCAAGAAGAGATTCTAACAATAATTACAACATTGGAATGTGGAGCATTCCATTGAATACAATGGAGTGCTCCAAGCTTCTACGGGCCGGTAAAGGCCCGCAGAGCAACATTCCAATGTTGCTTTTGTTCACAGCTATTGCTGTGAACAAAGGCCTCTCAGAGCTCGAGGGGATTTAAACCCCCTCGGGCTCCGAGAGGCCTTTGTTTTATTTGTTAGAACGTTCTGCCCTCTAGTGGCAGAATGTTCTAATAGCCTTATAGCCCTTCGTAGCTGGGCTATACCGGCTATTAAAGTCGCGCTCCCTTGTTAAAGGCCCTCACCTTCGGCTTGGGCCTTTAACGCTGGAACGGGCATTTAATAGCCGGTATAGCACGCTACAGCGGGCTATAAGGCTATATTAGAACATTGGAATGTTGGGAGCTCCATTGAAAACAATGGAGTAGCTCCGGGCTTATAATGGCTGGTATAAGCCCGGAGCTCCAACATTCCAATGTTTCTTTGTTCACAGCTGTGGCTGTGAACAAAGGCTTCAGGGAGCCTGAGGGGATTTCAATCCCCTTGCGCTCCCTGAAGCCTTTGTTTTATTTGTTAGAACATTCTGCCCTCTAGTGGCAGAATGTTCTAATAGCCTTATAGCCCTTCGTAGCTGGGCTATACCGGCTATTAAAGTCCCACTCCCTTGTTAAAGGCCCTCGCCTTCGGCTCAGGCCTTTAAAGCTGGAGCGGGCCTTTAAAGCTGGAGCGGGCCTTTAATAGCCGGTATAGCCCGCTACGGCGGGCTATAAGGCTATATTATTACAGTGCAAATCTTCTAGGGTTTGTCAGAGGCAGTAACCAACACCAAAATCATTCCCTACAAAGGTAATCTGACATTTCATGTAACAAAATATCTAACTGTAGGCTTTAATACAAAGACATAACGCACCCTTAAATGCCAGTTTATTTTAACGTGTGCTTTTCACAATCAATCTGCCAAGCCTTATGCATTTATAATAACTTTAATAATAAACAGATCAGACTTATGGCAATAGAAATATTTTTCCTAGTGAAATAATCAGGCCTGTAGATGTTATCAATGGCTTATCACCATAACCAACTGAGGCCTCCTGTACTGAGCATAAACTTTCCCACAAGGTAATCGTCAGGAATACAGTAGTAAAAGTACATGGTACACAAAATTACATTGGCAAAGCACAATACTCTCTCTCCTAGGAGGGCCTATCAAGGATTCTGACAGTACAAATCTTGTATACCCACGGTTTATCACAGGGGGTAACTAGCACCAAAATGTTTGCTTACTATGATAATCTGTGGGATTCCATGTAACAAAACACCTATCTGTAGGCTTTAAAAGAGTAATAACAATTAACCCATAAATGCCTATTGACTTTAACATATGCTTTTCACAATCCGTATATCAGGCCTACTACCTTTATCGTAACTTTTCATTATAAACAATCACGTCTATAACTTTTAACATTGCCTTATCGCTCAAAGTAACTCAGACATACTGTGTTAGTTCACAGACCTTCCCTCAAGGCAACCATTAGGTATACAGTAATAAACGTATGCATTAAATACTTGTCAAAACAACACAAAACCCCTATTAATAGTGGATCACTTTAGTGTAAATCGTCTATCCCCATGGTTTGTTCAGGTGGGTCACAAGCACTAAAACCCTTGCTCACTACAGTAATCTGTGCACTTTCATGTAACAAAATGCCTGCTTAAAGGCTTTAGCACATTCTACTAATAATCAAAATAATGCCTCCTTCCTTTGTCATAACCTTTCATTATAAACAGATCACACCTAAGGAATCTGACATAACATTACCAGTGAACTGATAAAGCCTTTACCAATGGCATGACACTATATACAACCCACGCCTGCAGAAGTGCACAGGAGCTGGCAACCATTAAGCATACATTTATAAAATAAAATTACAAATATGTAAAAAAAAAAAAAAAAAATGACAGAAGGGAAACCTACAGCTCCTCTTAATAGGGGGTATTGAGAATCATCACAGTGAAATTCTACTCCCACGGTTTGTCAGAGTTGGTGACCCATACCACAACCCTTGCCTACGATGATAACCTGTGAAAAAGCATGTAGCCAAATACCTTTCTAAGGCCTGTAACATTATGTAACAACAATCCACTGTTGGCGGTCTACTGACTGTACCATATGCTTTTCACAATACATAAGACAGGCCTACTGCCTTTGTAATAAGGTTTCATAAATAACAGGCCAGACCTATGACACTAGGCACAGCCTAACCCTGCACACAAATCAAGTCTATAGCTGACATCATTGGATTGTCACCATAACCAACTGAGGCCTATTGTACTCTGCAAAAGCTTTCCCACAAGGCAACCACCAGGCATCTAGTCTTAAGCATGCACATATATACAAAATTACAATTGGCGTAACAAAACAGTATCTCTCTTAACAAGGCTAAAACAAGATTCTCATAAAGCAAACCTTCTATATTCATGGTTTGTCAGAGGGAGTAAACAGCACCAAATCCCTTGCCTACTTAGGTAATCTATGAGATTCCATGTGACAAAAAACCTAACTATGGGATTCAGAGAAATAAAAAAACATCAGGGATGTGGAATTCCTATAGCCCAACGCCCAGGACATATTGTTTGTGGTCAAAGGCAACAAGTTTCCATGTGTATTTTGTCCTTAGGACAAGAAGGCCCAACCCACTACAGCACAAACCCTTTGGCTGCCAGTTTACAGTACCACATTCTGGATCAGGGAAGGACATTGGCTGCAGTTGATGTAATATTTGTGCCCATGTGGTAATGCTGTCCAAATTTGTTAACCCTTTCGTTGCTAGGCCTTTTTCCCCCCCTGTGCTAAGCCTTTTTTCAGCAATTTGTGGTAGTTCACGCTTAGGCCCCTGTAACTTTTTGACCACATAAGGTATCCACACCAAATTTGCGTCCTTTTCTTCCAATATCATGGGGATTTTAAAGGTACAGAGAGTTTGTTGATTCCCTTGGAGGGGCCCCAGAAATTAGCCAAAATTCAGCCACATTTTGGTTTTTTGGGGGAAAAATTGGAAAAAAGTGCTGAAGATGAAAGCATCTGTTTTTTCCCTGCAAATGTTATCAACAAAGTTTTTGTTGTGCTGAAATCACCATCTTCCCAGCTTTCAGGGACTGACTTGTCAGAAATCAAAAAAAAAATTACACAGTTTTGGCATTTAACTGGGACATAGCCTATTTTTGCTATTTTTGGTGCATTCAAACTCCTTCCAGTTAATGGTAGAAATGGGTATGAAAGCAATAATGGATCCTGGAAAGCTATACATTTAAAAAAAAGTAGACAAAATTCTGAATTCAGCAAGGGGTCATTTGTGTAGATCCTTCAAGGATTTTTGTATAGAAACTAACAGTTGAAAATAGGAAAAATTGAAATTGAGTTGAAAAAAACTGCCATTTGTGCCAAAGTTTTCACCTGTAACTTTTTCGAAGTAAGACAGATTTTTTAAAGCAATATACTGTTACATCCGCTGGACCCTTCTGGTTGTGGGGATATGTAGGACTTGTAGGTTCACCAAGAACCCGACGAACCCTGAGCCAATAACTGAACAGCGTCTTGCAATGGATTTTTTATTGTGTACCGGGTATATAGCAATTCATTTGGGAAAATATAAACAGTGAAAAATCGGTATGAAAGACACCTATGTATTTCTGAAATTGGAAGAAAATATAGAGTTTAGAAACAGTAGCTATTTGCACATCTCCGAAATTGTGAGTACCCATATTAGCATGTGAATTAAAGAGCATTTTTCGAAGTGATTTCTTTTTTACACATTGTCTTACATTTGGAAGGCAGAAATGCATCTAAAGTCAATAGGTAATAACAGTTGCTCTACAATTATGTGTTCCCCCAAGTCTCCCGATAAAAATGGTACCTCACTTGTGTGGGTAAGCCTAGTGCCCACGACAGGAAACGGCCCAAAGTGCAACGTGGACACACCACATTTTTACAGTGAAAACTGACCCTTTTTTTGCAAAGTGCCTAGCTGTAGATTTTGAACCCTAGCTCTGCCGGCACCTAGGGAAACCTAGCAAACCTATACATTTTTGAAAACTAGACACCCAGGGGAATCCAGGATGGGGTGATTTGCCTGGCTCTCACCAGGTTCTCTTACCCAGAATCCCTTGCAAACCTCAAACTTTGTAAAAAAAAAAAAGCACACATTTTCCTCACATTTCTGTGATGAAAGTTCTGGAATCTGCATGGATCCACAGAATTCCACCCACCCCGCATTCCCCAAAGTCTTCAGATAAAAATGATACCTCACTCGTGTGGGTGGGTCAAGTACCCGCGACAGGCAAGGGCCCAAAACGTATTGTGGAGACATCAAAATCACCTATCACAAAACGACCTGGTGTTGCAAGTGGGGTGGGGAGGGTGGTGGTGGGGGGGGGGGGGGGGAGACCTGGGTTTTTGCCCCGGCTCAGCGGCCATCTAGTGAAACCTACCAAGCCTACACATTTCTGAAAAGCAGGCACCCTGGGGAGTCCAGGGAGGTATGGCTTGCGTGGATCCCCCAACGTTTCCCTACCCAGAATCCCCTGCAAACCTCAAATTTAGCTGGGAAAAAATCCCATTTTCCTCACTTTTCTGTGTGGGAATGTTGTGGGATCACCAGGCTGACACAAATTTCCTACCACCTAGTGTTCACACAAGTGAGGTACCTTTTATCGGAAGACTTTGGAGAATGCGGGGTGGGTGGAAGTTTGTGGATCTATGCAGATTCCAGAAATGTTTTTTTTTTTTTTTAACAAGGTTTGGGGTTGGAAAGGGATTCTGGGTAACAGAACCTAATGAGAGCCACACAAGTCACCACATCCTGGATTCCCCTTGGTGTCTAGTTTTCAAAAATATACAGGTTTGCTATGTTTCCCTAGGTGCCAGCTGCGCTAGGACCCAAAATCCACAGGTAGGCACATTCCGAAAAAAGTGTCAGTGCCTAGTGGGCTTTCTGCTGCCCTGGGGAGGAGGGGGGGGGGGGGGAAATCGGGGGCTTTTGCCTGGATATGCCTCCAAGGGGGGCAGAAAGACTGTGGCTATTCTTTTGGAGGTGTGGGGGCATTGGGATCCCCATTCTGGGGAGCCCCCACCCCTATGTATAAAAAAGCCAGCATAATCGCTGGCGCCTAGTGGGCTCGCTGCCCCCCCCCCCGGGGGGGCAGATTAGGGGCTGACTGGAATTTCGTGGGGGGGAGGGGTGGTGGCATTGGCAAGCCCATCTTGGGCAGACCCCACCCCTAAATTTATAATGAAAAAAAAAACCATGGCGTCTAGGGGTCAGAAAGACTAATATTGCGGGGGCATTGGCATGCCCGTATTAGGCAGCCCTCCACCCCTAATTTACATAGTAAAATAAATCCCTGGTTTCTACTGGGCTTTCTGCCCCCAGGGGGGCAGATTGGGGGCTACTGCCCTAATTATTATGGGGAGAGCAAAGGCCCTTGCCCAAGGGGCCGCTCCCCCCTCCCTGGTGCCTAGTGGGTGGATCCCTGCAGTGATCCACTAGGGAGGGGTACCATTGGAAAGGGGAGATTCTCTCCTTTCCAACGATCTCTCCTGACTTTCTACGTGCTCAGGGGGCTGAGATAGCCCCCTGAGCACGTAGAAAGTGAAACTGAAATTAGCTTCTTGGCTCATTTCAGTTTTGGTTTCACTGAAATGACGTCAGTGCGACATGCGCGCTGATCGTCATTTCAGGGAAACCATCTACACAGCCTCGGAAGCTGGGGAAGCTCTTCCCCTGCTCGCGAGGCTGTTGGGGGTGACAAGAAATCCCTCTGGTGCCCGCACTAGAGGGATTTCTAGTGCCATGTGATCGGACATGAGCACTGGTGCCGTCCGACGCACCGAAGGGGTTAATGCAAAGCTTTTATTATTAGGGTGAGCATTTTAAGTGAATGTTGTAAGCTCGGACTACACTACTGACAGTGGTTTCAGTATAAAACAAGCATTGGCATAGCCAATAGGTCTCGCTTTTGGGACCTTATGTGTTTAGCCAGAACTTTTGGCTATGTTGTAGAGCATTGTGGCTGATGTGTGTGTCTGGTCCCCATGCACGTCCCCTCCACCCCACCTCCACAAGAGTGCGCATAGTAGAACTCGCACAGAGTAAACAAAAGCAACGCAAAGCTTGAAGCATGCAGCCACTAAGTAGAGTTGTGTCTTCCAATTATTTGAAAAAATATCCTTTTATTCCTTTATATGGCACTTCTTCATCAGACTTCTAACGTTATTTTTCAGACCCGGACTTCGGACCACACGCGTTTCTGCTCTTGCACAAATTGGGGGCGACTATACCCCTTAGAAGTATCAGCACCCAAAATGTATGAAAGTGGTGCTTTTTATCGTAAGAATTATACTTGTTGCATTTTAACCTGATACATCAGGAATTGATGTTGTGAACTACGATTGTGAACGAAAATAAAACACAAACAGCCGCGTCGGCTATGAATTTTGTATTGTGTTTTTAAATGAACGCAGTCTGATGAAGTACGATATAAAGGAATAAGGCTATGAATTTTGTATTGTGTTTTTAAATGAACGAAGTCTGATGAAGAAGTACCATATAAAGGAATAAAAGAAGGATATTTTTTTCAAATAATTGGAAGACTCAATCTATTCTTTTGGGAGATTATTTAATGCATGATCATCATTAATCTGGATATTGTACTGCATTACTTGCTATCATATTTTGACTTTTAGGTATGTGCTGAGCTATTCTGTACCGTGTGTTTTTGGCTATCCAAAATTGTGGGAACTAGGAAGGTCAAGTTCTCAGCTCTTTGCACTACCATTCTTGCCCAAACTTTTAAATTCAAAACTTAATGGTGCAGGCCTTGAGTGCCCTGACCTTCTATCTCGTGCTTTACTTAGTAGAGTTGTGCTAATCAGCGTGAGGAAAAGTTGCACAAACCAACAGAACAGAGCTGGCGAAAACAAGGAGAAATCAGCTGAAAATATGCTGTGCGAGTCAGCGTAGGACAACCCAGTTGCCAAACGACACTGCCTGGCTACGAGGAGCAAAGTTCCGATTGCCTGGCCCACGTGAAGAAGAGAAAACCAACCAATAACCTGGAGGAAGCTGGCGAGGACTCCCAATGAGGCTGGAAGAAGCAACACTACTTGCCTGACCTGCACGTAGTACCAAGAGGCAACACAGGCAGCCGATGGCAAAAGGAGACAGCAGAAATCGGCCAATAGGCGGCAGTCAGGAAAGCTCCGCAGTGAGGAAAAAGGGCTGGAGAGGCAGAGCCGTAAGCGGGGAACAATAAAGTTAAATTTGAAAAGAAAGAAGAAAAAAAACCAGTCTCAAGTGACCGCAGGACGCGTCGCGTGGACCAGACACACACAGCGTTTCCCTTGCGGGAGCGAGCAGGGGCACCATCTGTTTGCAAGATAATTACAAACAGATGGCGCGAAAGCTCGCTCCCGCAAGGGAAACGCCAAACGTGCATGCGTTGCAATAGAAAGCAATGCAAAACGTGCACGTTTTTGGCCAAAAAGCTGATCGATTCCAAAATGTCCCCTCCTATGCCGCAGCGCATGCGCGCTGCGTAGGCAAGACCTAAAAATGTGTACACACGTTTTCAAAGTTTAGCAATATGAGGTTATGTATAAAGCTCCCAGAATGCTCTCTGATTAGATGCAAATGTTTGCTGAAGCTATGGGGGCGGAGTTTGCTGGGAACAAGATGGCAGCGAACTAAGCGAGCTCCAGCGGCCGCCACAAATATCCGTCAAAATCCTAGCGCAGATAATGCGCTGAGCATCCCAAACTGAGCTGACAGTTGCGGAAACTAACAGTGCCTGCACCAGAACCCAGAATTTCCACGATCTGTGGGCGGCCATTGGCGTGGTCGCTACGAGACGTCTGAGACCTGCGGGGGACTGCGTGCGGCCCGGACAGCAGAATACAATGAAGCAATGGCGGTCGGGATATACCCTTCAAGTACAGTATCCTGATTCTGGTAGGCTGCGGGCGTTTGCGGCGAGCCGCACTGGTGCGGGGAAACACAGGCACCGTGAGTGCAGAACCGCGGAAAGACAAGCGCGCGCCAGCACCGCATGGAAGCAGCAGCCAACGGGTGGGATCGCTGCGGAGCAATATTCGGCTGGTAGCGGCGGTGCGAGATTCCCAGAATAACAGTACGCAGCAGCGTGGTGGGTGGCTGCGGAGGTGCGGATGATGGCCTAGGTCTCTTGGGAACCACCCGGAGGGACTGAGAGGCTGCTCCGAGCCGCATGGGCAGCCTGATAAGCGACTGTGAGGTGTGTGAGGTGTGTGAGGTGTGGCATAGCGGGCCTGTGCGCCGCGGTCTCGATTGGCCACTGGCTGCCGCAGAGAGTGCACTCAATTCGGCCTGTGTGAATCGGCGGGCTGGGGAACACAAGACATTCGCCTGGGACACCGAGAAATTGCGTGACTGAAGCGCGAGGTGTGAATTACCGGCTGGCCCACGAGAGTGAGGAGACGAAACAGTGCCCAGCCACAAGAAGCGGGCGAATCCAGCAGAATAAAACAGCAGGGGGCAACAGTTTGGTACACGGCCCTGCGCTTAACAACTGGTCTGCAGCAAGAGCGGTTAAGCAAAAACCGCTCTAGTGATTCAGCAGGTGACTGGGGGCCCAGTCTTGACCCTATGTAGCTTGAAGTGACATACAATAGTAGCAGCGGAGGTTAAACCACTGCTGTGACTTGCTGAAACCTAACCCAGAAAACGAAGGAACCATCTTCTTGCGCCGAAGAGCGGCACCCCACGCAGATAGTATTCGGGGGGGGACCCGGTGCTGGCGCATGGAACCGGATTGGCTGAAGAAGACAAACGGGTATGCGCTGTGATGAGTGGATTCAGATGGCAGTGTTGGGATAAATAGTAGCTCCAGGTACTCACTGTGCAACCACCAGACACTACAGTCCTTCAGCAGGCAAGACAGGCACCATAGGCAGTAATTTTGATGTAAGGGTATTGATCGCTGCAGAGGACATATGGCCGTGCTCACGCCCCACCGATGGCACTCCCTGCAACAGGAACCATAGGGCGCAAAGGACCGGAAAGGTATAATACCCGTCTAATAGGCGCACAAGACCCTGATCCATTCACGGGTGGACGGTTTCCCTCACTGTTAAGGCGCGGAGACTCCCAGTGAGGCACATACCCGAAGTCACGCTGGCAGAGAAGGGAGACTCAATTACCGTGTCTCTAAAAGACAAAATGGGAAAAACGGATAAGACTCAGTTCAAATTGCAGTTTGACCTGCGTAAAACACCCAGGTCGCGAGAACATACTCCCACTGGCACGGAGGCAACATCTGAGGACCATGAAATAGCAAATGACCAAGACCTCAAACAGATTTTGCGCACCATGCAACAGAGCCTTTCGAAGATAGAGAGCAAAATCGACGCTCTAACGTTCCGCATGGATAGGATGTCGGAACGCCTCGACAAGCATGGAGATAGATTAGATTCGGTGGAACAAAGTTTCAGATGCTGAGGACACGTTAAACAGAAGTAGACGCACACACCGCAATGGGCAAACTACTACACACGCTTCAATCCAAAGCTGAAGATCTTGAAGCTCGATCGAGACGGAATAACATCCGCATCGTGGCAATTGCAGAGTCGACAAATACTGGGAACATGGAGCGATACGTTAAAAAAATCTTGATTGAACTCCTGGGGATAGACACTTTTTCTGAAATTTGTATAGTGGAATGGGCACATCGTTCTCTGGCTCCCAGGCCAGTCCCGGGGGCCACCCCAAGGCCGATAATAGCGAGGCTATTGAATTTCAGGGATCACGACGCAGCCCTAAGGTAGGCGAGAGAGGCGGGGTTCATTGAGATTGTAAGGTTCGGAGGTATCCTTATTCCCAGATTTCACTTTGCAAGTTCAGGAAGCGAGACGGAGGTTCCTACCAGTTAAAAAAAAGCTCAGAGAACTTAATCTCAAATACAGTATGCAATATCCAGCCAAATTAAGGATCAATATGGACGGCAAGGTGCACTACTTCACGGACCCAAAGGCGGTAATGCAATTACTCAAGCACAGAGAGCCAGCAACTAGACACCGAGACTCTCAGGACAGTCCTAGCGGCAGTAAAGGGGAGACGCAAAATGCTTTAGACGAATGAGGCAGTTGTGGTCAAAATGAAACTTACATTCCTCGTTGAAAAAGTGTTCGTTTTAGTGTATGGGGGAGGGGCATGGTAGGAGCTGCGGAGTGACTACTACGCCAGGTCTGGGACTGCTGTATAGAAGACCAGCTCTGATAAGTATGAACAATCCAAATCTGCTCGACTACTGTATACTGCACTGTTAACTATAAAGACTAAAATAGAGTTGTAGCGGGATCAAACACGGAATGAGATATTCTCACGTGGCGACATGTTTGTATTTGGATAGTGGCAGGCAATCTGAACTCCAGTACAGGGATGTATACATGATAGAAAAGTGGCACAAAAGGCCAGAAGTTATTGGTAACATCTGCCCCCAAGTGTTACACATTCCTCAGAATGTTCTGAATTGGGTTGTATATTTGGATGGGACCCATGGTAGCTATGGAAGTTGGGGTCACTCATAGCGTGGGGGGGAATGTTCTGGTTATAGTAATTGTGGGAATTCAAGTTTGGAGGGAGGGTATAAGGTGGAATGCCAGGCACTACCCAAACACTGATGCGACTACCATTCCGATTATGAACCCAATGGCACAGACTAGCATGAAACTACAGACATTACAGCTAATGACATGGAACGGGAGAGGCCTCAATGACAATAGAAAAATCAGGAAGATAACAGCTTATGTAAAAAGGCACAATATAGATGTGGCGGTTTTACAAGAGAGGCACCTCAGCCCTGAGAACAGTGAAGTGGTACAACGTAAAATGCAGGGAAACTTACTCTGCAGCTTTCACATCACATGCTAGGGGAGTACTTCTGTGGGCTGATAAGAGAGCCGGAGTAGCACTGACGGGACTCCTTAGTGATAAAAATGGCAGGTACGCAGGAACGAAATGCAGCAAGGGAGACCTAAGCTTCTTGCTGATAGGAATCTATGGGCCGAACTATGACGACCCCCACTTCTACTACACGATTGAGGCACAACTGACGCAATGGGCTGGGCTACCACAGGTATGGGGAGGCGACTTTAATTGTATTCTCAACCCAGACATAGATCTAAAAAGCCAACTAGACGCCCAGCGGCAGCGGCCTTAGCTATACTAGATATTATGCGGAAGGGAAACCTCGTAGACATATGGCGACATAAAATTCCCAGGCGTTGAGGGTTACACACATTATTCCTCCGTGTATGACACGCACACACGTATAGATTTTTGGCTACTGTGGAGAGGCTTTGGAGAGAGAGTGGCAGCGTGCAAACATCTCCCTAGAACATATTCTGACCATTCCCCAGTTCAACTAGTCCTAGAATATCGAGCCCCCAGAGTGCCTCCATTCACGTGGAGATTTCCCCCATACTCATTATTAGACGCAGTTTTTAAGGCAGAGTTGCAACGAGCTATAGAAGAGATCTTGGCGAAGAACATAGGGTCAGTTAAATCCTTTGCCACAGTGTCGGAAACCATTAAGGTATATATTAGGGGGGGGGGGTGACGATAGCCTCACATGCGGGAGTTCTCCGCTCGATCCTCAGCAGATTAGATAATCTGGAGCGTGACATCGGAACTATCGAAAGTTCTATATTGAGGGACTGTTGCGGGGATTCTGCACATGTACAGAACTATGCGCAGGAAAACAGGACCTCGGTGTATAGTGGTGTACCGACCATCCACCTTAGTGCCCAAAATCCCAATCCGACTAGCTATAGTGTCTCATTCGTTCTCCGTACTACAGCGAAGCTACCAATGATTAGACATCCCAGAACACGGACTCTTTCAGGAATCGCGGGAGCAAGAACACTCTTTCATTACTCACTCATACTTGTCCATAACGTGCGTATTAAGAGACAGTATAGTTTAAAATGTTTATTTCAACTAACGTGCTCTAAGACACAGTACACGTGCCAGTACTAGCAGCATAATGCATAAAGACAAAATAGTAAGCATCGTTACAATTCCATAGAATACAAATGGGGACAGCATTTTATAAAGACAGTGGATGAAGGACTATAATGCCTTGCCAACCTCCCCGTGCTAGTAACTAGTTTATTATAAAAAGAGAAGACCTCTGGGCTTTGTCAGGGGGACCCCCATACCTCAAGAACTAAATGCAAGGTTTACATCATCGGACAAGCACAGCTCTTCTCCCTGGAAAGGTTTTTCTCCAAGTGTCACCAACAGGGAGATCACAATATTAAAAGCACACAAATTTCTCCAGTGCAGCTGTATTTCATGTTATGTCTAAGTGCGAGGGGCTGACCAGAACAGCAACAACAAGGGACATTGTTTTTCGACCTTGTACATTGTGTGCAGACGAAAACCACAGATAACATCAGAAAAGGTGAAAGGCAGAAATGCAGACAGTTCTAATGTGAACGGTCACAAGCAGAGTCTGGAAAAACAAAGTCACAGAGTAACGTATGCAAAGGAGGCATCATGGCTGCTAGGCCTAAGCTAACAGTAATGTCGACCATGAGGCCACAATCCACACTACACCCTCCCCTGGTCAGTCCATAGGACAAGACATAGGACGAAAGCAGAGTTCAAATAGATGGAGCAGAATGCAAACGTCTGGACGTGGGACAAGTGTTTTGGAAGCACAAAAAAAAAAATGAATTAGGGAAGAAAAAAAAAGGTCACTCAGAGGATCAAAAAAAATCCGGATCTGTAGTTTATTGAGAGTCAACAAAACTAATCCATCAGAGTGTATGCGCAAAAGACCGCAACACCTTCCAAAAATAGATCATTGTTATCATCTGAAAAAAGAGATGCCATCCAGTTCAACAAATCAAAACTGCATTCATGTTCCTCACAGTAGGGAGCAGCGATTAGCATTGCGGGACAACTTGTGTGATATTCAATATAACTTTGTTGTAGGAGATCCTGAGCAGACGCCCAGATATCCCATTGTGCCAAGACTCCAAGTGCTGCCGCACGCGCCATTAATCCTTCACCGGAACATTCCCGTTCATGGGCCAGCAAGGGGCCCATCAACTGGTCGAAATCCAGGTCAGTACAAGACGTATTGGAGAGGCAAACATCCAAGGACCAAGAGAACGGACATCGTAAGCAGGACATCACAGGTTGCACGCAAGTGAAATACGCAAAGCGAAAAGATAGTCCATAAGCCACGCTGAGTGTCACCAGCGGCAGGACGCCAAAGCTGTCCATCATGCGGTCACGGAGCATCCGCAGTCGCCCTGGGTTGTGTAGACCCACAAGAGGTGCAGCCATTGCGCAACAGACAAAGTAAAAGCAATATTCCAGCAGCTAAGGCTAGGATCAATGGGAAGCCACTGGAAAAAATAGAATGAATAAAAGCCGGTATTACACCAAATATAGTCTGAAAGGACGTCAGAAGGACAGAGCCCACAACTTAAAAAAAGTGTACAAGGCCGTTGGTATTAGATGCATTAAATATACGGTGAATCAGTTCACCGAAATGTTGGGGGAGGTTAGTATTTAAATGGGCCTGTATTTCACTGTGGGCGCTGGCCACCTGGAGGACGAAGGTCTCCAGTGCGGAAGTTAGCATAACCTCCTGGTTTAATAATAGCGCCTTTATTCTGCTCAATTTATTGAAATCCGCCTTCAAAGTAGGTATGTAAGGCCAAATGGAACTATCTAACTTCCCACGTGGGGGTGGAAAAAGCACATTTTTGCAGCACACTAAGCGTTGCGAAACTGTTACAATGTAGGGTATGCCAGCCTGCAACCCACAGCAATCTTGATTATTTAAAAGCAGATAGCTACCATTAGCAAGCATAGTGAAAGTAGGTGATATAACCGGAACAGGAATGCCCTTTAAAACACATGCAAGATTCGGAGCTGAAACATTACAAGCCCCGTGCAATTTAATGTTTTTACAAACAAGGGAATGACCCACTGTAAAATCGCAAGACTCTCCTGTGAGGAATACCTCCTTGTCATCCCTAAGGCATCTGTATGTGAACGGTAGGGACCAAAGTTCATGAAAAAAGGTACTGCCCAAAGGCTCAAAACGGCCAACAGTATAATGTTTCATGCAGGAACTGAATTCAAATAAAGAAAAAGGCTTCGTGATAACCCCGTGTACTAGCCACACTGCAGAGTCAGTCTCCGCCACAGAGAATGGTAAAGGATCTATTTTCTCGATATGTAGAAGAGTGTATGTTGCATCCTTCATGGACATGAACAGCTGTTTCTCAGTTAAATTAAACGGCAAGAATAAAGCTGATGTGTTTAAGTAATGCCATGGAACCTTCCCCATTTTCAGTGTCTGCAAAGTCCATGCAAACTGCATTACTGAACGCAATTGATTCTGACCATGATATAACACAGACACGTCATCTTGTACAATATCAACAACAGATGAAACAATATTCTCTAATGTGTAAATGCGGGAAGACAGGGTGTTGATACTATTGTCGACAACAGCAAGCACTTTTTCTAGATTCGCTTGATCTATTTCCCATAAACGGGAAGCAGCTTCTATTTGTGAAAGCTTCCAGATTTCATTGTAAGTCGCATAAACAAATCTTTTAGGTCTTGGACCTCGAGGTCCTAGAACAAAGTCTGCCAGGTCGATGTTGCTGGAGAGCAGGGATAAATGTTGTTTTACGGAATCTAAGGTAGAGTGCTGCAACCACTGTGTACATAATTTACCAACTGAATATGTTGCAATGGAACGTGAAGCAGAAAAACGTGGATCTGGTCTATCCTGTTTGTAACCAGGAGCAGAGTTATGAAAACACAGTTGGCAGGCATTAGAAGCTATGGGCCACACCAACCAGGCTGAGCGATCAAGTATAGAGACATTAAACGAGTTATTTTGAAACAAAGCTTGCAATGTATCAAGGGAAAAATTCAAATGCAAGCTCCTGTTCGGCCACAATTGTGTGCCTTTTGCGGCCAGGACGACAACACAGGAGTGGAAGGTGCATTTAATTGTTTGGAAGTCGCCAAACCAAAACAAGTTGTTTGATATATAGTACTATTTAAAAATAATATTTGGGTGGGGATAAGGCATGCGCGGTGTTAAGCTTCTGTACCGCGTACCTGCCAAGATCTAGTGCCCCAAATAGATTTCAAGTCAATGGTGTTTTTCCAGTGCTCATAGCCACCCACAGCTAATGCGTCCATAAAGAAACTGGAATATAGTAACTTGGTGTGGGTCAACATCACCTTTGGATTTGATGAAATGTTCAATTTAAAATAATAGGACCCCGGGTTTGATCTGTCAAAGTCTGTAAAGTAAGTAAATTTATTTATCAGTGTTTGGGAGCTACCCTGCAGAGGGGTCGGGCAATGTTCCCACTGGGTATAATTGAAACTACCTCGAAGTGTCCTCGGTTTATGCAGAAAATGGGCACCGTAATGCTGGTAACAATACAAATCGGCATAATTAGCAGAATTTAAGTACAAATCCTCAGCATTAAAAGCAGCATAATATTTTAAATCAGAAAATAATGATTCAATTGCATGCACGTCCCAATCATCGGAATGAATATTCCTTTTTACCACATCACCCATGGAAACACGAAGCACATTCGGGACATTAATAATTTCTGTCGGTCCATGAATTTGGAAATTCACTGCATCCCATACGATGCCATCTGCAACTGGAAAGGCGGAAATGTTCCCAAATGTGTGGTCACGCTTCATGATGTGTGAAGAAGAATGCGGAGCCAAAGTTCCAGCCACAGAGTTCACCGCCGAGCGTTCTGGCAAATAGTGACCATTGATGAGCAAGAAAAAAACTGTCACAAAGCCAATGGACATGAACAGGAAAATCAGAAATAGCACCAACCAGATGTAGGTCCATGGGGGGACCAAAAAGTTGTCTCTGAACCAGGATACAAAAATACTGAATTTGGTTGGGACAAATGATGAGGTGGAAGACGAATCAAAGGAAAAACGAGTCGGGTTCAGTGGTGTTGTAGGTAAATGAGCCACTGACTCACTTGCGGGGTATGTATACTCTGTTTCCTCGTTGCAAGAGGAAGCCGGGAGGTTGAGCAGGCGATCTGGCAAAGCGACCATCCCAATGGTAACATCGGCAAATGTGGAGACTGAAGGGCCACGAACAGGATTTCTTGAAATTGCTGGAAATGATACCACAGGTGTTACACTATTCAGAATCGGCCAGATGTTGTAGCTTGACATTGTCCACTGAGATGTATCGGTTGTCTCTGCGACCAGGAAGCGGTGGTAAGATGACTGTACGAGTACCCTTCAAGCCAAGAACCGGAACCGGTGCACGATAAGAGCGGCCAAATTCTTTTTTGTTCTCCACCTTCTCTCGGACCACATCTCCAAACTTTGGAAGCCAGCCGGCAACCGGAATCTGCAGCGCTGCGTCTGAGGCTGAGGGTAAGTGTTCGCTTGCAAGTTTGTCACGGGTCTCTTGTAAGTCCTGTAACATAGTAGAATGATTATCTACATCAAAGATTGCGGCAGTCGCCGCCATGTCTAGACCATCAAGGTCTGTCACAAACATCTGTATGCCAAAGAGCATTTCGTATGGGGTCCGCCCACCCAGAGATCTTCTAGGGAGATTATTAAGTGCACGTTGCACGCCATACAAGTGGGCCAGCCAGCTCCTGCCAGTACCTAAGACTCTAGCTGTTAAGGATTGCTTTAAGTCACGGTTCATTCGCTCCACAATTGAGTTGCTCTCAGGCCTGTATGAAGACGAAAATTGCACCAGCACCCCCATAGACCTCATCACGTCCTTGTACGCCTTAGAAGGCGAACGCTGGACCTTGGTCGGAATGGAAGGTGCCACAGGCAAAAATTCCCACAAAGACACGCAAATCCCTGATGACATTTCGAGCGTCGGCACTGCGTTGTGCCAAACCCAGATGAAACGTGTGCACGAATCAACTGCAACTAAGATATATTTATATGCAGTATCAGAAGAAAATGGACAGCAGTGGTCAAGGTATACACAACCAAAAGGTTTATTAGAAATGCAGAGCTGTGTTTGTGGCGGACGTGTAACCGTAGAGGGCTTAATTTGCTGACAAATGTCACAAGAAAGGACAGAATTACGGGTCTGTTTATATAAACCACGCCACCAATAACGCTGCTGCAAGAGTGAAACAGTTGCAGACACGCCAGCATGAGCCGAAGCCAAGCCTTCGTGTGCAGCTGTTATCAACGAATTTCTGCGGTCCGCGTTGGGAATCAGCCGATCACCAACGTCCGGAATTCTTACATAAGGAACCTGGTCGGGACTTAAGTGATAAGAGTACTTGGAAGGGAAACCCTGTGGGTAATAAGAACCTTCCTTGGTTGCAGCAATAGCTGCCAAAATCTCATCTATTTTTGTCATGGATCTTGTAACGGCTGCTACTGAGCACGTGACTACTGCTGATTTGGCAGCTTCATCCGCCAAACTGTTACCGACCGCGTGTGCGCCCACACGCTGGTGGCCAAGAGTGTGAATCACCTGTTTGAGAGGCAGACGTTGTTTAAGATCTGCTACTCGAACCCTAAGCATTTTATGCTTAATTGCGCTGCCTTTAGAATCTCCATAGTCGTTCTGAGACCAAAAGAATAAGTTGTCATTAAAAGACTGAACACAGTAGTAAGAATCGCATACAATTAGTGTAGTCACATCCGGGTCTACAAACTCAAGTGCAAGCAGCAAAGCACGCAGCTCGGCCAATTGGGCGGTACTGTCTCCCAGTGCCTGCATGTGCACAACACTCGATTTGAACTCACCGTTCACCATGGTACCTGCCACAATAGCACATGCTGCTGAGTATGCATGCTTAGAACCCGTGGCCGGTTGCGCCGAACCATCGGTGTAAATGATACACTTGTATTCTTCAAGTGGCAGCAAAGACAGAGGAGGAGGATGAATAAATTCATACTGCAGGAACTCCTGTGTCTGAAGAGAGGAATCAAAGATAAAGGTGACATCCGGAGACGTCAAAGAAGTAGCCCATTGTATCCAACGGGGGTGCAAAGCCTTAGAGTTTGGCACACTTGCCTTTGTCACTGCCTCTAGGCCAGGATAGGGTGTGACAACCAAGATGCGTTTTCCCTGTGCCAGTGCGCGTTCTTTAAGAATCACCATTTGCACTGCAGTCAAAACTTTCTCCACAGTTAAAAAGCGCAACTCGGCAGAAGTGTATAGATGAGACTTGTAGGCAATATGTACTGTCACCTTCGTTAAACGTCAAGTACGTGAAACCCACTGCCCCTGGCACAATTCTAATCACCAGGTTCGTGTGGTTATCACGAGTCAACAAGAACTTAGATTCAAGCAGATCAGACTGCAAAGATTGCAGAATAAGCGAATGTTCCGGAAGCCAGCATGACTTGGAAAAGGTAGGTTGTATCAAGGCATAGAGAGGCTTGATACGCTAGGCATATTCGGGAATGTAAGAACGCCCGAAGTTCAAAAATCCCAGTAAAGACTGAAGTTTTTCAGGGTCGTTGGAGGGCGCAGAAGTGCACACTTCTCCAGGAAGTGGGGAGCTAAGCCCCTACCTTCATTGTTGAGCTCATAGCCCAAAAACAACACAGTGTATTCTGCGATGTGAGATTTGGCAAAATTAAATTTGTAACCTAAGACCGCGAACTCAAGAATAATGCGGTCTACTCGGGAAAGATGTGGCCATAGTTTGTCGTCTGTCAGATATATATCATCCACGTACGAATACGCATCTGGGTCTATGCTGTCCAACAAAGAGACAACACGGGCGGCGAAGACCCCCGGGCTGTTTTTGTAGCCCATTGACAAACGCCGGAATTTTATTTTTTTCCACCAGAAGTGAACGCGGTCCATTGACTGCAGTCCGGAGACAAATTGTGAGTGTAAAAACCATTGCAACGGTCAAGCGTCGTTTTATATGTTTTACGAACAAGACTGTCTAAGAGCGCAGAACTATGGGTATTCTGTATCGCAAAGGTTCGACAATGAGAGTTCAAATGCCGGTAGTCTAAAACCAAGCGGTAAGGCCCATCAGGTTTAGAAACCGCTAAAAGAGGATTATTCATTGGTGACACGCATATTTCAATTACCCCTTGATATTCTAACTGTGTCAGAATGTCGGAAACGGGACCCTTAGCTTCCCGCCGGAGGGGATATTGGGGTTGAGGCTGTGGCATAGACCGCAACTGTATATCATGGGGGGAGAATTTTCATCCCAGCCCACGTGATTACGGTACAGTGCCGGGGCCTGGGCCACAGCCCATTCAGCTGCTAAAGCCTCCGCTATGTCCTTGGGGACATGATGAGAAAAGCTCGGAAGGATTACTTCCTCCCCTCTAGGAGCAGCAAGAACAAATGAGGGCGGCCAATCTGCCTCCGCCAACAAAATGTCGTAAGAAGGTCAGATTTTCCCAAAAAATCCCTTTAATAACACGCTCAATGTCACCTTCAATTTGAAGGACAATATTAAATAGTCGGTCAGGGGGTGCCACTCGGGTGTCAGCTGTCTCGACAGTAATGAAAGTGTCAGTTGCTGTCGCCTCCACATGAGGACGTAGTGCCTCCCGCACTATGGTAACTTCCGCGGCGCTGTCTAGCAGCGTCACTGCCCACGTCCAATTCAGGAGTCTCGTTCTCACCGTCTGTGGCATATCTCACTGTTAAAGCTGCAACTTTTTTCTTCTGAAAGTGTGGGCGAGAACATGAAAATTCTTCTTGTTTTGCTCTGCCAGGTTGTCGAGGTTGGTCTCGTCCCTGTGGGGCGTCACGACCCCTGCCTCTTTCCTGGCGATCTCCTCCACCAGCCTGTGAGGTCGATGGTGCCTGTGAAGAACGAGGAGAATGCTGGTCAGGGACCTGAAATCTATCAGGAGACTTAATTCTCGCTCGGTCGCGCAAATCATAAGTGCGTTCAGAAGATACGGAAACCGGTGACGCAGCACGCGACCTTGGTTTTGGTTGTTGCTTTCCCTGTTTCTTTAACTTCCAGTTCTTTTTAGAAAAGAATGGTTTCTCGTCTTTACCAGACTGAGATGTTGGTTGTAATTGAGTTTGTGTTTTAGCAAAAGGCTAAACTCCCAAACTATTGCGGCCAATGGTTTTATAAGCCTGTGCAATAATTTTCGGAAATTCGCGAGGCTTGTCCAGTTCTGGGACTAAAGCCAAGCATTAGCGACTTGAAAGTTAACTGCATCACCCTTGACATTCGCAAGGATTAAGTCAGCCACTACATCGAACACTCCCACCAGTCTCATCCCTAATTCCACAGCCGCTTCAGGGCCATGTTCGTCTTGTACACGCTTAATTACGGTGGGGAGGACCGTCATGGATGGAGTGCCAAAACACTTTGCATACACTGCCGCAAATACCTTACCCCAGTTGTTCCATTCTGTCAACTCAGGAATTAAGTCTTTTGGCAAACTAACAGTCAAAATCCTGTGTTTTTCCACAGGAGAGGTATTCGGAAACACCGCCTCCAGCTGGTCAAATTTTTCAGCAAGCCAATAAGGCAAATCATCCTTATTCTGTGGGCGCTTGCCCATCACCGAATTAACCATGACAGGACTTATAGTCACACCGCCAAGTCCAGCTGGATGCGCCGCAACTTCAGGAGGGGCCATCTGGACGTTGCCTGTGACATATTGTACTAAAGCTCTGTGCACACGGATCAAAGAGGTATGCACCATGCGCAGTTCATCTACTGGAACCGCTAAATAACGTGGATGCGGGGTATACCCGGCCAAAACAGGCCAAGCGGCCCCATCCATCGATAAGGGGCCTAAACGAATCGGGGTGACCGGGTGTGGGAGGGCGCCATTAAACCAAACACGGTGTTGCCATGCCGTGAGCGGTACTTCAAGAGCCTGATAAGGCCGATAACCATTAGGAAGGGCGGTGGGAGCATAAACGTGGAACAAATTGTCAGCTCCTTCCACCGCCGGAAAAGTGACCCATGAGTAAAGTACCTCAAAGTGGTAAGCCGGATCAGCTTGGACCACAAAGATGAGGGCGACACCTGCGTCGGGTACTCCATAGGCCGTTAAATGAGCACGGAGCGCGGCGCGACTATGTGCCGGGATATTTACATTCACAGCCATCAAGACTAAGAATGTAGAACAACCTAGTGCGTGGCAGCGCAATAGAGGGTTAACATAAAAGAGAACACCTTTTAATAACTTCAAGCTTGAAAGAACCTATAAAAACATCAATGTAGGAGGTTACACCCTCACCTCTGTTTCCGGAAACAGAAGTGAAGGGAATTGTGGACAATTTTAAACAACAAGGGAACCGAAAGGGCAATACGTAAGGGACCTTCGGTATTTGAACAATTTCCAAAGACAATGGTCCCTAGACAGTTATAAATTAAGGCAGAAAATAAACATATACTAAATAGACTATATGTTCTTTGTCCAGCCGGACAGACAGGGAAAGGGAAACAACCACAACGATGGCCAAACCCTCCGGGCGAAAGGTTCACACGCCGCCAACATTACCAATGGTAACAAAGCCTGCATCTTCTCCCACGTTAACTGGGACTACATCTAATGATCCGACACTCCCAATCTTTAACCTCACTGATTACCAACTTTCAATATACGAACAATCCTTACTGAATAAGGGCCTCTCATTTGTACCCACTGTTCGACCAAATTTTCTTGATGTACAAACTGAACTCCTTAGGTTTTTTAGGAAAATAAGACTACATAGCTATTTTCTTCTCAACCCCTTACCAGTTAGGAATACTAATACTCCTTTTAGACCACCTTCCACTTTTTCGCCAGCAGCAGGCATGGTCCCTGGCGAAATCCTCACCTTCGAGAAATTGGTCCTCAATGATGTAACAACCTTGGAGGGTCAAAGAACCTTCATACCCTACAATATCTCGCTTGACGAGAAGAAAGCTCTTTCCACACTGAAAGCAAATAGTACCCTAGTCATTAAACCTGCTGACAAGGGGGGCGGTATTGTCATTCAGGACACAGAAAAATACAAGAATGAGATACTTAGACAACTTAATAACACTGATCACTACTGTAGACTCCCCTGCAACCCTACCAAAGAAATACAGAAATTAATCGTCCAAGTCACTAATGAAGGTTTAGAGGCGGGATTCCTCAGTAAGAAATAACACCTATTCTTGAATACTAAAATCACCCAGAATACCTGTGATATACACCTTGCCCAAAATTCACAAAAATTTAGAAACACCACCGGGCCGGGCCGCCCCATTGTTTCAGGGTGCGGTTCCATTTTGGAACCATTGGGCCAATACATTGACCATTTCATCAAAGAATTTGTGCCCTCTACTGAATGTTACATACGTGACAGCATGGCCATGATTAATCTTATTGAGGAATACCCATTTGACCCCACATCCAGCACACTTTGTACACTGGATGTGGAGTCACTTTACACCAATATCCCTCAAATTGACTCAATGCTGGTCACTGAACGGGTTCTGGACAAACGTCCACATGCTGTACCCACATTGTTTATACTACAGCTTCTTGAGATCTGTCTGACCAAGAATTTCTTCTTTTAATGACCAATATTATGGCCAAGTCAGGGGTACATCCATGGGAGCAGTTTTTGCACCCAACTTAGCGATTCTGTATATGGACGATCTGGAAACGAGATGCATCCTCAATCTAGCAAACCCCTTCCACAGTGGCATTGCCCTGTGGAAGCGGTATATAGATGACATTCATGATCTGGAATGATTCACACGAATCATTGTTGCAATTGCTTCATTGGCTTAATAATAACTGCAGTGGACTCATAATTCACCTTATCTGATAGCAAGCACACAATTCCCTTTCTGGATTTGAAAATTCAACACCAGGAAGGGCAATTGATAACCAGTCTGTATAAAAAAAAACACTGAGCGCAACACTCTGCTTAGCTACAAGAGCCACCACCCACGCGCCCTCCGCGACTCACTGCCTTACTCTCACAGTTCCTTCGTATAAGAAGGAATTGCTATCACAAGATTGATTACTTTAATGAGGCAAAAACTTTAAGCGACAAGCTATGTAACCGAGGTTATCCACGTAACCTGGTCCGTCGCTCACTGAAAAGGGCCTGGTACTGTCCTAGAGATGTTTTGCTCGAACCCAAAGCCAAGAAACCACAGGACCGGCTGGGTCTGTGTCACCACCTTTTCACCTGTGTCCCATGCCATACGAAAAAGTGTAATGAAACATTGGAAGGTTATAAACGCGGGTGTATTAAATCTTGAACGCCCCATTTTTGCCTTCAAAAAAGCTAAAAATATTAAAGATCATCTGGTACGGGCTGCCCTTCCATCCACTGAACAGAAGGGTACTTTGAATGATTTATGGGGACTTCCACGCCTTGCTGGCCATGCCAAATGCGGTGAATGTAGTGTTTGTGACATCACCATTGAAGGTAAAGAGTTTGTATATGAACAAATACGGTTTGAAAGGAGACACTTTACAAATTGTAACACTACTAATGTTATTTATGCGATATTTTGCCCATGCAAGAAAATAAATGTTGGCCAGACCTCACAAAAGGCAAGACTACGGATCTGCCAACACCGAAGCAGAATCCGGTGCAAGACCACGAACGCTCCATTGGTGGACCATTTTATGGCATCTGGGCACACTGAAACTGACTTCAAATGGACTATTATTACCGCAATTCGACCTCCCCCTAGAGGGGCTGATATTAACCAATTGCTAAATAAAGAGGAACTAAAATGGATACTAAAAACTAACAGTATCCGTAATGGTTTAAACCGCCTTGAGGACTGGACATCCCTTCTGTAAAATTGTATATGTATCGTAATGTAACTGCTTCTGCCATTCGTTTATGGAATGATTTATTTCTCCTTGATGGAATTTTTTCTAATTTTTTTCTACTTTTTCTACTTTTAGCATGTGCACTTTTATTGGTTCCTTGATTTTAAAATCTTCGGTCTCATTAGATACTGGTTTCTAGCTCCGCTGTCTGAACCTTTATCCTACCATTTAGTGTACTCTAACACTATACTAAGATGGCCGCCATAATTCCCCTTGCTCTCCGTTGCTACTTTCAGACTATCACAAGACCTTGATCACGTGACTGCCACAGTTACTGATGTAAACCTGAATTGCCTGCTCACTTCACATCGAGCACTGACTCGCCTAACGGCACCGCGCTATATGGATTGGACCCGCGGTTAACTCGGTAAGTGTATAGTTACGGCTCACACGGCTGCCCTTGCCTGATAGCCCATGTATAGTTCTCCGGGCTGATGGCTTTTCCCTTTCCTTCCTAGTCCCGCCACGAGGATCGCCATAATTGACATACTCCCGAATCCCTCCGTGACGGTTATTTCTTTCCGCCACGTTAAATAAATTCATCGCCTTCGTGGTCCCGGCCCTTTGGAGCAATTTTTACTCACTGGTAAGGACCGTCACCATTATCTCCGCTGCCACGAGGGTGCGTCAACCTTAAACGTAGTAATTACATCAACCTTAAACGTAGTAATTACACGAACCTTCTTGTTTTCAGGACACCTATTCAGGTCGCCCAACTCGGATTCTTGGATTGCTACCGGAACATGTGCCGCAATCCCTTGTGTTAATTCTGGTAAAATTGTAGCCTTCGTTATCTTTCCATTTTAGTCACACTAGCGGTCACTTCACGGCCTAAACTTAAAGTCACAACTTCCTTTAGCTCACTTCTGGATCGCCACTTATTTTAATTCATTATTTTCAGTCTTCCTCTACCTTTCCTCTCACGAGCAAGTATATTATGCACGGCCAATAGCATTCACTTATTACCTTGATGGTCTGCCGTTGCCCATTTAATCAATTCTTTTTCCTTTTTCCCTCCTATTTCTCCTTCCTCTTTTCCGTCTGTAATTAATGTATTAAGACATGGATTTAATGTCTAGAATTGCTCGTATACAGGCATGCAAATTTCTTATGTCCTGAAGATGATCCCATGAATTCCCCCTAGGGATCGAAACGTCGTCGACACCCTATATACCATATGCATGCAAATATTGTGAATTATATTGTGCAATGGTATTTCTATGTGATTGAAGTCTGTTAACTTTGTTAATTTTATGATATACAGACACATTCCCCTTGCCTGAAAAACTTCCCCACTTTATGTTGTCTGTCTATGGTTGTGAGTTGGACGCAGGATGTGTCCCACTTGTAATTGTATATGTATTTTTTCTATGCACGTATTTAAATATTAAATGTCTGTCCGGCTGGACAAAGAACATATAGTCTATTTAGTATATGTTTATTTTCTGCCTTAATTTATAACTGTCTAGGGACCATTGTCTTTGGAAATTGGGAATTGTGGACAAGCACAAGCACTACTCAAGCGTCTCGCAGATAAGAAGCCCACCACACGTTGGTGGCGCCATGTTGCGGGGATTCTGCACATATACAGAACTATGCGCAGGAAAACAGGACCTCAGTGTATAGTGGTGTACCGACCATCCACCTTAGTGCCCAAAATCCCAATCCGACTAGCTATAGTGTCTCATTCGTTCTCCGTAATACAGCGAAGCTACCATGATTAGACATCCCAGAACACAGACTCTTTCAGGAATCGCGGGAGCAAGAACACTCTTTCATTACTCACTCATACTGGTCCACAGCGTGCGTATTAAGAGACACAGTATAGTTTAAAATGTTTATTTCAACTAACGTGCTCCAAGACACAGTACACGTGCCAGTACTAGCAGCATAATGCATAAAGACAAAATAGTAAGCATCGTTACAATTCCATAGAATACAAATGGGGACAGCATTTTATAAAGACAGTGGATGAAGAACTATAATGCCTTGCCACCCTCCCCGTGCTAGTAACTAGTTTATTATAAAAAGAGAAGACCTCTGGGCTTTGTCAGGGGGACCCCCATACCTCAAGAACTAGATGCAAGGATTACATCATCGGACAAGCACAGCTCTTCTCCCTGGAAAGGTTTTTCTCCAAGTGTCACCAACAGGAAGATCACAATGTTAAAAGCACACAAATTTCTCCAGTGCAGCTGTATTTCATATTATGTCTAAGTGCGAGGGGCTGACCAGAACAGCAACAACAAGGGACGTTGTTTTTCGACCTTGTACATTGTGTGCAGACGAAAACCACAGAGAACATCAGAAAAGGTGAAAGGCAGAAATGCAGACAGTTCTAATGTGAACGGTCACAAGCAAAGTCTGGAAAAACAAAGTCACGGAGTAACATGTGCAAAGGAGGCATCATGGCTGCTAGGCCTAAGCTAACTTGGTAATGTCGACCATGAGGCCACAATCCACACTACAGGACAAGGGCTCCAAACATGCGGCAGATCTTAGGCAGAAATTAGTGGAATATCAAGAAACAGCAAATGATGAAATGAAGCATATGGGGAAGTATGCCTCCGCGCATACATATGGGGAATGGGACAGGCGCAACATCGGCAGGGATACTGAGGCCTCCACGTAGCGCGGATACGATAACAGAAATAATAGACGACAAAGGGCACTCAGTTCAGGCACCGGAAGACATCGCAGAGCAGTTCAGAAGATACTATGCCACACTGTACGCCTCACAGGTTAAGACAGATCCAGCAGAGCACACAGAGTACTTGGAATGTATCAAAATGGTATGGTTAATATAGGAACATAGGGAGCATTTAATGGCCCCGCTACAAACTTCCGAGATTAGAGGGGCGTTAAAAAGTATGGCTACGGGAAAAGCTCCGGGATCCGATGGAATAACGGTACTTTTTATAAGGAATTTCAGGATTTATTAATCCCACACCTTAAAACACTATATGAGGAAATGGCCGAAACAGGAGTGATGCCCCCTACGCTACGAGAGGCCCGGATAGTGACACTGTTAAAACCGGGTAAGACCCCCACCAATTGCTCTTCATATAGGCCACTGTCACTGCTAAACATAGATACCCAGATTTATGCGAGAATCTTGGCCAATAGACTGGCACCATTAATGCCCGGTATTATACGCCCCGAACAAGCGGGATTCGTCCCTGGCCGGAATCTGACCCAGAATCTTTGAACACTCTTTGGTGTGCTGCAGAGATTAGACCCAGAAGTTAAAGCTGCAGCGGTGTTCCTGGATGCCGAAAAGGCATTTGATTCGGTAGAATGGGAATTCATGTTTGCAGTCCGGCGTAGAATTGGGGTGGGGAAGATAATCCTGCGATAAATCTCTGTGTTGTACACGCTGCCCACTGCAATAGTCAGGATAGGTAATGCGGTCTCCAAAACGCTCGACATCACAAGGGGCACGAAGCAAGGTTGCCCTCCGTCTCCTTTGCTGTATGCGGTGGTAGCGATCCACGAATATCTAGGTTGAAATTCCCAGGGTACACACTTAACATCTCTGCGTATGCAGATGACACATTGTTGTGTGTATATTATATATATTATCTACTGGCGGTCGCCAGTAGATAGTTATAGTTACAACCTATTATCCATAGGAAATCCGCGACATTCTATTTGAAATAACTCTCTTGCCGGTTGACGTATCTTCGCAAAATTTTCAAACTTTGTGGCCCGCTCCGGTCCGCTCCTACCCTGAAAGTCTCGGAGGGGATTCGTCAAGCGGGGGCCGAGAAAAAAGGGGGGTCCCAAAACGCGTTTTCCCCATGCATTTTTCCATAGGAAACTTTAGACACAGCTACAGCCCGAACTGCTGAACGGAATTACACCAAATTTGGCAAAGAGGTAGTCCTTGGTTCAGAAAGAACCCTTTTTGTTAAATGGTGTAAATCCGTTCAGTAGTTGCTGAGAAAATCAAAAGTAAAAAGATAGTGATATCTATGGCCGAGTAGGGTCCGCGTACCCTCCCGATCACGAGCTGCATGTTAATTGGCTGTCAGCTGGCTGTCAACATTCCGATTCAGGAAATGTTGGCAGCCATTTTGTCCCTCGGTAGAACCGAGGGACAGAAACAAGTGCGCAAAGCGCACAAAGGGGGCAGGGTAGAAACACCCTGACCCCCTAGGTTTGCTCAGGGGGTCCCACAAGGACCCCCTGGGCAAAAAAAAAAAAAAATTTTTTTTTAAAAATCGGCAGGATGCGCTCAGGGTGCGCGAATCCTGTGGGGGAAAAAAAATCGAAGCGCGGTCTCCCGCGCTTTGATTGTATTTTGCCCCGGGTGGCCCAAGTCCCGGGGGCATGGTGGGGGTTTAATTTTATGTGTGGGGGGCCTCAAAGGGCCCCCAAGCCCCGGGGACCGCCACCCCCGGGGCTTTTTTAAAAATGGTGCAGGAGGGCTCTGAGCCCTCCCGCAGCCCCGGGGACCACCACCTCCCCGGGGCTTTTTTTATTAATTGAACAACCTGTGTGGGGGGGCTCCAGCCCCCCCACACGCCCCGGGGACCGCCACCTCCCCGGGGCACTAACAAATTAAAATGGGGGTCCGTTTTGGACCCCCGAAGCCCCGGGCTGTGCTGATGTAGGGAGGGGGGCCGCGCGGCCCCCCTCCTGGAGCCCTTGATGGCCCTGGGGACCACCACCCCCCAGGGCCGGCTCCTGCAGTGTCCCGGGGTGCCTACCCCGGGACACTGTAGTTTGCTATGGCAGGACGGGAGCCTCGCGGCTCCCGTCTTACCATAGCAAACTGCTTTGGATATTGGAAGAGAGAGCAGGAAACCTGCTCTCTCTTCCAATATCCAAAGCACATTGCTTTTCCACATGGGGAGCAGCATGTCAGCTGCTCCCCATGTGGAATGCTAATGCCGGCTCCCAAGGGACGTGGGGAGCCGGCGGGACTGTGGGGTATTGGGGACCCCCCACAGTCCCCAACGGAGAGGGCCAGCCCCGGGGGATGGGGTCCCCGGGGCAAGTAGTGGCCCAGGAGGGGGCCACGCGGCCCCCTCCCCAAAAAAGAAAAAAAAATTGGAAAGGCCGGCCCCGGGGGATGGGGTCTCCGGGGCCAATACAGGCCCAGGGAAGGGGGGCCACGCGGCCCCCTTCCCGTTTTTTTTTTTTTTATTAAATTAAAAAAAAGGGGTAAGGCCCTGGGGGATGGGGTCCTCAGGGCCCAAAAACAGGAAAAAGGAAGGGGGGCCACACAGCCCCCCTTCAGGGGACAAAAAAAAAAAAAAAAACGATCGGGCCCGCAGGCCCCGCCCCTTCCTTCACCACTCTGCAAACGCGCCCCTGGCGCGTTTGCAGAGGAGGAACGAATTCCCCTTGAATACTGGGGGTCCCTGGGGGCCAACTAGCCCACCAGGAACCTCCAATATGCGCCAGGGGCTGCGTTGCAGAGACGTGTAGAGAGGCCACACCCCTTTTACACCTCTCTGCAACGCAGCTCTGTGGCGCTTTTGGAGGTATATGGTGGGCTAGTTGGACTCCGGGGACCCTCAGGATTCAAGGGACTTAATCCCCAGCTTAAAACGCGCCACGGGGCGCGTTTGCACAGTGGTGAAGGGAGGGGGCGGGGCTTCAGGTGACATGTGTGCAAACAGGCCCCGTGGCGCGTTTTAAGATGGGAATTAAATCCCCTTCAATCCTGAGGGTCCCTGGGGGCCAACTAGCCCAACAGGTACATCCAGAAAGCGCCACAGAGCTGCGTTGCAGAGAGGTGTAAAAGGGGTGTGGCCTCTCTACACGTCTCTGCAACGCAGCCCCTAGCGCATATTGGAGGTTCCTGGTGGGCTAGTTGGCCCCTAGGGACCCTCAGGATTCAAGGGGACTTAATCCCCCAACTTAAAACGCGCCACGGGGCGCGTTTGCACAGATGTCACCTCAGGCCCCGCCCCTCCCTTCACCATTGTGCAAATATTCTTCTAAAATCATCCGAAATACGAATTCCGATTTACTCACCTGTTATCAGGAGAGACCTCAGTGCTGTATCTTTCAGCCCAGTACTGGTCCTGAAAAGTAATTTTAACCGTACTTACCGGTAACTTGAATTTCCTTCATAGGCTAACATTGACTGGTTTCACTTGGAAATTCTTCTAAGTGTGGAGTTTTGGAACTTTAAAATATTCCTCTAAAATCAGCCGAAATACGAATTCCGATTTACTCACCTGTTATCAGGAGAGACCTCAGTGCTGCATCTTTCAGCCCAGTACTGATCCTCAAAAGTAATTTTAACCGTACTTACCAGTAACTTGAATTTCCTTCCATAGGATATCATTGCCTGCTTTTTGCTGAAAAAGTTTCTAAGTGTTGATTTTTGAAACATACAAATATTCCTCTAAAATCAGCCGAAATCCGAATTCTGATTTACTCACCTGTTATGTTATGTTATGTTATATCTAATTTGTATAGCGCTCGTACACCAGATTGGTTTCTTGGCGCTCCTCAGGAAGGTGATGGATGCAGGTTTGTTCAGATGATATACGAAATCCACGAGTTACGCGAAAGCCTGTTTAAATAGCCATGTTTTTTGAAGTTTACGAAATGTTATGAAGTCGGTACAGGATCTAATCTCTAGGGGCATAGAGTTCCAGTATCTTGGACCCAGTGTAGAAAACCTGGATCCACCAAATCGTTTCTGTTTAAAGGAGGGGGTTGCCAGGAGGTGCATGTGGGCGGATCTCAGATTGCGAGTTGGATTGTATCTGTTAATCATGCCATCAATAAATTTGGGGGTTTTTCCATTCAAGGATTTAAAGATAATACATCCCATCTTGAATGCGCATCTCTGTGTTATAGGGAGCCAATGTAGTTTCTTCAGAAGGGGAGAGATATGTTGACGTTTGTTTTCCTGTAGAATCAGTCTGGCCGCCTGGTTCTGTATCAGTTGGAGACGATGAATGAGATAGGCCGGGATTCCAAAATATAGGGAGTTAGCATAATCAATATGCGAGATCACCATGGCAAGAACTGCCTGCAGTTTTGCTTCCTGAGTAAGGAATCTACTTATTTTCTTTATTTTCCTTAATTGGAAGAAGCAGGCAGAAATTACAGATCCTATTTGGGTTTTCATGGTGAGGTCACTATTGATCACGACTCCCAGAGTTTTAGCGTGATTAGATGGGGTCGGGGGTTGTCCCAGTTCTTTAGGCCAGAACTTGGAGCTCCAGGGATTAAGTGAACCTCCCGTGAGGATCAGTTCTGTCTTGTCTGGATTCAATTTTAATTGGTTGCTGTTCATCCAGTCACGGATGAACAGCATGGTTGACTGGAATTCGTAGATGGAGGCCGGGGAGTCGTTGATGGAAAATACCAATTGAAAATCATCAGCATAATTAAAGGTTTGGATATTCCTTTCTTTTAATGCATGAATCAAGGGAAGTAGATATAAGTTGAATAGGTGAGGGGAAAGTGAAGATCCCTGAGGGACTCCACAAGTAGTTTTAATCATGGGGGTAGTAAAACCGCCAAGCTGAACCGCCTGAGATCGATTTGTTAGGAAGGATCTAGTCCATTCCAGGGCTATTCCTTCGATACCCGCATCCCTGACACGGTCGATCAGGATGTTATGGTCGACCGTGTCAAAGGCAGCGGAGAGATCCAATAACACCAGGGCTTGAGGGAGACCTGTATCCGCTCCTCCCCTCAGAGTGTCCAATACTGATAGTATCACTGATTCTGTGGAGTGGGCTGGGCGGAAACCTGCCTGATGAGCATCCAAATATTCAGACTGCTCTAGAAAGGCTGAGAGGCTTTTGGCCACATGTGCTTCGAGCAATTTGGCTAGAAAAGGAAGCAGTGAAATTGGTCGATAATTGGCTAGAATTTTTGGATCAGCTCCTGGCTTTTTTAGGAGGGAATAATGATGGCCTCCTTAAAGGAGTCCGGTACCTGACCCTGGAGCAATGACTCGTTTAAAAGTGTCACAGCTGGGCTTGGGCAAGCAGTGAATGCTTCCTTCAGGATCCAGGGGGCAGCAGTCCTTTGGAGATCCAGATTTAACTTTTGCCAGTAAAGCTGTAAATATATCTTGATTTATTATTGGGAATTGTTCCAACCTGTATGAGTTCTTAGCTTTTATAGGACATACAGGACTCGGACAACTGGGGATACTTGTTTTAATGTTTTTTATTTTTCAATGAAAAAATTATTTAAGGAATCGCATAGGGATTGAGAAGGAGCAGTTTTTATTGTTACTCTATCTGGATTGCATAGTTCATTAATGATTGAAAAGATATCTTTAGAACGGTTTGTGGAGTTAATGATTTTAGATGAAAAGTATTTGGCCTTGGTAGCCACTATAGCCTTTTTATAAGATCCGCGTACTTCTAAGTAAGCGCTTTTGTCATCAGGTAAATATTTCTTCCTCCAGTTCCTTTCTGCATGGCGTAGATCAAGTTTTAATTTCTTTAATTCAGGGGAGAACCATCTATGGGCTTCATGGCGTCGTGCTCGATAAGATTTTTTGAGAGGGGCGTGTTTATTGCTGGCTGTCATCAGCCAGTCCGAGAGCTCTTTCTCGGTTTGATCAATAGATGGTTGGCCAGGGGGAATAGTATTGATCAGTGATTCCAGAAATTGTCCTTTGTCAATAGTATTCCAACTCCTGCGCAATCCAAGATCATTTGATATTATTTTTGAACGGAAAGGGATACTTATAGTGAATTTAATCAAATAATGGTCGGACCAAACGCAAGGGGTAACTTCTAGGTTGGTTAAAGACAAATTACTGGACCAAACCTGATCTAGAGTATGCCCTTTGATATGTGTAGCAGTGGAGATGCACTGATTGAGATTGAGTCCTACCAGTAGGTCCGTCAATTCGACAGTGAGGTCCCTCTGCTGAGTCATTGGCCCAGTAGTTAAAATCACCGGCCATCAGTACTTTAGCATGATTTATTACAAGATGTGACATTTGTTCACTCAGGGATTTAGGGAACTGTGGCATATTCTGTGGTGGTCTGTAGAGTAGCACACAGACCAAAGGAGTGGAATCAGATTCTAATTTAAGCACTAGATTGTCTACTTGAGGAATCAACCAAAGTACGAATTCCAATTTACTCACCTGTTATCAGGAGAGACCTCAGTGCTGCATCTTTCAGCCCAGTACTGGTCCTGAAAAGTAATTTTAACCGTACTTACCGGTAACTTGAATTTCCTTCATAGGCTAACATTGACTGGTTTCACTTGGAAATTCTTCTAAGTGTGGAGTTTTGGAACTTTAAAATATTCCTCTAAAATCAGCCGAAATACGAATTCCGATTTACTGACCTGTTATCAGGAGAGACCTCAGTGCTGCATCTTTCAGCCCAGTACTGATCCTCAAAAGTAATTTTAACCGTACTTACCAGTAACTTGAATTTCCTTCCATAGGATATCATTGCCTGCTTTTTGCTGAAAAAGTTTCTAAGTGTTGATTTTTGAAACATAAATATTCCTCTAAAATCAGCCACAATACGAATTCCGATTTACTCACCTGTTATAAGGAGAGACCTCAGTGCTGTATCTTTCAGCCCAGTACTGGTCCTGAAAAGTAATTTTAACCGTACTTACCAGTAACTTGAATTTCCTTCCATAGGCTAACATTGACTGGTTTCACTTGGAAATTCTTCTAAGTGTGGAGTTTTGGAACTTTAAAATATTCCTCTAAAATCAGCCGAAATACGAATTCCGATTTACTCACCTGTTATCAGGAGAGACCTCAGTGCTGCATCTTTCAGCCCAGTACTAATCCTGAAAAGTAATTTTAACCGTACTTACCAGTAACTTATATTTTCTTCCATAGGAATCCATTGTTTGGTTTTCAGCAAAAAAGTTTCAAAGTGTTGATTTTCACAAACTACAAATATTCCTTAAAAATCGCCTGTATGACTTAAACGCATTCTTTCAACTGTTTACAGGAGATGCACCAGTGCTGGATCCAGGATCCAACACTGAGTAAGAAAAAGTAACGATAACAGTTTTTACCTGCTAAGTGAATTTCCTTCCATAGGATAACATTGGTGATTCTATGAGAAAAAGTTTCTAAGTGTCAACTTTTAAAATACAATAATATTCCTTAAAAATCACGACTGTAACCAAAACGCTTTTACTCAACTGTTTACAGGAGATGTACCAGGACTGAATCTAGGATCCAGTCCTGTGGTTAGAAAAGTAATCCATAAAGTAACTAATTGCATTTAACTAGAAATTCACATTGAGCTGAATGTTGCATTGTGTTTGAAAATGTGTTGCCCATTGCAACAACTGTAACTACTGTACTTAAAAGTCTATTGCCTATGTGCAAAGTATTTAAACTAAAGTAATTCATTCTGAGAAAGTATTTTTTGTAATGTAATGTATAATGTAATTACAATGTAATTTAAAAAATAAAATCTGTAAAAAAAAATTGTTTCTAAAAATGTAGTAAATCAGTATGAAAAAAATTAATATAACAATTAATACATTTAAAAATTGTCATTTACAAAACCTTTGAAATTCACTGAAAAAACCGTAGGTTTCAGGCACGTTATAGTTAGAAATTAGCATTTAAAAAACCTTTGAAATTCACTGAAAAAACCATAGGTTTCAGACACGTTATAGTTACAAATTAGCATTTAAAAAACCTTTGAAATTCACTGAAAAAACCATAGGTTTCAGACACGTTATAGTTACAAATTAGCATTTAAAAAACCTTTGAAATTCACTGAAAAAACCATAGGTTTTAGGGACAGTTATAGTTACTTGGACATTGCACTCGTACAAAACCCGTGAAATTCCCCGTTATAGTTAGTTCAGCTAACTATAACTCGCGCCCCGCAATGCACTGCTGATGACGTCACATATTACATCACTCATGACATGGTCAGTGACATCACTGATGACATCACTGATGACATCTCAAATGACATCACTGATGACATCATCCACGTGATAATCTGATGCACCTCCTCACACCCTAATATAATCTTTGATACACCCACTCTAAATTACAGACTGCCATTCGGAAAACCATAGACACTCCAACACCAATAACTACATACCCACTCACTGATTCTTAGGTCTACACACACACATCCACTCACTCACCCGTACAGTCACTCATACTTACGGTCACTCAGTACAGGACTATCATATGCACTCTTACTCCTATATAGACACTCCAACAACGCCACTCATCCATAGAGATACTCAGACACCTAGTCAGTCATGCAAATAATTAAACACACTGCCATTTACTCACCTATACAGTTATACACACACCAGCTCACTTACTCATACAAATAGTAGCACATTGTTACGCTCTTATACAATCACTGATACAAGCACACACTCATCCATACAGCCACTATCACAATCACTCACTCTTGCTTATAGCTATTTATATACTCCAACACACATATATACTGCCTTTCACATATGTAGTTACTCACACATGTACCACTGGGACATACATTCACTCACTAACACACTCTTACACACACTTACCCACCCATACAGTCTATCACAGATGCACTCTTGAAACCATCCACCCAGTGAATCACCCACTCACACATCTATGCACAGAGTTGCACACACCCCTCCCACACAAACACTCAGGCACCCATACAGATACTCAGACAAGCATTCAATAACTCATATAGACACTCATTTAGCTATTCACAAACACATGCAGCCACTTACACAGCAACAGACAGACGGATACAGACATTCACCCAGTTTAGTCACTAACCCATGCATTCAGTAAGATACGTTAAATCACTCACTTATAGAGTCAGTCACGCACCTACTAAATCATCCATACAGACACTTACACACCCACTCATTCTTCAATACGTCTTTTCCTATATATATTAAAAATATTTAAACTTTACAGAAACACACAGTCACTGGATGATGTCATGAGTGATGTCATTTGAGATGTCATCAGTGATGTCACTGACCATGTCATGAGTGATGTAATATGTGACGTCATCAGCAGTGCATTGCGGGGGCGCGAGTTATAGTTAGCTGAACTAACTAGAACGGGGGAATTTCACGGGTTTTGTACGAGTGCAATGTCCAAGTAACTATAACTGTCCCTAAAACCTATGGTTTTTTCAGTGAATATATATATATATATATATATATATATATATATATATATATATATATATATATATATATATCCCCCGGATATGAATCTTACGCCTGTTTTGCGAGAGGTAGTCAGCTTTGGCGGGCACTCAGGGCTACGCATAAACTGGGACAAATCAATGATATTCCCCCTCACACCTGTAACTACACTACCGGACATGGAATATCCCATCCAATGGACTACAGACTCAGTCAGGTACCTGGGCATTAAGAGTCCATCCAGACCCGTCCATTGTAATGCTAGAGAATTACGGCAAGGCAATACAGAAATTGACGGAAAACGTTGATAGATGGATCAGGCTCCCTCTGTCACTGATAGGACGTGTAGCACTGATGAAAATGGTGGTTCTGCCAAGATTCCTTTTACTATTCCAAAACATACCAATGCTGCTACCCGCACACTATTTCATCAAATTTGTACACAATTAATCAGGCTGGCATGGGCGGGGAACCAACGGCGAGTGCGGTGGGACTCGCTCCCATTACCGTATGACCTAGGTGGACTGGGAGCCCCAGATTTGGAAATGTATTATAGAGCAGCACAGAGCACCTTTGCACATTATTGGATACACGACCCACAGGACACCCTTTATTTATACATTGAGAAGAATGCAACAGACCCACTCACATTGCCTCAGACTCTGTTTCGGCCTCAACCCAGACGACACCAAGTTTTCGATTCCCTAGCCACTAAGGTGCAGGCATGGCACGCATTATTGCACAAGCAGGAGGGAGCGTTATTATATGCACCAGAAGTCCCATTGCTGTGGTGTTTATGGTTCCCGTTGGGACAGGAGGGCGGCACTAGGAAGGCTCTGCAAACACTAGATATCCAGAAAATGGGGGACTTCTTCACAGACGGGGAGGTGCGCACATGGGACACGCTACAAGAAGCGATCCCGCAAACATCAATGATAGCCAAATTCAATTTTTATAGAGCTAGGCCTCATTGGCGCGCACTGTTGGGGGAGGATATGACAGAACAACAATCAATGGGGACGTTGTCCGCCTTAATAAAAAATGACACCAGCCAGGTTGACCACTAAATTCTACTCAAGCATGCAAGAAACACGTCGTAAAGGCGTTTTGAAGGTTAGAGATGTGGGAGTGATGGGGCGGGGTTTATGCATCTAGCCTGGCAATGCCCTGGGATACAGGAATTCTGGCACAATATATTTCGCGAGCTAGGTATCACTATAAGTGTAGATCTGGAACCGGACCCAAAGCTAGCTCTGCTGGGTTGGGATCTAGATAAGGGAAAAGCCGTGCGCCCTCTAATAGCTATTGGCCTGCTGCTTGCCAAGCGGCGATTGGCAATGAGGTGGACCAGGGGTCCTCTGCCGCTGTTAAAAGATTGGCACACAGATATGCTCTACTGCAATGCACAGGCTGATACATACAATGAGCTACTCCCTCCCACCAGCAGACCAAAGAGCATCTGGGGTCCCTATCAATCCTATTTACGTAATACCGAAACGGCAGATGATGTAAGCAACACAGAGGAGAATAACAGAGGCGATACAGTAAGTGCCAGGGGTGGACCCGGAGATGTATGTAGGTGAAGGGTAGGTCCAGATGTGAATGTAGAGTCCTGATCATGCAATTCCGGAATGTCTTTGTTGGGCGACTGTAATGGTGAACACTGCTAATGTCACAGTGGTTCTTTAACCTACAATGCAGCACAGTTGTAGGCCATGTGCGAACATGGAATGGAGTTATCTGTCTAATCAGCAACGACAATGTAATGTAAGTCAATCTAATGGAAGTGCCTGGGCATGGGGTTAATAGTTGTATTGAGCTTTAATATAAATTTCAAATTAAAAAAAATGTTTGCTGACGCTTGAAAGCAAGATTGATGATTCTTTGCTTTCAAAATAAAAGGTTTACAAAAAATGCAAGTAGGAAAAATGACATTTTGCTAAACTACTATAAACTTTTAGGTAACATTTCTTTGCAGCATCATTTAGTAAAATGTGCTGATGTATGCTAGTACTGCCCAAACATATTCATAATGGAAAATCAGTGTAACCAGTTTCAATAAGATTATGGCAAACATAAAAATAAACAAGCATCGGCAAAGCCAGTAGGTCTGAAATTGGTAGTCAGCATTTTGGTATTGTCAATGCATGACTTGTTTTGGCATGGGAGCGGTCGGGCCCTCACCATTACAACAAACATTGGCAAAAGCAAAAATTGTTTATGGTCTCAAAAAGCACACATTGCCACAGTAGTTCCTGGTACTGAACAAAACTCTTTATGTACCGACATGCACCTTGTGAAAGAGCAGAATGCTGTCACTCGCAGGGAGGGAAGGAGGGAAAGAAGGAAGGGGGAAGGAAGGGGGGAAGGAAGGAAGGAGAGAGAAAGAGAAAAAAAGAGAGAATTTTGATAAACACAGAAGGTCATGTTTAACGCCTGACCTAATTAGAGGTCCAATTATTAAAGACAGTCTCAAAAGTGCACCCATGGCATATGTCCTTGCATTAAGTGCAGATATAGGGCTTTCGTGAATTCACAAGAATTTACAGAAGTAGGCCAAGAAGCAATACTACTAGAAAATATTTGTGAACTGCATTTTAGCTTGAGCAAATATGTATGTGTAGATTTGCTCATGCAAAATTCTCAGTGTTTTTGCAAGTTCACTTTTCCTCCAACCATTTTTTTCCCGGGACAAGTAGATTTATGAAGCAACTTGTCCCATAGACAAGTAGGCATTCTATTAAATTCCACACCCCTGAAATATCAATCCATAAATCCCCATTTAATTTAACATATGCTTTGCACAATCAATATGTCAAGCCTACTGCCTTTATCATACCTTTTCATAATAAGCAAACATAAAACATATAGCTTTTATCATCGACTTGTCACCATAACAAACTTAAGCCTATTGTACTAATCAAGGCAACCATCCGGCATACAGTCAATAAAAGTACAAGCATTATAAAATTACAGTTGGTAAAGCAAAATACTATCTCTCCTAAGACAGCCTAGTAAGGATGCTTGTAATACACATTTTCTATCCCACATAAGGATAACTGTAGTACATATCTTCTATCCCCACATTTTGTTCAAGTAGATAACTAGCACCAAAAACCTTGCCTACTACAGTAATCTGTAAAATTCCATGTAACAAAGTACCTGCCTACAGGCTTTAGCAGAGTGTAATAATCCGCCCTTAAATGCCTATTGTCTTTAACATATGCCTTTCACACTGAGGGGAAGCAAAGATGTGGAATTTTATATTTGCCATTCCAAAATGGAGTTTAATATGTTAAATGTGCATAAAAGTACATTTTCAGAAAGGAGTGGACTAGTAACAAATAACAGCTGTGGACCATCCAAAAAAGAGAAAATAAAAAAAAATGCAAAGGGATGGGGGAAAGAACTGTTGAGTGAGTGTGGCTCAAGGTAAACACCACCAAGTGGCTAGATTAATGGGCAACAAGGTGAGAGCAACAAACAGAGGAGGTGAGTTCAATTAAAAATAAGAACTGAAGAGGAAGAAAAAAGCAGAGCGGGATGAGGAGAATGAGACGGATGATTTGGGATGGAGAGAAGGTAAAACAGAGAGCATGGGAATGTGACAGTGGAGAGAGTAAGAAACACAAGCCCTCCCATAGAGTGCTAAAGTCAAAAGAAACTAGCACTGGTAAATGTTTGTTTTGTCATGGTTTTTGAAAATTTAACTGTTATGGGGAACCGGCTAGGCCCTAGCCAATATATAAAAACATTTGCTAAAAACAAAAAAAAATGTTAGTCTCACAAAAGTACAAATCAGCATAGGAGTCACTGACACTAAAGGGAGATATTTTGTCTTCGGATGTTCTCCTTGTGAAAGAGCAGAAATACATCACTCAGAATGAAGTTAGCCAATGGCTGAAGTGAGAAGAATAAATATGTGAATGATAACCACAGACCAACGATGAAGAGGGCTAGCTGAAATGAATTAAACTTAAATTTAGCAAAGTCAAAAGGTCTTGGCTAAGGCTATACCTAAAATGTAGGTTCCTCAATATGGACAGTGGAAGAATACAAAGTCATCTTATCAAAAGTTTGGCATAAGAAGCTATGCTCCAGTAGAGGGACAAACACAAGTAAAGGAAGGAAAGCTTTAGAAAAAGGAGCAGGTTAAAATGACAACAATGGTAAGGTATGGGCTGACACAAAGCCTGTAAGGATTGTCTTGTCTACAACAGGTCTGTAATAACAGATAGCTAAAAGGTGTCTGGAGGTGAGACCTAACTAGTGCCGTAAGAACACTGCAAGCAATTCAACTAACTAGCCTTACATACAGGAAAGTACTGGATATTTCCTTGCTTCAATACACACAGTGTGGCTAATGTGCTAAATACATGCTCACAATTTAGCAAATGGCCATTCTTAGAATAGTTTGTTTCAAATTTGGATACAACATCCCAATTCCACATTATTTGCCTTTGCTGCCATGTACTATACTAACAAGCTCAGTCATCAAACTTTATCAATTTCCCGAAATGCATTAGCGATCGGCATACAGGTTCACTGAGTCACAAGGACCCGGCCAAATCTTTGCAGAAGTCAGCAACTCAAGGCAATTCGACAGGGCAAGATTATGCAATACCGGAAACAACATAAAATAATGTTCCAAATACATTTCCATGCCCCAAACTGTAGGGATGTGCTTCGACTTCGGGAATGGGGCATGACGGCAGGTTCTAGAATTAGAAAAAGTGATATCAGAAAATATGGCCGTGCAAAATTCGAACCCCACTGGTGGATGCTGCACAATTTTACCACCAGTTATAGATACCCACAAAAAAGTTACTCTAGATATTGTCTTTTAAAACATTATGACCTTCATTAAGACTGGCTCGATTTTAGACGCATCTTCTAAAATCCGGTACAGAGGTGTTAGGAATTCATTTGGTATGCCTACCCTGATGATGGGGCACAACATTGTTTACCACACCTAAATACATGTATACTGGTATTTTTCCATACCTTTTTCTCAGTTTAAATTCCAGCAGGTTTGACCTGCTACATTTTTACACTAGAAGCAGTTTTTTTCAAATTTTTTAAATCACACCCAGGATGTTCCGGGTCAATTAAAAAAAAAAAAAAACTCATAATTATGACATGTGCAGTTAAGAGGAGTTTCTGCACATATCAGGAATTACAGGCCTACTCACAAGGAGGGCCTCTGTGGAAAAATGTCCCCACTGAAGTAAGTTGGCTTGAGATTTTCTCACACCAAAAACTATTTTTTACTCTTTGATAAACCGCCTGAAGTTGGTAAAAGCCAAGTTGGGCAACTACGCACACCCTACTCGCTGGGGAGAGCTGTTAGATCCAGAACTGAAAGAGTACGAAAAGGAACACGGCCTAAAAGTGACAGAAGAGAGAATAAAGCCTGATTTGGGTTTGGCTGAGACAAATTGGCGAGTGAGTGACTAAGGGACCAAAAGAGTAGATTAAAAAAAATGGTACAATATTGCTCTTTGACACTTGTTGGACTATTATGCTTGTGTTAAAGTATTACCAAATAAGGGATTTGAACTGTAATGAGACCCAAGTAGCTTAAAGCACATTATGACAAACTTAAATGCATCCTGACATGTTGTTCTACCTCAGAGACTTAACGACTGACAATCCTGCTGACTGCAGCCAAATAGCAGAACCATGGGACCTGATCCTAAGGACCATCTTAAACCACGACGACCAGAAAATATTATATGGACTGCCATTAAGTACACCAGCCTGCCAACTTGAATATTCTCGGATATCACCCACCTAACCTCACTGGCTGCCGCCACAATGTGGACCCCACTCAAATACACTCCTCTTTCCAAACCAGGCGAGACAGCCTGTTCTGTCCCACCTTCTGGTCTCATCAAAAACACTCCTCCACACCCCTATATCCCTTAGTACTCCAACCACAGAAGTCTCTTCACCCCTGGCACCTCATCCCAAAAAGGTTCTAGCTCCTCTCATATATTCTATGTTAAGAGGTTTTATCCCTCGAACTGTGACAAAACCCACAGAGCCCAAATAAAGTTAATGAGATCACTTCCATGCGTTAACTTCCAGGAATCACTGTTTAATTATTTGAATAATCTATTTGGTATTTTGACATATTGTTTTGTACTCTATGGTGACATAGCATTTGTAAAGCATTCTGCAGTGCTGCACTGTCCTTGTCTGGCCTGCTGTAACTCAGTGTAGTCGTCCCAAACATATCCGCCTTGGACTTTCCTAACCCGGGTTGAGGCCATCTCAGTCCATAGCTTCCAAGGCACTTAAGTTTCTCGTACTAGCTGAATATATGTTTGGACTGTGGTTATTAGAATAACGTTAGGGTTACCTGCAAACCCAGGTATTGTGCGCAGGAGATCAGAGCATCTGCAATAATTACAGAGTTGGGTGGCTACCACTACAGAGTCACACGATATGACGCACAACAACTATGCCTCAAGCAAGGGTGAAAATAGGCATTTCCCACCATTACTGGGCGAGGCCAGCATGGTGCTGAAGTCGTTTGATTATTTCAAAGGTGTGACCAGGAAATACTGTAACTCTCTTAAACGTTCCTAGGTCAAACTGTACCCAACTCAGAACTGTCACCAGCCCAGCCTCCTTAAGCCTGCCATCGCCTTAGCTTTTCCCCATTGACAGTATGTCAATATTTCAACCTTCCTGTTGAAAAGTCATCCTGTGCCCTGGGCACCCCCCAACTTTTTGCTGACTGGTACTGGTGGTAACTGACTGACCCTGGAATCTGCCTAACCAGGCCCAATGCTATGCTGAAAACACTTAAAATACAGTGAAAACACCTACATACACTAGGGTACACTAAGGGTTGGGGTACCTCTGTGATTGGAATGACCTACCCCATAGGGCCCTAGTACATAATAGGGCAGGGGGGTTGAAACTACCTATCAGTCCCTAGTATATAATAGGGCATGGCAGTTTAGAGGCCAGCAGCCCTTTTCTGCACTTGCATGTGTGCACTGCTGAGCCCGAGGTCAGTTTAAAAGTAGCCCTGTGCTGCAGGACTGCTTTTAAAAAGTAAATTGTGCCCAAACTCGACTTTTGTGTTTGGGGAACTTAAAAATGGATAACTAACCTACAATGTTTGGGCGTATTAGGTACTCCCAGGGTCTCCCCTAGGTGTCCCAGGGGTGGGAGCCAGGTATCTATAAGGTAGACCCTTATAAAATGAGTTTTATATGCCCTGGGTAAAGTGAAATTGCACATTTCACTCCCCACACTGTGATAAAGTGCTGCCCAAAATCGACTTTGGTGGTAGGAGCAATGTGGAGGGAGGATCTGCAATATTTATGCATATTCAGAACCCCCAAGTCTCCCCTAGGTATACCAGGGGTGTGGGTCCTGTAGATATAGGCAGAGTACTTATAAAATATGTTTTTATAAGCCCTGGCACTGGGAAAATGGCCCAAGTCATTTTTCCCATTGCAAACCCCCTGCCACACAGGTTAACACGGGAGAAAGTTATTAACTGATAACTCTTGATAAGAGAAGGCTACAAGAACCATTCAAAAACTTCCCAGAGTGGTCTTAATAAATCCAACAATATGATATTGTTGAACTTCTCCTAAAATGTACATACAAGTTATAAGACTTTCTTGTTTGCAAGTCCAAATTAAGCCTTTCAGTGGTCTGTCCTGATTAGTCAGAGCTAAGGGGATTAGCCAGGCTTCTTTGAAGAGGTGATAAAGAGCCCCTGGGGTTGAACAGCTCTGCTGGGAGGGCAGTGTCCTGTTGCACAGAAATGCCAGAGCAGGGGGAGGAGTCGTAAACAATGGACTTCAAGGAAAAGGGAGGACCCCAGTGTCATTTACAACTCTACCCTTGTGAACCCAAGCCAGATGCTAGGATTAAGGAAGGAATGAGCAGATGCAAGGGGGAGAGACTATGGAGATCAGCCATCCAAGGGGTGTGTTTAGCCAGCTCTTCTCTCCCTGCTGAAAAATCAGCCATTATGAATTTGGAAGAATTGGTGCACTCTGGGACAAAATAGTGCCACACTCTGCAGGAAGTGGTCAGACCTTTGGGTGGAACCCTGCAGCCCATTGGACAAGAGTGACCTCCTGCTTGACCCAGAGAAGTTGGAATAAGTATCTGAGAAGGGCAGAGCCACTCAGATCAGCTGCTTGAAACTTAAGAGAATCAGATGGGTCTACGCTGAAGAGTTTGATGTGCATTCACCAGGCCTGCACTCTGAAGATTGCGCCTTTTGCACCACCTGAAACTACAGCCCTGTGGATCAAACCTGCTTCAAAAGGACTCCCTGCAAGCTACAGGTTAACAGAGCTCACCTGGACCATCACCACAAAGAATCCCCAGCCTGGAGTACTACCAGTGGATTTGTAAGGGTTTTGTCCAAGTGGGTAGTGGGAATTGAAGTCTCACACTTTCAAGGACCCTCTTGGAGATTCCAGAACCTTGGATTGTGTGTTGGACACTTTGGGACCCGCAAGAAGAACTTCAGGAAGGAGTTCTAACAGGATCCAGCCTGCTGGAGGGGGCTGCACAAGACTGGTGAGAGATCCTCCAGAACAATCGCTAAATGTGAATGTGTCCCTGTCAGAGACAACAAAATGACTAAAAGGGGCACTGTTGGTTTCTAAGCACTAGAAAGTGACTAATCTTTAAAACGTCATATCTCTGGTTCCCTACGGTGGATTTAAAAGATAAAAATATTTCTTATTTATATAAATTGGTGTTGGATTTTTATTTTGTGTTGTGTCTTAATTATTTACTGAATTGGTGGTTTTAAATGCTTTACATACCTGTCTTTGAAGTTAAGCCTGCCTGCTCGCAGCCAAGCTACCAAGGATTGAGCATGGGAATAAGTTTCTAAGCTCTATTCTGAGCCCTATACTGTGTTAGTGGCCTTATTGCCAGTAGCAGATATACGTTTGCTCCTACTAACAATCCACTTTCCAACACTTCCCTAGACTCGGTCGTGCAAAATGAAAGCAAACTGGTTTCAACTCAATGTCTAGGAGGAAATGGAAGGATAAAAGCAGTCTTGGCCTTCCTTAATGGACTGTCAGCAACCCCAAGTCCTAAACACTTGAAAGGAAAAATATTGTGGAAACAAAAGGTAATCTGGATCTTACAGGTGGATTGCGACTGAATGGTAGAACCTTCAAAAGCAAGTACAAAAGAAACAAAAACACGCTACTTAATAAAAAAAAAAAAAGTTACATAGGAACAATGGTACTGCGTGTGCGCAGGTAAAGCTGGAGACTGAACTCTCTGAAGGCCAAGAGGAGGTGTCCTGCTGGCTGTGAATATGGCTATGAACCAAAGGAAGTATAGTGGAATCAGCACATGCCTTCAAGGTTCCTTAAGTTCCAATCAGAAGATGGATGATCTCAAGAGATCAAATATTGGACTTGCTGTTCCTCTACCTGAAAGTAAAACAAGCACTGACAGCACACATCACTAGTGACGACACAATCGAAGAATCCTCACCCCTGGAGGATAGGGTACTAGGGGAACCGTTGGCTAAGAAAGCGATCCCCCTAATACATAGGAAAATAATGTCTAATTCGCTGGAGCGAATGTCCACACTAAGGACTGCTTAGGAAAAAGATGTGGACAAACTCGAGGATAGGGAGGGGGAGGAGGCGCTCCAGGCCCAGAGGGTGATCGCAATAAGGCCTGTGTTCCGTCTGGTGCAGCTGCGATTGCTGCACTGGGCATACAACAACAGGGTGGTCCTCTATAACATGGGAAGGGCAGACTCCAGTGTGTGCAGCAGGGGATGCATCGCAGTGAGAAATTTCCTACACACCGTGTGGGCTTGTGAGAGAATCCAGCCCTACTCGGTTGCAGTGGACAGGGCTTCTACAGAGCAACAGGGACAAAAGTAGAGAATACCATCAAGACGCTGATACTCAGTATGTGGGGTGACGAAGATCCTCCGCAGTACACCAAACTGCTGCTAATGGTGGTACTGGCAGTAGCTAGGAGGAACACAGCCAGAAGTTAGGAGGGGGCGGGAGTGCCAAGCAGTGGACATTCAAGCCTGGGCGGAGGACATGGACTGGTGCATGATGGCAGAGAAACGGGTATATTCAGGAAGGGGATGCCCCAAAAAATGGGAGAAGGTGTGGAACCCATGGAGTAGGCACAGGGGAATGGATAAGTCTTCTTGACCAGGGCAGGAAGGGAGCATGCAGATGGGCCTGCTGGATGGAGGTGGGTGGGAGGGGCTTGTGAGGGGAATAAGCTTCGATTTCTATGGATGTGGGACATTTCTATTCTTGCAAAGGTGGGTGCAACAGTGGCTGTCAAAGGTTGCTTGTTTACATGTTGCAAAATCAATAAAAAGATATTTAAAAATAATATTGGGCGGGGCGTGGCCAAGATGGCGACCGGAGCAGACGCAGCTTAGCGAGCTCCGAAGCCTGCCCGTCCAGTAATCCTTAAAAATCCTGCTCATCCGAGTCCGCAAGACATTAAAATAACTGCCTGCGCTGCTACGAAGGTCGGTAGCAGGAATTAATGAATTAAAGTACAGTGGGGCCCTTGATGTCTCGGTGAAGGGCCGATCGAGCTGGGCCTGCACTGCCTCGAGGCTGATCGAGCCGCGAGACCCATAGAGGGACTGGAGTGCCCGCCTGGACGCTGAACTTGCTGATGGAACCTCGGCTTGCAGCGGATTCCCTGGGCACAGAGGCTGCGGGGCTCGAGGGCGGCTTCCCCTGACTCCGGAGACCCCCCTGGAGTGGCGGGTGCGTGGCTGGGCCTGGCCGTGACGGCCGACGCTGGGTGTGATTTTCAGGTGCGGAGAGGATGATCCTGTGGTGCCGCCCCGCCTGTGAAGCTGTGAGGCAGGCGTGAGAGACTTGCAGACGGCGAATAGGAGGGTCTGATTGGACCCTACACATGGAGTGAAGGCGTTCCCGCTGAGAGGAGCCCCTGAAGTCCAGGAAGGCCGCGCGGGTGTCGTGGTCGTGGCCTGGGTGCGGACGTCCCCCTGGAAAGCAGGTCCGCGCAGAGGGACGGAGCCCAGAGAGTCCGGAGATCCCAGAAGCTCCAGCAGGTGAGGAAGAGGGAATTCCTTGCCCGTGCAGCGTGCCGGAGCAGGACCTCCTGGAGACAGAAAGCGACGATCAGACCGGCGGTTTCCCTTTGAGGTGAGGTGCCCGGCACAGGGTATTTGAGTGGAGCATGTGGGGCAGCGGTGCAGCGACGGCTGTAAGTGCGACCTGGAGGCTAGCCCCGTCCTGGTTGCGGCCCTGACTGGCTGAAGGCCCAGAAGAGAGCCTGGTACCCGAAGGAGCGTGCTGCATCAGTCCCACCCGGTGCCGCTGGAGACAACGGTGGCCCATGGGCACATAGAAGGGAGGACTAAGGAGTCAGTGCTCGGGACTGTGGAGGGCCACATTCCTCTCCCCCAACCTCCCCGCCCCCTCCCTGTTTTTGGAACATATTGAATAATTAAACAGGAGGGACAAAAAACAAAAAAAATCAACAACATACAAAGAAGATAAGGGGAAATAAATCAAGGACCGCGCGGGGGGGGAAATCGGGAGAGCCATGTCAGGGGGTCCTGATCTTACCTCCCCGCAGTGCTGTGTCATGGTTGATCAGGGTGGCGCCCAACTAGAAGAGTGCTCAGGAACGCCAGGGGCAGCAACGCGGGGGGGGTTGGGGGAGGGGGGGGAGGCCCTTCAGATACTGCATGTGTACCCACCCGCTGTAGGATCTGCGAAGCATTGCCCTGAATCTCGCACAAAGAAAAGTAAGAATACAGGGGGCCCCTCTGCGGTACTGGTCTGCGAAATGGGTAAGGACAGACCCCAAAGGACTGGGCAACAGATGAAAATGGATCATTACACTGCGCAGGGCGTGCCCCCGTGGTCGGACCCACCGCGAACGGACTCGGGGGGGGGGTTGGGGGGGAGGCGGGACGACCTTGCAGGAACCCACCGGAGCTCAGATACTTGCGGCGATAGAGGCCTCCCGTGCAACGGTCCAGGCAAAAATAGACGCAGTCTCGCTGGACGTTGGGCTGCTGCGTGCTGATCTCCGCACGGTCGCGGACCGCTCGCTGGCCACAGAACAGACTGTCAGTGAGCTCCAGACAGAAATCACTACACTAAAGTCTACATTAACTGAACTCACGCACAAGGAATCTGACCTGGAACGCCGAGCTGGTACGGAGGGGCGCTCCCCCAGATGTAACCTGCGCTTTGGGGGGTTTCCGGAGGGGAAGGAGCCGGAACTCTGCCTGGAAAGGTGGATTAGGGAAGCATTCCCCGCAGCTGAACTCTCCCCCATCTTCATTGTTGAGCGGGCGCACGCTGATCCACCACCGCCTGGAGCACCGCCCAGGACACTAATAGCCAAGATCTTAAATTTCAGAGATCGGGATTGCATCCTCAAAGCTGCAAGACGAGATGGAGACCCCACCCTCGGAATTCAAAAAATACGCATATTCCCAGATTACACGCGCCTGGTCCAGCAGCAGAGAGCATCCTTTATTGGGGTGAAACAAAAACTGTGAGCCATGAACTTACAAAACATGCTCCTGTATCCAGCAAAGCTCAAGGTGCTTCATGCTGATAGAGCCCACTTCTTCTAAACGCCGGAGGCGGTCTGGGACTGGCTGGAGATGCACGGAAGCAAGAGGACGCTGGCCAGAGGGAGAGAGGAAAAGATACCTCCGACTAATTCCATGGGGGGCAGGGGTAATACCCGCCGCCGGGGGTCCAGGCAGTCTTCAAGATCGACGCAAAGAGTGGTGGTCAGAAGGGATGGATCCCTGGAGTTGGAACACTCGGATTCTGGCGCCCAGTATTGATCAAGCAGCACAGCAGGCGGAACGGGAGGCTGCCAGAGCCCTAGTAGAGGAGGTGGCGGCCACGGGCACTGAGACTAGTACAGGTGATATTGTCGAGGACACTCCGCAACCAGGAGGCTCCTGAGAAATTTATGGACTGAAACGACAGAACCAGCAAAGCAGAACTAAGTACCTGGCCATATAGGTGCCACATTTAGGAAACCGACACTTCATCTGGGCATAGAGCCAGGTTGCGGCGAAGTTGGTTCCCTACACCACTGGACTGGTAGACCGGATTCGGCTGAGCACTGGCGCCGGACGGGCGGCCTACACAGCCCCCTACTCTTTCATTTAATTTTTCTAATAATCTTTTCTTTTGATGAGCTTATTCTTTTTCTAGTGTTCATTCCTTCTCTAGACTCACTTTTTCTCTTCTCTTTTTTCTACTTTTTGTATTCAGATTCTTAAATAATTGAAAGATTTGGAGTATGAGTGGACAGGATCAGTTGTAGGTTGAGTCAGTGTATGTGAGGTCCATGGTTAGGGGGGCGTCGCTGATGGACACATAGGGGATCTGAGTAGCGCGTTTTTTTCCTGGCCTGGCAGAAGTTTTCATTGGATGAGTGGATGAGGAGTGCATGTATGATAATTTGCCGCACGAGAGAGATGAAAAATGGAAATGTGATGATCTCTTTGTATTGGAGTTTTGATGTTATAGCAAAGCAAGTATGTTTGCTCATATCGTTCGAGGGTAGGGATGGGAGGGATGGGGGTTACATGGGGATGCGTGCTTTGTTATTAATGTATCTACCCAGGGGTGGGATGTTCGAACTGTTCAGTTTCAGGGTCTCGCCGGCAGCAATAGGGGCACTATACAACACTCATACAAAATAGAAGAGACAGACATGGGTTGGATGATATGGGTCAATACAAAATTATAACGTGGAATGTGAGGGGGTTAAATTCATTTGTTAAGCGGTACAGAATACAAACATATGCGGAGACAGGGCATTCAGATCGCCATGTTACAGGAGACACACCTGCTCGAGACCGAGATGCAGAAACTCCACAGGAAGTGGAGAGGTAAATTGTTTGGGTCCACCTACTCTACCTACGCTAGAGGGGTGGCCATATGGGTGGCCCCACAGGTCCTGTTCAAATTACATACTTACAAGGCGGATGTGGAGGGCTGGTACGTCATAGTGCATGGTGTGCTTGATGATATTGAGGTGTGCCTGGTCAATATATACGCCCCAAATATAGACGATTGGGACCTTTTTAAAAATATAGAAACCCTGCTCCTCCTTTACATTGGGACGGCATTAATATGGGCGGGCGACTTTAATTGGGTGCTCGACGGCCCTCCGAAATTACACACTAAACCGCACATGGTGACGGCCTTGGGAGAGGTGATGGGCAGACTCCACTGTGTGGACATCTGGCGCGACACGTGGGGGAACGGGGCTACACTTGCTATACCCCTGTCCGCGAAGTACAGAGCAGACTTGAAGAGAGAGAGAGAGATGCGATGAGGTGACGGGAACCGAAGTACTGGGTCGGTTCCTGTCAGACCACGCACCCGTGCTGCTGGTGTGGGGACCTAAGAGAATTAGGCCACGGGTTCCACTGTGGCGATTACAACCTGATGTCTTGCGTGACCCAGTATTCAGAGAAGAACTCGGGGAGGTTGTTGCAGGGTACTTCGCCACAAATTGGTCAACCACTGGGACCAGGAGTACAGAGTGGGACGCTTTCAAAGTGGTTACTAGAGGGGACTGTTTGTCCAGAGTGGGCAGCACCAGACGACGTCTAGAGGTAGAAAAGACAGAGGCAGAGAATAGACTGGCGAGGGTTCAACGTGAAGTACAGGATGTGGTACTCCCCAATGACTCGCTCCTGAAGGCACAACGTAGAGTGGGGGAGATCTGGGATAGATTAGACTGCTTGGTCCGGAGAAAATACAGACAACTACTGCATAGAGAGGGAAATAGATCTGGGCGGTTATTGGCGTGGCTTTTAAAACGAGAACGCCCCTCCCTGTTAATATTAATGTTGCACCGCTCTGATGGAACCAAGGCCGCCACTCAGATCGGGGTCAACACTGTACTTTTTAAACATCTATCTGACACGTATCGCGAGAACCCCAGTCATGGGGCCCCAGTGGAAGGGAGGTATCTGTTGGATGTTCCCCTCCCACGACTTACGGACGAACAAAGAGGGGACCTAGAGGCAGTGCTTCAGCTAGGGGAACTGCAGGAAGCACTACAGGGCATGGCTCGTCACAAATCGCCAGGCCCAGATGGGCTCCCAGTGGAATTTTATCATACATACGCAGATATCCTGCTCCCACGCCTACTGGAAACACTGCAGGAGGCAAAAAAATCCAGAAGCCTGCCACAATCCATGCGGGAGGCACAGATAAAAATGCTCACCAAGCCTGGTAGAAACACGGAGGATCCGGCGGCCTATAGGCCCTTGTCTATGCTAGGAGTGGATGCCAAATTACTAGCCAAGGTCATGGCCAACAGGCTGAGAAAGGTAGTAACCTCACTACTGCATGGAGATCAGTGTGGGTTCATACCTGGGAAAGGCACACATATGAACTTAAGAAGGATGTCCCATGTCCTCCACTCGGTGGCCGAAAGCGATCACCGCGCAGCGGTAGTTGCCTTAGATATCGAAATGGCTTTCGATATGCTACGATGGGAGTTCCTTTGGGAAGTACTAAAGAGAATGGGTTTTGGAGAGGAATATATTTCATGGGTCAAATTGCTATACTGTCAACCGCGAGCCCAGGTCCGAAATGGGAGCCTAGTTTCGGAGGCAATACAGATTGAAAGGGGCACACGGTAGGGATGCCCGCTGTCCCCACTCCTTTTCGCTCTGGCAATGGAGCCATTGGCGGGGAGATTAAGGAGGGATATGGCGCCATGGGGCATAGAGGTAGATGGTAGACTGCACGTGGTCTCCTTATATGCGGACGACGCTCTCTTGTATATCAAACAGCCAGAGGAAGCGATTCCGATATTACTCAGTGTACTGGACGCATTCGGTGCGGTCTCGGGTCTCAGAGTTAACCAACAGAAAACAATACTCTTCCCACTGGGAGCACTCGCACGTGGGAATCCATGAGACCACCCCGCAGTAGCACTGGAATGGAAGTGTGATCATTTTAGATATCTGGGTATTCAGATAGCGCACCAGCCAGGGGCTCAGTTCGACCTCAATATGGGCAAAGTTCTTGCAGGACTAAAAGCGTCCATACAATTCTGGAACAAACTCCCCCTCTCGATTATGGGAAGAGTGGTAGTTAATAAAATGGGGGTGCGCCAGGTCATGAAGTGCAGTAGTCAAATAGTAGTGTAAAAACAGTTCTTTATTTCAAATTCATAAGCCAGCAATACGAAAAGCTCAGCCAACGCGTTTCATTCCCTCACGGGGAACTTCATCAGGGCAAGGAAATAAAAGATGGATTATACTAGCTCAGATGGCCGATGCGTGGATTCAATAACGGCATGTGCTGCAGGAACTCCTCGATATAATTCCAGATTCTGAAAGCCAGTGTTCAGAAACCGGTTAGGTAAACAGTGATCACGCGTCCGGATAGTCAAATACGTATTCAAGTCCAGTGTATTGTACTGGAACAGACGGTAATGCTTGCAGGTGTGATAAATCCTGCATGAAAAGACCGTAGCAAAAGTTCGTCTGGTCGTGACCTTCGTAAGTGCACTTACGGTCTTTTCATGCAGGATTTATCACACCTGCAAGCATTCCGGTCTGTTCCAGTACAATACACTGAACTTGAATACGTATTTGACTATCCGGACGCGTGATCACTGTCACTGTTTACCTAACAGGTTTCTGAACACTGGCTTTCAGAATCTGGAATTATATCGAGGAGTTCCCGTAGCACATGCCGTTATTGAATCCACGCATCAGCCATCTGAGCTAGTATAATCCATCTTTTATTTCCTTGCCCTGATGAAGTTCCCCGTGAGGGAATGAAACGCGTTGGCTGAGCTTTTCGTATTGCTGGCTTATGAATTTCAAATAAAGAACTGTTTTTACACTACTATTTGACTACTGGACTTCATGACCTGGCGCACCCCCATTTCATTAACTACAACTTTGGATCTGGAGCACAGAGGCGTCAAGCAACGGCTGGCGTTGGGGTTGGCTGCGCAGGAACACTACGAATTGGAACTTGTGTGAGGTGCGGAAACAGGGGTCCGCCGTTGCCTTTCTGGACATTTATTCTATGGAAAGAGTGGCTCTGTCGAAAATGGTGGTGTTGCCCCGCTGCTGATACGTCCTACAGAATTCCTTCTGTAAAATTCCAAAACACACGTTTGATACACTAAATAGCCTTTTGATATCCTTGATGTGGGCCGGACGCCCCAGTAGAGTCAAGCTAGAAATACTTAAACAAGACATGAATGCGGGAGGCCTTGGGGTACCGGACCTTAGGCTATATTATCTAGCGGGTTTACTACAATATGCAGCACAATGGTGCATGGAGGGCCGCACGGTAGACAAAGTTATTAGGGGACTGGAATCAAGGTACACAACTACAGAGGTACCTCATGATGGGATCGAGGGTTTCAAAAGACTGCCCCCATATACTTCAGCAGGTGACGGAGGCCTGGGAACAGGCTGTCAAGCTAGTTCTACGCAGGGCACCGTATACTAACACACTGCCGCTTCAGTGGTTACAGGGCTTTCAAAATATTCAGGTGACAATGGACATCTCTAGGTGGTACGAGGGAGGATGCGAAAGGGCTGGGTATTTGTATCAGAATGGAGCCTTTCTCGCGTTTAAGGAGGCGCAAAACTGGTTCCAGCAGATCACTTCCTGCAGTACGCAAAGGTCTCGCGCACGGTCAGGGAGATATGGACCACGTTTCCGGAAGAGCCGCAGGAGCCGCATACGCTATTGACACTCCTGGATCCGGGCTCCTGCAGAGGTCTGATCTCGTGCATCTACACAGCGATGAAAGAAGACCGCGTGGCTGACCTATCGGCCATTAGGGGGAAATGGGTTGACGACTTACCTACCCCACTAACAGACGGGGAATGGAAGAGAGCATTAGCGCAGGTGGCTAAAGCGACAAGTAATGCTAGGTTTAAGCTAATCCAATTCCATTACTTGCATCGCACATACGTAACACCACAGCATCGAGCGCGATTTACACCGGGAGCCTCGTCGTCCTGCCCACGATGTGTCACCGACCCTGCCACTTTTTTGCACATGACCTGGAACTGCATACGTCTGCAATCATACTGGAGCCAGGTGGTACAGACCCTCCGCGCGGCAACAGCAGTGCGTATAGACGCCTCTATAAAACAGTGCTTACTGGGCATCCTTCCGACACCAAAAAAGGGGACACAGATAAGACAAGTTCTTGATGATGGGCCTGGGCCTGGTCCTGGCAAAAAGAAGGACCGCGATTCACTGGATTCTTTCCACACCACCCATGTTGAACAAATGGAAAGCAGATGTGCGTGAGTGGGGCATGGCGGAAGAATGCCGCCTCAGGGCAGTACGTATGGACGAAAATGCTGAGAGCGACTTGATGGATTGGGGACAAATGTTAACGGAAGTGACAGTAACCCAGGGTAACGATGACACTACACTCACGCAGCCACCTACACAAGATGTACAGGTACCCAGTACGGAGATTAACACTGGCCCTCTCGCACATACATCAAGTTAAAATAGTTATGTCATCCGACCTGACCACATGCTTAATAATTGAAGAGCGATGCGGATAGCTGCCGGGGAGGTGGAGGGCAGGGTGAGTATGGAGGGGGAACTTCTACGTTTGGGGGTTTTCTTTTCTTTGTGATCCTTGGAATTTGATTACGATTAAGGAAAACGGAAATGGCGTTGCAAGTATATTGCGATCTGATATGTCTTAAAGAGCACAGCACATCAATGTATAGTACCAAAATGTAAGGATGTACATGATAAAGGTATATGATGTAACGTGAAACAACGCCATTATTAATAAAACAGTTTAAAAAAAAATAATAATATTGGACTTGCGCACACACGTATGATAGCCAGGCCGTAGCACCAGAAATTAACTTGGCATCACAGTGAGAAAACCTTCAAGGGAAGTAGATTAAAATTTCAGGTGCAGCCAATTTCAGATTTTGCCTTCATTATTCCTTACAAAAGCCAATTTCTTACATTTTTCAACCTTTCATTGAAAAAAATGTTTACTACTTATCTTCCACCCAGTCGCCCTCCCCACACCAAGCCTTAGCTTGTGACAGCTTGTTCTAGAAGCTGTTTAGATTTTAATCACAAAAGACTGAAATCTGCCAAACATCCTCTCAAACCCAGCGCACAACAGAGCAGTCATTTGAAAACAAGACTGAATACAGTATGAGTTGGAGGAGGTGCACAGCACAGGAACAACTAGCAAAACCCTTCCCTGCGCATACCACATGCCAGGGTTTGGAGCACCTTCATTTTAAATAAGTTCACGCACAATAAATGAAATTTTACAGAGTTTTCAAACAACTGCGGGGAGGCTGCACTGGAGAGTAGCTTGCTTAGCACACTCACGCCAAATACCATCCCAATTCAAATATCGAAACAGGCATTGGCAAAGTCAATAGGTTTCGCCTATGCAAAGGTTATTGCATTGCCAATGTTTTTTACCCATGTTGTACAGCACCGTGGCTGCTGTTCAGCGCGGCTTAGAGGAGAGTGGTTTGGGGCGGTGTAGAGTGCAGAGTGCAATGGAAGGGGAACAGACTAGAGCGGAGTGGTGCAGACTAGAATCCAACTCACATAAAATGTAATTTTATTTTATTTGTACGAGTAAGCCAAAAGATGAAGGCATACATAAACAATGTCCAAAAACACGTTTAAAAACAAAACAAATGGATAAAGTATCACGAGAACTGGAAATAGAGTAAGTGTCTTGAAAATCATACCTTAATACCAGCGCAATCGGCTGATGAACACTAAATTGAATTAATCTGTGCTTGGTCCATGCTCCACAGAAATAAAAGGAAGTGACACCTGGCAAGCGCTGGGCTATTAGGAGGCAGTAAACAGGGACAGTGAGGCCATCGAATAGTAAGCAATGGACGGGCTTCCCAGCTCTCCATTGTAAAGAATACTCCTCACAAGCGAGGGTGCATATGCTATCACAGCCAAGAGCTAAAAATGCTAATTTTGAACCACCAACGATCCAGAAACCATGCACATAATCTAACTCATGAGCAACCTGATTTCCATCTCCAACATCAAATGGACAAATTTACTGCTGGTCGTGGAAGAAAAAACGACAATTTTTCTTTTCTTTATGTCCTTTCTTTCACAGAGTAACACCAAATAGGAGTCTTAAACAGTAGATCATTCTCCCTCAACTCACCTCCTTGGAGCTTCCTCCAAACTAAGTCATGTGCTCTAAATGCAAAAAATACTGCAGCAACAACCAGGGTTCTAAGGATTGTGTCCGGATTGTGAATACAGCAGTTAGAGAGCAGCCCATTTTTAACACATACATTTTCACAGGTTACCTTGTATCGTCTGCGCCGGGTATTCCGTGCTGTGATGCTATGTCAGGGTTTGATTTAAAAAGGTTCCCCTGCGGCAGATAGCTTGAGGACCTTGTCCAGAGTTAAAATCTTGCTGTGGGCTCTGCATTAATTTAGATACCTGTAATTTCTATTTATGCTGCTACATAACTATCGTTCATCTGGTAATGAGGAGAGTGAGCTACATGTACAGGATGGAGAGTAGCAGCTAACGAGGTATGGGTTAAGAGAGACCAGCACCTTGCAGCACAGAAAAACAATCCTTGTGGTAAGGGACAAACAAATGGAACATACCAGAATACCGCAAGTTTCTGCAGACAGGGGCAAAGCAGGAAATAGACAACAAGCATTTGCAATGAAATAGGCCTCGCATTTGCGAGAGTTGGAGCTATTGGCATTGTAAATGACAATGCCTTTTATTCATTTGTTTTGAAAACCTGCAAGCGGTGCATAAACACGCACTTTGTACGTATAGTCCTTGCTTATGAGAAGCAAGGACTACAAGTACAAAGTGCTTGTTTACGCACAGTTTGCAGGTTTTCAAACGCATAAATAAAAGGCATTGTCATTTACAATGCCAAAAGCTCAAACTCTCGAAAATGCGAGACCTATTGCATTGCAAATGCATGTTACAGCCTGAGGCAGGACCGACAGTGTCACAATAATGACACGTTTCCTTGTCCACGCCCAACCGGAAGTCCCCTCCCACCTGAGGGCTCGGTTTTCAGATTCTTTCCGCCCATGAAATGATAGAGCGCTGCCAATACCCTGCGTATCTGGTGGGATTTCACCGTTCACTGCTTATGAGGTCGTGACTAGAGGTGTGCGTTATGCTCTAGTGACAGATAGTGCAGCTCGTGTGCATTGCACGTCGGTTACAACAAATGTTTCCAGGGCACCATTGATAATTTTCAAAGGCTGGAAGGAGGAGCTGCTCACAGTGTGGAAAGTGACCCTCGCACGGGCGTCTTCCCTGGTGCTAGCGCTTGAGTGCAAGGCTTGGTCGGGAATCGGGGGGGTAGCCACTGCTACCCCAGACATGCCTTAAGCTACCCCCTGCACGTGCTTTATTACCACACTACTCCTGGCACTTGGGTGAATTGATACCATTAATGGGGATAACTTCAGTGCATGTGAAGTGGGCGGGGCTCGCAGCACATGGCCCCGCCCATCTCTTCACCTACTCACACCGGTATGTGGCGGAGAGTAAATTTATGTCTACTCTACAAGCAGCAGCTGAGAGGCGCGCACAGTTCAAGTCTAGGCGCTAGTGTTCTTTCTGCCCGGAAACTGGGGTGGCAGAGAGCTCCGACTCCCGTGTTTTGTGAGTTTATGTGAACATGTAATATTACAAAATTAATATACGTTTATATAGAACCTTATGGTTCTTTATTTACATATATATTGTGCTTGGTTGGCAAAAGAGGCAAATGAACAAAAGCATGCCGGGTAGTTGAATAAATGCCTTTATTGTATTAAAATATATTATATAAATAAAATAAAAATGGAAAAAAAAATACAGCAAGGTATTTATTATTGTGCTCAAGATTTTTGTATGTTTTATACCATAAATGTATGTATTCATTCATGTCTGGTAGTTGGATAAAATAACTGAATAAAAACTTTGATAAAAAACGACGTTTTATCCAGATTGCATACGTTTGTTTTTTTTACGAAAGTTTTTGTTGCGTGTGCGAGTGTTTGTATGTAGGTATGTTTGTGTGTCTGCACGATTTGTGCACAACATACGAGAAAGCATTGGGTCTCGCTACTCTGTGAGGTGCGTAATTAACAAATAAAAGTGTGTGTACGCGCGTGCGTGTTTGTGTGTGTATGTAAGTATGTGTGCGTGCGTGCGAGACCACGTGAAAGCATTTGTGTGATCGACCTGTGTTCACATGGGTGTTGTGTGAGACAGACTGGAAGAGAAGAAAGACCAAAAGTGAAAACAAAACAGGAAATTGGAATGCATGGGAGGGGAGAGAGAGAGCGAGAGCGAAAGAAAGTGAAAGAGAAACAAAGTAGACGAAACGATAGGAAGAGGGAGCGCTACATAAAGAAATACGAGAAATAAGGCAATGAAAAAGGGAGAAAGAAAGAAACGTACGCGTGTGTGAGCGAGTGAGGTATAGAAGGAAGGAAAGATCTACGAGAAAGGAGAGGGAGAGAGGAGATGAAAGAACGATAAAATGGGAGAGAAAAGGAAATAGAAATAACAGGAGATGAGAAAGGAGGATAGAGGAAGCGAAAAAGGGAGGAATGCGTGTGTATGAGAGGGTGAAATGGCAAGGCAGTGAAACTTGGGGCGTCTGCAGACACTCGACAACTGTGATCAGCTGTTTTAAAGAATGCGCGGACTCTGCTTTGGCTTGATAACGGCCTGCGCAAACACACAAGTGCCTTCAAGGTCAACAAACTGGGAAGGGCACCCTGCCCCGACTCCGTCAAGATAATAAAACGGAACTGGCAACGGGTTTTATTAATTTAAATACGTCTTTGGTAAAGCGCTGTGCCTTGACTGCAAAGACAACAAACCTGACCATAAACTAACCAAGGAGTTCAGCCAAACGGGGTGAAAAACCCTTACCCGGCAGTCTGATCACAGGCCCAGAAAAACACTCGTCAATAAAAATGTTTATAAGAGACTCTTTGCTGGTGTCCAGCGCAGTGCGCCTCTTGCCTAAGCTTAGCTTTCCCTCCCACGAGGCGAAGGGCAGCAGAGTGCCATCTGCGTGTCCTGTCTTAGAAGCGGAAGAGCACGCGCTGTCCCTTATTGCCCACTGTGCCAGGAATGTGCTGTGGGAGGGGAAGGCGCTACTTCCCTGAGCACCGGTTTATTTTGGTGAGACACGCGCTGCTCCGGTGCATGCCGGGGACTGTAGTTGTGCGACTTGCCTCCCTACTGATTTCTGAAGGTGGGTGAACTACAAGATCCATTAAAGATGCGGTAAGGGCCCAGCTTTACCACTGCGTGCGATAGGAGGCAAGGGGAAGATGATGAGGTCGAGAAGGCGGTTCCGGGCAGCCTTCAACTAGTTCAGCTGCATGTCATAGTCGGTGCAGCTCTGTTTTTGCCTCATAAACTACTCATACGGAAAACCCTATTGGTATCGTGGGTGGAGGCCCTGCGGACACGCGTGGAAGGAAAGGTGACAGCTCACACTTAATTGCTGTGTCCGCACACAGCACCTTATCACAGACAGTGACAGTGGTTTGCTGTTCTGCGCCACCGCCTCCTCCTCTCGCGGCAGGCACCATGGGCAATGGGATGAACAAGGTAACATGCGCTGTGACTGCCCGTTATTTCTGTCCCGTTACCGTAGCATGGGTTTGATAGTTCGGTCCGGGTGCTTAATGTGATTAAACGAGAGCCTAGGGAATGTGTGAAAATAGAATGCTGTCCGTTCACAAGCTGGTAAATGGAAGCAGCTGACGTCAGATTGTCCGGGTGGATGGAAGCAGCTGTCAGATGCTGGGCGGGGCCTAAGGGAGACAGGGCGGTCACCAACCCGACTTCCAAAACAAAAGCGACGACAATAGATCTCGCAAGCGAGCAGCGCATGCGCTGCGTCGCTAGGTGAGACCTAAAAACTATGGGCAAGAGCCTCACCGCAGAGGGCACCAGGAGCTGTTGACCAAGGCTTTCACCTGAACAGAAACTACCACAGGGTCAGGGCTTTTTAGGTATCGCCCGAGACAGCACATGCAGTGTCACGTATGAGACATTTTAAATACAGTGGGCTTAGATCCCGCCCGCTACTTACCATTTGTTGGCTTCATAGTCAGTCTTATTTATTGGCTGCTGTTTGGCTAGCATGTACTGGCTTCACTGTCCGTGTGTTTCCCCGTCCCTGGACCATGGACTAAGTATAGCTTCGTTTATAGGTCTCGCCTGCGACAGGACATGGGCTGCCTGTGCATGCGCTCTTGGTTGCGAGACGTACTGCATAAAACAAGGGGCATGCAGCCCGTCCGTTGCTTACCATTCATTAGCTTCTTTGTCACTCTTACTTGCTGCCTTGTAATTGGGCAGCGTGTGCCGCGTTACCGTCTCTTCTTCAGCTCGATAATGGACCAAGTACAGATTGCTTTTGAGCTTGATTGCTATCCTTCCGCTGATCAAAGTACTATTTTTATTTATTCATCAAGTGGCTTCTTCCCCCTCCTACCCTCTTGTTGTCTGTGTCGCTTCTTCCCCTTCATCTGCCTTAAGAAAAATAAAAGCATTATGACGTGGCCATCGCTGGCTGCATCACTGCACTTTCTTTTACCCATTCTGTTGCAATTCCCTCGCACCCTCCCTCCTGTAAGTGTTGCCCCGTCCCTCCCACCCCCTGGCGTACCCGTTGACCACCTCCACCCGCCAAGGGGGAAAACTAGCGGTATAATGCGGCCAGCATTGGCCATGTCAACCGCCTTTTTTTTTGTAAATCTTTTTTTAGTTAAACTTGCTTACTCATCAAAATTAAACATGCCCTTTTTCTTTTGGTGTAAAGCATGTTTTCCGGTCCCAGGATGTTTGTTTCCGCTCCAGGGAGGACCTGACTTGGCAGTTAGGGCTGGACTGTTCCCATGAGGAACAGGGTCAAGACTGATTTGCACATGGCTGGGTTTCAACTGGGGTGGCGAAGTGAGCAGAAGAATGATGATGGATTTAACCCAGATCTAAGAAGGACCGGCGGTGAGTGCTTGAAAAGTTTCAGCACCCTGTCCATCATCCTATTGCGTTTGCATTCCCATTGCGCCACAATCTGCTTTCACTGTAAATTCTGTTCTCAAACATCACAAGGCGCACCATCAATTTTCAATACGTGTATGGTCTCCATAGTCTGTTCCCATCAATATGGGTGGGCACAGTCTGTTCCCCCTATCAATACAGGGTGCGCATGGCGTTTTTTCACCATCAGTGCACGGTACAGTCTAGTCCCATTAATCGGGGAACAGGGATCGCGCAGCCTGTTAAGAAAAAATACATGGTGCTCACACTGCATCCCCTACTATATACACTGTACTCTATCTAGTAAACTGTGCGTATAGTCCTTCGGTACAATACAAGGTACGTGCATTCTGTCCCCAATAATACCAGCTGCACATGATCCGTTCACAACAATGCAGGGCACCTACCATCTGCTCTCAACATTATACTGTGCCTACTGGCTTCTCCATACATAACTGGGAACACAGAGTCTCTTCCCAACAATGTAGGGCGTACAGCCAGTCCTCAGCAATGTAGGGCACGTTGTCTCTTCCCAGCAGTGTAGAGTACGTGGTCAACAACAATTGATTTTGTGCAGTCTGTCCTCAACCATGTAGGGCACGCAGTCTCTTTCCAACAATGCAGGCCAACAGCGTAGAGTATGCAGTTTATCATCAACGAGTGTCGTGCAGTCTGTCCTCAGCAATGCAGGGTGTACAGTCTCTTCCCAACAGTATAGGGTTCATGATCTGTCGTTCACAATACATTTTATGCAGTCTGTCCTCAACAATGCAGGGCACGCAGTCTCTTCCTAGCAATGCAGGGCACGCAGTCTCTTTCCAAACAATGCAGGCAAACAGCGTAGAGTATGCAGTTTATCATCGAGTGTCGTGCAGTCTGTCCTCAACAATGCAGGGTGTACAGTCTCTTCCCAACAGTATAGGGTACGGGGCGTGGCCAGCCAACACCCAAGATGGCCGTGAGGGACTAGAGTTCCGTCCGACGGCGGAATAAATCCCCCATTATCCGTGTAATTATCCGTTCCAGCCCAGCATAGCCGGCGGTTCCGTGCCCCCCTACCTGTGCCAGTGACTCGCTCCGAGTTTGGTGGAGCTTCGACGTTCCTGCACGGAGCCGGCGCCGAGGACGCTCCAGCGCGTCGTGTCCCGGGGAATCTTTGTGGCAGTGGAGGTGAGCGGGGCCTCTCACGGCCTCCGCTCTCTGTGGTGTGCTCCTTGGAGCGAGTCTGCGGCTCCCCCCGGCTGTCCCGCTCACGGGACCCACGATCCAGGCTGCCTGTTCCCTCCGGCGTCCGTTTTGGAGATCCTGCGACTGCCCCTGGCTGATCCAGACTCTGGCCGAGGTGAGTGCGCGGCCCGGAGATAGACTGGGAAACGTCCCGAGGCAAGTGGGACGCAGCGGGCGCTACGGCGCATCACAACCATACGACTTGGGGGAGTGGGGTGTTGCCCTCCCCCCCCCCCCCATCATTTCTTCCTTTCTGCTGCGCCCACGTTGGCCACTTAATTCACACGGTCAGACTGGGGGCCAGAGCGGAGCACGTTGCTGCCTCCCCCTCCCCTCCCCATCTCTCCTCCTTAAGCATGCATCGGCGCAGAGGACTCGAACCAGAGGAGCTGCTGGAGCTAGCGGGTCCCCATTGCAACAAATCCGCCCACGTCACACTCCTCAATGGGCCTCTCCCCCTAACTTTTAGCAGTCCGACCCCAGGGGCCAGAGGGCCTGCTACTGCTCGTCACTGCTGACTGTGGCTTGGCGTTGGGGGAGCACACTGTGTCACCTGTGGCCAGAATAATTTCCAACAGTGTGGCGGGCCCTGGCATCTAGAAGGGCAGCCACTACCTCAGACACTGTTTAAAGGTGAGACTGGTCGCTACTGTCTTTAGGTGGAGGGCTGGGAGTCTTCACCTGTTGTAACTCAGCAGCTGTGCCGACACCCTAAGCGCTGTTGGGACGCTTGTGAAGTGACGACACTACCGAGATGTCTACTGCCAGGGGACCCAAGCAGACCCACCAAACAAAGCTCGATAAATTTGCGCAACCTAGGCCAGATGTCCTAGAGGGGAGAGCTGCACCACATGGAGCAAGGTTGCCGTCGGAGGAGGCCCCTACCCTGGTAGACGTAATGGAAGCTATCCAGGGGGTCCGCACTGCGCTAGAGCAGAAAATTGACACGATAACGGTCGAAGTAACCCTCATGCACGCCGACCTGCGAAATCTGGGGGAGAGGGTCAAGGCGACCGAAGACTCAGTGTCGACGCTCCAAAAGTCAACGAAAATGCTGGAAACTACTGTCAAAAGGCTTCAGGTGCAAACTTTGGACCTGGAAGCTCAGCTCGAGGACTATGAAGGGCGCACACGCAGAAACAACGTGCGCATTCTCGGGGTCCCCGAGAGGGGCAGGCTACGGACCTCTTCGTTGAAGACCTGATCCAAAAACATCTACAGCCCCGCTCCTTGTCACAGTACCTCTCAGTTGAACGCGCTCACAGAGTGCCCGGCGGTCCGCCTAGGCCTGGCGCTCCCCCAAGTCCCATCCTGGCGAGAATTTTCAATTACCGGGACAGAGATATTATCCTCCAAACAGCACGCATCGCCCCCCCACTCAAGTTTGAAAACGCGACGATCACGTTCTTTCCGGATTTCACGCAGAAGGTGCAAAAGATGCGCAGGTCCTTTCTGGAGGTGAAACGTGCACTCCCAGACAAAAATTTGAAGTATGCAATGTTTTTTTCAGCTAAGCTGCGTGTGTTGGCGGAGGGGAAATCCTGGTTTTTTCTGACGCCGGAGGAAGTCTGGGACTGGTTGGATGGCTGGAGAAATCAGACTGCCCAGAAAAACAACTCTTTGCGGCGCCCTCAAGGTCACGACAGTCGTCCAGACCAGAAAGCTCCAAATGGGAGGAGGGTGTTTGACTTATGATAATGGTTATGTTACACTGTTTGCTGGTTAGCCCTCCCGAACTTGGAAAGACCAGTAATGGTTGTGAGTGTGAGGACTGTTGGTTCGTCCCGGTAAGAGTGGGGTAACCACACTATGTTGTACAATGGACAAGTGGGTGCACCGTCAAGTATACATAGTCAATAGATTCTGGCTGGACGTCGCTACACCATATTGTACAGTTTTATGGGTCATCAGGGGAGGGGGGACGCTTTAATAATGTTTTCTCATTTCAATAATAGTCATGGACCGATTCTTGTTAAATGTATTATGGGCTTTCATGGTTATGCAAACAGGGGAACTGGATCTTCTGGTCGGGGTTGTTTGGCTGTGTAGCGTTTCCCCTCACAAAGGTTACTAGTTAAGGGTCTACAGGTGTTAAGGACAAAACACAATCATGAACATTCTGCGCCATCTTGTCTGATGAAAGTTCCTACGTGCACATAAACTACAGTCATTCTGATTGACCACAGCCATTTTGTACTCTGTTGGTCACCTTCATTTCACCCTGTCCTCTAGCAGCCTTCTGACTCTCTGACCAAATCTGATATGTGTGCTGGGGGCTATAAACTATTTCCACGACAAACATCAACATCACCTGCTGCCTCAAACTCGTCTTTCCTCTCATCCCTGCACAAACAGGTTACAAATACCAAACAGACTCTTGCAAGCATGGTTTATTGCACTGCACACAGCAAGACTTGTTTTTTGCCAACAATGGGACCTGTTTTTATCAACAGAACGGACTCTTAGATCTGGCCGGTCTCACTTGTGTTTAGACCCTGAAGCAAGGTCCAGCTGCAATTAAATTGTCTGTTTTTGACCTGGGCGGGAGGAGAGTTAATGTTAGGCTTGTGTAACCATGTTGATGAAACAATGTTGGGTTGTGTAACCATGCTGATGAAACAATGTCGGGCTTGTGTGACAACCTGCACGGGGCGGAGACTCCAAGCTTGTAACCATGATAAATGAAACAAATACATTGTGTAAAACCTGTATAAAAGGAAGAGCCAAACGCATTGCCAGTAGAACACCTCCCTGAAGACATCCTGGTGTCAGCAGTTGACGTGGTCTCCTCTAAGAGTAATAAACCTTTTTCTTGCCTTCCAGCTTCCAGCGCCTGCCTCGTTATTTTAGATAGCGAATCCAAAGTGGATTAAAGGTGACCTTGCGCCGGGCAGCATTGGGGATCTCAGGAGACTCGCTGCTTTTCACAAATTGGCGACCCAACGGGAGCCCATCAGAGACAAGTGGGTCCAGTAGAGAGGTCCTAACGACGGAGTGAACGACTAAATGATTGGAGTGCACCTGCCTGAAAGAGACCCTCGTCTGGCTGCCAATCGACTGAACTTCACCGGTTCCGAACGGACCTCTCTCGAGTGACCTGCGGTCCTGACTGGGGCCTTACAGGAACGCCGCATTGATTGTTGGAGTAAGAGGACAACCAGGCGCTGGAAGGGAATACGAAGAACTGGCCATACGGTCCGGGTAAGGTCGTGAGAAAACATGACTTAAATTGATTGATTGATAGAAATACTAGTATTCCTTTTTGAGTTATTTGAGACATTCCCTGCTTGCAAACAACGTAGAATAGGAATATTCTCTCTTTGCAGACAGCGAAGGACAGGTAGTGCAGACTTTTGTCTAACATTAATTGAGATATTCATTTTGACCGCTAAATACGTCATGCCTGTTTTCTCTAGATTGTTTGATTGTTTTGGACCGGACCGTTTGTTAGAGGTCAGTCATCTGGCACCGCCGGAAGGCACCCCTAACAAGGACATGTACGTGAAATATGGATTAGCCACCGTAGCTTATAGCAAACTATGGCATAAGTACACTAGGAAGGACCGGGTAAATCAGTGGCCACCGACGGGATCTTTCGGTCCCGCTAAAATAGAAACGTTAGAATTAGCTCTCCACAAAAAGAAAGCTAGACCAGCCATGTTTGATAGTTTTGGTTTATGGCGAAAAGAGGCAGCTCAACGAAAGAAAAGAGACGAAGCTAGACAAGATAAAGAAACGCGAAAATCAGCTTACCAAGCCTGTAAAAAGTTAGAAGAAGAACTAAAAGAAAAAGAAATCGATAAAAAGGAACAGGAATCAAAAATATCAGGTCAATGCCCTGTTAGAACACCCTTAACTCTTTACCCCGAGTTACCAGCAAAACAGGGGGTAGATGATGATTTATTGTTAGGTCCCCCAATGATATACATGCCACCCCCTTACGCCCCTACTCATCCCATAGTACAACGCCAGGACCACCAAAGTATAGCCGGAGATGGCACAATCGCCTCAGTCTCCACCGCCTCTGCTCCCGAGTCACCCACACCAAATGCCTCATCAAAGGATACAGTAGTAGAGGTAGGATCAAAAGAAAAAGGAGCGCCCAGGGTCCCGCGATTAAGTAAAAATGAGCGAGCAGGCATTGATAAAGTAGTTAAATCCCTCATAGATAGGAAGGAGACAGAAGAGCATGTAACTGACATATGCAACTCCTATGTTGAAAACCGCAAACGATACTTTATTGTACGTCTCTGTTACCACACCCTTACTGCATATGAAGAGAAGTACCAAGACGTAGGGCCCGAGCGATTAGTGGCTCTCTACAGGAAGGTAGACATCGGAGATGAAGGCGACAACGATGTTGCAGAACTATTTTCATCCACACTAGAAGTATTGCGTCACCTCATAGAACAAGGACAGATAAATAGGGACAGGACAACTAAGGTAGCAGGACCCCCAGTGGAAAAAACAGATAGCATGATGCCAATAAAAGAAGCTGCCCCTTACTGGATACCTCCTAGAGGACAAGGGACTAATGACGATATAAACCATCAAGACGCTAGAGGAAGGGTGGTCTACAATTGGGTGTATCAGTAATGGGACAGACAGGACATCCTGACCTTCCGTAAATCTTTGCCGGATTTACGAAAGAACCCCACCGCCTTTTACACCGAGCTAGGTACCGCTCTGGGATCAACAATAATGACACTTGCCGACATAGACTTGTTCTTCGGGTTATGTTTGCCAGCAGATGTGTGGAAACAGGTTAGGAAAGTAGACCATACTGAACTGTTTGGTCATACCTGGGAACAACTCGACACACTAGATAAACAGCGGAACCCTGGTCAAAAACCAGTTAAAGCAATATTAGACCTCCCTGACAAAATAGTGCAGAAAGTGAAAACGCTGATCCCAGAGAAAAGATAGACTGGTCCATAGTAACCGCATGCCGCCAGAAACCACAAGAGGACGTCTCAGAGTACTTCTCCAGATTTGAAACTGTGTTCTCTGATTACAGTGGACAAGACATGTCCACCACAACCGGACACCACTTATTTGTGCAGAACTACGTCAAAGGATTACTGCCAGATGTATCCCAGAAACTACAAGCCAGCGAAAGTAGTTGGGCAGCATCTAAACCGACAGCCATTCTCCAAATGGCCCAGAACTACGAGCATCAGAGAAACGAAAATGACAGGGCTACAGAAAGGAAAAAGAAGGACTTGAAGGAAAGGGTAATGATAGCACAACTCCAGGGGGCGAATACAGGAAGGGAGCAATATAGGGGAGGAAACCAGCAGAATACCCCTAGAGTACAGCCCCTAGGAACAATCCATCTACATCATATGTAGGACGCCAAGACCTAGGACAGGATCAATGTGCATTTTGCAAAAAATATGGACACTGGAAATCCCAATGCCCGGCTTTGTTAGGAGCTGCTAGGGGCAGAGGGGCGAGGAAATAGCAAGTGGACAGAGAGGAAGAGGACGTGGAAGAGGGTACGCGAGTGAAGCAAGCGAGGAAAGGCCAGGAAGAATGAAAGCATTTGACCATCCCAGACAGAATCAGTACCAACAGACAGATTATGACAATACGTACGACTTTGCATAGGACAGCCAGGGGCAAGGAAGGGATCCAGTCGAGCTCTGCGTTGATCAGCAAGGCCCTTATGTTACCGCTGAGGTCCTGGGCACAAGGTCGCCATTTTTCGTAGACACAGGAGCAACACGTAGTGCACTATCCAAACGACTGATTCCAAGGGCACCCTTGTCAGGCTCACATGTGACCTCAATAGGATTTGACGGTACGCCCTCCACCAACCCTTTGTCCCGACCCATCCCTTTTAATCTTGACAGCAATGGCGTCGAAACGACATTCCTCCTCTCATCTAACACCCCAGACGCCATTATGGGCCTCGACCTTTTGAAACACTTCCATGCGACTATCAGATGCTCACCAGACGGAGTGCGTGTCATCCTGTATGACAACCCCCAACGCCATAGAGAACCCTTTTCAGCACATGTTTTCCATCTCTGAGACTGACACATCCCTACTGGACACTTTGCCATCACACTTATGGGCTAGGGCTGATTCAGACGTAGGACGAATGATGATTGACCCAGTACACGTAACAATACGACAGGACGCAACCCTACCGAAGGTACCGCAGTACAAAATATCGCCAGAGGGTGAGAAAGCACTAACAGAGATCATACACTCTTTGGTAGAGGCAGGGGTGGTAGAGGAAGTAGTGAGCAACATTTGTAACAGTCCCATACTACCGATTGTAAAGAGACAGGGAGAGGGAGATGGGAAAGCCTACCGCTTCATCATTGACCTGCGGGAGGTAAACAAAATCGTAGTACCACAATACCCAGTAGTTTCCGACATCACGACAATTTTGACTTTAATCCCTCCACTGCCACCACCTTCACTGTGATCGACCTCAAGAACGCCTTCTTTTCCATACCTATACACGAGGACAGCCGCTATCTTTTTGGATTTACCCTAAATTCCCGTTCGTATAGATTTTGTAGAGCACCTCAGGGGTACACTGAGAGCCCAAGTATCTATAGCCAGGCGCTTAAAAGACAGTTGGACGCCATACAATTGCCAGATGGAGTGGCACTAATACAATATGTAGACGACATCCTTCTAGCAGCAGACACCATACCAATAGCCGTCACAGCCACCATCAAACTACTCCATTTCCTTGCTGAGAATGGTCACAAGGTCTCCCGAAAGAAACTGCAGTTCTGTAAATCACAAGTGACCTATTTGGGTCACCTTTTATCAAAAGAAGGAGAAAACTCACGCCTGACAGGATCCAGACAATTCTAGGCACCCCTGTCCCCAAAAATCAGAAGCAAGTCCGCTCTTTGATAGGCCTCACCTCGTTTTGCAGACAGTGGTTACCGAACTTTAGCCTCATTGTCAAACCACTTCTCTCCCTCCTAGCTAAGGACATCCCCTCACCTCTCCCCTGGACCCCGAATGCCAGACAGCCTTTAAAGAACTACGCAATACCCTTTGCTCAGCACCAGTCCTAGGAACCCCAGATTACTCCAAACCATTCTTCCTCTACACACACGAAAGGGAGGGATGTGCATTGTCTGTCCTAACACAATCAATTGGTCACAAACAACGCCCTTGTGCATATTTTTCTGCCACCCTCGATCCAGTAGCCAGAGCACTGCCAGCGTGCCTGCGCGCTGTGGCAGCTGCAGCAGTATCAATACGCCAGAGCGAAGGAATAGTGCTCTCCAATCCAGTCACTGTTTTAGTACCCCATGCAGTCGACACACTACTGAACCAGACCAAAACCCAACACTTGACTAGCGCCCGACTGACAGGATATGAGTTGACCCTGCTAGCACCGCACATTACCCTAAAGCGATGCACCACCCTCAATCCAGCCACGCTGTTACCCCTACCCGAGAACGATCCTAACGTGGCTCCACTACACGACTGTGTGACACTAACCGATGAACAAACAAAAAGTAGAGTAGACCTCAGAGACACCGCCTTTCTAGAGCCAGATGGAGAACTATGGGTGGATGGTTCGTGCATCAAACTCCCCGACGGCACCACCTCAGCTGCATACGCTGTCACCACAGCCCGAACCATTCTAGAAACAGCCCGTATTGCCCAACGTTCCGCCCAGGCAGCAGAACTCATTGCCCTCACACAAGCATGTATTTTAGCAGCTGGCACGACAGTTAACATATACACCGACAGCCAATACGCCTTCGGGGTGGTTCACCATTTCGGGATTCTATGGAAAGAAAGAGGGTTCCTGACTTCACACGGTACACCCATCCTGCATGGAGATTTAGTCTCCGCCTTGACGGAAGCAGTCCTCCTCCCCAAAAAGCTAGCAGTGATAAAATGCCAAGCACATAGGAAAGTGACAGATCTCATTGGACAGGGAAATGCGCTAGCAGACGTTACTGCCCGAGCCACGGCAGAAGACAGAACTATGACACGAATGTATGTGACCAGGTCACAAGCTGAACAATGGACTGATGCTAGGACCACTGTAAGGGACATACAGACTACAGGCACACAAGACGAATTGACCGAGTGGGAAAAGGTGGGACTTAAAGACGAGGAAGATTGCTGGAGAACTAAAGACGGAAATAAATGGCTGTTACCCAATGCCTACCTCATCCCCATATTGACCATGGCACATTTACCAGCACACATAGGCTCCACCCATATGATTGAACTAATCACAAGAGTATGGCATAATGTCAAGATAACAGAATCTGCAAAGCGCCTAGTACAACAGTGTATAGTATGCCTACAACACAACCCAGGGAAAGGGACAGTAGTACCACGGGGAGGGTTTGGAGTCCCTGATCACCCCTTTGAAGTCCTTCAAATGGATTACATCCAACTAGAGAGATGCCATGGTCTAAAATATGTCCTGGTGGTTGTGTGCGCTTTTAGCAAATGGGTGGAGGCATATCCCACCCGCGACAATACTGCCATAGCCACTGCAAAAGTATTGTTGAAAGAATTCTTCCCCGGTACGGCCTTTGCAGAATTTTATGGAGCGACAACGGCCCACACTTCGTAGCCGAAGTGATACAGAACATACTGAAAGGGTTGGGGGTAAAACAAAAATTCCATGCCGTCTTCCACCCCCAATCAGCGGGCCTGGTGAGAGACACAATGCAACATTGAAACTAAAGCTAGCCAAAATAGTTGCCACAACCGGGTTGAAATGGCCCGACGCCCTTCCATTGGCATTGCTATCAATGCGCTCCACCCCGACCAAACACAGACTGACCCCGTATGAAGTGGTCTTCGGCAGGCCTATGAACATTTGGGCGGCACCAAGACTCCACCTCCATTAACGATGTCCCGAACATATTAATGTCAGACTATCTGCATAAATTGACAAACGAGCTAACAATTATCCACCAACAGGTGCAGCAAGCCTTGCCTGACGTATCCAGGGGCCCAGGACATGTGATAAAGCCTGGGGACTTCATCCTAGTTCGCAACTTCCAAAGAACGAAGAATCTGGAGCCCAGGTGGACGGGCCCCTGGCAAGTCTTGATCACCACTCGAACTGCCCTCCGAGTGGAAGGAAAAAGAAATTGGCTGCACGCCCACCACTGCAAGAAAGTCCCTCCAACGCTGGCAACCTGTGAAGAGGTGGAGGTGCAAGAGGAAGTACTCGCAAAAGACCGACCAGCTCTGAGTTGCTACCCACAAGAAGACACCCTCCAACTGTCTGAATTTCCCGACCCCACAGTGCCATCCAAGGAAGGGTACAACCTAAGATCGACAAAAGGGGGAGCTCCAACAACCAGGCCACTAACTGAGTCAGAGTCTCAGATCGGTAGCACAGCCAAACAACGCTACCAGGAAAAACACCAGACAAAAGTCTGTGGTCCTAACAGTTGGTGAGCTCCTCGAAGATGATGGAAGAAACGGAACACCTGCAAAGCCACCGCAAAGACACCAAGACTTTTGAACTGCACAGTACAAAGACAATTGCACTTGTAGCTGCATTTCTCACCTGCCTCCTACTAATGGTCACACTCTGGATCATTGAAGAGAATGCACCTGCATACAGAACATTGTCACCAACCATGCAACCAATCACAAAGAAAGAACACTACCTGGTATCACTACCGCCACATCTCCGAGAACGACGCAAAGAATTCTGGAATAATTCTTTCGTACAGATGCTGCACCAGCACAATCTTGCCACCAATGCCACTAACTGTTGGGTCTGTGGGCTGCTACCACATGCCACTGAACATTCCATCCCTTTCATCCCTTCACCCTTTTCTGTTCATGGATCTTGCCTTGCCTGGATGATGCTCCTACAAGAAAGTTACAAAGACAATGCCACTTCCGATGGGACAATCGCTCAGTTCTACAACGAGTTCTGGCTAAACCAAACAGGAAGAACAGCAGCTCCCTTTGCCCTCACACCTCCAATACGACATTCCCAATGAATGTCCCCTCCAAAGAACGAGTGGAAATACAAGTGTTCAATAATCCTGTCAGAGCCACATTTTCCTACCTGAAGAAAAGAACTGCTGCAACACTGACTGTGGCCCTATCTGTGGTGAACGTCTCTGGCCTTGTATGCATTGAAGGCCGTGGGACTAAGAATGTGGGTCACAGCACTTGTAACATTGTAAGGACTTTGAACACTGCGAACCCTCCAGCATTTGTTGCATCACCCAATATGTACTTTGTCTGTGGAACCAAAGCCTACACCTGGCTCCCAAGAAACTGGGGGGCACGTGCTACATCGCTTTTGTTTTGCCACCGACCTACACAGCCCCTGCAGAGCATCATCGAGAAAAGCGTTCTAAAGACACTGATCAAGCAGACTCTGCTGCATCACAGTTCGTTGACGCAGCAAAAGGGCTCGTCCCGCTATGGGGTCCGATGGCAAACAGCCGAGCCATCAGACATCTGTCTCAAGCGGTAGAAACCGCCCTGAACGTCACAGCTGGCATCCTCACCAACAACACTGCCGAGCTTCAAGCGGTCCGTCTGGTGGCCCTACAAAACCGCATGGTCCTGGACGTGGTACTAGCGGATCGTGGAGGAGCATGTCGCATCATTGGTGCCAGTTGCTGCATATACATCCCTGATAATTCACCCTCTGTCTATGAAGCAATCGAACATCTCCACAGACTGTCTTCAGAAATTCATCAAGGATCAGAGACTTGGACAATTGGAAGTTGGCTTTGGGGCATCTTGAAGGACTGGGGTTGGAAAATATCAATGTTTCTCTTGGTCCCAGTATTGGCAATATGTGGTTGCTGTTTGGGTGTACACTGTATACCACCTTTGTGTTCTCTTTGCATAAGTGCCTTGCGCCCTAAGAATATGGACACTCAGTTAACAAAAATGAGAGTAATGTATGAACAAGAAATACAGGACATTATGGAGATCGAAATAGACTGACGAGATGGCTAGTTATGTTCAAAGGGGCGACTGTTAAGAACAAAACACAATCATGAACATTCTGCGCCATCTTGTCTGATGAAAGTTCCTACGTGCACATAAACTACAGTCATTCTGATTGACCACAGCCATTTTGTACTCTGTTGGTCACCTTCATTTCACCCTGTCCTCTAGCAGCCTTCTGACTCTCTGACCAAACCTATGTGTGCTGGGGGCTATAAACTATTTCCACGACAAACATCAACATCACCTGCTGCCTCAAACTCGTCTTTCCTCTCATCCCTGCACAAACAGGTTACAAATACCAAACAGACTCTTGCAAGCATGGTTTATTGCACTGCACACAGCAAGACTTGTTTTTTGCCAACAATGGGACCTGTTTTTATCAACAGAACGGACTCTTAGATCTGGCCGGTCTCACTTGTGTTTAGACCCTGAAGCAAGGTCCAGCTGCAATTAAATTATCTGTTTTTGACCTGGGCGGGAGGAGAGTTAATGTTAGGCTTGTGTAACCATGTTGATGAAACAATGTCGGGCTTGTGTGACAACCTGCCCGGGGCGGAGACTCCAAGCTTGTAACCATGATAAATGAAACAAATACATTGTGTAAAACCTGTATAAAAGGAAGAGCCAAAAGCATTGCCAGTAGAACACCTCCCTGAAGACATCCTGGTGTCAGCAGTTGACGTGGTCTCCTCTAAGAGTAATAAACCTTTTTCTTGCCTTCCAGCGCCTGCCTCGTTATTTTAGATAGCGAATCCAAAGTGGATTAAAGGTGACCTTGCGCCGGGCAGCATTGGGGATCTCAGGAGACTCGCTGCTTTTCACACAGGCACTCTGCAAAATTGGGGGGTGGGCAGTTGTGAGTCCACGTTGCAGGGAGGCAGGGAGGGGGGTGGTTTTGGCGGGGTTACTTTGGGATAGTTTTCTTTTGCAATTTGAGTTGTGGTGCAGTTTTGAATACAGCATTTTTAGGTCTCGCCTACGCAGCGCGCATGCGCTGCATAGGAGGACCTTTAGCTGTCGCTCTGCTCTTTTTGGAAGCACACACTCGTGCTTGTGGCGGCATCCAGCTTGCGGGAGCGAGCAGGGGCGCGCCACAAGCACAAGTGCAGAGCTTCCAAAAAGAGCAGACTGCGCGCGCACGCACGCACCACTCCCGGGCTTGTTTTCTGCGTTTTTAAAGACCGGCAAAGCTGGCTGCTCACTTCTTAAGCCCTGCGGCGATAGTCTTAGCACTGACTGCCGAGAGTGTTCAGCTATCCGCCACGAGGTGGCGCCTTCAGCACGTGCAGCTTTATGTATCCCACGAACCCACCAGAGCTGAAGCTGTCGCTTAAAGAAATCATGGAGGCAGTTTTGGAAACTATTGAAGGCAAGTCCATGGGCGAGCAATAGTGAGCCAAGCCTCTCCCACGACTGCGGACTCCATGACCACGAGGTACTTCCTTGATGTGCTGAAGACTTCGTTGTGGGCTAAGCACAGACCGTGGCGCTTAAACAGAATTCATGGGGGGAACCCCGAGACTTTTTTTGTGGGATGTCACTTGTAAAACCTACTTTAATTTTTGCAGTTTTGTATAGCGCAACTCGACCCTAAGGCATTGGAGCGCTTTACACGAGCACCAGTTACGTTACACAAGGATACATTAATTTGGCAGACATGGGAAGATTATTAAGCGATTTTCCCAGAATCACGAGCCGACGCCGAGTAGTTCAAAAGTCGGCAGCTCTGACCGTTCCGCTACATCCTCTTCCCTATGAACCGGAAAATATGAGTTAGGGTGGTTTTCAAAGTGCAGTCAGCAGAGCACTTTAGCAGCGATGATCTGTGTAATCCGCAGATCGGTTTCGATTATCCAGGAAAACATATGTGTAAAGCAGCTCCCGTCTCTTCTGGTCGCAGCGGACAATGTGCCCAGTCCGAAAGGCCGGGCACGGAGTCTGACAGTGTACGTGCGGTTTGGTCTCTGCAGTGAGTGGAGGAGCCGGCCCAGAATTGGACGGCAGTATGGTGCACAGTACTCCTCATCCAGTGATGCATTTGTGTCTAGTAAGGTACCCATTTCAGGAGAGTTTTGTGTCTTGTTTGCCTTCTCGGTTCCAGGAGTACCCTGGTAGGCCCTTCGCCGAGGAACGCCTCGTCCAGAAGAAGTAATCACTTTGTTTGCCACAACATGGATGCCAACAAAGCAACCCCCTTCCATTTGTAAGCAAGGGTGTTGGCCATCACGTCTTTCTCAATTGCTTTATGGGCAGGCTTGTGCTAGATCATCACACACATGCATACATTTGGTGGTACAAGAGGTTTAACTCTTTCTTGACTCACAATTCAAATAGTTCCTGAAACACACAGTGGTGCAGATTTCGGACTAAGAAGCCTAGTGATGTGAGTGGAGAAGACTTTGTGAGTCTGTGTGTGTTAGTAGTCCAGCATGGATCCCCAGATATTCCAAAACTGCCTGAAAACTGGGCCATTGTAAATCTACCTCCCACCCTCCTGTTAGTATTTGGAAACAATAGCCGTGCTGCTGTACCCGGTCTTTATCGCTTACTCGCCAAACACGCAGCGTCTCCTGGCTTTCTCTGTGTTGGCTAACGGCACAAATAGTGCCATAAATGTGTGATATAAACTTGCCATAAATAACCTTTTAAGAGTGCCACACGTGTATGTTGATCTCAGTGCTGCATGTAGTAGACATTACTATGTGCATCCCTCGTACTCCACACGTGTGTCTCACAGTGTGATGGCTGTCCAGCAATGCCCGCCCCCAACCCTGTAAATGTTTTTATTTACAAAGATGTGCTTCATCATATTCAAAAAGTTGTACATACATTGCCAACATCTACACTTTTCTACAACATTCATCATTTGATTTCTGTCCATGTTTTCTATTTTTTAATGTTAACCCCACTTTTATGCCTTCCCCTTAAAAACGTCACTTCTCTGTAAAAAGCTGGTTCTTTGTTAGACATGCGCTGCAGTCGCTGAATTTGTGCCTGAGAAATGTAGTATTTTTGTCCACCACCCACCTCCTTTCCCCCGCCGCTCTCCGACCATTCGCCAAATAGTACTTCGAGCACGTTCAGTTAATGTTTTTTATTTTGTCTTCCTTGATAAGTACCATCTAAGGCTTAACAATAAAGAAAGAGGAGACGGAAACCATTCCCTGTGTGGGAGGAGTTGCGCTTCAGTGATTAAGTTGTTTACTGTGAAACATGGAAACCAGAGTTGTAATCCCAGGTTCCCACTCGAAAACATGGAGTGATCCTGGGCAAGTTACTTTATCCGCTTCTGCTCATCAGCCTTCTCCCCATCTCCAGTTCTTTGATGTACCTAAATATTTAAGATTAACTTACAAACATATTGAGTTACAATAGCATGCTAAAACCATTTCCTAAGAACGGGAAGAACAGTCTACCAGTGGGTACATAACCCTGTCTTACTGTGGTTTCAAAGGTGTGGTCTGCTGTCTTGACTTGCTTTATTTGCCTAGTACCACATACCTTGTTAATAGCTTTGGGACCATGCTTTTCTAACCACTATACCTTTTTGTAGGTGGAGCCTGTGCTGGCTGCTTTGCGAAGGACTTCTTGGGTTAATTCTAAAAGCCTCCTTCGGAATGCATTCTGCCCATTACTTACAGTTGGCTTCATGTTTTGTAATTCACAGTTGCTTGCTTTCTGTTTGCTGGCTTTATTTATTTTAGGCTGTCCAGCATCTAGCATCTCTTTGTCCCACCCATGGCGCATAGCCTGTTTATAATGTGCTGCATAACTAAACACTTATAAGGTCCCAAAGGCGAGACCTATTGGCTATGCCAATGTTTGTTTGTAGTGCACTGACGATTGACATCCATTTAGAATGTACACCAATGTACCCAATGTTCGAAATGTCTAACAATGTGGTCGCCAGATGGGTGTGGGAGGTTATGTCCCTGCTTTTCTGCTCCTGTCGGCTTGTTTTGCGGATGACCCCATTCACCACTGCCAAATGAGCGATATAGGTACCTCGGCTCCACTCTTGGGCCGCTTTAAATTACTTTCGTGGAATGTGAATGGCCTGGGTAACCGTATTAAACGTGGGATAGTTTTGCAATATGTGAAGCGACAGGCTCCCGACGTGGTGGTCCTACAGGAGACTCACATCCAGGGGTCCTCTTATTGTGCACTCAATAGATGGGGATATAAGCTGGTGGCCCATTCGGGCTACGCAAGGGGGTCTCGAGGGGTAGGCATTCTCATGCGCACCTCTTTCCCTTTCCAGGTCCTTGCGGTCGCTCACGACCCATTGGGTAGATTTGTCACGGTGTTGGGCCTGTGGGAGGGTAAATCCCTTAATATAACCTCACTGTATGTGCCCTCCAGACTGCACTCCACGACACTGGCTGCGCTTGGTTCCCACATATTGAATCTGCCTGAGGGTGACCTACTCCTGGGGGGGGATTGCAATGCAGCCCTAGATGGGGACCTGGATAGACAGCCACCTTGACGGGGCGAAGCGACAGGGAAAATGTTGCTGGATTTCATCGGGCGATGGGTCTGATAGATGCCTGGAGGGTGAATCACCCTGCGACTAGACAGTACACTTTCCTTTCCGGAGTTCACGGTAGTATGTCCCGAATCGACTAAATGTTCTGCAAAGCCACTCAGCTCCCCAGGTTCGGAGAGGTTTCCTTTCTTCCCAGGGGCATTTCCGATCATTCCCAGTTGGTAGCATTTTATGGCAGCGCCCCTTCCCACACATGCCACGAAATGGTCTTTAACCCTTGGTACCTTAAGGTGCCGGCGATTAGAGAGAAGCTTACCGAAACGACCACCCAACATTTTCATGAAAACAAGGGGTCGGTGGATTCCGACATCATATTATGGGAGGCTTACAAGACTGTGGTGAGAAGAAGCGGGGTGGCAGCAATCGTGGGTCATAGGACAGAGAAGAGGAAGCACTTACAGACGATAGAGGGTGAGATTGCTCTTATTGAACGAGATCTTGTGGCGTCGGACTCTCCAGACACCAAACACAAACTGCTCATAAAACAACAGGAGTACAGAGATAGTGCTGAAGACGCAGCGAGGGCTCAGTACAGGGCCACCCAGCATCGTATATACGATGTGGGTGACAAGGCGAGCAAATTATTAGCCTGGCTAGATAAAAGGGACACTGCCAACAGATGGGTGGCCGAGATTGTAGGTCGAGACGAGAATATATGATAGAGCCAGGATTGCGGAGGCGTTCGCTGATCACTTCAAACGGGTCAATGCCTCCACGCAGGCTTCCACCCACGCGGCGGCAAAGGAACTTCTGGATACCATAGGACTCCCCGTTCTTGACTCTCAAGAAGTGGAGGAATTGGACTCTGTCTTACTGAGGAGGTGTCCAAGGCGATCGGCGCCCTACAATCCGGGAAAGCCATGGGCCCCAGTGGCCTCCCTATTGAACTCTATAAAACTAACTCCACCACTATTGTCCCATACCTCATACGAATGTATGAGGAAAGTGTGAACAAGGGGATTCTGCCAGCAACACAAAGACTGGCCAACATAGTCGTTATCCACAAAAAGGGTAATCCTCCCGAGCGCTGTGACTCATACAGGCCAATTTCTCTCCTGGACCCAGAAGTTAAAATTCTAGCTAAATTCCTCGCACGTCGCCTCTCACCGCATCTCCACAAATTGATCCACACGGACCAGTCCGGTTTTATGCCAGCCAGAAACACCGCTCTGAGCCTTCGACGCCTCCATGGGGTTCTGGGTAGGGCGGCCACAATTCGGGAGGATGCAGTGATTATGTCCTTGGACGCCAAGATGGCGTTCGACATGATCGAATGGCCTTTTTTACTTGCCACCCTTGCAAGATATGGGTTCGGGAAGAGGTTCTTATCCTGGGTGCGCCTCCTTTATTCGGAACCGCTGGCCCGCATTACAGTTAATGGGGGTCGCTCGGAAACATTCATACTGCAGAAGGGAACGAGGCAGGGATGTCCCCTTTCACCCTTGCTCTTTGCGTTGGCCCTAGAGCCCCTGGCAATTTGGATCAGAGGGGACCCCCTTGTTAGGGGCCTGAATTGGTCAGTGGATTGGGTGGATAAAATCTCCCTCTACGCTGATGATATTCTACTTTATTTGGCCAGACCCTACTTTTCCATCCACTGTGTCCTCCATATATTCGCTCTTTTTCGGAAATACTCTGGTTACAGCATTAACTGGGATAAGTCTCTTGTGTACGTTCTGAGCGGCGCCCACCCAACCCTACCTAGGGAGTGCGGGGTGAAAATAGTCACGGAGGGATTTTTATATCGGGGAATCTATGCCACGACCAACCCCAACATTTTTATGAACATAATTTGGCTCCTCCGCTAAGCTGATTTCAGGCTGACGTTAGACACTGGAAAACCCTGCCCCTTACCCTATTGGGCAGAGCTGCTCTCTATAAAATGATGGCACTCCTCCGCTTTATCTATGCCCTACAGAACACACCCTATTTGGTCCCGGCGCAATACTTCGTTGCTATTGAAGCGGAGGTATGCTCCTTGCTCTGGAATAATGGTGCCCCTAGAATAGCCTTGACTAAACTCACGAAAAGCTGGTATGATGGGGGTATTGCTCTACCCGCAATCAAAAGCTATTATTGGGCATCCCAGCTGGCCGTCATTAACCAGTGGGTGCATCGGCCTAGGACGGACCCCGCCTATAAGATGGATAGGCATAACATGTTCCCTGGCAATTATCCCAGGGAAATCTATGGTGGAAGGAACCAGGCTCCGAAATACACCCCGACTTCTACCACAGTTGCTATATGGCACGCCGCGACAACCACATGGGGGTGGAAGGGTAGAGTTACACAAGTCACTCATTTGCTTGACACAAACCAACTGGGATTGCTGTCGAAGCATCCCGGTTTCGACAAGTGGGACACAATTGGTCTCTCCAGGGTTGGTGATCTGCGGGGGGTGGGGTGGTCCCCTTCAGTGATCTCCAGAGAGATCATCAGTTGCAGAGTGGGGAAACTTTTCGATATCTCCAAGCCCGGAACGCGCTACAAAAGGCGATACCCAAGGGCACGGAACTACCCGCTTCCTCGCCCCTGGAGGATAGACTTCTGGACGACTATCTCCAAGAAAAAGCAATTTCCTTGACATATCGCAAAATACTTAACAATACACCGGACGCACTAGGGAAAGTTCGTGCACGATGGGTGGAGGATGTCGGGGACCTTGATGACGAAGAATGGCAGGAAGCACTGGCCTCCCCCCGGGAGGTGGCGATACGTTTCCGATTTAAACTCATCCAACTAAAACTCCTACACAGAGCTTACTACACCAGTTCTGCGCTTGTAAAAATGGGTGCCCTGAACTCTGATACCTGCCCCAGGGGATGTGGCCAAATTGGTACATACCAGCATCAATGGTGGTATTGCCCGATTCTTCAGGCATACTGGGGAAGGGTTATGTCGGCACTGTCACAAAACCATTGAAGTTTCGCCCCGCCTGTGCCTCCTTAAAATCTGGGAGGCAACTGATCTGTCTAGAGTCGAGAGGGTTTGGGTCACCCTCGGCTGTATGGTTGTGAAACGCAACATAGCAAGGACCTGGAAGGGCTTACTTAAACCTAAGTTTTGTGACTGGGAGTCCGATATGGACTGGTGTATGCAGGCAGAAAGGGTGGTATATGAAAGTAGAGGATGCCCACAAAAATGGACGAGAATTTGGGGGGCATGGAACATGTCTAGGGGGATGATTTGCACACCTTTTGATGATACCTCCCCACACTTGGCAGACCATGTGAGGGAATAATGTCTATTTTTAGAATTGTACATGGCACTAACTCCAAGTATTGATCTACTGTACCATCATGTCAGATGCTGTTCCACTGCGCCCAATTTGTATGAAAATTTGGAATCGCACTGCACTCTTTTCCCCTTTTGTTTTTCCTTCCCTGTTTTTGTTTATTCAATAAAAAGATTTGTAAAATAAAAATAAAAAAACAGTATAGGGTACATGATCTGTCCTTCACAATACATTTTATGCAGTCTGTCCTAAACAATGTAGGGCACGCAGTCTCTACCAACAATGCATGTCGTGGAGTCTGCTACTACAAGTCTATTCCCAACACTGTCCTGAGTGCATTAGTCCATTCCTAGCAATTCATTGGGTGTTCAGTTCATTCCTCATCACTCTGAGGTACATGATGTGGTCCTAAAAATACAAGGTGCCCTCTGTTTCTATCACTCTAAGTTGTATACTAACATTCTCAATTGATGCTTAATGGAAAAGTCTATTCCTACAAATACATGGAGTGCACAGTCTCTTCCCAACGTTATTTGGTGTACAGTACTGTCCCTATGCTTAGGGTACACAGTTTAGTCACAATAATACTCTGGGGTCAAACTATATAAGCAGCAGTACACAGAGTGTCCAGTCTATCCATAACTATACAATGTACACCCAGGCTTTCCTCAGGAATAAATGGGGAGTACAGTTTATTCCCATCACATTGTGTACAGTATATTCCTAGTACTCAGTCTAATCACAACTATACAAAAGGGTGCCTGTCCTCTTCACAAAGGTATATGGTATAGCTCCCCAGTGTAGGCAGTGCATCGCCTATTCCTAGCTACACAAGGTGTATCATTCGGTCCTAAAATTACTTGTTGGAAACCTTGTGTTTCCATAAATCCAAGGTGTTTGCTGATATTATCAAAGAATGTAAGGTGCGCACAGTGTGTGCCGAACTTGACACAGCGTGAGCTGTTTATTCCTAACAAAGTAGGTATGGGAATGGGTCCCAGCAACATACGATGCACCCAACAACATGTGGTGCACTCTCAACACTTCACACGCACAGTCTAATGCCAACACACCATGTGCTTGGTCCGTATATAACAATAGACTATCTGCTCAAGCCATTAGCAAAATAAATTATGCATATAGTCTTTCCTCAGTACAACAGGGTACACAAGTCCGTTCCAAAGATTTATGGTGTATACAGTCATTACTAGAAGTTAGCATTCTCACAGCACATTCAAGTCTATTTCCAATAGTTACAGTGCACTATATATATGTCCACTGTTACACAGAGCCTAATGTCTATTCAAAGAGCACAGCCAGTTTCCAATACTACTTGGGGTACAAAGTGTGTTCGCAAAGCTACAAGGTTACACCATTCAGTGTGTTGCTTACTTCGAACAAGCTAATGTATACACGAATAATGCCAAGCAATGCACAATGTATTCCGAGCAGTCCAAAGGGCAAATTTCTATTCTTCAACATTACCTTGTTCACATCTCTTTTCTCAAAGAATACACCTTTTATTCCAAGGAATGAGAGGTGTGCAACATCTATCTAGAGCCAGAGTATATTTACAAAGAAGTCTGGTTTGATGAAAGTAGACTCCTGAAGTAGGATAAAGATAGTAGGGTTGAAAAGTGTAGGCCTTACTCATTGCAGTTTGACCAGCTTTTTGAGTCTCTCTGCGCTAGCTCTTGGATTGCAAAGGCTTAGAAAATAGGGATGTTCTATGCTGAAGGTCAAATGTGTCACCCGCCTTGCAAGAACGCCCATTCATCAAACTGCCAGGGATAGTGGAACAGAGACTTTCTACCACGCTTAGCCTCTCAATGGCCTATTTGCTACAGAGATGAAACAACATGACCTAAATTCGGCTGATAGAGCCTTCTTTTATTAAATGTTCCTGTCATAACCTAGATGACTGAGTCCTGGGAGAGACAGGGCATTGCCAGAAATATCAAAGGATAACCCACGGGTAATTGACATTCATGCTGCTTTTGTCCCTCCATCAAACCGAAAAGGAGTCACCTGGACAGCTCTGTATGTTTCAGTTTGTTTTACACCTGTGGCATTTCCGCTACTGCTTGTAATTTTGGTAAGAAGTGACTGGTCCACAGCGGCGATGGAAATGGGGATATGGCTGCAGGAGATGAGAAGTTGAACATCAGCCGCTGCTTTAGAAAGGAGGATTCGTGAATTAATAAACTTTTTGTTTAAAGACTACTTATTAGTCAAATGTAACCTCCTTATCTAAGAGTAGGAGTATGTGATTTAAAATATAGCCCTCTGGCTTGTTCTCGAAGATGAGAATTGCAAATCTAGTTTTGTGATCTCTGACCTGCTTTTTTAGATCTCACACGAGAGCACATGCGCCGTCACTTGTGAGATCTTTTGTTACTTTACAAAAAAACAAAGGACTTGGAGCCCACCCATTACTTACCATTGGTTGGCTTCATTGTCACTCATTTCCTAGCTTCTCATTTGTCAGCACATGCCGATTTCACTTTCTCTTTCTACATTTCTCTCTACGAGGGAGCATGGACCAAGTAGTGATTAAAGTCTTTTTCAGTGTTAGTCTACTGCATGCCCCGTTTTCTTTTTCTTGTTGCTTCCTCCATAATTGTTACTTTTTCATCATTTTTGCTTGCACCTGTCTCCCTTTGTAGTTTGCAACCCCTTCCGTCATTATTGTTGTTTCCTCCTTGTTTTAAGAGAAAAATACAAAGACCTGGTTTTGCTCTTTCACAGACAGCAAATTCATCAACACATTCACAAGCGGTTATTTAGTAACTCCGACGGTGGTTTAAAACGCAGATTTTTTTTTATCTTTCAAAAACTTTTCATCTGAAGAGGCTCCAGGTCTGGGGGTGCCTGGCTGGTCATAAACAGCTCTTCGCCTCCCTCAAAAGACAACAGGCTGCAGTTTAAAACAGACACAAATTACCTCCTTGAAACACCACTCTAAAGACACTAAAGTCCCCTCCATGACACTGCATGAAGTTCTCAGCGCGGGCTGCTGGTGCCTCAGTGCTTGGCTGGGAGTTAAAGCTCCTGTGGACTGGGAACAGCCTGGTGCTACTTTGCCCAGTCACCATATACCAGCACCCGCCAGCCCTCCCTCCACCACCACAGTACACTCCTAACTGCAAACACAGCAACTGCTGTGGATCTCCTCCTCCTCCGGCAGCCAGGTACAGCCCCCCACAGTAGGATGATAGTTCTTGCAACCAGCAGTGGCAAAGCCAATAGGTCTCGCATATGCAAGATCGATTGGATTTGTCAATGTTTTTTAGGCATGTTGCACATTAGCCTGGCTGCTAAACAGGTTTTAAAGTACATTTTTTAAAAAGCGCAATGGCGTTGTCATAACCAAATAATAAGACTATTTACATTTGTCAATGTGTATTTGTAGCCATGTTGTATACAGCAGCACGGCTGAAGCAAATACAAAAAAAAAAACTACGCTGCACAACATCCACGCTGCTGTACAACAAGTCTTCAAAAAAAAAAAAATGAAAAAGCCAATATATCTCACATAGGCAACTCCTACTGGCTTTGCCAACGCTTTTTTTGGGAGTGTCCTTCTCCTGCTTCCTGTCTCGGGTTATATTTTTCTTCTACTTGCAGCACTTCGTACGAGGGATAATTTCTTTAGGTGGTCTTGCTCCTGGTTTTGCTTGCGCTGTTACTTTCACTACACGTTTCTCGTGTTGACGTTTGTTTCTTTTGACTTCTCATCCTCTCCCCTTCTACTGTTACTTGCAGCAAAACACCACCAGCAGGCCTCAGGTTGTTAGCATCGCAGATAACATTGATTTCAAAATACATGGGTTCACGCTTTACCTATTACGTAATCCCATTTGTTTGGTTTGTGACTAACTGCTTTTTTGGTACTCATTTCATGAATTGCATGATGTCTTCGGCAAGATTGAACTGTTAATATGCAAAAAAACGGAGTGTGTTTTAAATTGGTTTATGTTTTCACGATTATTGGTTGGACAGAACATTCTAGGGTGAAAACAATATTGTAAAATGCTTTTTGGGTCGCTCCTATTGCCTTTCCTCCTGTTGCCTAATGTGTACATTGTAACAAAGATTACCATACCATAATTTACAAGGACAGGCCATACTATACTATACAATGACAGCTCATAGCATATCAGTTGAAAACACAGCTATTTTCAAGATAACTACACCACCAGGAACAGAGCACAGAAAGACAGTTGCACCAAGCACAATTTTAACTTACAACCCACAAATTGGTTACAACCAGCAAACTGCTTTCATTATGTAGGAAAGATAAGGGCAGACCTCTGGTTCGCCGGGGTATTATCTAGTATTTAATTTCATATATAACATTAATGGCCTTCAATAATGCTAAGACCATAATACTCAGCGGGCAGCAACCAACTGCAACTTATACCTCCGACATTCACTGCTGCTATGAGAGTAGTCCATCACCAGAACTATACAGCAAAGAAAAGAAGGACATCACCAAATGAACAGGCATGTAATAACTGAAGAGATCTATTACCCACTGTCGGACAATTCGGGGGAATTCGATCTAGTCCACCACTGCAGGTCCCAAATATCTATACACTACTATCTCTATATCTCATAAATGACACTCATATGGGATGAAAGTACGAATACCCATCCGAGCAGATCTCTCCACTTCTCTCTCCCTCCATCCATCCATATCAGCTCAGTTCCAAAACTATACACAAAACCTCAGATTGGACAACTCAGTGCAGTAACCAGCTAAGCAGACTATAGTCATAAGGAAGACCATAAAGGAATCTGCAGAGCTGGTTAAAGCAGCCAGCACAGGGAAACCACAAAACTGCACGTTTGTCTCACGCCTCTTCATCCACCACACTGCTACTCACTGTGTCCCTAACATGATAACCACAGCTCAGTAGTCCTCACACACATGGAAACACTTCCCACATAGGATCATAAAACAAAGGCAACACCCTTCCAACCACACACGCTACATGGAGTAGCTAATTACACATGTAGGTAAGCACTTCAGTACCCCGCAAAGGGGTAGGGAGTTCTATACAAATGCTGCAATACAATGCCATATCATACAATAAGCCATACCATACCAGACTATACACCAACAGGCCATACCATAGCATACCATTTCAAGCAATGACAAGCCATTTCATCCCATCCCATACTACTCAATGACAGGCCATACCGTCCCAACCCATACTACGCAATGACAGGCTGTACCATACTATGCAATGACAGGCCATACTATACTACAGAATAACAGGCCATTTCATACTATAAATTGACAGACCATACCATGCCAGGCCAGATCAAACTATACGATATGATGAGGTACCAGACTACACGATGACAGACCAGACCATACAATGACAGACCAGACAATGACAGACCAGACCATACAATGACAGACCAGACCATAGAATACAATGACAGACCAGACCATAGAATACAATGACAGACCAGACCATAGAATACAATGACAGACCAGAATACGAGAGACCAGACTATACGACAGACCAGACTATACAATACAATGACAGACCAGACTATATAATAACAGACCAGACGGGGCCATACCATACCAAACTATACAATGACAGACCAAACCATACAATAGAATACAATGACATACCACACTATATGGGAGACCAAACCATGCAATGAAAAACCAGACCAGACCACACCATACAATGACAGGCCAGACCATACTTTACAATGACAGGCCAGACTATACAATGACAGGCCAGGCTATACAGTGACAGGCCAGACTATACAATGACAGGCCAGACTATACAATGACAGGCCAGACTATACAATGACAGGCCAGACTATACAATGACAGGCCAGACTATACAATGACAGGCCAGACTATACAATGACAGGCCAGACTATACAATGACAGGCCAGACTATACAATGACAGGCCAGACTATACAATGACAGGCCAGACTATACAATGACAGGCCAGACTATACAATGACAGGCCAGACTATACAATGACAGGCCAGACTATACAATGACAGGCCAGACAATACAATGACAGGCCAGACTATACAATGACAGGCCAGACTATACAATGACAGGCCAGACTATACAATGACAGGCCAGACTATACAATGACAGGCCAGACTATACTAGACAATGACAGACCAGACCATACTAGACAATGACAGACCAGACAATGACAGACCAAACCATACTATACAATGGCAGAACAGGACATATTATGCTATACTAAGACAGGCCATACCATGACAGCCCATACCATACAATGACAAGCAACACCATACTATACAATGACAAACCATACCATATTATACAAAGAAAGAACATAGCCACCTTAAATAACAGGAAAAGATTCTTGAAGTGCTTAGAGAGAGAAAAGAATTATGGTAGAGGTGAGGGAAGGTGGGTTGTGGGCAGGAACCAGGCGGGGTACTGAGAGCTGATGCAGCAGTTTCAAGAGTGACATTTCAGAGGGACAGGAGCTGCACTGGAGGAATGGCGTAACAGGCTAAGTGTTCTGATTTAAACAAAGGCTGAACAGATGAATCAGCTGGGTCATTTTAATAAAGTACAAGTTCTTGGCTGAATAGTGGCCTGAACAAGCTATGGAAGATGCACTGCAAAGTAAACCAGAACTTGCATTCTGGTATCCTTCTAGCTCCCAATCAACTCCTCAAACATACACACATTCCAATCCCACACTTCACGTATTACAAACTGCACCACCAACAAGGTCATCACATATTGTTCCTTCAACAGACATATGAAAGAAAAATTGCAAATAACCTGCCTGCTGAATTCACCCCGATTTCTAAAATAATCACCAGATGTAACACACATTTTAAGTTAACATTAATTTAAATACTCAAGCACTGTTTGAACGAAATAGCACCCTATCAGGTAACACCAATGCCCTGAATCTCTGGCTCTACAATGGTTATGTGAAGAGAGAAATGCAGACAAAGTATCAGCTGCATATAAAAATTGGTACAACACTAAGACTCACACTAATGGGATGATTGGTGACGTGTTTCACATGATTGATGGTCTAAATACAGATCAGTGAAATTTTCCCGATCTCAAATAGAGGCTAGTGCAAAAGATAAGCCTCTGGAAATTGTACTGGACTACTCTGAAACTTGCAGTTACAACGGGGTCAGTTGGACAGCTGCTCAAGACATGATTCGGATCAATAAGGCTAATGCATCTTTTAGTTTCCTAGTAGCAAAATGCTTATGGCATGACGTAATTGAGAGAATAAATTTGGTTTAAAGCTGTGATTTTGACATTAATAACAGGATGCTTGTTCTTAAACAGATCCCAAAAGAGAAGGACTTCCATTAAGGTAAAATGACTTGGGTTGTGAAACTACTCAGAAGAGAATGATTTAACAAAACTGGATGCACTGTTGGATACAAGGAATTACACAATTAGCTGCTATGGAAAAATACGTTTTACAAGTCCCAAGGCCACATAGTGACATTTGAAAATACCTGGAATGGTATCGTTAATGTTCTGTAATGTATTATAACGTGTTAAACCATCCTTCTAATACTGTACCTTTAACATAGCTCTTAATTAATGTAACACTTTAAATGACAGCGTATTGGCATTAATCTAGATTTTCTGAAAACAATGGGGTCCTCTTGCAAAGATATTTTAAAATACAAAAATGAAAAAAATAAAAACTGCTTTGGCAATAGCTCTTGTAATAGCGAGACCTATTGGCATTGCCAGTGCTTGTTCACATTAGGGACTAGGGCACCATTGATGAACCACTGTTGCTTCTGGCCTGCATGTATGTATATATGAGAAAACACACAGTTTTTTTGTGCTTTAAAAAAAAAAAAAAAAAAAAAAATTCAAGAGCAGACAGCCTGATTTGGGACTTGGAGCGATAGTCCAGGTTAGAGGAGACTGGCTGATATGTTGCAGATTTGGTGTAGTAGCACTAGGTCCAGGGGGTGGGGAGGGGCCCACCACAGTCCGATTATGGCATTCTTACTTCTCAACAGGAGAGTAGGGCCCAATTCACTTGCTAGGATTAGGGTCCCTTACAGTAGAGAGGGGTGATATATATATATATATTTTTTCCCTCAAAGGGGAAGACAGTTTGCTTCTCAATGAGAGCGATGGTCATTGGCAGAGAGGCGAAAGAGCTACAAGAGGACCTGCTTTACAGAACCTTAGCTATTATTAATGCAGCAGGTACACTTCTATTGGGCTCCAATTATGGAGAACAGTGTTTTTCTTCATCTATTTCTGCATTTGGTCACTTCCAACTTTTACACTTAATGGCAGATTACGATGTTGGTGGGACCGACACAGACGTGGTGTCGGTCCCATCGGCATATACAACTACGGTCAGACCGCCGAATTAGTATGCGCATTGCCCCACATTAGGATGCGCATTGCCCCAGGGACCGACCGACAGCTTCCGACGGACTCAAGGAGCCAGTGAGGCGGTCGGATCGCATTCCCCACAATGGAGGCAGTGCCTTCTCAGTCACCAACGTGGGGATTACGATCCTCCTTTCTGCCATCCATTTCACGTAGGTTCTTCCGATGTGAAAAGGCTGGAGGTAAGGCTTTTTTGGGGCCCATAGCAGGGCCCCTGTCCCCCGTGGCCATCCACTATGGGGGTCTGGGGGGCATCACCGGTGCCCCCCTAAACATACCTGCATTGTGTGGCAGGCACAGCATGGTGCCGCCTGCCACAGGGTGCAGGCATGTTTACAAACATGCCTCTTAGCATTGAGGCTTGTGCTGCGGCCCTTTTCCGGGCCGCAGCACAAGCCTCAATGCTAAGAGGCATGTTTCCGACCGTCTCCACGGCGGTCGGATCGTAATTTGGCGAGCAGGACCACCGACTACCTGTTGGCCGGTCCCCGCAACAATGGCAGTCGGACGCTCGTTTGACCGTCATCATAATCAGCCCCTCAGTATAGATTATCGGCTACTTCAATCTACAGATAGCCCTGTTCTATTTTCTTGCCATAACATTTGGAGGAAGTGGGCAGTGGTAGGGAAGGGGTCCAAAATATTTTGTTCTTTGGAGATTCGGGAGTGGCACCATAAACAAATACATTTCTGAAAACCTCTGTTCTAGATAGTTGATGGGGACTATATTTGAGTTACCTGGAAACATGGCCAAGAGGCGCTTTTGTGAGAGATAGTTATGGTCTGAAGTGTTCTCCTGCCTTCACTAGCAAGCAACGTACTATGCTGAGAACTGGTGATGCTATGTTATAAGCATTTGTAAAGCGCACCATGACCCATGAGGTTGTCCTGGCGCTGATGATATGTGATCATGACAGTTACCAACTGCGCTGCCAGTTATAATTTGCATAAAATGGAGTTAGTGTATGTGTTTTTCCATGGCTCTCCCCATCAGTGCATTGCAATTCCCTATGCGGTAGCAATAATGACCCCAACTACTGTAGCTCGGAGGCAATCTGAAAAAAAAGGTCAAATCAGGCGTTGGGAGTTCAACGGGATATAATTAAGAAAACAAATAACAGTACAGGTGTGACTGTCTACCGTCATTAAAGAGGCTTAGCCTTATTGACAACTCAAACAGAAGTTCTGGAATGGTGATTTACTGGAACAAATCTTAGGTACTCTGTCATTTGCTGGCGAAAGCCATTAATAGATGCTAGTTAGGTTTCCTTTAATCTACCCAGTTTTTTGTCTTCGGTTTTAAATTTCACAGAGTTTGGATTAGTTGAGAATTTATACGCCACTTGAGGATTCGTGCTTACTCTGTAGGGTAACTGATTGAGTAGTTCCACATCAATATCAACACAGAACAGTAAGCAAGAGTGTCCAGAAAACTGCATATCCAGGTAATGCAAAATTTTACAAAATCCGCTTCGCTCTATTGTTAGTAATCTCAATATTTGGTATGATAATTCATTGTGGTGTGTAACGGGACTTCTTTTTTAATTATTATAATACATTTTCCTCTTAATCTGGTGAAGGTCTTTAATTACCTCAGAATTATATTTCTGAATTTGCTTAAGAATGCCATTAAAAATAATAAAAATGTTACTACAGCTGCAGGTCTAGCAACCTGAATAATCTACTCGACCCAACTGTAATGAACTCCACCCGTAAACCGGTCTCAAATTGTGTGATCCTAGACAAATATTATATTTTATGTAGCCGCCTTGTTCTTCATTATCACATATGAGAGCACCTTAAAATATGCGAGTTCAGCATATATGCTGTACAAAATAAAAAAAAGTTTTTATTTAATAGAATAAACATTTGCTCCATGTATAATAAGAATCTGTTCCACATATTGGGTACACATGACCCCGGACTTGCATTTTAGTTCATTAATAGCATTGTCATCAGGGCGGGGGCAGGAATGTTTCTCAGTTCAGGTTTAAAAACTCACTTTTAATAAATACATTACTAAATCATGATGTGGTAGTGCACGCTCATATACAGACAGTATCTCAGAAAATGGGAAACCCAATAAACCCTTGGTGGCTTGGGCAGTTTAATATAAGCAAGTAAGTGCGCCTACAAAGGATTTGTTCAAATATGAATTCGTAACAGTTGATAAATACAATTTAGGCAAGCTCTCTCAGAGTAATTCACAATTGGATTGCTCAAAAACCGATTCAGATAATTTACCAATGAGTAAATCATACAAATAAAATTGGAAGAGACACGGGTGTATATATTCAAAAACTGATTTTGTATTGAATAAAAAGTTCTTAGTTATAAAGGGTACATAATCAAAAACAACACAATGTAGCCAGAAGTAACAAATGTATAAAAGTTAAAATGTCCTTCATAGTTACAATTGTGGACACCTTTTTCACAAAAAAGCTTTTAAGGCAATCTGAAGAGTTTACACAAAGCAAACATTGCCTACAGTACAATTAAATGAGAAATAGGTGTAATAGTCTACGTTTCGTCCTACCGAAACGTCGACTATTACACCTATTTCTCATTTAATTGTACTGTAGGCAATGTTTGCTTTGTGTAAAATCTTCAAACTGCCTTAAAAGCTTTTCTGTGAAAAAGGTGTCCAGAAGACAAACTGACTTTTGACCCATCTCTGAATGCAGAGCAAATGTGACAAGACAAAAACAAGATTTAAAGACATCTTTATTGCTGTGGTTGAACAGAACACCTGTTATTTGTCAGCTAGCCAGAACGGGTCAGTAGGCCCTAAAAAATGCTTGCACTGATAAAATCTGGCACGCCATAGTGAGTGGGCGAGTAAATTTCTTGAGACCTGCTTTAGTGTGTTCTAAAACACACTTTTTTGACAGAAAGCACCACTATAAACAGGGTTCTGGTCCACAACTATCTTTTCAAATGGTGCTAGTCACAGAACTCGGAGCCTCACAGATAGCCGAAATGCCAAAGAACAAAAACTGTTTAATTATCATCTGAATAGCAACCGGTCAGTAGAAAAGACTAAGCAATGCTCTGTTAATTCACTCACAAGCCAGGTGGAGGACTCGCAATCATCTACAAGGAATCCATCAAATGCTTATCATTCACGGAGAACGCCACCCCATTCATGGAACATCTACAGTTCAAGCTGCAAATCTCTGAAAACTGCACCTTGAACGGGACCTTTGCCTACCATCCACCGGCACCATAAGATACCTCCAGCAGCCTCACCACCGACTCCATAGCCCCACTCACCACCGACTCCATAGCCCCACTCACCACCGACTCCATAGCCCCACTCACCACCGACTCCATAGCCCCACTCACCACCGACTCCATAGCCCCACTCACCACCGACTCCATAGCCCCACTCACCACCGACTCCATAGCCCCACTCACCACCGACTTCATAGCCCCACTCACCACCGACTTCATAGCCTACATACTCTTCGGCGACCTCAAATTCTGGAAGACAGATCTGATTCCTGCTCCACAGCCCCCCTCGAAAGACTGGGCAAAATCGGACTGACCCAGCTTGTCTCAGAACCAACACACACCACAACACACACTGGACCCCATCTTACCACCAGCAACAACAAATACACTGCCACCTCTCCGCTCACATGAACGGACCACTCCATCATCCACTTCAAAATCAACACACCGGTGTGCCAGTAAACACAGCAGCAAGGAGTTATTCTCAATTGTCAAAGACTTCACCACACACTCCGACTCTGTCAGCATCACCCCCTCCCAAGAACTCTGTGACAACCTATCAACCTTTCTTCCATAGCGAAATCGCAAACATCTACAGTAACTTTGTACACCAACCTGACCCCAGCAAACTTAACGTCAACCTACCAATCACCAACCAAGAGGGCCACCTGACAGAATGGACAACCCTCACCAGTGAGGACACAGCAACAATCATGCAAGCCATTCATTCAAGGTCCCCAACAGATCCATGCCCCCACCACATCTACAACCTGGATGCACCTCTAATCAGCACCGTCCTCACATACATCAACACCTCCATTACGTCTGCCATTTTCCCGGATGAATGGAAACTTGCAGAAATCAAAGCCCTCCTCAAGAGGCCCACAGCTGACCTGAATCAACTGAGCAACATCCGACCCATCTCCTTGCTCCCCTATGTAGCCAAAATGATTGAGAAGGCTGTTAAAAAGCAACTCTCAACCTACCTTTCACCTCACCATCTCATAGACAACACCCAATCAGGATTCAGAAAGAACCACAGCACTGAAAGAGCACTCATTGTAGCTGCCGACAACATCCAGACCATCCTAGACTGAGGAGAAACAGCAGCCCTCATCCAGCTCAACCTCTCGGCTGCTTTTGACACAGTCTCCCACAAAACTCATCAGAAGACTCATTGAAATCGGCATATAAGGATCTGCGCTCAACTGTATCTGCTCCTTCCTCATGGGAAAATCCAAAGTAAGATTACCACCCTTAATGTCAGAGACTAAGAACCTGATCTGCTGTGTCCCCCAGGGATCTTCCCTCTGCCCCATCCTGTTCAACATCTACATGACACCACTCGTCAACATCAGAACCCAAAATACCGCCATCATCTCCTACGCCAACGACACCCAACTCCTCCACTCACTGATGGACAAGACAATAACGACCAGAACAAACTTCACCAACTGCATGACCACGGTAGCAGAGTGGATGAGGACCAACTGCTTGAAGCTACGGCAAAACAGAAGTACTGGTCTTCGGAAATAAGACTTCCCCATTGCACTCCACATGCTGGTCATTGGAGCTAGGACCAACACCCACTGACCACGCAAAAATTCTGGGGATCCTCCTAGACAACAAACTCAACATGACGGCACAGATCAACGAAGTTAGCACCTCCTGCTTCCACATCAAATGCATGCTACGAAAAATCTTCAAGTGGCTGACACAGACCACCAGGAGTACCGTCACACAAGCACTCATCACAAGCGGGCTCGACTACGGCAACGTACTCTAAACCAAAATCCAAGCAGCTCCTACACAGAACCTAGATCATCCAGAACACCGCTGCAAGGGACACACACTCAACCTCCCACGCCACACCCACATCTCACCACACCTAAAAGTGTTTCACTGACTTCCCATTCACAAGTGCTGCCAATTCAAACTTTTCACGCACAACACTGGACCAGCAAACCTGAACAGTCACACTTCCACCAGCCAGCCACACCTACCCTCTGCCTCACACTCACTCCACAAATCCCCCGCATTCACATAAGCAGAGCAGGAGGCCGCTCATTCTCCTAAATCGCAACAAAAACATGGAACGACCTCCCTCAACACATCACCCCCTCTTGCTAACTTATTGAGTTCTAAGCTGAAGACCCTAGCTCTTCGAATAGCTCCGCAGGTATTACACACTTACACTCCTGCTCAAGCGCGCTAGGATACCCTCACAGGTGATTAGTGTGCCATACAAATCACCATAATACAACAAAAGAAGCGTTGCCACATTAGTCTTAAAATGCTTATTTTTTGTACACAGAACCAAAAGAACAACAAAATATAAAATGTATTGGTACCTACTTCACTAACAGCCACAGCTCATTGTAGCTGGTAGCTGTATGACAGAGCTGAAAAAGCTCTAGATGGCCCAGTCTGATAGTCATGTCCAAGGACTTAACTTCTGGGAGTTTTCCAAGACCACATTTCTTTCCCAAATACTATATATGGACAAACACTGTTTTCTCATTCATCAATAATATGTGGTCACTGACATATTCAACATGTACACCTAGTTACTGCATTGCAATTCAAAGATGGGGTGGTCTTACTTTGTAGGACAATTCGGATTAAATTAATTAAGGTCTTCCTATGGATATCATACATATCAATTTCACAATGGTCTTTCTGGTTCTCTCACAGGTAACTGAGTAAAAACGTATTGTAGACCCATATTTCCTAGCTGAAGCAAATAGTATGTGCCTACACTCCGCTTTACAATGTGCAGGTAGCAGTTCTAAATTCTGGCCAGATAGATGAGAATAGTGTTCCCGGTGACAACCCATATCATTGTCCTCCACCGTAATTTTCTCTTCAATAACATCTAATCTGCTCAAGAAAGTACTATTTGAGCCCCACTATCCCCTCCATAAGATGCCTCTTGATTTATCACAAATTCTGGTCACTGGTACCTGCAGGTCTGCACCATAAAAGTGGTAAAATCTCAACAGCTTTCAAATAATCTGCATCTTTAGTCTTGGCGTATGAGAGTAGATATCGGTAATTAGCAGCACTCGCCCATAGGCATCAAGATGCTAGCACAGCCTGAGAACAGAAGTAACCACCACTGAAATCATAACCAAACAACTAGATCTTTAAGGCCTTTCAAAAAGACTGAACATTTTTCTCAAGTCTAAGAGAGACCAGCAGAGCGTTCCACATAGTGAGAGCAGGCCCCGTAAAAGACTGGCCTACTGCTCTTGTTGTAGCAAAGGAAGGAACCATTAATAAAAGGAAACTTGCAAGACTGAAGAGAGCGAGATCAACTCTAATTAGTAAGTGATTTATGAAAAACAAGGACTCATGTCTAGACTACGCTTTGTAATAGTAGCATAGGCCTTTAAATTGTATGCGCTTTTCAATTGGAAGACAAGGTAGCGTTCACAGAGCTTCCAATACCCATCAAATTTGCAGAGGTTAAAAACTAACTTAGCACCAGATTTAGTACAATTTGGAGCCTTAAAAGCAACTGTGAGAGACCTAAATAACCAGCAGTTGCACAATGCAGCTGTGAACAGATGGTAGAGTTAGACAATAGAGCTTTAATGTGAATTAGAAGGAAAAATGTTCTTTAAAATTCTAATCTGAAAAATCAGGATTAAAATACAGCCTAAACATGTGCAGCAAGAATATGATCTTTATCAATCAAAAACCTAAACTCATTACTTTACGTGCCAGAACTGGTGGGCAGGCATTGGTGGGTAAAATAAATGGACATCAGGGATTATTTCTGCCTACCAATAAAACTTCAGTCTGAAGTTGGACTAATCAAGTGATTGGTCCAGGAGCATAATTTCTTATCTCGTCATACTCGCTTATATTTAGGGATCGCCTCTAGGGGATTAGTTCTTATTCTCCAATTACATTGTGACTGCCTAACTTAAGTTGTCTGCATTTTATCTTTTAGATTGGTTTTTAGTTTTTTTTGTTTTTGTTTTTTTTAGACAGAGGGCTTGAGCTAAATGTTAGCAAAACCAAGTTTATGACGCTCAACACATAAAGCAGTGAAAACGTCCATCACAGCACAGAATGCCCTGCTTGAGCAAGTACAAAACTTTGTTTATCTAGGAGTGAGAGTGTCTCAAAAATGTAGTTGGATGCCACACAAGTAAATCTGTACTTAAGTTGCAGCAGAAAACCGGGGCTGTCCTTAAACTAGTAAAAAAAGATTACATCTAGAACCCTAACTCCTGCAGTTGAAATCTACAAATGTCAAAGCTAAAGGTTTGGCCCTCTATAGTTCAGAATTGTGGGGACATACTAAAGGATCAGAGATCATCATGGTGGAAAACAGTTTTTTTTAGGTCCGTCTTAAACCTGCCACAGAGCACCGCCCCGCCTGCCTTTGCTAGTGGATCATTGAGTGTACCTGATCTTTCACCCTGAGGCTAAGACCGTTGCTTTATTGGCATAGGCTATGGTCCACTGAGGAGCTAAAAGCGTACAGGAGCTAAAGGAGTTTAGATCCCGGAGGACATAAAAAAATCCCATGGTTAGCCTTTATTAAGAGTATGCCTTACAATCTAGATCTGCACTCTCTTTGGGTCTCCCCTGAGGAAGCCTGCTCAATATCAAAACAGATGATTAAAGAAAGGCTGAAGGAGCACCTGTGTAGAGAGGAACTAGCAAGGTGGGTAAGATAACCAATAGATTTCTAGATCATAAAAATATTCCTGTATTCAAGCCATCTTTTGATTCTATCTATGGTCTTTTACCCAAGTAGCTGTATCTAAAATTTAGATATGGGATCTCACCAACCCTTATTTTTACTGCTAACTGGGGAAGTACAGCTAGCACTTTATGTCTATCATGCACGCAGGAGCCTGAAATGGTGCACCATCTTTTTCTTTTGTGGGGCGTACTTAGTACCTTGCAAGAAATGGATAAAACCTGTGTGCCAGTGGCTAGGCTGCAGACAGCATGAAATTACACTCAGAATCTTGAGCTGATACTAGAGAGATGATTGTCATCGGTGTTGGGACGGGAAGTCTTCTGCATGTCTCTGGAGAGAGTGCTTCCCCTGCCTTATGCTAATTTCCAGGCAAGTCACTCAAAAGCTACTGTATGGTTTCTAGATCCCTACCTCAGTGAGCATGACAATCATACATGTCCACTGAGGGTTTCCCGGTTTACCTGGATTGAGACCCTAGAGCTTGGCTCTGCGGTCGAGGGGGCATGCCTAGTGCCTCCCTATTTTTCAGAGAGTGGCTACTGCCCTCTCTACCCAGACTGTGGTAGACTGACAGTGGTGGCAGCAATAAATCTAGTCAGGAGGGGTGAGTCACTAGCCACCCTCCTGATCAATTCTGTGCAGTCTATCCCTTGCCTGGGGTCCTGTTACCTTTGTCTACCTGACGTGTGTTTGAGAGCCAGTGGGTGTACTGGGGAAGAATGGTGAGTTGAGCCATTGTGTGGTCATAAGTTATTCTGTGCATGCTTTGGTCAGGCATTGAACACGCCATGAATGGTTTGCGATTGGAGGTGTAATCAGGAGGTAAAAGTAGCAGACCCTCTGATTGGATCAGCCTATCAATCGGAGATGATAAAAGTCTGGCCTGAGTGGTCAGCTGTTATTCAAGACTGGTCTGTGACTGAAGAGGCGGCCACAAAAGGTCTGTCAAAAGGAAGCCAGCCGAGACCCGCGGTGTGAAGGCAAGATAAAGACCCTTGCTCACTGCGTCTGGAATTTGGAGAGCTGGTGTGGAAAGGAAGCTTGCAGCACATCAAGGGAGCTGGTGTGGAAAGGAAGCTTGCAGCACATCAAGGGAGCCAGAGAAGGGGAAGCTGGATCGTGCTTGGAGGTGAGATCGCTTTCCCTAAACTCCTCCCCTGCGCTGAGGGAGCCTGTACAAGCAGTGGTTGGGGAATAGAGGCCAGTGAAAGAGGCCCCCGCCTTTCTTTTTGTGATATCTGGGGGTATCACGGTGAACTGGCACTCTGTCCAGCCACTACCCTCCTACTAGTTTACTGGACTAGTGGCACTCCAGTAAATCAGGACATCAAGCACCTGTGATCAGATCCCTTTCGCAACTAGAGCAGTGTCCTCACTCAGGACGGGAGGGCACTTCTGTTGCTTTGGGTGGGGGTTATGGGGCTGATCAAGAACCTTCGACTTCACATCATATGCTGAAACTATAGCCTTTCAATCCAAAGATTGGTAACAAGGCTCTAACGAATGAGTGCAACCCTGTGCAACATGGTCTGTAATATGCAATGCTAATTGTGTGTTTTCATATCAACTGTGTTTTTATAGTGCTTGGCGTCTAGGCGCTATAATACTGTTTGGGGTCAGAACTCTGGCCCAGAGGGTTGTAGAGACATCTGTTTTTCACGGGTTATCCTAGTTTTATGTGTGCTATAATTCTCGTGTGCATTTAAGTACTTTTCTTTTATAAAACGTAAAGCACTGACTGGACATTGATTTTTTGTCAGCTGGTAGTACGGTGTGCACTGTATTCTGAATGTCTAACCCCTCCTCACCTCCTTGAGTAAGCCTTAGACTCTGTCTCGCTACCCTGAGAGAGTCAAGTGCTGGAGAGGAGAACTTGGTTATCCAGTTTTGGGTCCACTAGTACTGAGGCCCCAGGACACCAGTGGGGAACACTTCAGTTGATGCGATTGGAGCGCAGTAACCCCAGAGTGCCCTGGAAGCCGGGTCTAACAATCGGCGTTGCCAAATGTTTACATGCGCAATGGCAAATACGCAAATGCTTTATTGCAAGAGTTGCAAGATATCCATCAAGTAGTAACCAGCCTGCCGCCATTTTAACAATAAATTACCATTGCGTGTGTGAAATTGTTCTGCTATTAGTTGTATATTACACTGGAACATACTTTGTTTTACACTTAATGAAGATCAGGCTCCTAGAGTATAATTCTTCTGGATGTTTTATGTATTTTATTGATTTGCTCTACAGCATTTTATTATAGATTTTAACCGATCTAATACAGATTTAATATTTGATTGATTCTACTTTTTAATCGCCGTCCATTTTTACAGTAGCATGGAGGTTTTCTTTTTTTATCACTTACGAATGCTTAAGACATATTTGCTATTTAAAACTGTGAAATTTATGAGATTGTCAGCATGCATGTATTAGTTTTAACTGTTTTATGGATCAAGAATCCGAAATAAACAGATTTGGAAAAAACTATACATACACCAGACCCTCATGTCACTGATAGCATTTTTAAAACATTTAGGGTTTTTCAATAGGCTCTCACAGCATTAGGCATGTGCTCTGGGAACAGTGCTAATGCTTTCTCCCAGGCGTAGGCAGAGCCCAGCTCACCAGAGTGGAGGTCTTCCGTCTCTCAAAGAAGCGAGGAATTACAAACTTGCACAGGCCTTTAAAGTAATGTTCATTTAATGGTGATATTTTTGTGCACAACCATTACAAAAAACTGCTGTGAATGGCACTGCCTCCATGCTGGTTCCTTAAACACAGTCCCTGTTAGGCAGAGCCTGAGGTGGCAATGCCTTTATAAAGAATAGGTGCTATTTATTCTGTGAAGGTTAATGATGTGCCATGATGAATTCTACCACCAACAACCTCGTGGTCTGGTTAGCACTAACGCAAATTGTTCTAGAAGACAGTGCAGTTTTAACTGTTTACTATCAGTTCACAGTAATTGCCAAAAGAAATTTGGTGCTGGTTCTCAATAAGTAAACAAGGTGGTCACAAACTGCCCTGCTAATTGCTTGGCTGGCCCGTCTCTAGGACTCTGTGTAATCTGGTTCCCAGCTAGCAATCAAGCTAACAGTACTATATGGGTGTTTCCTAGCAGGTGAATGTATTAACAACAATTATTTAAAACGTTTTTTTTCTAGTTTTGCTACATATCACAGCAAAATAACATAACATGTATTTGCAAAGCGCACGTTCACCCGTAGGCCTCTTGGCGCTGAATAACAGATGTTTATTGTTACCCAACTCAATGGTACATTTTATCGGCCTCAGAAGGATGAAAGGCTGAGTGGACCCACCGAGATTTGAACCTGTGACCATGAGATCGAACACAGGCCCCTACAGTGGATGCATTAGTCCACTAAGCCATCAGACCCGGCTTAGGATAGGATTCTTACTAGTGCAAGGAAAGGGTACTCTTGGCTATGAATTACTGAGACCAGAACACACAGTTTAAACACACAATCATCACAAAAAGGACAAACAAGTAAAGAAAAGAGCATTGGCAAAGCAAAATATTGGACCACTAGCTCTGGCACTGAACAACACTTCTTCTAATGCAGATGTGCACCTGATCATGCAACTGCAATTACCTTCGCTGACCTACTGCCCAATGCTGTATGTTCTGGTGGATTTTTTAATTATGATTTTTTTTTTTATTACAGGAGGCTCATAAGATACTAAACATGTCTCAAGGTCAGACCTAAAAACCAATACACAAGCAAATAAAATGTGGTGTCAGCAATTAAATAAAATTAGGAATATACACCGGGTCTCAATTACAAGTTACATGTCATGTTGCATCTGCACTCTAACAAAAGAAACACTCAATGGCCCATTCCTAAAACCTAATAGGACCACAAATCAGACATTGTAACTGTCCAGAAAAGGTCATGACCTTGATGGACAACCCATCCAAGCAATGAAAAAACATGAAACCCAATGGATGAAGGGTGTTGAAATTGATAGCAGCCACTAATCCTACCACGGCTGCTAATAAAAATAAATTTTAAAAAAGTATCTCAGAGTTCAGAAATAAACATTTTCTACATTGTGACAAAAACCCTTTTGGTGACTGGACATTACAAAAAGACACTAATCAATGATGGCCACATCACCCAACCAAAACTAGTGGATAGTTATGTTAGAAAAACACAAAGTTTCAATATGGCAATGGCTCCCCACCGCAAATGTAATGATGGTCCAAGTTTCAAAGTGGTGTCTGACCCAGTGCTTAAGGCTTGAGCTAAGAAGTCAGGGGTATTGGCAGGTTTTATCTGAAGCAAAAGCTGAAACCGTAGTGCCAGGCACTCAGCTGCCAGGCGGCATTAGGCAGTCCAGAAATGCTTTCTCATTCAATCACAAGGCATGGATTGAGAATCACAGCTTAGCAACAAGAGCACAAATAAAGGCTGGGTCTCAGGAAACTGGAAATTCCACTGCATTGTTCATGCAACTCACAGGTAGGAGGTGAAAGATGACACAGGGGAAGTTGTGGCACAACGTCAGTGAGCTCACCGATCCTGGGCAGCAGAGAGGGTGAGAGAAAGGAGGAACTTGTTTCATACAATGAGTGGATTTACAAATTCAACAAGGGGACTAGGGAATTTGTAACACACAACTCGTGGGGGGGCGGGGTGGGCAAAGGAAGCCTGCACCACCACCAGCTAACTTGAAGATCGCAAAAAAACAAATACAAGTGCACCTGTGATCCCCGAGGTACCGGTTTAAAGGACAGACGAGGGCAACTTATGAGGCGCAATCACTGAATAAGTGCTAAAGAGAAAGCCAGGAAAACTTGCAACATGCGGTGTTCTAAATTAGCACTTTGGTTAAAGTAAAACAAAAGTCTACAAGGTGACTAAAAATCAAAACAAACTTCAACCATACACAATATTTCATAACCCACTAATTAAAATTGGCGTAGTAGCTAAGGGCAGTCACAAGTGAGAATTTGTTTACTACATCAGAAGGTGGAAACTACCATCTTGCCGGTAACACCGGATTTTCTTGTATTGTTTCTGAAGTCGGCCACCAGTTATTACCCTGTCCCAGAAACCGAATCTGCATTCAGCAAAGCTGCTCCTCTTTTCACGTCTTGTCTGGCTAAGCTTGACATCAGAGATCAAAGTTTGAAAGTGCATGCTGCGAGGCACGCTCGCTCCACAGGGGCAGAGGATGTGCTTGCTGACAAATCCCTTTGAGTATTCAAAAACACTAAGAAAACGTGATGAATGGGTAACTAGCCTGACCCCTTTCAAACTTGCACCTCAGAACGGTTTTCAGGTTATTATGAACTTTTGATTCGCAACTGATCAGACGACGGGGGCAGAGAGGCCAGCCATACAATAAATCTGACTAGTTCGGAGCAAGCTCGCTCATCAGGAATGCTGACAACTCGGAGTTTAACCTTGAAGTTGGAGCAGAAACTGGGCAGGCTACAAGCATTCCAGCCAAACCAGCAGGCCACGATAGATGTCTAACCTAATTATGTGATCATCACCACAGAGGGGTTTTGGCTCTGTCCATGTTGGGAGCCAGTAATACATGTATTGATTGAGCAGAAGGTGTGTGCTTCGACACAAAAAAACGTGCTTGCCCTCCAGCAGAGGATCATTTTATTTGTTCAGCTGCTTAAGCATGAACTTTCAGGGGCATACATGTGACACTGGAATGTGTGAGCGCTAATTTTCTGTAAAATAAAAACAACACGCTATTTGAGTTACTGCTAATACTGAAACGTATTTACATTGTCTTCCATCTTGTTTAAATGTCATCTTGTGCCACATAATATTATCGTTGATTCCGTTACTGAAATAAACTTTAATAGAGTAACACAAGACAGCACAATTAGTTCTCAAAGAACGCTTCCTCAATGTAATAGGTCAAGGACGAATCTTGCTCATCCTAGTTCTGTTAACATTGTATCAAATAAACTGTATAACCAAGACTTTGAGAATGATCGAACCATAATGTATTAATGGTGGGAACATCTTTGAATCTTTTCTATGTAGACATGTTTCCTTTAGACTGCTTCCTATTTTGTTAAACTTAATGAATCGGGTGTTCCCACCAAATGCATGAACCCAATTGTTGAAAGCCCTATATATAAGAGTGTGCATTTCTCTCACAACTGGCAGAGACCCCTACTCCCCTTCTTAGAAGGCGATTCAATGCTGGGTTTCATACTGAACTGTACGGAGTTCATTTACTTGAGATTTATATGCTATGCTGCTATTTAATGATGCTAAAAGAATAGATGGACGGAATGCTGATCAATGCAAACATTCACCCTCAGTAACAGATCTGGGTTTAATCCATTGTTTTTTTGCTCACCACGCCTCCCCAGTTTGGACCAAGCCATAAGTAAATCAGTCGTCACCCTGCTCCTCATGGGAACAGTCCAGCCCAATCTGCCAGGAGGGTCCTCCCTAGACCGGAAACATGCATCCTGGGACCAGTTTTGATGTGCCACCCCTCATCAGCCAGGCTAGCTTGAATTCAGTGGCACAGTGTGAGCACGGGACCCACGTCTGGGTATACCCTTCCCACTTAGGGCAACAAAAGCAAAAAGAACAAAATGATGGACGGAATGCTGAACAATGCAAACATTCACCCCAGTTACAGATCTGGGTTTAATCCATTGTTTTTTTGCTCGCCATGCTACCTCATGCTACCTCAGTTTGGAATGGCGTGGGGAGCAAAAAAACTATTGATTTAGGCCCAGGTCTCTGTACTGGGGGTGAATGTTTGACATTGCTCAGCATTCCGTCCATCAATTGTTGTTGGTTTTTTTGGATTTGTCACCCTGAGTGAGACGGGTATGCCCAGACATGGGTCCTGTGCTCGCCATGGCACTGGAGTCAAGCTAGCCTGGCTGATCAGTGGTGATACCCCAAAACCTGTCCCAGGATGCTTGCTTCTGGTCCAGGAAGGACCTGGCCTGGCATTTCGGGCTGGACTGTTCCCATGGGGAGCAGGGTCAAGACTGATTTGAATATGACTGGGTCCAAACTAGAATGGCGTGGTGAGCAAAAAAACGAAGGCTTTAGGTCCAGATCTCTGTACTTGGGTGAATGTTTGACATTGTTCAGCATTCCGTCCATCAATTGTTCTTTTTGCAATTGTCACCCCGAGAGGGATGGTTATACACAGATGTGGGTCCAGTGCTCAACATGCTACTGGAGTCAAGCTAGCCTGGCTGATGAGGGGGTGATACCCCAAAACCGGCCCCAGGATGCTTGTTTCCAGTCCAGGGAGGACCTGGCCCGGCAGTTCGGGCTGGACTGATTTGCATATGGCTGGGTCCAAACTGGAATGGCGTGGTGAGCAAAAAACGAAGGCTTTAGGTCCAGATCTTTGTACTGGGGTGAATGTTTGACATTGTTCAGCATTCCGTCCATTAATTATTCTGTTTGCTATTTACTGATGGCAAATTTTCTATTTTTACTTAAATACTAGCATAAAGCATTCAAAAAGATCCTTTGTCTGTCATTCTTATGAGAATGTTTGAGAAGTGTTATGTGGGCACGATTAGATTTGAAATGTGACAGTTCCATTCAGGGAGCACCAAAAACTGAGCTACAGGGACAACACTTCTCCGAAGATTGACACTGCTGCTCTGAAATTGTATGGCTTTAATTAGTAATCTTGTAAGGGCTCGAGCACCGATAAATGCTATTAAAATGTCTTATATAACTAGATAATTTATGTTGCTGTTCTCTGGCACACAGGTGGGAGGAGGGCAATCATTAACCTACAATGATTTTTAGTTTCGCTTGACAGTGCAACAGTCACCTAATCTTTTAACCTACGCCCTTATTCAACAGTTGTTTCCACACAAATACATATCGATTCCCATGCTAATTACTAGTAATGCTTCACATTACCATACAATAATCTTTTAAAGCCAGACCTATTGGCATTACCAATGCACATTTACACATGGGGAATGAGCAAAACAAGTAGGAAGCAAGAGTATTTTGAAAAAAAGGCATGAAGATGCACTTGCACTCAAACACCTCCCACAAAGTAACTATTGTGCATCTAGAACTTCGTTAATCAAAAAGCAGAAACCCTCTGTAAGCACTTTTTGAAAGGGTGTATCAAGGGCCAATCCAGAATCCTCTCTTTGATAGATGCACCAAGTTGAGAGTCCCAGGTGACCCAAGTCAGTGGTCTTCTGATAAAATCTCATAGATCATTAAAGGCAGAACGGCCATAAACGGTGAGTCTAGGCAATTACCCTTTTCAAAGAACAGAGCGAGATGGAAAGAAAGAAGACATGGGCAGTTTTCAATTCAAACAGGAAAATGGTCCATTCTGGCCAAAAGTTGGAGAAGGATTTTTTAGCGGATTGGGAGGAAAGCCAAGTCAAATATCAACAGCCAACACATTCTCAGGAGTACACAGCACAGTCTATCCATTCAATGGAACACATGCAGAACCTCAGCTCAGGCACCATGCTATCCGCTGGGTGTCCACACTCTCCATGTAACTACCCCAATAATGCAATCAGTAACATTCAATGGTATTTTAGATATGAACCAGTCTCCAGGGCAACCCACATTATAAGAAGGAGAAGACAGAGTAAAAGGTCCACTCCATCATAAAAGAGGCATGAGAGTCTTCATGAATTCCAAAACCTGGAGGCTGAAAGTTTGTAAACACACTGGTTTGTGACAACAGAATACCAAATTTACAAAAACCAACGTCAGACCCAGAGCTACTCAGACAAGACTAGCACAATCAACATCACCAATTCCTAAACCAACACCAGTTGATCATGCAAAACCTCTAATACACCCACTTATACAAAGAAACCTAGGTTCTATAATTCAATCCTACGAACTACACTCTACAGCAGTCCCTAGGGGATTAAATTGGCTTAAACAATCGAATTCTCTGAAATCTCAGAGCTCCCTGCAGAAATGCTGTTCAACAAGGAGAAAGGTCAACAGAATGGAGAAACCAGATGGGAGTGAGATTTAGCCAAGGGGGAACTTTCTGAAACCAAACTTGTCAACATCCGAATTAAAGAAATTGAAATAGCTTTCCGAAAAACATGAAACCAAAATTATATCAAGGTCAGTCTGCAAGAACACTGTTAAATGCTGGAATAACTATAAACTATAGATTTCTAGCATTCCACCCTCTCTGCAAGAGACATAGGTTTGGTGTGGCGTATTGCTTGTCCCTATACATACCAATCCTATATTCCATTTACAAATTCCCTTCCCATTTCATCTATTGCAGTTTGAATGCCTGCCTTGCCCCACTAACACCAGCTACTCTTCTTTTATTTGTACCATTATCTTTAGTTTACACAAGAAAGCACAGGTAAACTGAAATTAAGTTGTCACTTTGTATATCAGGAGTCATTAGGTCGAGCCTAGACAGCGCTTGCGCTGTCTGGAAGATCTGTTGTATGTACTTTGTGGGCTCTGGAGATCAGCCCCAGGACTTGTCTGCTTCCACTTTTGCTTAGGGACTCGTTTTTTCTGTTCGACTGCCTCTATTTAACAGTCTTGATAAAAAATGACCAGCAGAGGTCAGTAAAATACCAGAATCACTTTAGCATTCCCTAGATTCCAGGCCATAGAAACTTGTCTTCCACGAGCATCCGTCGACAATAATATTTTTTTAAATCTTGTATTTTTAGTGATATGACCACTGAAGGCCCTGATTTTATATTAGAAACAGAGCCTTGGACAATACCATTTCCCGCTGATAGGCAGTATTTCTCTCCATGTGTTCCCATACCTGGCATGTTCCGCAGTTTGGTGCTTACTTTCCCTCCATGTTAGAGAACAGTAGATGTTTCAGCACCCAGGTTAATGTGCTGCATAGCTAAATACATATAAGGTCCCAAAGGGGAGAGGATGTAGCCTAACGGCTAAAGCGGTCGACCTCAATGCTGGGGAACCTGGTTCGAGTCTCGGCAACGACACTCAACATCCTGTGATTCTGGGCAAATCACTTAATCTCCCCGTGCCTAACAGAAAATGAATGTGTCCGTCTGTAACGTAACTGGTGCTCATGTAAAGCGCTTCGATACCCAATGTCTCGGGTCTAGTTTGTGCTTTTAAAACTCAAAAAAAAAAAAGAAAGGCGAGACCGATTGCATTGCAAATGCTTGTTTTTCAAATGTATTTACTTTTCTGTAGTGCTGCAGCCCGTAGGTAATATAAGAGGTAGATGTACGGGTGAGTGTGTATTGTGATATATATATAGATATATAGATATATATATATATATATATATATACACACACACACACACACACACACACACACACACACACTTAGGTGTTAGGTTCTTGTGGTTCGCGCCGTGTACAAATTCCAATACACCAGAATACACAAGGTAATGTAACTTTGCTCTGCAACTCCCCAGGGCAGCTTCACTGGCTTCTAACAAGCTGTCAACTGCCTTTTTCACTTGAACATCAATAGTTCCAATGTTGCGCATTTCACACGCAGAGCATTGGCAGAGAATAAAACATAACTTATGTCCCTATTTTATAATAACAATGATAAAGAAATAAATGATGAAACAGAGCAAAATCAAATAAAACAGATACAATGCCCAAATAAGATACCCACTACCAAAATTGCAATCCAACAAAACATAACCTTAAACTCATGTAAAATGCACATTAGGCCATAGTTACATACATATTTATATAGCACTAACACTAAACTGCTATGACACCACTACCACTATATAGTTTACACACAAACTCCTTTTACTTTCCACAAAATGTTATTTCTCTTTTCCTCTTCCTTTCATTTGTGCGTCCACATCAGGAGATCTTATTTCTCTTTTTTCCCCAAACACTTCATTTGCCCATCCTAATCCAGAAGCACCTTCTCCAGTTGTGTTGTCCCTACACACATCACCAACCTTTAACAATCAACTCTAATTCCATCTGGACCCATCACACAACTCCACATAGTTTCTTCCTGTTTTTTTGTTGTTTTTTTTTTTTTACAACCTTGGGTTCAGAAAATACAGATCTACTTTTTCTCTCACACCCTGGCAATTTGACTTTAACCTTTTGACCACAGGAAATGTTGAACTCCTACAATTTTCATCAAAATATCTTTATACGACAGTTGCCTTTTACACACTCTTATGCAATCCTCTTACACCAATATCTACATTCCCTACATTCTGATCCATAGAAACAACCAACTTAGGCTTCCTTTTCCTCAACAATTCAAACGGAGATAATCTTGTGGTACAATGTATACTGGTTCTGTATGCCCTCAACATTTGATTTACATGTTCAACTACATTTCTACCATTGGCCACGGCCATTTGAATGCTCTCCACTATTAACCCTTTCCACAAGGACTTTTGTCCTGGGATTGTATACTGCAGTTTTGCAATGACTAATATTCCTCTGACATAAATAGGCTTCCACATCTTGAGAACAAAATTGTGGATCATTGTACAATACAACCTCCTCTGGATAAACTTCACTAAAACAATTTCTCCATAGATTGTATAACTGATTTACTAGTCACCTCCATCATAAACTCAATTTCAAACCATTTGGAATAGTAGTCCATGACCACGACAAATCTATTACAGTGACCTATAATATCAATGGGCTCCATAATATCCATAGCCACCTTCAACCATGCACTAACTGGATAACTAACAAGTTGAAGAGGTTGCGCATTGGTTTTCAAAATCTTGTCACTAATCCCACATAATGAACATTCTTTAAAAACTTTCTCAATGTCCTTGTCCATGCCTGGCCACTAAAACAACTCCCTCAATCTAATTTTGGTCTTATTCCTTACTAGACTACCTTGGTGACCACAATCCACAATTCTTTTCCTCAATACAACAGGAGGAATACGTTTACCACCTCTTTTCACACTCCACTCATCTACACTCAATTCTTTCCTGCCCATCTTTTATGCCCGCCATATCAGATGGCCAACCTTCCTTAACACACTTACTCAAACTCAATTTGGTATCTCCCTTTACAGCATCCAACCATTGAATCGTGGTAATTGTCTCCTCATCAAAACACAGCTGTAACCCAAACAAACTCCTGCAAATCATCACCCAAATGTTTACATGCCAACAACAATACTTTGTTCCTGGATAATTCATCTACTAAAACACTCCTTGAACCTGGAATATATTGCATTACAAAATTATACTGCTCCAAGATTGCTACCCACCTAGCAATCCTTTGCGACATTATGCAAGATCTCTTTGTAGAAAATACATTGATTAAAGTCTTATGGTCAGTTCTGACCACAAAAGGTATGCCCCATACGAAAGTTCTATAATGTCTGACAGCCCAAAGAACGCTAAGTCTTCCCTTTCAATTACAGAATAACGTTGTTCTAATTCTGATAACATACATGAGGCATATGCTATTACAACAGTTCTGTGTTTGTGTCAGAACTGCTCCTTAACCATATGCACTGGCATCAGTAGAAATCAGTAGTGTAGGCTGTGTTAAAACTACTCAAATGGGGTGCATTGGCAATTTCCAATTTGATGGCGTCAAACTCTTTGACACATTTTGCACCACTCAAATTTACTGGATTTTAATTAAACCCCTCAAACTTATTTTTATCAGCAAAATTTTCCTCAAATTTGGTGTAAAACTCAATTACCCCCAAAAACGATTTCAAGTCATCTTTATTACCCGGCACCAGTGTTGATAATGCTGCTTACCAACTTCTCACGAGGTCTAACATCCTTAACATCAATAGTAATTCCTATATAAGTCACACTACTGACCTTCAGCCTGCATTTCTCCACTTTCACTGTAAGACCACTACTCCGTAACCTTTCCATAACATTATTTAACTTGATGTCATGATCTTTTTCATCATTACCACATATCAAGATATCGTCTTGAAAATAACATACTGGCCAGTCAGTTCAAATAACTTTATTCGGTCTAGTTAGACCATAAAAGTATAAAAACAAATCACAAAGCATATATAAAAACACATCAGTGTACAGTGATCTAATAATAACTAACCGTTAAAAGTCCATAACACATCACATAAGAACAGTGGCCATCTGCTTAATGGCACGTTCAATGTATACAGCAGCAAAAATACAGATCTTAATGGTAGCAGAGTAGTGAAAGCCTCTCTGCAGTAGCAAATATTTGCCTCCCCGAGAATGGGCATTAGATAATGTTTCTTCAACGGCAAGAAAAATTTACAAAAAAACATAACACGCCAGTCAAATCCCTAAACATTTTCTGCATCAGCCTCTGAAATACCGAGGACACGGAGTCTAGACAAAAGTATCCGCTTAAATAGATATGCACCAAAAGGTGTAATGAAAGATGTTAGATATCTGGAGTCAGTATACAATTCAATCTGATGATAAGCAGACTATAAATCTACCGCTGAAAACCATTTATTTTTCCCAATAGTTGCAATCATCTCATTAATTTTATGTAATGGATATCTATCAATCCATATAGCATCATTTAAATCCCGCAAATCAATACAACAATGGGTGCCAACCACTCATGTGATTCAACTTCCTCAAATGTCAAACTCCATGAATTTCTTAATCTCAGATTTGACATCTTCCCTCACAGCCAATGGCAGACTTCGCAATTTGTGAACCTATGTTTGCCCCCTACCCCCCACAACATAATATAATCTGATGTTTAAACCCTTTCAATTTCCCCAATTTGCCAGAAAACACTTCTGGGAATGCTTGCACAACATATTCTTCTTGCATAGTGGCACTTACAAGAATTACCTGTTTGTAAGCACCAGGATGCAATTGCATGCCCATGGAAGTTTGATAAATAAGTCCAAACAAGGGTGCACCTTTTTTAGCAACACACTCTCTACCTGACATTTTCTTGTTACTACACAAAATTTCGGAAATAAAGAAATACTTATAACTCCACACATTCACCAGTATATCACTTCAATTTGACATCTGGTTCGCACATATATCTATTGGTCTTTAAAAGCTGCACATTTTCCAAAATCATCTTCAGAAATGATGGTATACCTAGTTCACGAGTCCACAAAAGGATTGTCATCAATCTCGATCACACACTTAGGATCTCTCACACCCAGTCACCTTTCTTCATCATAGCCTATGCCCAATGATACCCGCTATTAAATTCTTCGTCAGCTACACACAAAATCTGAACACCCCACCCATCATCATCCACCATGTAGTCATAACTTCCATCATTCACAACCCCTACATATTTAAAGAACGTGCTTTTACACACACGTGCATAATGACCCAATTTGTTTACACTTTAAACAAGTTACATTTATTGCAGGGCACGACTTATCATTCGTTCATTGGTTTATGCTGCCACACCTCACTTTTGCACTCCCCAGCACAACTTTGTTTCCCATTGTTTTTGTCGATCTCTTTACTATACTGCTTTTCTACTTTCGATTTGCCTTTGACCACACGGATTTGTTACCCTTCTTGGCCTCTCTCATCCTTTACTTTATCCTCATTCAGAGCTCGGACGCATTTTTTTTTGTCAACTCTTCGCCTATATCAATTCCAGAGCCTCTAATAATGTAGGATATCGAGCACTCCACAATTTATTTTATTTGCTGAATTAGACGTGTGCATCATTAGTTGATCAAGAATATATTCATCTTGACTACTTGTATATGCACACTTCACCATTAATGCCCTCAACCCTGTCACAAACGAATCAATTTTTATATCACTTGCCTAAACACAAGAGAAAAACTTGTAACGTTCCAAAATAACAGTTTTGCTACCAAAGGGCAAATACAGCCGTTCCCTAGTTTCAGCATACATTAATAAACTATCACCATCTTCCCGAGTAGGAATATCAGGAAGTGTGCGATATATTCTCAGCCCTTCTTTACCCAAGGAATGTAATACCATAGCTTGTTTTTAATCATCAGCCATTCTTTCATTGCCAGCAGCCAACCTGAAAATTTTAAAAACCATCAATCCATTCCTCCCATGGAGTTACAGAATATCCAGGATGTGGCAAAAACAGTGGTGGAACAGACAAGTTATGTGATATTTTACTCAGAAAAATAAATTTAAATAAAGTTGTCCCCATCGTCACACTCGCTCCAAACCTTTGACAAATTGTCACAATTCCCAATGATGTGACCAAGTGTTGAAAATATACACTGGACGTAAAATCTGACAAAATAATACATACTTCTTTAAATTGTTACTGTACCAGTGCACCGCCAGATATTATCTATACACTCACAATGGGCCAAGATTATTGCACCTAATTGGCGGGAATGCGATGCCTGCCCATAGAAAATGTTGCCATTAGCTGATATCCGTAATGTATGCAATGCTAGCCCAAAGTTTCCCAAGCCAAAATACTGTTCTTCGCGGTTGTCGCACGTCGACAGGAAAAAACAATACGGGTGCACTTCCCAGCAACTCCGCACTTGCGCTGCTGATCGCTCAAGTCACTCCGTCTGAACCAATGTAGAAGGCATCGTTCATTGTCACAGCACCACACAAACTTTGTCAAGCCACCCAAGACAACCATGCAGGTGCGCCTCCAGGAAACTCCGCCCATGCACCAATGTCCGCTGGGGTAACTCCATCTATATTCAAGTGCTGTCCCAAATGCTGATGGAAAACACAAATCTTCTGCCACTGCTCGTACAGCAGTGTAATCCTTCCTTCACTCGAATCCAGTCTCAGAGGTATGCGTGACAGGATCACGCCTGAGCCAGAATAGGCTCCCAAGCAAATTTCAGTCATACTCACGCCGTGGATCCATGGCAGGAGAGTCGTCCGCTCGTCACCAAATGTGATGTGCGCTTTGTACAAATTCCAATACGCCAGAATATAACCGGTACTGTATCTTTATTCTGCGACTCGCCAAGGAAGCTTCACTGGCCTCTCACCAGCTGCCCTTTTTACTTAAAAATCAAAAGTTCAAATGTTACGCGTTTCACATCCCACATGCAGAACATTGGCAGAGCATAAAACATAACAGTTTTCTGCATGTATCCATAATGCATGTTGAAACAGCAGGCAGGTAACACATCCTCATTGACACGTCAATGGCAATGATGTCCTAAAACCATCAAAGCTTTCCTTAACTTCTGAAAGTCAAGTTTGAGTGGGTAGGGGTATGGACAAAAGCAAGTTTAACAAGTTCTGTATTCTGCACTACGCTTCCGAGCATTGCTGTCCACTGTTCTTTCCCCAAAACCTGGGCCAGCAAGACTGTTTTGGTAGCCAAATTTAGGCATGAGGCTGACCAATAGAGACCCATATTTGAAACAGGTGGGTTCTGTACCAGTAAGGGCCAATGAGATGTAGTGTGTGTGCTTTAAACCAGGGATGCAAATCATGCCATTCCAGCTCAATAGTTGGTCCTCGAGATTACACGTGCTACCACGATGAAAAGCTTTTGAAGCAGTGCTGCCAGAATTCCATAGAGAATGCACAGGTGGCAGAACAATTTTAAACACTTTTATTCAATGGTGGTATCAATGATACATTTGCACCCTTGGCAACTTCCGAGCTGCACACATTTTTGAGAAAGAAACAGTGGAGGGTGGCTAGTGAGTAAGGAAGCAAGTAATCGTCACCAAGATCCTGGTAGCAAGCATTCAATTCTGGAGGCTTTCAGATACAGGCAGTTTTGAATGATTCTGCGTTTGCAGATTAATGATTTGGCGAGGACACCAGCTACGTAAATTTGGTAACCCTCTTTGAAACGGTCCTGCATGTATGAATGGAGAACCATATACATGTTAAAGACAAATAAAACTTTGAACACTCTAAGATCCCACAGGTAATGTTGGATGGAGGAGGAAAAGCAAGGCCAGTATTCTTGATTTGAGCAGTGCCATCAGGAAGGTGAACCATTTAATGCGTTGTTTCATGACAACCATTAGTTTACAGTCAACTAAGAGTATTGTGATCAACTATGTCACGCAGTGCAAAAAAGGTAACAAATGTGCATGCCTGGCCCGGAGGTCACATTCTTTTTTCATCACAGAATATGTGGCGCATGTACTTAGTACAGGATTGCCCTAGCCTTCACAGGTGAAAACTGTCTAAGTTTTTGGGGAACGCTTGATAAGAAGCTGTTCATTTCCCACCAGAATTTGAGATCAGAAACAAGGGCGGAATATCAACACTTTAGAGCCAGATCCGAACACAGTTTTTCGGGTATTTGCAGCATGTACAATACCATGGACACTAATTTAGCAGCACTGTGAGTCATGAACAAAACTAGTAATTCAGAACAAACCAACCGGAGGACTTCATTACAGACGTTACCCACAGACGTACCCAGCAGATCAGTGAAAGTATGCAATGCACCCGGAAATGAACTTACTCACTTGTAGGCAGCAATCCAGGTCATAGGACCAGCAGGAGTATAACAACCATTGGAAATGCAATAGGTCTCGCATTTGGTTGCGTTAGAGCTATTGGCGTTGTAAATGACAATGTCTTTTAGGCATGTGTTATGGAGTGTATGTAAGTGGTGCGTTGTGGAATTATGTGGGTTGGATTGGAATTGTGTGGCATGGGATTGTTTGGTGTGGAGTTGATTTGTGTAGGGGAATTGTGTGGCATGGTGTGCAGTGGAAATATGTGGATAGTAATTATGTGGTATTGAGTGTACTGGAATTATGTGAAGTAGGATTGTGTGTTATGGAGTGGAATTATGTGGAATGTTTTTTGCGTTGTGGAGTTGTATGTAGTGGAGTTTAATTATGTGGTATGCTGCTGAATTTTGTGGCATGATGTTGAATTCTGTGGTATGTGGTGTGTTGTGTAAGTGTGGTGAGCTGAATTATGAGGTTTAGTGTTGAATTATGTGGTGTGGATTGGAAATGCGTGGAGTTGAATTGTGTCGCATGAATTGTGAGGATAGCTTTGCCTTTTTGTGACTCAAAAAAACAAATAGGAGGCAAGCTCCAGATCTGTGCTTTTGGGTGTTACATTTTTTTTCCTAAAAGACAAGGGCAGTGAACATTTAACTTTTTCCCCACTAATGACATGATAGGGTTGCGCCTTGGTATAATAGTTCTTTTAGTACTCCTCACTGTAGCCAACTTCTGCATTTTCCAAGTGTCTACTGTCACCTAATGAAAACAGTACTGATTTAATAAAAATTGTGTTATTTTTAGTTCTGCATAGCTGCGTGAAAGGGTGGGAAGGTGAGTGAGTGAAAGGATGGATGAGTGAAATGCTGGACAGGTGTTGAGTGAAGGGGTAGATGGATACATGCATGAATGGATGGATGAGTGAAAGGGAGGAAGGATGGATGATTGAATGGATGTGTGAAAGGGTGGATGGATGATGAGCGAAAAGATAGATGGATTAATGAGTGAAAGGATGGATGATGAGTGAAAGTAACTGGATGGGTGAAAGGCTGGATGGATGGACATGTTGAATGGGTGGATGAATGAATGATGGATGGATGGGTTAGTGAGTGAAAGTATGGATGCAAGGATGGATGAGCGAAAGAATGAGTGAAAGGGAGGCCAGAAGGATGGTGGATGAAAGGGTGGACGGATGGATGAGTGAAAGCGTGCATGGATGGATGAGTGAAAGGGTGAATGGATGAGTGAAAGCATAAATGGATGTATAGATGTGCGAGTGAAATGGTGGATCGCAGGTGAGTGAAAAGATGGATGGATACATGCATGGATGAATGAGTAAAATGATTTATGTAAGGATGGATCAAGGCATGAAAGAGGAAGGATAGATGAGTGAGTGAAAGAATGGATAGATGGGTGGAAAAATGGATGGATGAGAGAAAGGATGAATGAGTGAGTGAAAGGATCTATCAATGAGTGAACGGGTAAATGGATGGATTAATGAGCGGATGGATGGACTGAGTGGAGGGTAGATGGATGAGTGAATGAAGGGGTGAGTGAAGGAATGGCTGTGAGGATGGATGAGAGAAGGAATGAATGGATGAGTGAAAGGGAGGGTAGATGGATGGCTGGATGAAAGGGTGGACGGATGGATAATTGGAAGGGTGAATGGATGGACGAATAAGTCAAAGCGTAGATGGATGAGTTAGTGAAAGGATGTTTGAGTAAAAAGGTAAATGGATGGCTGGGTCGAAGGATGGATGGATATGTGAGAGGACGGATGTATAAAGCGGATGGTTGGATAAGTGAAAAGGTGGATGGATGAGTGAAGGATGGATGGATCACTGAAAGGATGGATGGATTGATGAATGGATAAGTGGAAGGATGGATGGATTGATGAATGGATGAAAGGGTGGATGGATAAGTGGAAGGATGGATGACTGAGTGAAAGGATGGGTTTGTGTTATGGATAGGTTTAAAGATAGATGGAGGTTTGGATATGGATGGGCGGATGGATAGACGGAATGGTGACAGACTGAATGTTGGCTGAAAGAATGACAAAATGTAAGGATGAAATGGTGGATATCAGCAGGTGGATGGAAGGAAGAAAAGATGAATGGATAGATGCTTGGGTGGAAGAGACAAGCAAGCTCTTCTGGGCAGGGTCAAAATGACTTGCTTTGCCTGCTCGTGCCAGAAGACCTTAGGTTGAAAGTGGGTTGTATTTTAATTTTCTGGCTTCTCCCTTGATCGGAGGAACACCGGCTCACCTTGCCTGTCTGATGTATGCAAGATCGAATAGCAGTCTTCAGAGTCTCTGATCAATTCAAGTACTTCAATGAAATCGGGGCTTTAATTTTGAATTGCTATAGGTTGGAAACGTGCGACTGCATGAACTATAGACATTCTATTTCCTTTTAGAGGCTTTCTGATCTCAATTGAATTTTTTGGGATTTTTTACACTCTCCTTTTAAAGGTCATGTGTGGGCTGACTGGTTTGCGCTCCGTCTGTCTGCAATCATCCAAACAGCAAATGTCCTTCGTTGGAATTTGATAATTCTGGGAAGTGAGAGGCAAAGTGATCTCTCATTGGTCTTGAAGAAATACGATTAAAATTGTGTTTTTCTGCACAGCACTAGCAGAACAATACACAAACGTAGCATAAAATTAGAAGGTGGTATAAACTCAAAATTAACATGAATTGCTACAACAGCTTATTATTTTGTAATGTTAGGGGGTCATACGAAAAGTCAGATTCCGCCCAGAATTTCTGTGCACTAAAGTAATGCGCTGAGCACAAACTTAAAAAAGTTATGCTTTGCAGAAGGAAAATCTAGAATTGAATTTTTCCGTTCATGCAACTTCGTTAAAATGGATATTGGAATCTATGAAAACACAATTTCCACATACAACATTTGTGAAAACAAAGTCCCTCGATATTATTCAGCGCCACTATTTTTTATTAAAAACTTACAGACAACCATGCGTAGGGTCTGCTGGTGAGCAGCTGCATTAGGTGGCTTGAACTGCTGCAACTAAATAACTGTGGGGCACTAATTGAGGCTGCAAGGCAAAACATCACAGGAGCTAATAAGGTTTCCAAATAACATATTGAGCTTCGCGCTGTTGGCTTCATCACAGGGCTGGTTGCTTTCACTTCTACACGTCTAGCTCATCATTAAGAATGGATTCATGCTCGTTGTGTGCACTGTTACATTGTGTGCCCTAGTCATTTGTATGTAGGCATGTGACCACGTTCGCCCAAAAATGCATTTTAGTACATAATGTATAAAATTTAAACAAGGGAGCAAGCACATTAAGAAAGTTATTTAAAAACATCGATTACGGAAAGGAATGCCAGTCTGCTTGCACAGCAGCGGTGTGCGTCAGTGTTTTGGTTTTATTGTAAACATCCCAATGATTTTGAGAAATGTTTCTATTACTACCATATTTGAATAATGATTTCCATGCAAGTACCTTTATTTATTCAACAAGCATGGGCACACTTCGACATTTACAGGGACTAAGGGCTAGGCACGTGAGGACAGTGCTAGTTTTAAGTAGCCTCTTGTGCTTTTTTAACAACATTTTTGGTTAGGATGCCCTTGGTTTGAAAAGTCGTATTTTTGGTATGACCGATGATTGGAGGGACAGCGGGGAAAAACAGAAGGCGGGCGCGTGAGGGTGCAACATTGACACCAGCGGCGTGGGCTGATAAAAAGCAGTCCGCACTAGGTATGTCAGACCACTTATGTTTTCTGCGGGGTGGGAGGCAGCACGGAGGGCAGTTAACATGGGCAGTGGCGGGTGGCCATTCGGGCGGTCTGTTTACCAAGTGCAGCAGATGTGCTTGATTGTGCTCAGAAGCAGTAAAAGCGCGCCATGCGCGTTGTGCATGCCTGCAGTGGGAAAAACTTATTAAAGAAAGTAGAGCTCACAGGAAACATGATCAGTCACTACACGCCTTCTTTAGATAAGAAATACCCTCACGACAGCCGTCAAGCAAATGATCCAGTCCGGGTGGGCGGGGCCTAAAGGAGACAGGGCTGTCACCAAAAAGCCTCACTTTTAATCGGAGGCCAGCGTTTACCATAAAGGAGGACGCCGGCCAATAGAAAAGATGGGCGGAGCTTCCACTCCACTTCCGAAATCGCCTCGATTACAATAGATCTCTCAGAGCGAGCAGCGCATGCGCTGCAACGCTAGGCGAGACCTAAAAATGTTACTCAACATAATTAAATGAGAACTCAAAGGCCTCTCATATTCGTCTCACTGATGTGTACACAAGCAAAACTGTTTGTACATAAGGCAACGAGTTCAAATTGGGGACCAAACCAAGAAATTTGAGCTGTGAAGAACACTTCAAAATCTCAGACTGCCAGCCACCAACCAGACTTAAACATTCTCAGAAACTGTATGGTGTGCATTGAATACATGAACATTATTGCTCATTATAAAAGTCAACGCTGTGGTTTCGAAAAGACTGAAGACTGGAAGATGGGATTAACATCTATGATTCGCACCCTGCTCCTTACCTTGAACACAACAGTGTAGTGTTCGCAGCATTTACACGTTCACTTCTCAGCAAGTTTTCTAGTGTTTGTGCTGTAAAAAAAGGCAATTCTCCAGATAGACTTTAGAACTTTTAAACTGTGAAGAACTAGACAACTTACAGAAAGGAGATTTGCAGGTACAGAGACCTCTGAAATCCATCTTGAACTGCAAATTTGTGGCGCAGAAGATACTAGTACTGTTTCAATCTTTAATCGGAAAGAACATGGCGGCATTTATCTACTATGCATGAAGGCTTGGACCGGGTAACCTCGTCCCCATTAATTATCATTCAAATCAGCCCATAGGGTAATGAGAGCGCTACAGACGTTCCTACAGGAAGGAGGAATGCATTTACTGCCCGACCCCACTGAGCCATCTCAAGATTATTAGGCCTTTAACGATGCACAATTTTTTAATGCACCTGTACTCTTCACCTTCCTGTGCTACCTCTACACAAACTTCACCCCAAATCAGATTTTCACAAAACAAAACACTCGCTCCTTTGTAGAGAAATCCTTTACCTAATGTCACTCCACCCCCTAAACTGCCTGCACAATGTCCCAGGATAGTCTACCCTTTAGCAGGAGAAAGCTTGGCAGCCAAACAGAACAGTGCGAGCAGAGAAGAGGAAATGGGGTGATACCTTGGTGTGGGGCTTTAAGTAAAAGAGCAAGTGAGCCTGGGTCTCAGGCTTCATAGCAGCTACTCCATATGTGGCCGAGTTTGTGGGAAGGGTACTAAGATAGAAATGTTTGACATTCTGTGGTCAAGAGAGGGGACTTCACCAAAAGGCAGGAAAAACAATATTATGCAGAATGCTAATAGAAAAACTTTCTTACCTTTGGCAACGCCTCTTCTGGTAGAGACTATCTAGCCGCAGATTCCTTGCCACAGAATATTCCCCAGGCGTCAGACTAAATCTGGCAATTTTTCGTTATCAGTACCTCTGTATGCTAGTAGGTGGTGTCTGCATAGAAGTGACGTGCGGAGTGCCTATATAGGCACCACCATGGCATGCTAATGTCAGTTTCTTTTCAGGACTTTCCACGCCGTAAGCACGGAACCACAAAGAAGACGGACCACTAGTGCATTGGCACTAGGGACCTTAAAAGGGAGTAGGCCCTTTACTCAGAAATCTGTTCACAGAGCGGGGAGGATGGGTGTTTCAGTAAGGACTCTGCAGCTAGATAGAGACTTCTAGCAGCAAATTCCTTACCTTAGAAAAGGTACCCAAGCAATACCTCCTTGAGGTGGGGCTGCAACAAGGATTAGATTAAAAAGTCCTTAGGACTGTACGGGCAAAGTGATCATCACGCCAGACCTGACTGTCCAGGCAGTACTGCTTCATAAATGTGTGCAAAGAAGCCCACGCTGCTGCCTGACAGATATCCACAACCGGTACTCCGAAAGCTAACACAGTGGCCGCAGCCTTGGCTCTGGCAGAATGAGCTCGCAAACCTTCAGGAGGTAGCTTTTGTCCAATGCACAGCGGATTTTGATTCAGAGCACTAACCACCATGAGATGGTCAGTTTCTGCACTGCCTTTCCCTATTTGTATCGGACGTACCCCACAAAGAGTTGATCACTGATCCGGAACTCTTATGTGCGGTCAAAGTAGAACAACAATGCTCTTTTTTAGGTCCAACCGATGGAGTCCTTCCTCTTCTTTACACGGGTGAGGCAGAGCGTAAAAAGGTTGGCAAAGTGATGAGCTGGCCTACATAAAAGGGAGTTATCACCTTAGGAAGAGAAGGATGCTTTAGTGTGACGGACCAGTTTTCCTGAATAGATGGTAAGATACGGAGGCTGTGATGACAGTGCCTGTAGCTCACTGACCCTTCGGGAATGAAGGCCGTTGTTATGGTAAGGAGCCTGAGAGGGCAGTAGCGGCTTGAAGGGAGCCACATCAAAAATGTGAAAACTAAGTTGAGGTCCAATTGCAGCATGATGAAAGGAGCTGGTGGAAACGTGTTGAAGACCTTTGAGAAACCTATGTACAATATGCGATTTTAAGAGGGTTGGCTGATCTGGCAACAGCAAAAAATGCCGATATGGCAGACAAATGACCTTTCAATGTGCCCAAAGAAGAGCCCTGCTGGGCTAGGGTAAGAATAAACAGATGAACCTGGGAACAGGTGCAGATAGAGGGTCAACTTGTTTATCTACACACCGTGCCACAAACTTACTTCAACAGCAGGCATATACCGTCTTGGTGAAGGGACGCCTGGCTGCCAACATAACACTGCAGACTTCAGACGGAAGATTGAAAGCTGTCAAATGCCGCTGTTCAATCTCCACTCATGAAGTCAAAGTGTTTTCAGGTTCAGATGCAGTACCCTGCCCCGCTGTTGCGACAGAAGATCCTCCCGAAGAGGCAGCCTGATCCGAGGACCCGTGCTCATGCTCAAAAGCTCAGTAAACTCGATTCTCCATGCCCAATCCGGAGCCACCAGAATGACTTGGGCTCGCTCATTCCTGATCTTTTTGAGAACTCTGGGCAAGTGTGACATAGGCGGAAAGGCGTACAGGAGGCCTGGGCTCCACTTAAGACGATAAGCGTCCCCATGTGAGAGCCGCTTTGGAAACGCCAGCATGCAAAAATGCTGACCTTGCGTGTTCTCAACAGAGGAAAACATCCAATCAAGGTTCTCCCCATTCTTGGAAGAGACCTTGCACCACCTCCGGATGGAGGTGCCATTCGTGATCCGCTAAGCATCAATGGCTGAGTTCGTCTGCCCTTGCGTTCAGACAGCCCACCAGGTGTTGAACCACCAGGGATATGCCCTGATGTTCCAGCCATGTCCAGAAGCGCAGTGTCTCCTGACAAAGGGTCCAACACCCCACTCTGCCCGGTTGTGTTGTCTGAACAACTGTAGCAGCCTTTCCCTGATTGAAGAAGAAAGGCCTTCAATGCCACTCTGATCGCACGGAGCTCCAACAGGTTGATGTGGGGTCTGGATTCCGCCGGAGACCAGAGTCCTCGGATCTCCACCTCTCCCATGTGGCAGCTGTAGCCCAGACCTTATGCATCGGTCACCACAGTCATCTCTGGTTGGGAAAGGGACAGGGGTCTGCCACTGACACAATTGCGATCGTTAGCCACCACTGCAGGACTTTTGCAGTTTCTTCCGAGATCTGGACCAAGTCTGAAAGATTTACCCGATGCTGAGCCCACTGAACTTCAGGTCCCACTGCAGAGCTCTTATGTCAACGGGCATGTGTCACAAAAAGGAAGCAGAAGGACATGAGGCCCAACAGCCTCAGAGTCCGTTTCACTGAAGTCCAGGATAGAGGCAGAAACATCTGTATCACAGCCTGAATATCCTGGACTCCCTGCTCAGAAGGATGCGACGGAAACTGCACTGTGCCTAGAAAAGCTGAGATGAAAGGGAGCATCTGAGAAGGAACCAGATGGGACTTCAGCACACGGATAGTGAACCCATGCGAGCACAGAAGATTTGACGTAGTCTGAAAGCAGGAGAGGACTGCCGGGGCGAGCCTGCCTTCAACAGCCAATCGTCAAGGTAGAGAAAGACTGGAATTCCTGACCTTCGCAGAAGAGCTGTGACCACTGCCATCATTTTCGTGAACACCCAAGGGGCACTGGTAAGGCCGAAACGGAGCACAGCAACTGAAAGCGCTCTTGGCAGACTGTGTACCGCAGGTAACGCCGGTGGGCAGGCAGGACTTGGATGAGAAAGTAAGCATCCAGTAAGTCCAGCAATACTATCCAGTCTCCTGGGTCCAGTGCAGACAGGACTTGCGCAAGCATTTTGAATTTCTCCTTTTTCAGGAAGAGATTGAGAAGGTGCAGGTCTAGAATAGGACGAAGGCCTAAGTCCTTCTTTGGCACCAGAAAGTAGCGGGAATAGCAAACACTACCTACTTCTGATGCCGGCATCTTCTACATAGCTCCCTTAGCCAACAGAGCGAACACCTCCTGATAGAGCAAGCAGAGGTGGTCCTCCAGTAGCTTGTCATAAGTAGGTGGCATGGATGGGTGGGGGGGGGTCACAAAGGGGAGGAAGTAGCCCCTTTTGGCGAGCTGTAAAACCCAACGGTCTGACTTTACTGACCTCCAGTGGTGCATGTGATGGCGTATCCCGCTCCCCATGATGATCAGAGGTCATACTAAAGGGGTTTGGAGGCTGCAGCTGCTGGGGGGGTGGAGGAATGTTGGTGGTGGACTGGCTCGACCTCTGTGGGAACTGCGTCCTCGACCATGAAAAGATGGTGCGGGTAGATGGGAGGCATGGCTGGGCAAGTAAAGGCGTGGTTGGAAGCCTTTTCCATGGCCACAAAAGGGGCAGAAGGAGGACTAGGATTGGCGAGGGACCACGGAAAGGCCCATGGACATGGCCGTAGCCCTGCTGTACTTAAAGCGCTTGATTGCGGAGTCGGCACTCTCTCCAAACTGAGAGCCAAAGGGCAAGTCCATGAGCGAAACTTGGACATCCCCTGAGAAGCCAGCAGTTCTCAGACAGGCATGGCACCTAAGGACCACCAACGATGAAATCACTCTGCCCAGCGAGTCAGTCGTGTCCAGCCCACATCGTATTGTGAACTTAGCTGCATCCCTACCATCTGCAAATGTTTGAGAGAGTATAGTTTGGGCCTCCCCTGAGACCATGGGCAGCACTTGCGCAGCCGAGTCCCAGATGGAATGGGATTATCATCCCAAAGGCATGCGGTGGCCACTAACTACTGGGCCAGGCTGGCAGAAGAGAACATACTCTTACCAAATGCCTTTTGCATTCCCTATTCGGTGGAGTGGTAGGAAATGCGCCGGGGTTAACCTTGGAGGTGGAGGACTAGAGCACCAAGCTCTCTGGGGTGGGATGCTGAGTAAGGAAACTGGGGTCCCTGGAGAGGGGCGATGGCAGCAGGCAATTCTCTTATGCATAGGAGCCCCTGTGCAGGGCTCGGACCAGGCCCCGAGAAGTATGTCAGAAACGGCTTCATTGAATGAGAATAATGGTTCTGTGGGGGCAACACCTGGCTGAAGTACCTCGGTCAAGACGTTAATCTTGACTGCCACTTAGGATAGCCTAAGGTCTACAACCTCGGCTGCCCTTTGCACCACAACTGCGAATGAGGCACCCTCCTCCACACTCATGGTAGGGGGAGAGCCCAGGCCAGTGTCTGGAGAGGTGTGCAGTCCACTGGCATCTGCCAGATCATCAAACCAGTTGTCCTGTGGATCTTCTAACTGGTATACATAAGGGTTGCAGACCCCTCCCAATCATCACCCAATCCTGACCTATCGAAAGAATAAGGCACCTGCTACGACATGAGGGGTCTGCCACCTAGCAACCCCCACTTGTTCAGATAAAAACGCTACCCCAGTTGTGTGGCTTGGCTTAGTGCCCGCGACAGGAACGGATCAAACCAATGTCAAAGGGAGTTCCGCTGTGGGACTTCAATTAACTCTGGTTTGATACGTTTCTTTTGTGGTCAGTAGGCCCAGCCACACAACTGGGATAGTGTTTTTATCAAGACAAGTGGTTGAACACCGGTGGTAGGGATTTTGTGGATTCCTCCTGACTCCAAAGTTTCCATCACAGAAATATAAGGAAAATCTGTCATTTGAGGCAAAGTTTGAGGTTTGCAAGGCACTGTGGGCAAGAAAATGTAAAGGGATCCACACGAAGCAAACTCCCCTGGACTCCCCCAAGTGTCTAGTTTTCAGAAATGTGTGGGTTTTGTAGGTCTATCAAGGTGGGGGTCAAGTCCAGGCCCAGTTAACGCAGCTTACCGATTACCAAATCAGGTTCATTTTTTGACAGGAAATGTTGATGTTTCCACATTACGTTTTGGGTCTTTTCCTTTTTTTTTTATTACATGATTTTTATTAATTTTCAATAAAGTAACATCATTAACATCTGCATAATGACATAGTCCCGCATTTACTTTACAGTGACAATGAGGTGAGTGGCATAGGCGGGGTGTCAGGAGAATTCAGTTCAGTGAGAAAGAGTTCACTTTGCCTTCTGTGCCACCACACTTTTCCGTGACAGGATAGATTTACCAACAGTTACAACAGTCCTAATAGCACAAGGAAAATCCGTCATTATTACACAGATCAATTCCAACATTTATATATGAATCATAAATAGGCAACAAAGTGAAATAACACATAAGAAAAAACTAAAGGTCGATCTTTATGTAGGTAAAGGCGTGCATGGCGCTAGAGCATGTCAGTGGGCATCAGTTATGTAGCTGACTGGTGGTAGTGTCCCAAGTGGTGGAGATGGATGAGCCGAGGGGGGAGAGACAAGGAAGCCAAAGAATAAATAGGGTAGGAGAGGCAGGAAGAAGGGCGGGGGAGGGTGAGGGGGAGGCCTTGTGTACCCGACAGCCAGGGATGTACATATATATGTAGGAGTGTGGGTCCCACCGAGCTGAGAGAGCTAAGTCCCCGTGCTAATGACTGGGGTTAAGAGGGAGGGCGCGCTGCGGCCAGCCTGGCCTCGATCAATGTCAGATAGTCTTACCATTGATTGGGGTTCAGTCGCGGGGGCGCCGACGCTCGTGCAGCCAACGCCAGCTGATTTACATGTTCCGACATCAGTGCCCCGTGAAGGTCGAGTAGCCACGAGTGTATGTTAGGGCCTAGATGTGCCTTCCATGTCATGGCTATTTTACGTTTGGCGAGGCCCAGAGCTAAATCTAGGAACTTGTTCAGGCCCTTACGAGAAGCGGTACGCCTCGTGATGCCCAGTAGGAAATGGGTGGGCCATGCCTCCACCTGGGTGGCAGCTGCTTCTGAGAGGATAGCAGCCACCTCGGCCCAGTAAGTTTGAAAATCGGTGCAGGTCCACACCATGTGTGTAAATGTGGCCCCCGAGTCTCCGCACCTAGGGCATTGGTCTACTGTTGTGGGGTACATACGTGCTAGCCTATGTGGTGCGAAGTAAGTGTGGTGCAAGTAGTTAAATTGAGTGTACTTCAACCTGGCGGTCTAAATAATTTTCGGATGACTGGTGCAATTGCGCCCATTGTTTGTCAGTAATAGTGGTGGCCAGCTCAGCTTCCCAGTACGTACGCAACGTTGTCATTGCGGGTGGATCGTTCAATCGGAGAGAGGTATAAATGGCTGTCACAGCATGCCTACCCCATCCATGCGTCAACAGTGTTTGCAAGAGGTGCGATGTGGGAGGTTCGGTGCGGTCGTTATCCCACGCTTGTAGGAAATGGCGGGTGAGCAGTGCATGTAACAGAAATGATCCCTGCGGTACCTCATAAGTGTTCACCAGCTCCTCAAACATTTGTAGTTGTGAGTCCGCATACAAGTCCCCCCTTGTATCCAAGGCCTTCTCCCTCCAAGGCCCAAGCTCCGTGAGTCTGACAAGTGAACGCGCCCGGGAGTATCTCGAGCGGGAGGCCAGGGGCATATGGAGTGGTCCGACCCTTGGGTAGCATGTTTCTGGACCAGGTGCGCCTGGCCACCACCATTAGAACGTTGCCGCAATGCTTCTGGGTTAGAGTGGTAGTACCCGACAACCACTCCAGTAGTACTGGTTGGTCCCAAGATATGTCTGCAGTGACCAACTCAGTGAGGTTGCTTTTAGCCAACCATCGCATTGGCCGTTGCAGTTGCGCTGCAGCATAGTAGCGCTCATAATTCAGGGCACCGAGGCCACCGTCTGACAGTGGCAGGTATAAATTATGAAGAGCCACCCTGGCCCTAGAATTCCCCCATATTAGGGAGACCAAAAAGGATTCCAGATCCTTAAAGAGTTTCCGTGGCAGGCTGTAGGGAAGGGTATGAAAGAAGTACAAGGCGCGGGAGGACCAGCATCTTGGAGATGGCTACCCGCCCTATGGGTGATAAGGGAAGGCTCAGCCAGAACGGGAGAGTCGATCGGGCTCTATTAATGGTCCGTCGCAGGTTGCCGTCTATGGTGTCCATCTCCGAATGGTAGACTTGGACTCCCAGGTATTTAAAAGTGTCAAACGCCCATGCCAACGGCATGTTCGGTGCAGCGTTTCTCCGATCTGGAGACATAGGTGTCATTGGAAACACCACCGATTTAGACCAATTGACCCGTAACCCGGAGACCCGTGCATGTTCATCTAAGAGGTCCATTATTAATTGCAGTAGCTCAGTCCGGCCGCGCAGGTAAAGTAATGCGTCGTCTGCATACAGCGATACTATGTGCCACCGACGACCTGCAAGAAAGGCCCCACTCCGTCACCCGTTGTCTTAATCTGCATGCCTGTGGCGCACAGGCAAAAAGTATCGGTGACAGGGGACAACCCTGGCACGTCCCTCTCGCTATCGTAAAAAGAGAAGAGAAAGTGCGGCCCGTCTTCACCATGGCCTGTGGTTTGTGATATAGTAACTGTAGCCACCGTAGGAAATTGGGGCCGACGCCAAATCCGCTAACACCGCTAACAGATAATCCCAGCACAGAGTATTCAATGCCTTTTCGATGTCTAGGGAAGCTATCCAGGGCATCTCCGCTTCCCCCTTTGCCCATTCCAGCAGTGCGAACAGGCGACGCAAATTCAGGCATGTGTTCCTCCCCGGTATAAAGCCGTTCTGGTCCTCATGGACTAACAGAGGAACAGCCGCGACCAACTGATTCGCTAATAATTTCCCAAGGATCTTGTAGTCGACGTTCAACATCGACAAGGGGCGGTATGAGGCCATTTGAAGAGGGTCCCGTCCAGGTTTTGGTAGGACCACTAATGTCGCCTCTCTCAGGGTGGGAGGAAGTTCGCCCTCCTCGAAGGCCTCAGTATACATACCGGCCAACCGAGGTGTTAACCGGTCGGAGTAAGTGGAATAAAACTCCGACAGCCAGCCGTCTGTTCCCAGTGTTTTACCAGTTGCCAGATCGCCTCGGTTATCTCATCTACTGTGATGGGGTCCTCTAGGGAATCGTAGTGTGCTGGTGTGAGTTGCTGGAGCTGACCCTCCGCGAGGAAGCCCTGTATGGAAGTAGGGTCGTGGACAACGGGGGTCGCATACAGCGCTGTGTAATATTCATAAAAGGACTGATTAATGTCCTCCTGTTTGTTCACTAGAGTCCCAGCAGAGCTGTGTATGGCAGTTATGGGGGGTTGAGAAGTGTCGGACTTCAGTAGCCACGCTAGTAGCTTGCCCGCCTTATCTCCCTCCTTGTGCCTGCGTGCCAAATATTTCTTATAATCAGGCGCGCAAAGGTCGTCCATTGCACCCTTGTGCGCTAGGCGGGCCTGGGCCAGACCCGGGGGTCGCTAGGGATGAGTTGCTCGCACCTCCGTATTTCCAATTCATGAGTTTGAAGCGCATCAGTCAGCGATTTACGGGCGCCATACGTGGTTTTGATAGCATGTCCCCGGAGGACAGCCTTAAAGGCGTCCTATTCCACCCCCACAGATGAAGCAGTGCCGGCATTCATCGTGAAATAAGAGTCAATGGAGAGTGAGAGGGCGACGCGATAAGATGAGTCAGCGAGTGCAGCGCTCGGTAAGCGCCAAGTCGAGACCTCAGACCGTCTCGCTCCCCAGGAGAGACTCAAACGTAGCAGGTCGTGGTCAGAGAGTGCTCGTGCCTGTAGTATGGTGTGTAGGGCATTATCTGAGCAGTATATAATATCTATACGGGTATATAAGTCGTGTAGCGCCTAGTAGTGTGAGTATGTGCGTGTCAGAGGATGCTTGCCTCGCCATGCATCGTGGAAACCCACTCCTTCATGTGTTGTGCCAGCTTGATGGACTGTGCTTCTGGAAGGGGTGGGGGGGGGGGCAGGAACGGTCCAAACCAAGATCCTGTACCCCTTTAAAGTCTCCACCCCAGTACATGGGGACTGTGGGATCTGCGAGTAAGGACGGTGTGAGTGACTGCAGGAATGAAGATTGGCCTGAGTTCGGGGCGTAAAGGGACACCAACGCCAGCTGGGATCCATTCAGCAGGCCCTCCATGGTAACAAAACAGCCCTGTGTGTCCATTTTAGAGTGCGTGACCTGCTGCGGGGTCCCAGGTGCCACTCAAATAAGCGCGCCCCTGGCGTATCCAGAGTATGTGGTGCCCAGGATCGGGCCTCTCCAGCGTTTACTGAGTGAAGCAAGTGTTTGCACTGTAAGATGTGTTTCCTGCAACAGGGCAAACATGATTCCGAGGCTGCGTGAATACTGATGCACTTTGTGTCGCTTAGCACAGCCCGCCAGGCCCCTCACATTCCAGGTCAACAAGACATATTCCCCAGCCACCATATGACCAGTCGCAAGGGGGCGGCCCAACACCAGACAAGCATCCCGCTGCCCCCCATCCCACCCCACCCCCACACATAATACTAGAAGTATAGAAACAACCCACACTCCCTGCATTACGCAAGTAAATAAAGAGATCGACATGTTAAGATAGATTCCCCAACATCCCACCCCAGGCCGGTTAGCCAACGGGCAATTGGCCATTCGCACTGAAATGTAATTCAAAAAGGCAGAAAAAGGACAAAAAACAAATATAAACAATATTGGTGCTATATCAGCTACTTATCACTCGCTGAAGGGGTCGCAGCAGGGCCAGGTGTCGTTGCCGTCGTGCCGCCTCTCGTGACTCGACCTGGTAACACGCCTGTGCGTACATGGTGTATAATCTTCGCTGTGGGAGCCCCGGTACGTTCCCGGAGTGTTCAGCCAAGTGCGTCTGCAGACTGAGGGGTGAGGGTCGGTCCGCCCCCCGACAATGCCTCAAGCTGAGAGGCCGTAAGGGGCAATGTTCGATCCATTGCCGTATCTGAGTCAGAGTCCAGTCTTTGGGAGGATGTGGGGCTGCTGATGTGTTCCGCTGACTTGATGGCCTGTGCACGTTCCTTGGCCAGTTGGGCTTTCGTCGGTCGGCGAATTCTACCTCTGCCGTGGCCTCTGCGCGGTTCTACCAATTTCTAGGTCTGATGAGAGTCCGTCGGGACGGTGGGTAGCCCGTGTGCCAGGCCCTGCTGATCGATACATGTCCACGCCTCCTCAGGGGTGTTGCAAAATACTGTGCCTTCCTTATGGCGGATGCGGAGGCGCAAAGGGTATTGCAGGGAGTACTGGATATCATGGTCTCTTAGACATTTCTTAACCTCCAAGTAGGAGGAACGACGGCGCTGCACAAATAAAGTATAGTCCGGATATATATGGACCGTGGAACTGTCGACTTGCCATGGGCCCTTGGCCCGAGTGACCTGCAAAATGTGGTCCCTGTCGCGATAATTAAACAATCTCGCCACCACCGGCCCCGGCACCCTATGTGCACGCTCTATGGAAAAGAACTTCGAGATCTTACCTTGCAGGTTGTCTCGTGTGAACCATTCCTCCAGATAGAGTTCCATGTTGGGGCCCTCCGCTCGTTCGGGAAGACCCACAATGCGTACATTGTTCTGGCATGGGCGCCCTTCCTGATCTTCCACGCGTGCTCTCAGGTAGTCTACCTCTTCCTGGAGGGTTTGCAGCTGAGTGGCCGTCGTGGACACCGTGGGGCGCAGGGACGTCAATGTGGATTCGGTCTCCTCCACCCTGCCCTTTAGTTTCTTGTGGTCCTCCCGAAGATACGCCCCATGTCTATACTCGGGGAGTCGATCTTCGTACCAAGGGTGGTTTTGATGTCAAGGGTCGCCGCCAGCAGCTCGTCAAATCTGTGGAAGTGATCATTACGGTCCCCTGTGGTGGGGGGCCCCGGGCGATCCGCAGTCTGCATACACGGAGTTGACGGTTCCACCACCGGGGGTTGTGCCTGGGACTTCTCTGTTCTAGATTTACCCATCTTGACGTTGGTAGGAGGCAGGGGGGCACAGGTGTAGAGGGCCGACAGTGGCAGGGAGTGTCGGGCGTAGGTCTATGCGACAAATTCGTGCCACCCCCCCCCCCAATGGTACGTCCGGAATCTCCGGGCCCTAATGCGAGTCCGCGTGGGAGTGGCGCATCCCCACAGGCCCCTATGAGGAGGTGCGTAGGCAGAATGCAGTAATGAACAGGGTTGCGGGTGCACCTCTGGGACCGGAAATTCGTCAGGAGGTCCCTCCCCAGTCAATGTTAGTGGCAAGCCTAGAGCCACGAGGCTCTATAAAATCGGTAGGCGAACGGATCCGGGTCCCCACCGGCCTTCCACCTCTACCACCGGGGGGTCCGTATATGTCCCAGGTTTGCACAACACCGGCACCGTCAGCCTTCCCAGGGAAGTGTGGACGATTGGTCCGTTGCTGGCAATTGAGGGGGCCGAACAATGTACACGTGTGTAGCTGCCTTTTACTAGAGGCCCAGGCCCAGATCACTCTGTACGGCAGAGAGGGAGGAAGAACCGGGAGTTCATAGCCAAGGTCTATTCACTGCTCCCTCTGCCACCATGGGGGGATCTCAGTGTCCCTCGCTCATGCGCCGCTTCCAGCGACTCACCCGCCTTAGGGCCGTTCACCACCCCCGCATGCCTCGCGGCCCAGCGCACTCGTGGGGACGCAGCACTCCAGTGCTGGTTCTCCAGGGCGCTGTGTTCGGCGGCCGCCGGACCATAAACGGCAGAGCCCAGGTCCCCAATGGATCAGGAGCAGGGTCGTTAATGACAACAATCTAGCACCAGCCTCGGCAGGCGGGCGGGCCGAGCAGACATCGGCCGACGCCGAGTCTTCACTTCTCCGGCAGGGGTCCCGTAGGCTCCGCGCAGGCTCCCCCTCAGCAGCTCCGCAGGTCGCTCGTTGACATCGGCAAACGCGGAGAATGTTTCGGGGGCGCATCCGCCTCCGAGAATACAGGACTTGCTCCGTCAGGGTCAGGTGATATCAGGATTTTTCCGGCAGGCTCAGGAGCGGAGCTCAACACAGCACGACTGCTCTCGCCGCCATCTTGGCCACGCCCCCTCCGTTTTGGGTCTTTTCCTTTTGTGGACATTAGGCCCACTCATACTAGAAGGGTAGTTATTTTATCGGAACTGGGGGGGATTGTAGGACAGTAGGAATTTTGAGGATTCCGGTCTATTCCTGAATTTTACATCAGAGAAATGAAGGGAACATGTGGGATTTTAGGCAGAGTTTGAGGTATGCAGAGTACTGTGGGTACGAAAACATCATAGGATCCACACAAGGCATACTACCCTGGATTCCCCTTGATGTATAGTTTTCCAAAATGTCTGGGTCTGGTAATTTTCTCTAGGTAGTGGCCTACCCAAGCCCAAAAAGAGCAGCCATTCACCATGGCAAGTGGGACGATATTGGGATTTAGCTCCTCACCTGGCCCATATGTAAAAACAACACCCTAAAGAATCAAATGTCCTCTCGCTTGCCTGTAGGATGTTATGTTATAGGCTACAGGAGGGCAGAAAGACTGTTGGGGTTTTAGGGTGAAGTTAGGGCCTAATTTCAAGATGGGCCAGACCCACCCTATTATTTTTAAAAAGAAAAAATATAATTAAAAAACAGTCCAGTCATCCAATGTACTTTATGACCCCTCCCCTCCTGGGGGAAAATGGGGAGGGGGTGGGGACAAACTCCCTCTCTACGCTCCAGGGAGGCCAAAATGCTGTTTTTTTACCCTTTGAAGTGGGAGTATGGCCTAATGTCAGACTGCAACGCCTGCCCCTTTTACTTTTGTCTCAAATGCAAAATCACTGGTGTTCAGTGGGCTTTGGGACAAACTCCTATCTGTCCTGCTTGGGCTGCAGAGAGACACTAGGCTCAATGCCAGGGTAGGCTGCCCCATTGTTTTGCTTGTTTTGGCTCCATTTAGAGTCCCTGGTATCTAGTGGGCTTTGTGCCTCCACAGGGGCAAACCCCCTGTTGAGGGGGCAAGAGGACTGGTTAGTCCCTTTTGGGGGTGGGCAATGCCCGAGGGCAACACCTGCACCTTTTTTTTTTTTTTTTTTAAACACAAATGTAAAATGCCTGGTATCTAGTTGGCTCCCCCCCTGCCCCAATTTGGGACAACCTCGCCAATTAGGTCAAACTGCCTACCTGCCCCTGGGGGGCACAAAGGCACTATTGTCCCTTCTGGGGATGTTATGGCTCGATGCCAGGGTGGGCTGCCCCTCCTTTTGTTTGTTTTGCTGCCATTTTGAAATCCCTGGTGTTTAGTGGTGTTTTTGTCCCATCCCATAGGAGGGCAGATTGGGAGTGGATACCTCTATCCCCCCCCCAGGGGGACAAAACGTCTATTGGGCCCCAGAGGGGAAAGCACTCACCCTCAAACAAAATACTGCATACATGCAGTCTCTGGTGTCTAGTGATCATTCTGCTCCCAGGGGAGGGGGGGGCAAACTGGAGGTAATTGGCTCTATCCTCCTCCTGGGGAGAAGGTGGGGGGGCAGACTGTAAATCCCTTTTGTGGAATGGTTGGGATGATGAGCATTGCTATGCCCATGGTGGGCAACTCTCACCCCTATATTTTTTCCCCAGTGTTTATTTTCCCCTGGTGTCTAGTGGGCTTTCTGCCCCCATTGGGGGAATTTCGGAGATAACCACCCCCCTTCTGCCCCCAGAGTGCAGAAAGACTGCGACTATCTGGGTGGGGGCATGGCAATGTCGGGCAGCACCCAACCCTATGTTGGGTTTTTTCTAATTTACCCTGGTGTCTAGTGGCAGATTGGAGGTAATTACTCCCCATTTGCCCCCCAGAGGAGGGCAGAAAGACTGTCTGTGCCCTTTTAGGGGTGAGGGTATGACCATGCCCATGATGGCAGCCCCCACCTTCTCCGTTTCATTTTAAAAAATGTACCCTGGTATCTAGAGGGCTTTCTGCCCCCCATGGGGGGCCAGACCCGCATCCACCCCAGAGGGGATGGAAAGACCATCTACCTCCTTGCTGGGGTGGGGGGGCATCGCCATGCCCTTGGTGGGCAGCCTCCACCACATTTTTTTACATTTCCCTTGTGTCTAGTGGGCTTTTTGCCCCCCGTAGGAGGCACACAGGGTGTAATCACCCCATCTGCCCCGGTGGGGGGGCTGCAGCATATTTCTTTGGGGTGGGAGGCATGGCCATTCCCATGGTGGACAGCCCCCACCCCTATTTTTTTAAATAATATTCTGTGGTGTCAAGAGGGATTTCTGCCCCCCTGAAGAGGCACATCACGGGTAATTACCCCATCCAAATTTTTTCAGCTGGTGGGGGGGGGGGGCGCAAATTCCCTTGCCAAAGGGGCCACTTCCCTATGTCCCTGGGGCGGACATATGCCCCCCTTGCACTGATTCAGCAAAAGTAAAACGAGCCCATCGGCTCATTTTACTTTCACTTTACTGCAATGATGTCAGTGCACCCTGTGCATTGATCGTCATTACAGTTCAAAAAGAAAAGGGAAAAAAAGCGCTCAGACTGCTTGGGAAGCTCATCTCAAGCAGCCACAGGTTAAGAACTAAAGGAATCCCTTTAGACCACCAGAGGGGCCTTAATACACCTCCCCATTGTTGGCCGACAGACACACTCAAAAGTTATAACAAAGCTTTTTTCAACATTATACACCAAGGTGAGGATAGAGCAACATTTAATACCTAGCGACTACACGTAGAAAACTTAAGATTGTCAGATTTCAATATCTGACAGCACAGTAATGTTTCCACTGACTGACAGTGTGGTGTTTGCCGTGCCAGGTCATTTCAAACTTAGCTGGCAAAAAAATGACTCAAATTTCACAAAGATCCAATGGATCAAAGAAATCTTGAAAGACTGTGGTAAATCAGACAAAAATTAGACAAGGGGAAACAAGGCAAGGCCACTCCCAGACATGGTAGGTGCAGGAACACAAACAAAAGACAATTGGTCCCTTCTTGACCTGTTTGCAAAATTCATCAGCAGAATTCAGAAGCTATTCTCTCTCATATGCTTTCAAAGAGCAATCCATACATGCTTTGAGGCGGCCTCACAACAGCATTAAGCATCTTACAAGTGACCAACATAATTTCTAATAATTGTACTATACAACAGTGGTTGTTTTGGTATGTAAAGCTTGCACAGTGTAACAATACTAATTCTTCCTGTAGCACAAATCTGTGCCAACCTTGTTCTCTGACAAATTGAGTTTCATTTTATTTAGTCAACTCTTAACCCTTCTTTGTTGAATCACTGGCCTGAGATACAGGATAGAACAGGTTTGTTTCTAAATGTGAAAGTGAGTACATCCCAGAAGCCTTTTTGAGCAGCAGCAACCCAGTGCTCAACCTGAGAGCATCAGCTCTGCCCCATAAGCATCAAAATCCAGAAGCTAAGAACAAGTGCTCTGTGCAGCCTAGTAAATGTACTAAGTAATAATATTACCCAATTAGAAGCTACCATCCAAACAAGTGGGTGCGAATTAAAAAAAACTGGCTTTTTAAAAGAAAATTCGATCACAGCTTATTGATTTTAAAAAATGATCTATACGAGCAACTACATTTCTGAGATTTTCATCAAATGTTGGGGCTCCTGGTTCTGCTAACATAGCAATGTATTCAGGACATCAAGGTTTTATCTTTACAGTGAAACTTACATTTATAACTATATCACCAGCAGTTTCTGTATTGGTTGTCCCTTCCACCAAAGCTTTCTCTGCCTTCTGCTTGGCCCCAATAGGTCACACCCGCTACTGTGCTTTCAGAGGTTCTTAATACAAGCAATGTGCACGTAAATATGTATGATTTAATTGTTGTGAAGCATAATCTTGCTGAAATGCAAAGATGTGCTGAAAGCAAACATATGAATTCCACAGTACATTCCTCATTTTTTTCAAAGTTTTTTAATTGCACAAAGTGTCTGAAAAGGTGGACTAAGAATGGACCAGAGTCAGTCAGCAAGACACCCGAGTCGGTTCGATGATTTTTAAAGGGAGTACTAGCAAAGGAGGCGGAATTAAACTTTACTATGGGTGCAGAGTTAATTGTACTATCCTCTTCAAGTACCTCAGGCCCTGGTGCCCTTAAAGGAAAGCTAACAGGTCTAGAAGGGGCGACGAGAAAGCATGCAACCGTCTGTAACAATTAGAGACAGCTCTGTATGTTGCTGACAAACCAGACAGAACACAGTTGATTTTGAGATGCACCCTGTTGTAAGCATCAAGTAGAGAAACATTTCCTCTGGTAGCACTATAAAACATATAGAGTACACTGGTACAATCTAAAAATGGGCCCAACAACAAGAAAGTACAAAGTACCAATGAAAAAGATATAAACAGCCAAGAATGGCCAGGGTAGACACTGCAGCCAAAGCTGCCTGGAAAAACAACACAAAATGATCTCCTGAATACCACTTCATTCAGATAGTCAGGTGGCCAGTACAAAAACTGTCTGGAAATATCTGCTTGAGTCACTGGGTGATGCTGCTGTTGTGCTACAGAGAAAATGTTTTGGATGTCTTCAATCAGCACAGTGCAGGATTTTGCATCTGGACTAAGGAGTAGGAGGTGCATACCCAGCAATTTGTTGTGCTGATATGGGAGACAGCTGGTCAACACACATCAAAGTCCTGAATACCTCCTGATTTTAATAGAATGATGGAGAGAACAACATAAATGTTGACTATGAGGCAGGACAGAGGCAAGCCCTGTGTACTGACTTTGGGAGATATGAAATAGCCTAATTTGACATCTCTTGCTGCACAATCTCAATGCATCAAACAGTGTGAAAGTTTGTCAAACAATTTTTGTGCTCACTATTAATCAAACTGGGAGTCACAGGACATTTATAAACCATTTATCTGTGTATTGTGAGGCAATGAATCACAAAACTTATCAGGTTAAATGCCTAACATTTTCTGGTTCAGTCTGGACTGTTCCTAACGGAGCAGGGTCAAGACCGATTTGCATATGGCTGGGTCCAAACTGAGATGGCATTGTGACCAAAAACAAAAAGTGGATGCGGCCCAAGTAATTACCAGTGGCTGACATTAATTCAAGGGTACCACCCACTACTTTTTGTATGCTTTAGAAACATTTTTTGAAGGTCCCAATGCATGTGCATAAGCCCCTGCTTCAGGGGGTTCTCATAATCTAGTTCATTTTGAAAACCTTAAAAGAAAAACACAACACGATGTAGAGAAATAAAATATCAAACAATGTGATGCACTACATGAAAAACAGCACAGGAGGAAATGTACATAAGGTGCACTTAATGGAAGAAATAACATGGAGGCTTTGGAGATCCCAATATGGAATCGGGTGGTGCTCTAAAAACAACAGTCAATGGCACAAGTTCCTGGGATCCTAAGATGCCCATGATGGTTCATGTGCAATCAGCAATGGACTGGGCAAACACTATTAGTGGTGCCTTGGGTTCTGGCAAAGAAACTGCTGGAAGAGAGGATTTGGTGGCCAGGACTGGATACCACGGAAAGAAAAGGATGTTAAATTGTACTGTGTGCAGAGACACTGACAAGAGACTCAAGGCAGAGCTGGGAATGGTTGATCAAGAGCAACATGTGCTTGCTGTGGAGCTATTGAGATAAGATTCATCTAGATTTCATTTGTCCGGTCCATTATTTGCCAGAACAAAAAAGGTATGCAACAGTGGTTGCAGGCGGGGACTCAAAGTGGATTGAGGTGGGCTGTTATGAGAAGTGTTACTACTCACTTCACCACTAATCATTTTGAGGGAAATTTTCGATAGGGAGGGCATTCTCTCCTATTTAATCACCGACAACAGTACGCAGTTGACTTCCATTGAAATTAAATCCTGATAAGAAAGCTGTGGCATCAAGCACACATGCATCTTGTTGTACAATACAAAGGGGAATGGCATTGTAGAACAGGTCAATTGATAAGTTAAAGAGGCCCATAAATGGCACGGAGGTCAGGTCAAAATCTTCAAAACGCATTGAAGGAGATGTTACAGGTGCATCCCACCATTATAAATTCTGACAGGGAAGGCTCTCTTTGAGATGACTGGGGACGGTCTCATAGAATGAAGCTGCTTCCAGTATGGTTATGGGAGGACGAATCTGTAGAAAATGGAAAAAAAGGTGAGAAAGGAGCAGACAGAACAGATGATTTCGGAGTGAGATTGGTTTAAGGTCAAACCAAGTCAGATTGCACCAGGTCGGTCAAAATTTAAAGGGCATTTTAGAATACATATAGTTGGTGGCAACTTGATGAAGCTTGAAAATGGACAGAAATGGAATTTGAGGAGTCTCATTTAAGGCAGACTCAGATTGTCATTCCAAAGCAAGGCCGGAGAGGCGAGCAAGTGATGGTTCTAACAGTGATCAGAGTGCCAGGAGTGGAGGGTGGTGATAACGTCTCCAGGATGACAGTAGGTGCAGAGATCTCAGGGGTTGGCAGTATGCGTAATGTTGTGGCATTCCCTACTGAATGGTCAGTAAGGAAAGGTCATGAAGGCTGCCAGGATAGTTAGAAGACTTTGTATGCGGATAAGCTGGTTGACACATTATATATTGTGTGAAGGGTGTAGTAGTTCAGCGTTAAGTGTTTCGTGAAGTATGAGTGTTTCACTTCCTTTCCCGATCCTGTACCTGATGCGTGCCATTTTTTTTACATATATAGATGATCTTTTTCCCTCTATGGAAACGAAGAGTGAGTGCTATGACTTTAACTCATAAGAATGCAGCTATGTCATGTAGTTCCAAAGTGATGTGTCATTAAGATCTGTACTTGTTATTATGTGAACTGAACACTGTTAGAAACAGAGGTGCCTGGCCTTGAAGGCAGGTCACTGGTTGCTCCTTCATTAAGTATTTTATCTTCACCGGGGGCGTGGCCAAGCTGAGCTGCGAAATGGCCGCTTGCTAGAGAGGCTCCGCCGGCCGAGCGCAACATCCAAGCAAAATCCGGCGGTTAACGAAACCGAAAAAAGTCAAGAAGCCGACGAGCTGCGGTGGGAAACTGCGGCGCCCTGACCGGTGTGCCTCTGACGCTGCCTGTGGCACCTGAGGGGGAGAAATCCGACATCGAAAGCCCGGACGGGTCTCCGGCCCGCAACAGCCAAAACGGCGCCAGCGACGTGGAGACTGACCGCCACAGTGAAAGCAGTCTGAGGGACACAGGCGGCTGCACCCGGTCATCACGGCATCGCGCTGAGAGGCGCCCTCCTGGAATATTGAGCGTGCTGACAGGAGCTGCAGGACACAGCAAGCCGGGGCACGGCAAGCCGGTAAGAGCTGCGCTGGCGGGGTGCCGCGTCGGGACGATCCCAGCCCGCCAAGAGGAAGAGGCGAAGAGCGGGGGAGATCCGCTGCGTAGAGCACTCATCCTCGGCCGCACTGGGAGCAAGAAAGGAAAAAGGGAGCAGCGCACAGTACATGAAGTGCCAGCAGGGAACTTTTAAGGTACCGAGGGAACTAACAAGGCTGCCGGCAGACACTAAAGTGGGAGACAACGGCAGGCCCAGGGGGCGGAGGACAGTTGCGCCCGAGGACCACTACATATTGATCCAGAAACTGTTGACTACCAGAAAGACCCCCTCACCCCATGCGATAACTAAGTTGCGCAGCCAAGACCCAGGAGGAAGAGAGAGGCGGGACGCCTCGGGAGGGGGAGAAAGACCGTGCGCCTAAAAAACAAAAAAGCGTCCTGGCACAGGCAGGAGGGTGACAGACGCAGCACACTGGGCACGCATATCTGAACTGCTGGCGCACCACACACTGGGTCAGAGCTACAGTGGAGAAGTCAGGCACACGACAGAGCGCAACACAACAGTGTAACGTGAGCCCCAGCCTGCCGCACACCATTGGGCTACAGCGCACGAGTTTTGAGGGCCCTACCAGACAGCAAGAGGCACTAACGCGGAGGGAACGGCTCCACAAGCAAGGCCTGCAAACCAACGCGCATTCCCACGGGGCAGGGGGAAGATCCGGGAACTGTGCGGACATACAGGCAGAGGTTGCTCCCACACACATCAGGAACAACACCGCGAAACGACCCGGCTTGCATAGGAAATACCCACCGCGACCACTCACGATACCTTGGAGGACGAGCGCAACCCACAGCACTGGAGAGAATAGACTGCGGGACGATCCAAGCTCTGGACCGAAGATATAGCCGAAAAGCGGCGATGGGGAAACCAGACAATAAACAAGCGAAAATTAACTTTGAGAAACGCTCCTCCAGATTACAGGAACTCCACTCCGCTCACAGTGGTTCCAGAAACGCAAATGGAGCCGGAACAGGAGGAAGATATCAAAAGCATGCTCCGATAAGTGAAGTTCAGCTTAAGGGGCATAGACGCGAAATTGGACTCAGTAGTGCAGAGGCTAGACAACGTAACGCAAAAAGTGAATGCCCACGAGGCTAGAATTGACACACTGGAAACCAGAGTCTCCGACTCAGACGACAGGCAGGCAGACACACAGGAACATCTCCTCAGGATGTACAAAGTGCTGGATGTTATAAAAGCTCGCAATGAGGATTTGGAAGCGAGATCTCGAAGGAACAATATTCGCTTAACGGGGATACCAGAATCCACCAATATTACCAACATGGAAAAGTTCGTGGAAGACCTGCTGAAAGAACTATTCGGGAAGGATCTATCCCCGATGTTCCTGGTGGAAAGAGCACATCGCACGCTGGGGCCGAGACCACCTCCGGGAGCCCAGCCACAAACAATCCTGGCTCGTCTGCTAAATTACAGAGACAGAGACACAATTCTCTGGTTGGCCAGGGAGGCAGGCGATCTAAGATACCAGCGGAACAGCGTTGCGTTTTACCCCGACTTAACCCAAGCGGTGCAGGCAGCACGGCGCAAATTCCTCCCGGCCAAGAAGATCTTCCAAAAAGTAGGCACAAAATATACGATGCTGTATCCAGCGAAGCTACGAGTACAGACTGGGAGTAAACCACAAATATTCACAGAAGCGGCTGCGGCATTGAAGCACGCAAAGCAACTGGCCAGACAGCAACAGCGCAAAAGCGTGGACTCACCGGATCCTCAAGACAGCCATCTGAGTGACACTGACTGTGAACTAGCAAAGATGTAAAGTGTTAGTAAAGAGATATGCGGGCTGCGAAACTGCATATCCTAATGTTGCTACTCACTACTGTTCTACATTGGTTAGTTAAGCGCATACACCGCTCGGCCACCCTGTTGAACTGATGACGGGGAGGTACGCCGGCACAGCCATGCCCCCACGGGATAATTCCCTCTGTTTATATGTTATGTGGGTTGTATTTCAAAATAGGGGGGGTAACAAGCAAGACACAACCTGATTGGGGGGTTGGTGTGGGCGGGGGGTGGGTAGGGGATGTTTCAGTTTTTGGTTGGCAAATACATTGCACTGAAGCACTGATGTATAGATCAGAGAAGATAGGCAGCACAATGCGAATGATAGACCGCAAGCCAGTTTTTCCCAAGCGGGGACACAAGCTCTGGCGAAACAGGTGGGTAGGAGGGCAGACACCCCACTGCAAGGCCATAAGCCCAGAGGAGAATGCAGATATGTGAACAGCACATGTCTAAACTACATTGCATAACTTGGAACATTCGAGGTCTTAATGACCACCGTAAGGTGCGGCTGGTTCAGACGTACCTGGCCAGACACAACACAGATATATGTCTCCTACAAGAGACACATTTGAAAGAAAACGCGGGGAAGAGACTGTCAAACCATAGGTGGGGGGAGGTATATACCTCTGGCTACTCAAGCTACGCCCGACGAGTGGCCATATTGATCCGAAAGGGAGTGCCCTGGCAGACACACTCAACAATAAGCGACGCAGAAGGGAGATATTTGATACTAAAAGGATCGCTATACAATCAGCCAGTGATCATAGCAAATACCTATGGGCCTAATGTAGACGACCCTGTTTTTTTTCAACTAGTGCGGCACAAGATACAGTCACTGGGTGATGCAGCACTGCTATGGGGAGGGGGGGGGGGGGAGAGATTTCAACATTGTTTTATCGCTCGAGGCAAATAGAGAGGGGGCGTCTCGTAAGCACCAGCCACGGATATGTTAAAGGGGATAATGCAAGACCACGGACTGGTAGATTTGTGGCGTACGCTACACCCCACAACCCGGGAGGGTACCTGTGCCACTTATCACCACAAAGCATGGTCTCGATTGGACTTTTGGTTAGTGTCAAGGGACATGCACACATGGGTGGCAGACACACAACACAAGGCCCGCACGCTCTCCGATCATTCCCCTGTCTCCTTGACCCTGACGGTCCCGCTGCCATACCAACAGCCATTCACATGGCGGCTTCCTGCCCATTCCCTCTCAGACTCAGCGTTTAAGGAAACACTCCGAACACACATCACTGACTATTTTGAACTGAACACTGGTTCTGTAGACACGATGGGGACCCTATGGGACGCCTTTAAAGTGGTGATACGCAGCCACTGCATAGCAGGACAAGCAGGAGTGTTACGGGACATCAGGGGCAGTTTGAGCAGGCTAGAGGCAGAGATACGGGAGCTGGAATCCCAATACCACTGAGCGCCCACTTCTGAGATCAAGTTGACCGAATTTCAAGATGACGCTGACCGAGAAACCAAATTCCTCCACAAACACGCCAAAGCGCGACAATATGGGGAAGGGGACAGACCCGGGAGAACACTTGCGCATATACTTCGCAACCCCCGCGGATCCACATACATTACGGAACTTCGTACCCCCACGGACACAATAGTGCACTCCCCACCGGACGTACTAGACACCATGGCAGATTTCTATGATCAATTGTACACCTCGAAACACCACCCAACGGCAGAAACCCTGCAGGAGTTATTTTGACACAGTGGAACTCCTGTGGTTTGGTAGAGCCCACCGGGAGTATATGGACTTCCCCTTTACAGTGGAGGATGTCCAGAAGGCCATAGGCAGCCTCAAGGCGGACAAGGCTCCCGGAGCCGACGGACTGACAGCCAAATTCTATAAAGAATACTCTGATACCCTGGCACCACGACTTTTGGCGGTCTACCAAGAGGCGGCAGAGATAGGCACTCTACCGGCATCCATGCGTGAGCCTATAATAATCACTGTGTTGAAACCTGACAAAGAACCTACACAATGCGACTCTTACCGGCCACTCTCACTGATCAACCTGGACGCAAAGATCTTTGCGAAACTACTGGCCACTCGGCTACAGCCATTACTGCCTCTCATAGTCCGACCGGATCAGTCGGGCTTTATACCGGGGAGATCCACATCCCACAATCTGAGAACACTGATCGCCCTTATGCACTACCTTGCTCCACATGTGCCTGTGGTGGCGGCGCTGTTGGACGCCACAAAGGCCTTTGATTCTTTAGAATGGGGATACCTGTTCCCGCTCTTACATAGGCTAGGCATGAGCCCTCTATTTATAAACCAAATCAGACTCCTATATACCAGACCTACGGCACGCTTACGAGTTAACGGACTGATCTCACGCCCAATACATATCACGAGAGGCACACGGCAAGGCTGCCCCCTGTCACCATTGTTATTTGCTATAGCCACCGAGCCGCTGGCGGCTCGGATTCGGCAACATCACACAAACAGAAGCATTGGCTTTACAACGCGCTGGCTCAACGTGTCCCTGTATGCAGATGATATTGCTCTGTACATGGTGAATCCGGAGGACAATTTCCCTCCAATGACACGTGAGCTGGTGCGATATGGAGGGCTATCGGGAGTCGACATAAACTGGAGTAAGTCAATAATAATCCTGCTAACGGCTGGCACTAAGACATTTGAGACGGAATACCCTATCAGGTGGGCGACTGAACCGACACGCTACCTAGGGGTGTGGATAAGCAATGACGTTCAGGAGCTCTGGACTCAACTACGGCAGGGTAATGGACTGGATGACGGACAGAGTGAGGAGGTGGAAGACACTGCCCCTGTCAGGCCGCATAGCGGTGGCAAAAATGGTCATCTTGCCCAAAATATTGTATTTATTTGTGAATGTACCAATACCCCTCACGACACATTTCTTTAGCAAACTCCGATCCTTGATGATTGAGTTGGCCTGGGCGGGAAAACAGCCAAGGGTGTCCTGGGAAACTCTTACACTACCGCAGGCGCAGGGTGGGCTGGCGGCACCGGACTTTGCCTTATATGCGTATAGCGCGCAGGCGCAGTTTCTCCACTACTGGGTACACTCCACCCCATTCCAGCCTCACGTGGCGGTTGAGCTAGACCGAGCAGCCCCCCTGCCACTTAGGACGGCTATCTATCAACCATTTAAGCGCCCGCGTAATGAAGTAGATTCAGTGGAGGCGCTGCGATGGGCGTGGGAGGGACTCCGCAGAAGAGCACACATGGATGTGCTGTACGCGCCATCCATGACCTTGGCAGACAATCCGCTGGTGCTGCCATTGATGGAGAGACACGCGCAGGTACGGGCCCGGGTGCACAAGGTTCAGACGGGCCAAGACTTGTATCCTGGAGATACCTTTCTCACACTACAGCAGATGTGTGGGCCTACAGCCCCCTCGGCGGCAGACACGCTATTATACTATCAGCTGCGGGCAGCTTGTAGACGGAAATTCGACATGTTTCCAGCGCCTCCTCCACCACTGGCAGCATTAGAAAATGTCCTTACTGTCGAGTCAAGCCGCAGGCTGATTACAAGACTTTACACCATCACACAAAAGGAACACCCAATTATAATGCCAATAGCCCGTATCGCCTGGGAGGAGGACTTGGGGGTGGTCTCACGGATGAACAGTGGGCATTCAGTTGCAGCCAGCTCAAACAACTCACCCCGAACTATAGGCTCAGGTTAATCCATTTCAAATATATACACAGATACTATAGGACCCCCATCCAACTACGACGTATGGGGTTGCACCCAGACGACAACTGTTGGAAATGCGGAGCGCCGCACGCAACATTCATACATTTAGCGTGGCAATGCAGACCAGTAGCGAATTTTTGGACACAAACCCTACAATACATAGGAAATATAACGGGGCTAACTGTACCATGCACACCTCAGGTGGCACTCCTGGGGATAATCCCTCCCATACCGCCAAAGACAAGGAAACTGTCAGCCCTCTTATTACTGATGGCAAGACGGCAGGTGGCGATACACTGGGGGGCCACACACCCTCCGACAACGAAGGAGTGGGTCAGAGAAGTAACTTATTGTAAGACCCAGCTGACGGAATACTGGGAGCTGATGCCGATACGCTCCCGTCCCAGAGATATATGGGAACCCTTTGTGAGCTGGCTGGGGACTGTGGATATAGCGGAAGTATAGATGGGGTCGAGGGGGCCCTAGGATCCAGCCATAGAAGAGGCTCGGGCTACGAAAGCCACTCTTTGTGACGGGGTGCAGAGGTAAAGCTCGCATAGGTTGATTATCCCCTATGAAACTGTATGAGTGTGACATGAGACCAAGAGCATAAAGCATTAGTGTGTGGTCTAATACTCACAACCAACGCCCAGTGGGGCCACCTCAATGAGGAAATGCTACTAAAACTGTCATGATTGCTGCTGGTTCTACTCTTTTACTGTTATGCTGATAAATAACGCTGTGCTATGCTACTATGTACCGAATGCCACTGGTTTGTATTTTATTTTGGTTAAAAAAATGCTAATAAAAAGAATTTAAAAAAAAAAAAGTATTTTATCTTCACCCACAACGACTTTGTTTATTATTTTTTTTGATTCACCTATCTCTAGGCTCTAAAGTAAAAAAACTGTCACAAATCGAAAGACTGTCCTTGTCTAATCAAAGGACACAAAACATTGAAAATCCTTATGGTGCACTTCAAGCACTACTAGACTGTACACAGACATCTGCCTGCATGAACAAGATCTACAACAACTGGAACCTTAGACTATGCATCACCCCAGAACTACGGGAGGATAACCATGTCCGGGTTATTACTTTTCAGGCAGATCCCACCTCATGACAGGTGTAGAAAAAACCCAGAAAATAGGTAGCACATGACCCTATCCATCCCTCTGGGCGTTATAAAGGGATAGCCTTCAATTTTTCTCTGTCTCATAAAATAAAGTCAGTGTCTGGGATACTCTACCGAGTCGGTAAGATAACGCAGTGGATGTATTAACCCACTGCTCTACCTTGTGTAACACGAGAACCCAGATACGAATCGGAGCGGTTCCAAGTAGGTTCCGATCAATTTGAGGTTGACAAAATCAGCACTCGAGCGTTGGGCGATAGCAAAACCTGTTAATGCGTGCAGTAAAGGTTTGATGCTAAACCATATATTTAAACGGCATACAAAGTACAGTTAGAGCTTTCGACATAGTTTGTGGCTAATACCCGTGCTTCTCTCCTCTGTCACCCAGCCCTTGACCCTCCACTTTCCTGAGACTGTCTAACGACTGTAGAGCTGCACCCAATACTTCAGCTTGTGGAAAAGCGACCTGCCTTGGGAAGAGAATTAATTCTCCCCACCTAGTGCCATTTATGTGACCCCCATGCAGTTCAATATTGTCACTCTGCCTCCCTGGGGGTCTCTTTCTCATCTGTACAACCTTTAATGTGCCTCATGGGACTCCGCCCCTTAGCGCTGACGTCACTGTCGGTACTCACGCTTTGTCCACCAGCTCCCGCACTTTCCACATGTTGAGCATAGCGGCTGAGGCGTTCTCAGGGGGGCTCCTCGGTGGTGCTACGTCCCAACTCCTGACTACGATCGGCCTCCTGACTTGCGCGCGCACCTCTCAGAGCCGGGCTACGGGGCGGAACGTGTGACGTTCCCCGTACGTGCGTCAATTGCGCCACGCGACGTGCGTGCTAAGTCTTGGGAGGGGCTAAAGGAGACGACGTTGACGTACCTGTATTGCGAGTGCAGTGCTGGCTGGGAGTTGTGGTATGAAGGGAATGAATACGTGTGCTTTTTAGTGGTACTTTATGAGGCGTTGGTGCAACCGTGCAACCCTTCAAAGCAACGATGCAGAGTGGCCTACTAGGAGCCGGAAATAACGATGTTCCCTTAACCCAGCCTCGTTGGCATGCGAAGGTCTTAAATTGGTGGGTGAGGGGACCCAAAGCACTAACCAGTGTTTTTTTCACTCTACTTCCATGGAAGGCTGTGGATCATCCTGATAGTACTCCATATCAGCCTCAAAGGGGTCGTACTGCTCCATGTTAAACTCTCAGTGGAGGATAGTTTGCCAACAGAAAATGCTGATGTTTTTTGGTAACAAAGGTTTAAAGTCAGGGGTACTGTAGGCCCCAGCAGACAAAGCCAAAAGTTAGAGAGCGGAGGGTGCCGTCTGCAAACACTCTAGGGCTAGGCTGAGCCTCTAAGAATTATTACAACCCTGGGCACACGGTGGTGCACCAGGGTGTGATAGAGCTGAATTAAGGTCAAATTTTCAGTCAAAACGCAGAGAGCGCCTTACGATCAAGTTAGCGGTAGAGCAAGCCGCCCAAATCAATAATTATTGTTCACCACTGTGTTCGAACGAAGCACAGCAGCTCGCGCATGCGCAGGCAGCCCTTAGCCTTTGAGAAAGGCTAGAATGGGGATCCTGCTTCCACACCACAAATAATTAAGCCTGCAAGGGTCGCAGGGCTTGGGAGGCATTAGCGCTCCCCCTAGGGAGGAAAAGCAACAACAATGGCCAATAATTACACAGCGGGTGCCACGCCCTCAGAGAAGAGAGGAACGCTCACCCATTGACAATCACAAAGGGCATCGCACAATTGAGGGAGCCCGTGAGTGGTCAACCATCAAAACACAATATATCACAACCCATCTAGTAATCATTGATATACTTATATATTAAATTGAAATGGGTACTTAACTGGGTGCGAAGCAGTAAAGAAAGAGGATTACAAAATGGCGGTTCCTGCTCTTAAAGAACTGAGTTGGCAGTGATTGGAGCATGTGACTATGGGTGGACTTGGGGTTCACAGGATTCGTAGTTTTTTCATATGCTTTATTGTAGTTGGTTGCTGTTAAATTTACAGTAAAGAGAGAGAAAGCATAATCAGAGCCTCCGGTCCTGACATAGAATTAGAGGTGGGCGAGCCAACAAATTAACAGGGAGAGCCGAGCGAAAGCCAAGGGTCTGGCTCGAAACTTGGAGCATGAGCCGAGTTCCGGAACTATTTGTTATTTAAATCATACAATAGACATCAAGTAAAATATGATAAAGTCTCTTCAAAATTCAAAAAAATATTTCTTTAGCACATGAAAGCTTTGACATTAATGAGGCACATTACAGCACTGCACTGAGAACTACTTATTTAAAGTGATACAGGGCTCGACAAATCTTAAAAATCTTACTTGGCCTGTAGGTCTAGTGACTAGAATTATCTACTCGATTTAACATCAATGCACCCGACCAACAAAGTGGTTGCATACAAATTTTCTTCAAAACATTTGCAGCGCCAAGAAAACTTTGGCCAACCAAATTGTAAACAGCAAATTTTAATTTATCACCTAAGTACCTCCTTAAGATGTGTGTATCAGAGGTGGTGAACGTTTGTGAACATATTAAATATGGCAAAAAATACCCCATAAACGTTAACATGTCACTGAAATAACATCCATGAACAACATATCAGGCACTTACTTGTTAGTGAAAATGCTGATGCTCTGAGCTAACCATAGATATAAGGGTTGCGTTCTTCAGATGCAACGCTGCCTGCCTGTCTTTGGAATACTTTCTGTCTTGAAATAACTTTGTGCAACAGGACCATACTTGTATCAATGAAGAGGTTGAAACAGACTGAGCCAAGAGACTACATTATAGCCAGAACAAGTCCTTGTTCTTTCAAAATAAGGACAGTTTTGCATATTGGACCTGGAAGGCTGTGTCCAGTAATGTGTCTTTGTCCTGGGTTTGCTCTTTGCGAAAGCAATACTGCTCGGGTTGGATGAAAGTGTCAACTTTCGAGCTGTCCACTTGTATTTGCATTACGCTGACATGTCAATTTTGAGGCAGGATGTAGCTCATGTTTTAATCAGTTTGTGATTCAAAACATGTTTAAAAATACATCATAATATTCTAATCAAGAGAAGAGACCATCACTCATTATTAGAAAAGTACAAAAATGTAGTTTATTTAAATATATTCAACAATGATTTTGTGATATGTTAGACAGAGAAAAGGAAAAAACAACAACGAACTGCAACCATTCCACATTCATTCAATTTATCCAATCATACCAATCACATGCATATTAGACTTGTTTTCGTATATTCTGTACATTTGATATACAATGATTGTGAACAGACCATAATGCGATCTCAGTATGATAACATGATAGTGTTAATTTATAAATCCCAAACAAAAATTGCATCAATCGAGGTTGTGGCAATATTCATCTACGCGCGTTTCGGCAGAAGAAGATCCCAAAATATAGGTGTCTAAGGAACAGAAGCGTGCCTCTTATCACACAAAAGGGCTCGTAACAATCTTTATGTGGGCAGGGTCTCTGGTAACTGGTGGATATTTGTTTTACCATGAAGCATCGAGCTGGACATCCATTTTTGAAAAAGGGGCGCTCTGCTCAGAGGATGATGAACCTCTAACAGAAGATCGCTATAGCCTCCGCTCGTGCTGCTGCGTGGTCCTCGAGGATTCTGAGGTACGGACGAATGCCGAGAGATTGTTACGAGCCCTTTTGTGTGATAAGAGGCACGCTTCTGTTCCTTAGACACCTATATTTTGGGATCTTCTATCCATCACACCTAGGAGGTGGCTGGTGACATTTGAAAGTGGTGGGGCGTAAAATTATTGGCATACTGCACCTTAGCGAGCGAGCGTAGCGAGCAAGCCCGAACAACCTAAAGGGGGTTCGGGGGGGTTCACCCCCCGAGAAAATTTTGAAAAAAGAGTGGACAAATGGTGCATTTTCAAGCAATTTGAGAAAGCAGGATGGTTAATAAAGCAATTGTGAAAGTGCAGTTATTACATTAATAAAGAGATGTCATATAACATAGGTAGCTGCTTATTCAAGCTTTCTTTCACCCCATAGTCCAGCAGGGTCTTGATACAAGACAGATAAGAGAAAAAGCAGTGTGGTCCTCGACCAGGAAGACACTCATATTTCGTTGGTAAGAAGTCAAAGGATTGGTCAAATTGAAAACCTGAAATGCAATATGCAATGAAACAATTTGCAAGTACATCTCATCTATGTTCAACAAGCCATGTTTTACCCATGATTGGAATTGTGAATCACCAAATAAACTGAGCCACTGCAATCAAAAGCAGAGGGCCTCCTCAAAAGTATGCCCTTAAGAGAGTTCTCTCATCTCATGTCCTCTCTATATTTTCTCTGGAAGTTGAAAACTCATCACATTCTACTGCACAAACCTGAACCCTTCTGCATATTCCAACACCAGAACTCATTCTTGGCCATTTAGTTTGGAGCCATTCATACCAGGAATACAGAAAATACCTTTAAATAGAGTAGAAGGTTTATGAATACAAGCACTTAGCAATTGTACATATACTATGAATGAGAGCCAAAGGAAACAAAAAGGAATAAAGAAGGAAGCAACACTCAAACACAACTCATACTCCGGAACGCCATAAAATTCTCTATGTGGCAAGTTCATCACCTATAGCAGAACACAGTACATTTAATGTATCCCTCAGTTTAGCATATTAAACAATAGCAAGTGGTAATTCTTGTGATATGTACTCATCACTGTAGACTATTGTAGAGTCACTATATAAATACAATTAATACAATATGTGGTGTTAGGTGTAGAAAATCTAGACTCACACCTGTCTATATTTTTTTGATGTTTTATCCTTGATAATGTGCCCTATTGATACTCTGGGGACCATATTCAGTGTGCGCGCCCTGAAACCGCTCATAAACTCGAAAAGTAAATAGAAATGCCCCCTTCTCCTTCCATGTTTCACTACCCTTCCCTTCAGCTTGTCTGTGCACTGTCTCTCTCTCCCTGGCAGTCTCTCTCCTGCCCATGTCTCCCTCCTTGCCTCGGATCTGTGACTGTAGTATGATTCCAACTGTCTCCTCCCTCTATTCAAAGCCTCATGCTCATTCCTCTGCTCTCCCCTGTCACGGCCACCAGTCTGTCTGTGCCTGTCTCTTTCTCTGTCTTACTCTCTCTGCACTATATATATTTATATATCTATTGTACGTAGGCTGAAATATGCTATTTATTACCATTGCTAAGTCTGGAGGGAAGCCATGACTGTCGACATACAAAGCCTCAATCACTCCCACAACAATGAGTTGCAGGTATCAATTATGATTGAACAGCGGTTCTTAAACTTCTGATTTCTGTGGACCCCACTGAATCACATCTGGAAGCCGGCGACCCTGCCTAAGCAATCTCTATGATTTAAACGTTAAAAAAAATACAGCAACAAGTATACACCATTACACAAATTCCAACATATTTTTTTAAATCTCAAACACAAAATATGCACAAAAAAGTTAAATTTTAGTGAGAAAGTTGTAACATTCAGTATTTTACTTCACTTCTAAATGACGAAGTGCTATGCTATACTCTAGCCTATTAATTTAGCTTTTTGACTCCTAATTCATGCTGTCTTTTTGTCAGTGCGTGTCAGCGCTTCATTTGAGGTTACCAATCGTTCATCCTAGATTCTGTTGGCTGTACTCACGCTGCTCCCACCAATCAAGCTGAGGATATTAACCTTACTGTTTAGCCTCTGATTTCCAATACCTTCACGTTTACTGATCGTTTACATTTTTCATTTTTACATTTTGCTTTTTGTGTGTACATACTATTAATCTGCTAAATATATTTAACGTTGTAAACAGATGCAGACTTTCAGGGGACCACGGACCACCAGTTAAGTGCCTCTGAGCTAGGCAATTCTTTCATGTATAGAAGTAACAAAGTTATTAAACCGAACTGCAGCAGAGAGGTTATATAAAATTTCCTTAACAGGTACCGGAAGGCAGAGCAGCACACGTACAAGTGGACAGAGCAGGGTGGGCGAATACAGGCAGACAGAGCAGAGTGGACAGATACAGGCAAACAGAGCAGAGTGAACAGATACAGGCAGACAGCAGAGTGGACAGTTACAGGCAGGAAGAACCGAATGGGCAGGTACAGTTAGGCAGAGCAGTGCAGGTACAGGCAAGCAGAGCAGAGTGCGCAGATACAGGCATAGAGGAGAGTGCAGAGACAAGCCTACAGAGAGGAGCGCACACAGACAGGCAGAGCAAAACGCGCAGATACAGGGGAGATTGCGCAGATACAGGCAGGCAGAGGAGAGTGCTCAAATATAGGCAAGTGGAGGAGAGTGCGCAGATACAGGCAAGCTGAGGAGATTGCGCAGATGCGCAGATACAAGCAGGCAGAGGAGAGTGCGCAGATACTCGTAGGCAGAGGAGAGTGCGCAGATACAGGCAGAGCAGCAGAGTAGCAGTTACTGACAGGCCTAGCCGAGTAGCAGATACAGGCACGCAGAGATGAGGAGAGGGTCAGGCAGACAGGAGGCGAATACAGACAGACCGGAGGAGCAGGCAGGCAAAGCGGGCGTGGACCCCAGCACAAGCAGAACCAAGTGTGGGGCGCGGGCATAACAGGCAGGGCGAAACCGTGAATAATTTGCAAGACTGATCAGTAAGGGTTGTACCTGTCCGTGATCTCGATGTGTGTGTCTGTGTTTATGTGCCTCCTTGGGGGTCTGGATATGTGTGATCTGTGTGTTCTCTGTGGAGTCTACAACCGTGGGTGATCTGTATGGTGTACGTGTGTCTGTGAGTGTATGACTTGTGTTTTTCTAAGTGGTGTGTGCGTGAGGTGACTCTTACTTGTGCAGGATGGACTAGTGCTTTGCTTGTCTTTGTGAATGACGTGTGGAGTTCGTAGGTTTGTGTGGTCTGGTGAGTGTAGGTGTGATTTGTGTGTGTGTGAACTGTCTGATGGGTTAGGTGTGAATGCGTCTGTGTGAGGGAGAGAGCGGCTCTGTGTAGGTGAGTAGGGTGTGTGTGTGCATGCGACCTGTGTGAAGAAGTAGGTGTGTCCGTCAGAGTGATGTGTGGGTGAGCAGGTATGTGTGTGTGTGCATATACCCCTTGTAAAGAATGAGGTGTTTGTGCGTCCGAGTGATCTGTGTGGGGACAGGTGTGTGTGTATGTGACCTGTGTGAAGACGTAGGTGTTTGTGTGTGTCCGAGTGATCTATGAGAGGGAGTAGGGTCTGTGTGTTATTGAGCTGTGTGAAGCAGTGTCTGTAGGTATGTGGATTCGCGTGTTTTAGTGTGCATGTGTCCGTGAGAGCCGCAGAGTGCGTAAACGGCCCTTACCTGTGCAGGAGTGCAGGGGCTTGGGCCTCACCAGCAGGGAGGGGCACACCGAGTACAGGGACAGCTTCTCGAAGTAGCCGCACGTCTCCTTGGATAGGATCTCGTCGATCATGAAGGTCTTGTAGCGCCGCCTGGCCGCCTTCATCTGGCCCGAGGAGGAGAGCCGGAGCTCGGCCTGACAGTGCATGCTGGGAGCTCCGTGGGGCACGGACCCCCGGCGGTGTGAGGAGTGAAGATGTGGGCAGCAGAACTCCCTTGCAGCCTGTAGGAATCCCCTCAAGGCGGTGGGCCTGGGTATTTGTATGTGGCTATAGGATTTCTCTACAGGATGGAGCCCGGGTGTGTTCCTATAGGAAGCCCCTACTCTTCTGGGGCCCGGGCGTGCTCTCGGAGGGGTCGCTCGCGGCTGTGAGTGTGGAGAGGTGGGCTTCAGAACCCCCGAGGGCGGTGCTGATAGGAGCGGACACGTGGCTGCGGTGGACACCGAGTGCTCCAGTGTGTACGAGGGTGGACACCCCTCGAGGCTCCTGTGCCACCACAGGTGTGTGAGGGCTGTAGAAGGGGCCACGTTTTGGGATTTCTCATGTGTCACATTTCTATGGTTTCAGTGTGTGAATGAGTGGCAATCTACTGCTGTACGAGTGACAGTCCCGCGTAAGTAAATCAGAGCAATGTCTAGTATTTGCATGCCTGTGTTTGTTCTATTATTGTACCCAGACATATAACACAATAAACAATATACCCCTAAAACAAGCCAGACCTGTGATTTAAACATTACTAATGTCAGTCGAAGCGAAGCGGCCTTCAAAGTGCTTCAATCTGTCATGTTCTATTAGTCAGACAGCCCTCTACAGTTTCGCACTCTTTGAGCCAATGTCATTCTTTCTCGCTCTCTCTTCATATCTTTTGAAATTGTCCATCTGCACTGTCTGGTTGCATGTCTATCACTGTCTTTATACTCTGTCTTTCTGCAAGTATCTCCCTGTGTCGCCCTCGACCCCCTTCACCATGCTCTCGGTAACACACACATGATCCACTCCTTCTTCACAGATAAGAACATTTTCTTTCCCTTTGGAGCTCTCAGTATTTCAACAGCTTTGTATCTCCTTCCCACACCTCCTTATAAAATCGTAGTTACAATTACCACTCGTGTGATAATATTTCATCGCTTTGTGCGCACTTCAGAGAGACAAACGATTAGACAGGCAGTAGGTAGCCCGTAGCCGACCATTAAGATGCACTGGTCGGCAAGCTGAGAAACACGCACTGCCTGGAGGCACACCCGTGCCCTATCATGATTAACACCAACCATCAACCTGAACTCAGTAAAACATGAAGGAACCACAAGGTTCACAGAACGAACTGTTTGTTGCTTTAAAACATAAAACAAAGTACAGAAACCGGGAGAGCAGTTTTAGGTACAAGGAGAGAAACAGCAAAGGAAGGCAGATTTAAGCAAAGGGAGAACAACTGTGAGCAAAAGGTGAGAGGCAGCTGTGGATAAAGGAAGGGGAGCTGTAATCAAATGGAGGGCGGATGCGAGCAAATGGATGGCAGCTGTGATCATAGGAAGAGCGATCACAGGGAGAGCAGCTGCTGGTAAACAGAAGCATTTGCTAGCAAAGGGAGGGCTTCTGCAAGCAAAGGGAGTGAAGCAGCAAGGGGTTGCAGCTGTGGGCAAAGGGGAAAAGCTTTGAGCAAAGGGTTGGCATTTGTGAGCAAAGGCAGAGCAGCCACGAGCAAAGGGAGAGCAGGGGTGAGCAAAGGGGGCAGCTGCAAGCAAAGGGAGGACCGCCGCGAGCAAAGGGAAAGCAGGTGTGAGCAAAGGGTTAGAAGTTGTGAGCAAAGGGAGAGCAGCCGCGAGCAAAGGGAGAGCAGCTGTCAGACGCGGCTCGCGGGGGGGGGGGTTGTTTCGAGGGCCCGGGGGATTTTTTAAATTAAAAAAAATCCTACCTGACTCTGGAGGTCCCGCGTCCGCGCCGCCTCGGGTCCGACTCCGTTTGGCCCTGCCTACAGCCCCTCTCAGCCAATCCTGGCGCTGCTGGCAGCGCCAGCATTGGCTTAGGGCACGGTTACCTCTCGCCCGCCTGCCCATTAGGAGACCGAGGTTTGAGCCTTTGCTCAACCTCGCTCTCCTAATGGGCATGCGCAGCCAGTGCACACACAAGTGCGCATAACTGGGCACGGCGCGAGAATTCGGTGCCCTTGCCCACTCATGCGCACTTGTGCTGCAGTGCTGCCTGCTGCCCCTGGTCCCTCTAACAATCATGTCAGTCAACATGACGCAGGACCGCCCACCCCCTTCAGACTCTGAAGGGGGTGGGCGGTCCGACGTCATGCTGACTGACATGATTGTCAGTTCTCCCTCGGCTCTTTGAACTTAAGTAAACTGATTCAGTTTACTTAGGTTCAAAGACGCCGAGGGAGCTGCGGGCGGGGGGGCTACGCCCCAATGGACGCACCGCCCCTGCTAGGAACCCTCGTTATCTAGTGTTCACTTCATTTGGAGGACAGTTCATCTTATTCCGTGCAACCAGCGCTTTCTGAGAAATAATATAGGAAGTGGCTTTCCTGACGAAGGCAGTTTTCTGCCGAAACGCGCGTAGATGAATATTGCCACAACCTCGATTGATGCAAATTTTGTTTTGGATTTATAAATTAACACTATCATGTTATCATACTGAGATCGCATTATGGTCTGTTCACAATCATTGTATATCAAATGTACAGAATATACGAAAACAAGTCTAATATGCATGTGATTGGTATGATTGGATAAATTGAATGAATGTGGAATGGTTGCAGTTCGTTGTTGTTTTTTCCTTTTCTCTGTCTAACATATCACAAAATCATTGTTGAATATATTTAAATAAACTACATTTTTGTACTTTTCTAATAATGAGTGATGGTCTCTTCTCTTGATTAGAATATTATGATGTATTTTTAAACATGTTTTGAAGTTGCCCTAGGAACTTTACAGTACGTATTTCCCTGCCTAGGTGAACTTCTCATTAGTAGCAGGGGGCCTCTAATCTTTACAGTTAATCAGTTTGTGCTGCCAAGTCCTCCACATTTTCGTTTATATTTCTGTAGCTGTGGCAGCGCTTAATTTGTATTTAAAGAAAAAAAAGAAGAAGTGCCAGGGCCCTTGTCAGGAGTCCACCTCCACTTGCACTGTCCATTGCCACTGTCAGTGCTGCCAATTACAGTATCAACACAGCTACTAACCATCACACTCGTACAAGTCAGTGTGACAATTCAGACTATTTCAGGCCCCCAAATCTAAAAGAATGGCTTTTGCAGCAGGTATTAACCACTTTTAATGTATGTTGAATTAATAAACAACTGTTGTTGTGCTAGTCTCCAAGGTAGACAAACAGCTCCACCATGGCAAATTGTCAGAAGTATCACGAAATCACACACCAAATAGTGAATGGTAAAATAACACAGCGCAATAGGCACATAATTGTTAAGGAAAATGGTGCTGATTTGAGCAAAGAGAGAGTATAGCAATAAACTAGTCGCTATCTTCTGACTCAGTAACAGTCTTGTTTTGACAAGGAGGTTTGTGGCCCATAATATGTCTCTTTCCTGGGTTTGCTGACAGCCAATGCAAAACGGCTGGGGTTGGATCAAAAGTGTCTACCTTCAGCCCATCTACTTGGATTCGCATTAAAGCAGGCATGGTGTCACTTTTAAGGGACGTATGGCGCTCATTGTTTAATCGGTTCATGCTGCTAAACCCCCGTTCACATAGTGCTGTTGTTTGACTGATGGAAAGCATGATTTCTAAAATTGGAAGGACATGTTTAACTTCTTCTGGGCGTTTTTCCAATAGCTGAGTGAAGAGGGATACTGGCTTATGCGTCATCCGATGAAAGACGTACAGTTTGAAATCTAGCCACTCTCCAGGGGCAGACTGAATTTCATCATCAGTAAGTACCTTTTTGTAGAACGTAACAAACTCCTCAAATTCTTCATCCCCAAAACCTCTAATCTTTTCAACAGAGTCTGGACACAAAGTAAAATCAAAAATGTTAAAAAAATGAGTGCAGCTTGCCAGAGATGTGCTTCAGAAACCGGTCATTTATAAAAATAAACAGCACTCTCTATTAACTCAGTAGTGTCTTCCTTGACACTAGTTTCATTAGAGCTGCCTTTTCTAGCAGGCTTTGCCAGTGTTAGTAATGGGACCCCTACAAAATTATTCTCTTTAAAAAGCAATTGAAATTGTGTTGGTGCTTTTCCTGGCATTGTTTTCAGCTGTATTAGCTTCTGTTGAAGCACCTCAATCCTTCTTGCAACTTCAGTAATAAGACTGTCTTCTTGTTGAAATGCCTTAGATGCTTTCTGAAGCAGCTCTGTGAAGTCTATCATGAAGTGCAAGAAATAAAGAAACTTATATGATTTCATGTCATGAAGCAATCCTTTGGCTTTGTTTGAATGTTCATCACTACCAGTAGCAAGGTGCTCAAGATGAAGTACTGTAGACTCCCAGTTTGTCTTAAGCACTGTTACTGCCCTGTGCTGACTTGCTACCCATCTGATTTGCTGCAATTCACCAAAATGTTTAACTGCTCTTCCAGATTATCAGCTATCTCTTTAAGTTCCCTTCTCCACTTAGGTGAATAATATTATAGTTTGAAATATCCTTTGAGCACCTCTTCAAATTTGGATAAGTATGAACTTTCTTTTAACATCACACACAGCAAGTTCTAGATTGTGAGCTACACAGTGCACAACTGCAATGTGATCGCAATTGTCCCATCCTTGATGTGGGAGACTTCATCCAGTAGCTGCTTCACAGCACCAGATTTACTGCCTAGGTTCACAGCAGCTCCATCTGTATTCAGACCAATGCATTTCTGGCTCAGAATATCCAGAGATATGCCCATGCTTTGTAGGCCAAGTAATATAGCATTTTTCACTCCGGATGCATTGGAGCTTTTATTGCTGACAATGTCACACAGATGGGTAACAAGGGTGCCGTCACAAACAAATCGTACATAAATCAGTTCCTGTTCCTGTATTCCTTTGTCAGTTGACCCATCTGACAGAACACCGAGGAACCTAGCATTTTCTATCTGTGATCGGATTGTCATTTTTATGGTCTCTGAAATTGCTATTACAGAGTTATCAACTATTATAAGTTATATAAAGCATGATCATTGGTATAATTTTCCAAATTTCAGTCAGGATTGTTCTTTTACTGCAGTGTGCAGAGTTTTGAGAACTTAATAAAAGTCTCACCTTCTTTTGCAAGATAATAGGCTGTATTAAATAGAATGGTTAAGTGCCCGATATTTTTTTCATGCATTTTTGTGATTGATTTGACTATGCAGGTCTCTTGTGGGTTTTGAATTGCAGCTTCATGGGATATGCATTCTTCATGTGATTTGCTCTTATTGTGCCATTCTAAGGTCTCCCTTTTGAATTTTTCTGTCACACCGACATATTGGGAAGACTTAGTATCTGCAAGATGAGGAAACTTCCTGCAAACTCCATAATACAAAACTTGAGACTTTTTTAAACTGGTCTCTTCTAGGAAAGCTCAGTTAGTTTCCTTTTCTTCAATCACTGCCCACTTAAAATCTTCAAGCCATTTCTTATGTATAACTCTCTGTCTTTTTGTTTGATCATACTCCCTTTGCTTTTGGTGAATTTCTTCTGACTTCTTTTTCCCACCTGCTGAACTCTCTCCTGCATTATTCAGTGGAGTTTTAGCTCCAGTGGTTTTTCCCAACCACAACCTGATGTCTGCCATTGTTGCTGCACTCTCTGCCTGTTGTTTGCCTTCTCCTCACTAAATAGCCAGCACTGCTTCTGTCCTCTGAGCTAGAATCTTGCAAAAGAAAAAGCAATAACTGTAACTAATTTAAAATAACAGGAATTGTGTACAAACTACTAACTTTAAAGGCTTAACAATTTTGATTTCTATAATTAGAGTAAGATGGCTCCAATTACTTACTGCAAAGATGTATGTGATGTGTGTATGGCTTACCTGTCACAGGCCATGACTTTTCATGCTATGCTCCCAAATATTTATCACTAAATATAATGGTACTCATCTTACTGACCCTAGGATGGAAGGCTGAGTACGCCTTGCTGGGATTCTAACTCATGACTTCAGTCAATGGTACAACAATGTGAAATGGTTTTTAATACAGGCAAAGAAAATTGTTTGTCTTTCCCCCAGTTAGGTAGTAAAATGCAGAGGCCTGATTCTGCTCTGCCGTGCTTCCACTACTCTTGCTGCACCATTGACAGCTATGCCTCTGATTTCAATGCATGAAAGAGCAAGTAGGCAGTTGCTGTAGCCTGATTGCTACTTGCTGCGAATGAGCACCGTTTGGGAATGCCTGAAGTGTAGCTGTGACCCACCCCAGACGTGTATATTGGAGACAGGCTGTCAGCCACACTGTTAATGTTAAATCCACCTTTTTCAGTAAGGAGGATTTATCATTACTATTCCAAAGATATAAAACATGAAAAGGCTGCTCCTCCCTGATCAGGAATTGCAGCTTAAAAGTGTATTAAGGAATTCCCAGTTCTAATCTATGAGAGTGTGTAGGCCACAGTAGTGAAACATGAATTCAGCTGTTTGTCACTACCAAGACATGCAAAGCATCATAGTACATTGGCATACCTTTTACTTGAATTTAGCACCCTGCCCTTAGGGCTGTGACCTGTACCTCACGTCATGTGACTTAGATGTAATAGAAGGTAAGTTTAAGGCTTGTTGAGTAGTTTTAAATGGCAAGTCGAAGTGTCAGTAAACTGCACACACAGGTCTGCAGTGGCAGGCATGAGACACTGGTTTGAAAGGCTACTTTTCTGGGTGATGGCACAATAAGTGCTGCAGCCCAATAGTAGCTTTTAACTTACAGGCCCTAGGTATATGGTATAACCACTTTACAGGGAAGTAAATTAAATATTCCAATCATGTATGCACCAATTACACACATGTTTTAGGAGGAAGGCAGCACATGCACTTGATCAGCAGTGGTAAAGTGCTCAGAGTCCTAAGGCCAAAAAGATTCAGCAAAAAGTGGCGGCAAAACGATTGGGGGAATGCCACCCTAAGGATGGCTGGTCTAAGTAACACCAATGCGCAGGGAAGAAAATGTTGACGGTCCTCAGCCCACGTCTCGCTGCATTTCATTCACTGGGGCACTTCTAGGGGCACCGAAAGAGACAAGAACCTGACTCGGAGGGGCTCCAGGTCGTTTTTGTTTTCCGTGGATAAATCATGGAATTCCTGCTTTCCGGCTCCGTCCCCGCCATGTTGAAAGTTACAGATTCGGCTAGGTCTCAGCATTCAGAGAGCGGAGGGGCTGAGAGCAGGATCATGGGCCTGAGAGCCAGATGGGCTCAGGGGCTTAGTGGCTGACAGCAAGCAGGACCGGGAGTCACGAATAAAGTGACTGTATTGAGGTAATGCTGGCACCAGCCATGGGCAGACGACAGTAAAATAGGATATACTGTGGTCTCTGAAGAAGAAGAAACTCATTGCCAAACTGCAATGGGGACAAAATCAGCAGATTCAGGATGTGTCTGCACACAGAGAAACAGAACCACATTAAGCCAGCCCTGAAAGCCCTACCGCGGGGCTCAGTGTAAAAAATTACATTATGCACAGCATATCAGGTCCTAGTTATTCCTAAAACCTGACAGTCAAATAGGCTCCAACCAGGACCCCATGATCCTTGTCAACCCAGTTGATCTAGCATCACTCCTTCCAAAGACTTGCTTAATCCTTTTTACTTTTTTCCTACTCACCTTTCTCTAGTTCTCTTCTAACCATTTTCCACCCTTTTTCAATTCCTTACACTTCAGGCTATTTCCCCACTTTCTCGTTTTCCTTTCTTTTCTTCAGTACAGGAGGCCATTGTTTCTGACGACCACTCTGGTATATGGTGCAGTGAAGATAGATACTTTAAATGAGAACTAATAAATGATTACATGGATATCTTCAAACATGTGTACTACAATATTCCAAACAGTAACTATGCATATGAACCTTGTCTCTTATGGCACATAATAAAGTGCATATATTTAGGTTAGAAATACAGATTTCCTGGAAGTGAGTCTTTCCATTTGCTTGAGTCACTTGTATGAGCTTGTTAAAAGGGTTGAGACTATAAACAAGACCATGTCTTTGCACATGTGCAAGAAGTGTTAGTAGCAATTTTTTACATGGAAAATATATATACCATTTGAAATAAATGAGATTACTGTCGAGATATGGAACAGATTCGTTTTTAGGGACAGGCTTTGTTGATATTACTGTTGCTGTTGTGTTTTGTGTGTTAGCTTGAAACAGTCCCCGAGGCCCCACAAATGTACAGATCATGATTTCTGTAGCAAAAGGTCAGAGATTTCACAAAACTACAGCTCAGCAATGGGAATAAAACATATGCCATGACACGTGCTTTAGGAAACGATTCTGATGGTGATTCAGAATCGTTTCCTAAAGCACATGTCATGGCGTATGTTTTATTCCCATTGCTGGACTGTAGTTTTGTGCTGGTACTTTCTAGAAAGAGATGCCAAAACACACCACAAATAAAAATGTTGCAAGCAGCCGGAAGTCAAAGTGCACACTTATTTTCTCTCAATAGAGCTTGCGGTGTCGCTCAGTAAGAAACACACATTTGTGCACAGAGCACTTGCATTAGCAGAATAAAATGAGCCACCAACGCGTTCACAACGATAGGCACAAATATCAGTGTGCCAACAATCTGACTGCGCCACCTCCTGGTTATTGTCTCAGATCTGCAGACCTGGTAATGCATACATTGCCACAACAATTTTAACGAAGGGTCTAGAACATTTGAGAATATGCAGACAGAATAATCAACCAAGAGGACATGCTGGGACATAGACAAGCAGTCAAAAGCAAATGCAATAAACTATAAAGTTAAAAGCAATGTAATGTTATGAGCATTTCCTAAAATAAAATGTTAATTCAATATATATATTCCTTAAATAGTATTCATTTGCTAATTTAAGTTTCGACAAAATCTCCTTATGCACGATGAAACATTCGAGTCAAAAGCGACAGTGTATTGCATGCATTTTTCAGTGTCTAAGCTACAAAGCCTTTTCAGAAAACAACCAGACACTTTTGGGAACTTTTTTCGATGTGGCATGGATGTGGCATATAGATCGAAGACCAACCCGAGCAGCGTGTCTGAACTGACTTTGAGGGCATCAGCAAGACCGCGTGACAGCCCCCTGCATCTGCCACGACTGCCCACCCCAGCACTAGAACCGGAGCGGGAGCCCCTGAACTCGCAGCTGAGGGAAATGTCCCCATGCATCCAACTGCACCTACCGTCCGGGGCCCCTCCGCGGAGAGATTGAGCCGTCCTTGGCAGGTGCTGACTTACATCAGAGCAGGGCAGAGCTCCTCTCACAGGGCTCGACCCCGGATGGCTGAACACCCAGGATGCAGGAGGAGAACTTCGGCACTGCTCGGGCCCCAGTCCTGTTCATGGCCTACTGTGCCCAGCCAGTTCATTGCTGTGCGGTTGGAAGCGCCCATGCAGGGGTAAAGGCAGCTTACAGGCTTCTCGGGCAGTATATCCTGCAGCGGCTCATTGTGATTAGCCAATGAGAAGTGTGTAAACATGCCTAGTACATTATCCGCTGATTGCAACGCAGGCTTGGCCTGCTGAGGCCTAGTTGCAAACAGCCAATCAACACCTTTGCTTTTCCCGCATTTTATGTTCACCAAGCTGTCCCTTGGAGCCTTCTCCCTGCACTGCACTAGCTGCAGAGCTCACTCGCCAGGCCGGTCAAGTAGGCCTGAAAACCGGCTCGCCCTTAAAGAAATTGACTCGCAATTGCGAGTGAGCGAGGACATTTTTCGAGCCCTGCTGTAGTTTTCACTCTGAGGTGATCAGTAGGCACCCGGCCAGACCCCCATAAGGTGTTTTTCTGTTACTTTGAAAGTCAAAGTTACTACATACTTCCGTTAATCAATAATAATTGGGCAATCCTACTCCATGTGGTAAAAATCTTCTGCCGGTGCTTAGCATCTGTGGCAAAGATCAGCTGACCCACCATACATTATACCAACCCTTTTAGTGGAAAGATAAGTTTGGTGTAAGTAATTAAACTGAGTATATTTAATTCTAGATCTTCTGACTACTTTTTTTCCCGTTTGTACCAGTATTTATCCCTATTCAACATCTAACAGGACTTTATCCAGTTTTTCTTCCCAATTTTCTTCCAGTTTGCTATCATCTTCATAGGGGGTGACCACCAGGATACCATATGTAATGGATACAGCTCTTCTACTCTCACCATGTTTTAAAGTAAGTTTCAATAGGATTGGTGTTGGCGGCTTGTCCGTCTCCTCCCCTCATGTTAACGAACCAGCCCACACTAGAACATTGTGCATCAGTTGTTCTTAACCTGTGTTCCAGTGCCTGCTCAGGGGGTCCATGAATGCTTATAAAATTCAATAATATTAGCAGATTATCAAACTATATATACATAAAAAAGCAAAACTTTAAAACGCTTTGTATATGGGAAGGCATTTAAAATTGGAGACTAAAAAGTAAGTTGGCATCCTTAACTTGATTGGCAAGCAGAATATAGAAAGGATTATTGGGGACCTCAATTGGAACACTGGTAAGCACCGACAAAAGGAGAGCATGCATTTAGGACCAACCATGACAAAGTATTTGATTTTAGTTTTTTTTGTTTATAAAAAAAAAATATTTCATAGTTTGTATACTGGTTTGATGCTGACTTGTTTCTGAGTGCATTGTTTTAATTTCAAATCATGCAAATTGTGTAGGACGGGGTGCCTCCACTTCCAGTACTGATTCCGTAGGGGGGTCCACGGAATGAAAAACTTAAGAACCGCTGTTGTACCTCATTAATTTGCCTGTGGCAATGCCATAGATGTCTTTTCTTTGTCAAACGGGTGGATAACACCACTGTCATAAATATTACCCCTATTCCTTACTCCCTTAATGTGTTTTAGCAGAGTCTCATGAGCATACACAGCAGTGATGTTTAAAGGTATTGTGCACTTCCCTCAACAGTGTCTCACTGCCTCCAGTAGTCTAGGGAAGACGCCTGTCAATGTGATGCTTTCCAGCAGAGCTGCGCATTGGAATCCCACAGCGATTCCTGCTTCCATTTCCTTCATCTTGGATCCCCACACTCCAGGAACCACCTCATAGGCCACTGTATCTGGTCAGCTAAACACTGCACTTTAAAATTAGGGCCTTCAAGTCCTCTCCCCCATGGATGTTGTGTCTTTTCCATTGCTACCCTATTTCATCCTACCTCCAGATCAAGTCTGAGAGTATTGCTCTTGAATCAGTGTAAAAGCTTTTGTGAATTATAATTGGGAGACCGGTGAAGAAGTACAGTAGCTGAGACAAGATTATCAGTTTGGATATCGCAGTCCTCCCCATTGGTGAGAGGGGTAACGTGGCTCAGAAGGAGACATAGGCATGTATTGCCGACACTGATTTACCAAAGATGTCGGCCATCAACTTGTCATTTTCGTGATAAATCCACATTCCCATGTACTTAAATGTTTCAGGTTCCCACCTGAGAAAGGTCTCACGAACCCTCATATATTCCTCCTCCTCAGCTGCATTTAGTGGGTGTTAACAGGATTTCTCCCTTTTCACTTTTAAGCCGGAGTTGTCACCATACTCCACTAGGCCATCAATAATACACAAAATGTCCCTGTAAGTGCCTCACAAGTAAAGTAGCACCTTATCTGAATGTAGTGAAATCATACGATTCCTGTTTGATAATGGTCTGTGCCACTCCAGAGACTCACCCCTGACGATCCATGCCAAGGGCTCAATGGCCAATGAGAATATGGTCGGAGATAGGAAGCAGCCTTCGCTGGTGCCTCTATAGATGGGACATTGACGGAGAACACTCCCTCTGCAAACCCTGGTGACCAGGCTTGAATATAGGAGATTAATTCATTTCAGGATTTCTGTCCCAAATCCCAAACTTTTGACAATAAAATAGGGCCAAAGAAGGGCCTAAAAGACCTTTTCTGTGTTTAACGATGGGGCTATGTCTTCTATGGAGGCCTTGTGTATGACCAGGAAAAATAGCCCGGAGGAAAGGATTCTGCTTGTGATGTACTAGCATCAGCAGCAACAAAAAAAGTCTGTTTGGCAGTACCTCCCCAGATTCTTGTAATATAGATTAAGCATCCACAATGAGCAGTATGAGCGAACCTCTAGAACATCTTGACTTGATTTCGGCACCACTATTATGATCATCTCCCTTGTCAACTAGGGTAACATGCCCTGGTGTTTTGAAGATTCATACGTAGAGGGAAGGTGGTGGTAAGTTGTACGTGATAATTGGCACTAAACGCAAGTGGAAACCTGCTTCATCCAGATACTTTACTTCTTGCCAGCTGGTTAATAGCAAGTTTAATCTCTGCAATCGTACTGGGTTCCTCCAGAGAGTCTCGATGTTGGGGATGAAATGTAGGGAATTGCAGTGGACTTCAAGTACGCCTGCATTTGGATCTGTGCTCCAGTGTGTGCAGTGGAGTAGAGTTGCCTGTAGTAATCATCAAAAGCACTATTTATTTCTGTTTGTAAATTCAACACTGCGTTGTTTTTGCCTGTGGCACAGTTGAGTAGTCTAGGATTCACAGACTTGAGTAAACATGCTAGTAGCTGGCCTGCCTGTTCCTCTTCTGTGTATTGTGTAGCTATGTATTCTCTATAATCTATACACTTGACCCTTTTTAGTACTGTCACATACTCCTTGCTGACCTCCAGTAGACGTTGGGATACCTTTTTACCTGTTTGCAATGCAACCATGAGGTTGCTAATTGCCTGTCACTGCAGAAGGGTTTTTCGCTTAAGTACCTCTTAGATCCCTTGTGATGTTCTCATACATAATTCCTTGAGAATGTAATCAATAATTTTAAAACAAATAGCTAACACAACCGGTCGAGACTGAGTTACAACAGCAGCATCCTAATCATGTTTATGAACACAATAAGTGACGAAAATGCACTTCTTTCAGGTACACTACAGCTCAATGATACTTTAAACATGTGCACAAAAGCATCTATCAATTACAATGATTCAGCTAATCATTTACAAAAAGATTCTAATATTTGCAAGAATAAAAACAAAACTGACCTAATATGTAAGCAATGCACCGTTGATCCTGACACCAATTTAAATTAAATTAAAAAACAAAAGATAAAACTGTTGTATCAATGGCAGAGGTTCTGTGGTAACACTAGGAAGGGAACTAATGTGGGAGCAAAAGGGTACCCCAAATTTAAAACACACCAAAATTTTACCTCAACTAAACTTCCCACATTTACTGGTTTGGGGACGGTGTTGAACCTCAGTTTCATGAGGCAATGTGCCCCTTCGTTAAGGCACCTCCCAAAGCACCAAAATCAATAAAAATTGAATAAGTTAATACATTTGGATTGAATGAGCCCAATTGATACCTAAGTTCTAGATTAATGAAAAGTTAAAAGGTCTTTATTTCAAAATACAAAAATAAGCGGTACAGAGTCAATGCCATGAAGGCTTAGTTATACAGAGTAAGGAAAAATCTGAAATTATTCTAAGGCTCAATGTGCAGAAAAATCAGGAATTAATCAGACAGCATCCCTGGTATAATAGGAACGGTTTCTGAATTACCCTCAAAATCAAGGTTTTTTTATATGCAACTCTTGCATAGAAAATTAGAACTTTCGCAGATTCATCACGGTGTGAGCAAATGTGTCATTTATTCAGCAAATCAGAGCACGTGAAAAATAAACGTCAGACTATCTTAACATCTATACTAACCCACAACATGAATAATTTTTCAGCACCATCTATGCTACCAACTTCCAGAAAATTTCAAACTGAACAAAATTGCAAGTTACATCTGAACTGGGAAAGTTTCATAATGAACAGAACAATAATAACAGTGGAAATATCCTAATAAATTTTAGTTTGACTGTGTGCTGCAGAGTTTGTGGGGAGAGGATGTATGGAGGGAGGAAGCACAGTGAGTGACAGAGATGACTTTCGTCTTGGTCAAGATGGCATTTTACACAGAAATGGGGCCTAATTAATATTCATTAGAAAAACGCACTTCTAAATACGTCTGTACATGTAAATTCAAGTTTAAAAGTTGCATTTTGCTAATTGCTAATTATGCACAAAAATATAAATCCATAAAATTCTCATATATAAAATAGTTACCCAGATAAACCAGTGAAATGTATCAAGGTGTGTAAAATAGGGAAACATGCCTTTTGAGCGGGCACCCTTTTCACATAGTATGTTATACGTACAAAAAAAGGCTGACTAATGTCTAAATCACTCTCAAAATAACGCTATCATGTGAAAATACGTAATACCAGAATGATTAAAGTGCCAATATTATGTTGACAAATGTAATGCACAGGTTGCAGAAGGGATAGACAGCAGGCCGGAAAAATACCGAGGCGCACTTATAGCTTCAAAATAGCTGGAAGATAAATATAACTGTATATAGTGCCCACTACATATTTTTGGACTCTGTCGGGAACTCAAAACACTGACACTTTGGACTAAAACCATTGAAAAGTCCTAGAAGAAAAATAAGGAAATGCACTTCTTCCCCACTAATTACAGCCCTTGGTATTCACAATTAAACTTACTATGAGATAAGTTGCAGAAAGTGAAAGAAGAGCAATTTTAAACCCTTTGAAATATATTGAAGCTAGAAACGTACGTGCTTTTATATGGAAACTCATGGGGGCAGTTTTGGAACTAAATTACACCAGGAAACCTTTTAGGACTTTACAATCTCAGTAAAGAAATAGGAACTGATAGTGACTTTCACTCAAGGCAAAGACTCGCCTCGGCCCACATTGTTAGGCTTCCTCCGGCCCAAGGGTAACAGATGGTCCAGATATTTTCTGCTTTTTGATGATGTAATATCAGGAAATAATCAAACAATTTGAGATGCCAGCTCTACAGCTGTATCTAAACAGCTTGAGATGCTATCTCAGTGACAGATGCAAGGGCCAGTGGTTCAAGCCTCACAGGAATCAGGAGTCAGGACATTTTGAACGTCCAGTATTAAAAGCAGCGGTCTCGTGAAGTATTATGTGCTTGGCCAGTCTGTGCAAAGGCTTTTAGAAATCTTATTCCTAGCAGAATTGTGGCCATATTACTCGCCATGATTGGCTACAGACTAATTTGTCTCGTCCACAACTAATACTGGTATGGCTTAGGTTGTTGAGATGATTAATATGATGAATAATCAGTTATTGATGCAAGTCTTCTCCTTTATGAAACCACACCCTTCAAATGGAGGGTCACGTTGAACATTTTAATTTTAGATGCTTTTCTATATTTCTTACTCAGGAAAACTGAGATTGCTGTCATAAGATTAAATTCCCACCTGATTCTGCCATAATTGATGTTTGCACTCAAACTATGCTGATCTTTAGGACAAACTGCCCATTTAAAGGTGATGCACTTGCATACAGCTATGAGCCATGTGAATCAAAATGGAACCCGAAAACTGTACCTTTAACTAGGACAAAGGTATCATTTCAAATGCACTTCAGGAAGCTTATCACTTTCATTTGAAATGCATGTTTTGCTACATGTGAATTTGTTAAAATTAACTTACTAACCCACTGCATGTCAGATATTTATGTGTATCTAAACATATTTCCCTGCATCACTGTTACACAGGCAAATATGGAAGTTATGCTACAGGCCAATAGAATGTAGGGACTATATCCCCATTTACTGCCTCCTCCAACACATCACTGACACTGTTACCATGTACTCTTCTGTCATATGTATGTATGTGGTATTTCTACGGCAGAAGTCCGACCAAAAGGCAGCAGAGTGCTGTACAAGGTCAAAGACCAGTATAAAGTCAACGAGTAATGGGAGGGGTAGCTGGTTTGTGGATGGGCAATGCATTTTGATCTAGAGTTCTTTAAAGGGGTATATATTCAAAGTTTTCCAAAATTAGACTGCATTGGGGTGGTTCTGATGGATAAGGCGATGTTGTTCCAGATCTTCGGTGCATAGATGGCCACAGGTGTGCCAAGAACTACCAGGTGAGCTGGTCTGCAAGATAAGTAGAGATAAGTAGAGTGCTGTTCATGATGGCTGGTTTTGAAGATGGTGCAGGCTGGCAAGTGAAGTCAATGGAGTTTCAAAAGGATGGGGATGATGTGTCATATTTCTTCAGTCCCTGGATGAGACCTGCTGCTGTGTAAAAATGTAACACTCAGGTTTTTTATTTCTAGAATGTGTATTCAATGTCAGGTAGTGCATGAACAAAACTCTCCCCTGATCTTTTACCCCTAGGTGTGAAAAAAGGTCCCTTACTGAATTCATGTATGTGCATACGCAAGCATGTATGTTTATGGTGTGGAATCTGAAATAAAGAACGAGAAATAATACCACAGATACGACTCTCTGTCAGCACAGAAGATAGCAGAATTTATTGGAGACCAACAAACAATGCAAAATACGTGCAGCACAGAGACAGACAGTATAGCCACTGAGTGTCCAAAGATGTGACGTTTCTGACAGCTTTTATAGACACAAACCACAAGAGGATGCAGCATCATAATGTACGTAGCACAAATTAAGCATGGGCTGTTTGACCAATTAGCAAAGGCCTAGGCTGCGTTATACCATTTATGGTCTGAAATATACTGTTGCTGACTACGTGTCCCAAATAGGCAGCTTCTGGGACTTTCCACTATAATGCAATGTATTAGCCTTGGTACTTTTCCATGTAACAATATTAAGCCTGGGCGTAGTTCGCGAAGTAGCGCTACGCGAAGCTACGCAAAGTGCAGTTCGCGCTACGCGTAGCACTACGCGAACTGTGTAGTGCACTGTTCGCAATGATTGCACAGTGCCGGATGCTTGTCCGCACTGTGCAATCATTGAAAACGGCATCTTGCACAGTGCGAGCTGTCTTTTACTGCCGCTCGAGTAGATTTTTACTCGAGCGGCAGCTTTCTCAACGCGGACTGGTAGTTTCTCATCGCGAGCGGTCGCGAGCATACGTGACCACTCGCAATGAGAAACCTGACCTCCCCGCGTTGAGAATCTCGCTGGGAGGTTTATTTTCCACGCTCGCGATCGGCAACTTGATGTTGCTGATCGCGAACGAGGAAAAAGTCTCGCCGGGATGTCATTTTGCTTGCTCGCGGTCGCCAACTTGACGTTGAGGACCGCGAGCAAGCAAAAAATGACCGCTGCACTACGCTACGCGTGTTTGCACTGTGCTACGTGCAATTCGCGTTGTGCGAAGTAGCGCAAACTTCGCAAACTACGCGAGCGTAGCGAAGTGCTTTGCCCAGGGTTAAACAATATGCAAAATACAGCACGTACCAGAAATATTTCTAAATGTGATATGGTGAAATACTTGAGGCTAAGCTAGCATCTTCCTCTGTTCTCATATCTTTCTTGAGCAAGCCTTGCGTTACAAAGCAGTTTTACTGAAGCACAATGGAAAAGTACAAGCATTTTGTGCAGTGAGTCTTATGTCAACTTAACAGGGCCTAAAGCTTCAAGCGTTTGGTATCATATAAGAAAGATGGCTTCAACATTGCCCCATCTGATACCAAATCATTACTTTGCATCCTTTCTTTACACCATCTCCTGTCCTTCCTCACTTGGGTCGGAGTCATAATTGTAACGTCCGTGTCTTTTGTGTCGTGGCATACAGTGTGCACAGCTGGAGGTGAAAGCTGCGCAGCATGCTGGACAAACCTGTATCATTATGCACAAGGTGATCAATGCTGTTATAATTACAATGATCACCTCCAATATTCATGATCCCCAGCTTCCTAACCATAGCATAAAATTTTCCCACATGCTTCCTGTGTGTATGTTGTGTGCTTCATCTTTAATTTTGTTTATGTTATGTATCGCATTGTCTATATTGCGGCTGTTGTCAGGTATCCACGAACAGCACACCTGGTGGATGGCGTGGCATACTCCACCCTCCTTGGCCAGGATGATGTCTAATGCAACCCTGTTCTGTATCACTACTGCTCTCATGGCAGTGAGTTCTTCAGGGATGTTTCCCAGGGCTGCAGCTGTTGAATCTGCAAGATCCTCAATCATCCTTGCTAGCTGGTGGATCCTTATTGAGGTGTATATTCCTGCACCAGGCACCATCACCCCTAATTCCTGTCATTATGTCATCTTGCCATTCGGCTGTTCTCCTAACTCTTCCTGGCCGATGTCCTTGGTGCTCAACCTGTACTAGGTCAGTGAAATGAGTCATCTGGGGCAGGATGGAGGCGAGGTAGCAACTACCATACCATCCCGGGGGCAAATAGAAGTATGCCCATTGGCCACAGACAAAAAACAGTCCCTTGTAATCCACTAGTCCAGGTGATGGACGCTGATCACTCTTCCTAATCCGTGATAGTTTTGTTATGTGTGTGCAGTTACTTTCACCAACGAAAATTGACGGGACTATTGAATATTCTCCTTCTGAAAGTCTTAGGGCTTCATCATTCCTTTTCTCACATTCCCTTAATCCTTGCTCACCCTTTGCTAATTCTGCAATGCTACACCCGAAGCTGCATTTCTTCCATTCTTCCTTTCCTTTGACTAGTTGTGATGTTGTGCATGGCTGTTTAAGGGGGCGCACCTGCACAGCTGTCTTTTTAGGGGCCATCCATTTATCATTCTGAATGCAGGATGGTGCGGTAAGCTGTTGTCTTATCCTAAATCTTGGTATTTTTGTCTCAGCCCCTTTGTCCCAACCAGCCCTGTTTTTCCACTCCTCATTCCTAGACGTTTTATCAAATGTATTGAGCATTGCCTGATCTCTTTTTGTCGGTTGCATGTTCATGCATGGCACTCTCTGTGTCTTAGGCCTTGCAGTGGCCAGTCCTACTGCTATCCCCTTTACAGAAACTGCGACAGCTATGGACATGTTATGCTGTGCTAAGAGCATATCGCGCGTTAGGACACAACCCACATATTTAGAGACAGGTAGGACATTATAGCTTATGCTGTTTTCTGTGTCTGTTGGCAGGTGTGTGCAAACATAACATCCTGATATGTTCATAATGCGTACATACATCTTTAGCATTTCAACATATTTGTTTCCCTGTTACTCATCCCATAATTTCCATTCCCCTTCTCCTTTAATGTCAACCTCCCCCAAAATGTCTTGCTCAGTCATGTTCATTTTCCTCTCTCCGTATGTTACATTTGAGTCGCTCCCAGCCCCCACCTGGCCATTAATGAACGGTATTTCAATATCCTTTGCATATATTATTATTACTGCAGTCACTATTATTCCTGGTACTGGCGACAGTATTGCCAGTAGCACCGCTGGCCACTTTTTCTCCTCTCTCCTTGTTCTTGGCATGTTCGGTGGTGCTGTGGGGATGTTGTCAATGTCAAAAAAATGTTTCTGAATGGTCTCTAATTTTATTTTTCTTCCACTTTCACCTATGCTATCAGTTGACGTCTCTTACAAGACCAGATCCAATGTCCACTATTGCGTGGATCACACACTCTAAAATGTCAAGGCGTGTTGCTGCAATATTTTGTGCTGGTGGCTGATAGCCGAAACTGGGAAATGAGAGATCTTGCAAAATTAGGTGTCTTAAACCACTCAGTAGCGGAGTGTTGGGCACAGTCAATTCCAGCGCTCCATATATTTCCACCCCGGGGACCAATAGTTCTATCCGAATCACTAGCTCTGACTCTCCTTCTGCCACCTGTAGGGATCTGAGCCTACCGGATCTTAGTACTGGCCTTTGTAATTTGCCAAGCCTACTGATGTCTTTGGTGTAGCCCTGGCAATGTTCTTTTAAATGTTAGATATTTGGTAGTCTCTTGTAGCAAAATGTTCACTTTTCTAACTAGCGGGTCCTGCACCCCTATTGATGTATTGGTGCAGGCGCCAGCAACACTCTACCTAGCAGGTCCGGCACCCCTATTGATGTAATGGTGCAGGCGCCAGCAACACTTTGAAAGGAATCGTCGGTGCCTTTATTGTTTACCGTTAGAGGTTTACCAGCACATGACGGTACCGGCACATTTGAAGAAAACGTAAGTGTCCTTGGAAAAGGTGAGATCCGAAGCTGTGGGGAGTTGTCTTTTCTAAAGGTGTACTCTCCGTTGAAGGCCTAGCCTGCAGCTAGCAGGGATCTGCCTCTTCTTCAACACTTGTCTGGTGGAGCGAAGGTTGTACCTGCCGAGAGCCTCAGATGCCACTGGTGGTGTTGGTGGAACTTGCGGTCCTTGATCAGGCCCTGTTTGCTTTCTTGGTATGGGAGCTGTGGATCCAGGAGGTCAGCCCCTCACACTTGACGGCTGTTGCTGTAGTCAGCAGGACCTGGAAGGGGCCTCTCCACTTCGGCTGGAGGCAGTGTCGTCTGGTGTGTGCTTTTACCCAGATTCAATCACCAGGCTGCAGGTCATGTGACAATGGAGTTGCTGCTTCTGGAAGAGCCTGCAGGACCTGGCGGTGAAGATAACGTAATGTCTCTGTTAATTTCTTACAATAGCACAAGAGCAAATCGTCTGCCATTGATAGTGGAGCAGTGGACATATGGCCTGCAATGTTCATTGGGCGGCCAAACAGAATTTCGTGAGGACTTAGCTTGGTCACCCTATCTGGCATGCTTCTCATTGCCAACAGGGCTAGTGGCAGTGCGTCCACCCATGAAAGTTCAGTTGTTGCACAAATTTTATCAATTTTATTCTTTAACACCCCATTCTTTCTTTACAAATCCCCTTGGGCGTCTGGGATGGGTGTGTCTTTCAAGTATGGGCGCACCTTTGTATGCCTGTCTATAGCCAGTGCACAGTCATGGAATGCATCATCTGACCACAAATTATCTAGGTCATGCTCTGTTGGTAAAAGGCAGGCTGGGTTTAGGGTGGTGGATCTTTTGATGACAATATGTGGTGCTAGTAGTGTCAGCTCATACCTGGTGAGGCGTGCATTCGTCAGATGCTGAGTCTTAGTGGATGTGAGAAGTGTGTCTACTGCATGGGGAACGTGCAAAACCATGGTGTGTCCCAACACTATATTTTCTGACTGTTCTACCGCCAGTGTTGCTGCCGCCACTGCTCGGAGGAAAGGCGAGAGCGCTGATGCTACTGGGTCTAGTGTAGCGGAATAGTATGCCACCAGGCGGTAGAAGGATCCGTGCTTTTGAGTTAACACCTCCAATGAGCACCCTCCCTTCTCATGGCAGAACAGGTGGAAGTCCTTGCTGTAATCTGGGAGGCCTAACGCTGGTGCCCCACTTAGTTCAAACTTTAACTTGTTGAACTCCTTGTCACAGTCCGGTGACCATGGCAAAATGTCTGGAACATCTTTGTGTGTTAAGGCCTGCAAAGGCTTGGCAATCAGGGGGAAGTTTGGGATCCAGTGCCGACCATATCCTGCCACCCCTAAGAAGGCCCGAACCTATTTTTGTGTGTGTGGTTGGGGAAAATGGGTGATGGTGGATATCCTGTCAGGCAGTAATTTTCTTGTTCCTTCGGACAGTTCATGGCCTAAATACTTCACAGCAGTGAGGCAGAACTGTAGTTTCTTGGGGGAGACCTTGTAGCCCTTCAGCGCTAGGTGGAGCAGGAGGGTAACAGTGTCGTTTGCACAGGCGTCCCTTGAAGGGGAGGCCAGTAGTAAATCATCGATGTACTGGATAAGTGTTGAACCTTCCTTTAGTACTAGGGAATCCAAATCTGTCTTTAATGCATTCGTGAAGATGGAGGGGGACGCTGTATAGCCTTGTGGGAGTCGACACCAACAGAAGCGCTTTGATCTAAAGCAGAAACTGAAAAGGTACTGGCTGTCCGGGTGCAAGGGAATGGTGAAGAAAGCGGAGCTAAGATCCCGCACTGTGAAGTGTGTGGCTGTTACTGGGATATTGGACAGTATTGTTGCTGGGTTTGGGACCACTGGAAAGGAGGGCACCACTACCTTGTTCAATTCTCTCAGGTCTTGAGTAAAACAATATACAGGGGCCCCATCCGGGCCCTTAGAGGCCTTCTTAACAGGAAGTATTGGTGTGTTGCATTGACTAGAGCGTATCTCCTTTATAATTCCCTGCTTCAGAAGGTCTTGTATCACTGGTGCTATGCCTTCCTCCCCCTCTTTTGAAATCTTGTATTGCGGTACTCTTGGGAGGGGAGCCCCTTGCTTTAATTTGATCTGCACTGGTGGGTAGTTTACCACCTGCCCTACGTCATTGGCACTCTTGGCCCAGACTTGAGGTGGCACACACTCGCGCAGCTCTGGGGGTATGACGGGGTCGATGCATGTCATAAAAGCCTGCAGCATCAGACCGTTTGCCCTGCTTTCTAGGAAAACCCCTGTTGGTGAACAGTGTATGGTGCATTGTAGTTTGCAAAGCAGATCCCTGCCCAGTAAGTTCACGGGGCAGAATCTGCTAAGGATGAACTGATGGTTGACAGCTATGGTGCCTACTATGAGTTTTAGTGGCTGTGTGAGATATTCATCTATTGGTTGTCCTGTCTTTCCGACTGCCGTTACTTGTGTTCCCAAAAGTGGCGCCTCGGGCATCTGAGATGCCTTTAGCATTGATCTTTGAGCTCCTGTGACTACTAGGAATGGTACAGTTTTGCCCAAAACTGTTCCCTCCACATATGGGTCAGATTGGTCCACTGCTATTGCTGGAGCTATTAGGCAGTCTTCCACTCTCAGGCATCCCTAGAATGTGCCTTGAGGCGGTGGTGGCATCGTCCTCCTGCACCCATTCGTTTCTCCCTGTCCACTGTTGTCTGGGCTGGGGAGTGTCATTTGCTGCATACCCTTGCTGGTCATTATTTCTGTAATCTGTATGCTGGGTGTTATGCTGGTATTGCTGGTGGCCCTGTCCCCTATTGTGTCCTGGCCTATTTTCCGCATTTTTCTTTTTTAGTATTGGACAATCTGCCTTCCAGTGGTTGGGGTCTTTACAGTAGAAGCAGGCTGTTCCTGGTGGAGGCAGGGAAGCTGACCTACCATTCTGTAGTCTTCCTGTACCCTTCCCTCTCCCCCTATCCCTGCCTCGTCTTTGCTGGCTTGAGTAGAACCTCTCTTGTGCTACCATCAATCTCACTTTCTCTTGCTTTATTTTCTCTGCCTCCATTGTCTGTGCATTGGACTGGTAATCAGAACAGTATCTGGCTGCTGCCAACACCTTCTCAATTGGTTCTTGTTGCCAGCAAACAAATGATGTTTGTAGGTGCGCTTTAATAGGTGGTCTCAGCCCTTGAACAAATGTGGTGACAAATGCAGGCATTGCACCCCCCATTGGGTTTTTTAGCCCGCTGTTCTGCTGGTAGACTTGCAGAAGGCGGTCAAAGTAGGAGTTCACACTCTTATCTTTTTCCTGTTTTGTATGTGTTATCTTGTTCCAATCTACCTTGTCTTACGGAATTTTTTCTTTCAAATATTTCACTACTGCTTGGTATTTCTCATCTACCTCATCTCCTGGAACTCCTCCCTTTCCCCTGTCTGGCTCCCTCTTTGGCCAGTCTACTTTTCTTTTGCAATCTTCCCATAGATCCTTGGGCACAATTATATTGAATAGGATATCAAAATCCCTCTATAATAATCCTCCCAAAACTGCCATTCTGTCTAACTCAGCGTACCACTTCCTTGGTTCTTCCCTTAGTTTTGGGAAATCTTTGGTGAAGCACATAATGTCTTGTCTGGACCATGGGACATGGACATATGCAAATTCGTTGTCTCTACTGCCTGGTGGAGGGGGCACCTCTCGCAGGGGCATAATCAGTGCTGGTGGTGCTGCTGCTGGGTCTGTTGTCCCCGTGCAAGGGGTGAGGGTCTGAGCTACTTCTATCACTGCGAATGTTTGCAACAATTGTTTCCATTGTTGTATTTTCTCTATTGCATATTTCAGTGTCTCTTTTATTTTGGCCTCATCCCATGTTTGTGGTTCTGAGTCGGTGAAGCTGAATTTTGCTATGTCCCAGCCATACTGTGCAGGTAGTGGTGGATCACCAGTAGTGTCTGGGCATTGCTTTTTGGCTTGTTGGACATATGCGTTGTGTGCTTGTGGGCCTTTGTCCATTAACTCTGCTCGTGCCAACTGACAGGACTTTGTCCAAATATTGTCTACTTTGGTGTGCTGTAAAAGAGTCTACTTGTAACGTTCCTTCCACCATCTGGTGTAGGAAATTTTGGCATTTAAGTGTGTCTGATTTCAGCAGTTTCCTGTTCACTATAGGTGATCCCTGTGGGGATGATGTAGCACTATTTGTTTTGCTGAAACTGTCTCGTCTATGCTGGGGTGGAACCTGCTGTATTCCTTCTAAAACCTGTTCTATAGTGGTGATGTCGTGGGCTGTTTGGTGTGCATATGTACAAGCGTCCCATATTAGGTTCTGCCACTGCGCAATTGTTAGCCTGTCGTCTGGTGTTCTGTCATCGAATAGTTGTTGCCATTCACGATTTATTAATCGTGGGTCTGGTATCTTTCTCTGCGCGCATTTAGCTAGCAGCTGGTCCTTCTTATCATAATGTTTTGACGCGGCATGGACAGCTTCCTTCCTCATTAGTTGTAAGACAGCAACGTCTTGGATGGCATCCAAGTCTGTCTTCATTGCGTCTTCGTTGAGAACTCTGCGTATTAAAGCTATAGCAGCTGTCTGCTGTGCTTGAGATAGCTCAGTGGGTTCTTTCGCAGGAGCGGAGGGTGAAATGGTGTGCTCTGGATTTGAAATGTGTTGTCGTGTACCCCTCATTCACCCCATCAAAAGGTCCTCGAGCAGTGAATCCTCCTCTCCCCCTCCCTCCTTTGTAGCTTTTATTTTACTTTCAACAGGAATGCATGGGAAGACCCCACTACATCTAGTTGCGCTTTTCTCCAGTTTTCACTTATATTTTTCTTTGCCATCTCATTCAATAAGTTATTCTTAACTTCCAACAGTTCTCTATGCACTTTACTCTTAATGTCACTAGTGGCGCGCATATCACGCAGAACCAGATCCCACTGATAAAACGATTCCCACTCAGCGGCCTGATTTTCTTTCCTTTCAATTTTAGCATTTGTCTGGGTATGACAATTTATTCACGTCGTATGTCCCGTGACACGGAAATTGTAAGTCCGGTCTCTTAGCTGTCAGGTCATGCCATTTATGTATAAATAGTATGGAACTGAGTCCTTGGCGTAGGGCCACATGGTATGCTGGGGAGTCTTTTGGTGGAGCTGGCTGACTGCTATTTAAATTGTTTTTGCTTAGAGGGTTTCCCATGGTGTGATTGTGTGAAGTGCAAGCGCTACTCCTTATCGCTTTGTGACGACAGTTCAGATATACCAGACAGAGGGAGGGTAGGGTGCCGCGCTATAATGCAAACAGACAACACAATGGTTGAACGAACGTTATCATGCGCTTTTCAGCAAGTCTCCAGCTTTTGCAGCAGCAGAGGAAGCCGTTCATCAGGCAAAAGACAGTTCAATCGGTACTAGTTCACCAAAGCTTTCACAAGTGGGAAAGAGAAAATGTCCTGGGTGCTTTGTAGCTTTACTGGCGCTCCATGGACAGAAAAGAAGGTGACAGGAAAGTATTTGGAAGAAAGAGTAGTGTTTCCGTCTCCTTGCAATCTCCCGTGGTCCCGTAAGTGGGCAGGAGGGTGGGCTAGACGGAATTGAGGACCCTACGGACTGTGCCAAGAGGGTTCAGGCATTCAAATAAACAGGGCAGAAGTGGTGAACTCTTCGTGCAGTGGAAACATACACATAAAACATAGAAGCGGTACTTGGCAACCCTGCGCTGCAGCGCTGTGTTATGAGGTGTGCCGTGAATGGGTGCCGTGTAAGTGTGCTAATCCCAGAATATTAACAGTGGAAATAGGAACAATATTATTGGTACGTTAAGGGACATGAGAAGCAAAACGCAACTAGGAGGTATTATACAGTATAGGGCAAATATTAAGAAATCTGCAAGCCAGCCCATTGTAGGGGGGCAGTCAAATTAAGGGACATTTGATCTGGTGATAGTAAGTATTTATGGGGTGCTAAGTTCGTTGTCAGGGAGGTAGCAGTGTATTAATGTCAGTCACGTAGCGTCACAATACCCAAATAAAATGATAACCTGACAATTACGGAGAACACCCGACAACCCTAACAGTATTTAACCACAAGGTATGAGAGGCACATCACAATGACACAATAGAAAAATGCAATGAAACCAACAATTATAGACAATAAAACAACAGATACTCCCTCCCCGTTGTGCCTAGGTGACTTCCTAGGCACAGCTGGAGACCACCTTTGGCGTCCAGCAGGAGGCAGCGCCCCACTGGGTACCCGGGGCAAGCGGCGCTGAGGTGAGTTAGTTGCATCCAAACCTGAGTTCATGAAAACTGATAAATTGGCACCCAGGAAACTTGTTGCAACCAAAAGGGGCTGCCCGCCTGGCTACCACCCTGACGATATCGTTATTTCACATGAAGTGTGCGCAAACGCAGTGGTGCATCCACCGCCACCACCCGTATCTGGGGAGCAAAAACTGCCACAACTCTAAAACAAGGGGCTACCTGCTACAACCCAACCTGGAGGATGGAGATCCTCAATCAAGACTCACCAATGGATGTTGATTCTGGCAAAGCCTACCGACCTCAGCTCCAGTCAATGGGAAGTAGCTGTAAATGTCCTCCACCCCCATGGGCCGGGGACTCTCCGCAGGCAAGACAGGGGGGTGCAGAGGTGCGCCCTCCTTGGTACACCGTCAGCCAAGTGCTGCTTAGCACCAGGGAGTCACTGCATGCAGGACATGTGCGGACGGACGCCGTCCAGGCGGGGTGGGTATTAGGACCAGATACTGAAATGGAGAGCAAAAATGCACATTAGAGACATTTGACAGAGGTCGGCAGCAGTGTCAGAGGTCAAATACTGCAAACGGTGCAGGAGACAAGGCACTGTCAGCACCATGTAGCAAATGCTAACCTTAAACAGAGGTACAGTCTTCAGCAGAATGGTGACAGACTGAGATATATATTATCAAAGCCACAAAGAGGACGCAGAAGAAGATGACAAGAATGGCTGCTATAACAGCCATGTAATCTTGAAGACAAGAGACGTATATATCTCCGGGACACAAGCACACCATCACCGGCATGAGAAGCGCAAAGTAGAGGGAGAAAGAGTAGAAGAAGAGTTTTGGAAATTTGTCAAAGCATGGCCATACAAATGTGCTGAGAGAGAGAAAGAGCAGGAACCAGAGATATGACATAACGAACTCACAGGCAAAGTCCCCCAGCAGCCGCGGAGCGGAAGAAGAGGGCAGAGACAAAGGTAAAAGTCATCAAACCTCAGGGCTCCGAATGAAGCTGAAGTCCAGCTGCCAGTGGCTGTTGAAGTCAGTGATCCCGGGGCCGCATTCTCGCACCAAATGTGGAATCTGAAATAAAGAACGAGAAATAATACTACAGATACGACTCTGTCAGCACAGAAGATAGCAGAATTTATTGGAGACAAACAAACAATGCAAAAAACGTGCAGCACGGAGGCAGAAAGTTTAGTCACTGAGTGTCCAAAGATGTGACGTTTCTGACAGCTTTTATAGACACAAACCACAAGAGGATGCAGCATCATAATGTACGTAGCACAAATTAAGCATGGGCTGCTTGACCAATTAGCAAAGGCATAGGCTGCGCTATACCATTTATGGTCTGAAATATACTGTTGCTGACCACGTGTCCCAAGTAGGCAGCTTCTGGGACTTTCCACTATAATGCAATGTATTAGCCTTGGTACTTTTCCATGTAACAATATGCAAAATACAGCACGTACCAGAAATATTTCTAAATGTGATATGGTGAAATACTTGAGGCTAAGCTAGCATCTTCCTCTGTTCTCGTATCTTTCTTGAGCAAACCTTGTGTTACAAAGCAGTTTTACTGAAGCACAATGGAAAAGTACAAGCATTTTGTGCAGTGAGTCTTATGTCAACTTAACAGGGCCTAAAGCTTCAAGCATTTGGTATCATATAAGAAAGATGGCTTCAACAATGGTATTTGTGTAGCACAAACCTAGCTAAAAGGCAACAGAGTGCTGTACAGGGTCAAATGCAAAGATGCAGTCATTGAGTGATTGAAAGGGACGCTGGGTTCTATGACGTTCTCGGTAAATATGGCAAGCACGGCAAATCATCTACATGTCATCTACATTTCCTAAACGCCACTAGCTCCGCCTTCTGAATCCATACCGGGAGCTGCTCCCACACTTTTGCAGTTCCCCCCGCTGTCACTGGAAGTATCTCTAGCCATCATCAAGGGCCTCAAGTCAGGTTCCCCCACCGACCCTTGTCCAGCAAATTTCTTTTTTTTTTGTGTAATACTTTATTTTTCATTTTGCAATAACAAAAACAAATCGTCAATGATACAGCATAGAGGGGCATACCTTCGATGTAATTGGCAATACTTGGTACAGGTGGTAGCATCAAAGGTAAAAAGGCACAATAGGGGTACATAGTCATCTGTGAGTATAACACAGTGAGGTATAAGCATGGGACACACCAATGACACGCAGGCCGCTTGCTGCTAGAATCAGGTCTCTCGCCCCCCCATCATGATCAGGTTGGGCTTCCACATCCGACCCGCTTTCCCCACTTTCTAGCGTATTGTGAACGGAGGGCTCTCCCTCCGCCAACCCCGAAGCACACATTTCTCGCCAGAGCATCAGGTCCGCTTGTAGCTTCTCGTCCCTACGGTAAGTTTCATATGTGCTTCTTCGGCTAGAGACCACTCTCGTACATCCTTGAGCCAGACCGGCACTTCCGGTCCCCTCTGTCCCATCCATGTTATGGCCACCCTACACCTAGCTAGCACAAGCATTAATTGTAGCAATTTATATGGAAGTTTCCTTTTCTTGAGCTTCCTGACGGACGCAAGCAGGCAACTCAAGGGTTCCGGTCTCACCTGGAGACCCGTGGCTGCACTAATCCTGCCGACCACCCCCGCCCAGAACTGCCTGACCGCTGAGCACTCCCAAGCCAAGTGCAGAAAGCCCGCTTTCTCTATGGCGCACCTCGGGCATCTATCATCCCTGTCACCTGAAATGCATTTTAACGATACCGGGGTTAGGTAGGTGCGATGCAAGAAATTGAAGTGCGTCAGTTTAAATCTGGCATTGCAGGAGACAGTGCGTGTGAGGATGCCTATGTAAGCCCACTGTTTCTCCTCCAACTGGATGCCTAAATCCCTGAGCAAGGACGTGAGAATCATATTCAGGGTTTTGAAGACGGGCGTCGGTAGTGGGCATAGTGAATTCTGGAGGGCATATAAGGTCCTGGGAAGCATCACCATCTTGGAGATGGCCAGCCTACCCATCAATGACAGTGGAAGGGTGTTCCAAAATGTCACCGAACGCTGTAGAGACGTGATTCCCCGGTCTATGTTCCTAGCCAGCGCCTGTGTGTCCGTCGGCGCAACCTGTACCCCCAGGTATCGGAAACCCGCCCGCTCCCAGCGCAGACCCAGGTCTGGAAGATCCTCCAGGGGCACCGAGGCTAGTCCTGCCAATGGAAAGATCAGTGACTTGTTTCGATTGAGCCGCAATCCAGATACCTCTCCAAATCTATCCAATTGACGCAGCAGTTCAGGTAGTGCGTCCCGGGGGGAGGCCAAATAAAACAAGGCATCATCGGCATACAGGGAGACAACGTGGCTCGTGTTGCCCACTCTGATTCCCCACTGATCCATTTCCGCTCTGACCCGGACCGCGAATGGTTCTATGGCCAGGGCGAACAGTAGGGGCGAAAGGGGACACCCCTGGCGAGTGCCCCTACCCAGCTGCCATTCTTCTGAGCGCGCGCCCCCGAGCTTAACCCTCGCGCGAGGTTCCTTGTACAGTATGCGAATCCAGCGACGGAATTTGGGTCCCAGCCCCACGACCCGTAGGACCTCCAAAAGATATCCCCAATCTACCGTATCAATGCCTTGGCGAGGTCGATGGAAACCAGTACCATCTGTTCCTCCCGATCACGTACTTCATGCATTACATGATTAAGCCGGCGCAGATTCATAGCCGTGTTCCGGCCTGGTATAAAACCACATTGGTCCTCGTGCACCAAATGCGGCATGTATGGCCCTAAACGAGAGGCCAAGAGCTTACACAGAATTTTAGCATCCGTGTTAATCATTGTAATTGGTCTGTATGACGAGGGCTCATGCACATCCCCTCCTGGCTTCAGAATCATACATATCTCCCCCTGCTTCATGCTAGGTGGGAGATCGCCTCGGTCAAAGGCCTCAAGATACACCTGTAATAGGAGGCGGGGAAGCGTGCCTGCAAATGCCCGATAAAACTCAGGAGGATACCCGTCACTCCCCGGAGACTTAGCTCTCGGTAAGTGCTGCAGTGCGGAGTGCACCTCCCCCAGTGTTAGGGGCTCTTCGAGTTCTTTCTGTGCCGATTTAGGGATAGACCGTAGGGTCAGTTCGTGAAGGTAAGGGAGATAAGCTGTCTCGCCAACTGCTGGGTCCGAGGCATATACTATCTGCAAGTGGGATTTCAGGACTCGCAGTAGCCCCACCTCTGAGTGGATCAGGCCACCAGTGGGCTCCCGCAGAGCCACGATTGCGGCAGGGGCTTGTTCTCGTCGGAGAATCCAGGCCAACAAACGGCTCGATTTGTCCCCTTCCCTATGGAGGCATTGTCTGTAGTGTGTGAGGGTGTATTTGTCGAGCCTGTCCCAAATGTCATGGATGCGCTCCCGAATACCGCGCTCCCTAGCCCCATCCGCTGCGTCCGGAGCATCTCGGGTCTGTGCCTCTAGGAGGTGTTGTTCCCCTTCTTGTAGCTCTCGTTGGAGCTGCTTGCGGACCCCACATGTTAGACTCAAGCAGGCCCCTCTCACCACCGCTTTCAAGGCCTCCCATTTCGTGGCCCTTGACAAGTCGGGCGCCTCCCAGTTTAGGTCGATATAGTCAGTTATGGCAGATTCTATGTGTTGCTTCCCTACCGGGTCCTCGAGTGCCTCCGCCGGTAACCTCCAAGTCCGGGGGTGACGGACCGGGGCCCCCCAATTAACCACTCAAGCCACAGGGGAGTGATCAGATAGGAAACGCGCCTGATGTGTCACCTCGAAGGACATAACAGTGTCTGAGTTTGCCACTAAAATCCTGTCTAACCGACTGTGAGTATTATGAGTGGGGGAGAAACAAGTGTACACTTTCTGGGTTGGGTGTCTCTGACGCCATACATCCTGGGCCCCTATATTCCCCATAACCTCTCGGAGCTTCACTGTCATCCTTGGTTTCGTGCCCTTGCGAGGTGGGAACCTGTCGAAGTCAGGATCTAACACACAATTAAAATCCCCCAGCCAGATCAATGGGACTTCTAGTTCCGACACCAGGACCTCCTGCAGGGCCTGAAAAAAGTCTGGATCGTCCGTGTTTGGGGCATAAGTGTTCATTATAGCAATGTCTCTTCCATCTAACTTAGCTCTGAGGAGTATATATCTCCCATGGACGTCAGCTTCCATATACTGAAGGGCAAATGGGGTCCCCAGGGCCACTCACACAAGGATTCCCCTGGCATAAGTAGAGAGTGAAGAGTGGAAAACCTGCCCCCGCCATGTCTTTGCCAGCTTCTGAGCCCCTTCTTCATTAAGGTGGGTTTCTTGGCGGCACGCTATCGAAACCTGATGTCTCCGGAGAAAGGACAGCACCCTATATCTCTTGGCACATGTACCCAGCCCTCTCACATTCCAGCTTAAAAATTTAAACCCCATTGATGGTAAAACAACCGGTCTCTGTGCGTTCCCCTTCTTGGATAGCTACATATAACCTGTTCCCCACATGCTGCACAAACAAGACATAAAAGAACCAAGAAACAACCCCCCAGGAACACCCTCCCCCCTCCCACGAGCAATATGTTGACAACTATACATGCAGAAATGCTCTTCCCATGCTGGTGCCAGGACGTGCACAGCTGCCCCATCAGCCCAACAGAGGCCAAAAACTACCCTTAAAGAAAAAACTAATTCTAACTCCCGACCCAGCCCAGTCGCCACATAGCGAACATCAATGCCCGAACCGCCCGATTTTATGTTTCTGGTTCAACACAGCCAGTTCGCACCGCCAACCCCACAGAATGCACACGGTATCCAAGCAGTAACTTATTCCGTCCCGATCCTCCCTCCAAGACACTTCCCCAGAGGTACATACCTAGGAAGCGTAGCACCAGAGTCCCTGTGAGTCAATTGCGACCAGGCTACTAATCTAGAACCCCCATACCCCAAAGAGAAGAAAAAAAGGGGGGCACTGCTTTCATGGCAGGTCTGGAGTGGATGTAAGAGGGTCCATAACAGTTTCCGGAACCACATGATTGGTCGGTGGCAGAGTCTCTGGCACTAGTCCCACTTCTGGAGTGTCCGTCACAGTTCGTGGGGAAGTGTCGCCGGAGTCTGAAGAGTCCACCCGCAGGGCTTCGTCATCCCCCACTGTGATTCTCTGTCTTTCCGCTTGGGCGTCGCTGGTGGACCGGTTCCTGCGCCTGCCCCTCCGATTCCTCGGGGGCCTGGTCCCCCATGTGCTCCGGGAGCCCCTCTGTTCCCGCTCGGGGAGCGCCTCTCCCCTGATTTCAAGCCACTCCCACACCTCTTCTGGAGAGTCGAAGAAGTGAGCTTTTCCCTGGGATATCACCTTGAGTTTCGCAGGGTACAGTAACATGTACTGTAGGTGTAGTTCACGGAGCTTTTGCTTGATGCCGAGGAAAGATTTCCTCTGTTCCTGCACCTGGCGGGTATAGTCCGGGTATATTGAGACTTTGGCATTGTCATAGGTGAGATCTGGCGCTTCCCTCGCAGCTTTCAAAATGCAGTCCCTGTCCCGGTAGTTCAGGATTTTGGCGATGAGGGCCCTGGGGGGGAGGGGGCCCCGGCCGCGGCGGAGGGACCAGCACCCTGTGGGCTCTTTCCACTACGAAGACCTCCGACAGACCCATGGGGCAGAGCTTGGTGTGTATCCAGTTCTCCAGAAATCGCTCCGCGTTGCCCTGCTCCGCGCGCTCCGGAACGCTCAGGACCCTGATATTACTGTGGCGGGCCCTTCCCTCTGCTTCCTCCGCTCGGCGCTCCAGCGCTCCAGTGGTGTTAGTTAGCTGAGAGACCTGCTGCTTCAGAGATGCCACATCTCCCTGAAGCTGTACGATGTCCCCTTCCGCCGTTGAGACCTTGTCCGCCACTTGCCGCAGGTCCGCCCTCAGCAGATTTACATCGATGGAGACCGTTTCAATCTGCTTTTCCAAGGCGGTGCGGGACCCCTGTATTGCTTCCAGGAGCTCTGCTCGGGATGGTTCGTTAGTGGCGTCGCCGTCCCCCTCCAGGCCTGTTTGACGAGTGATCCGTTGCGTGGGGAGGCGTTGTGTGGTATACTGCGTGATTGTGTTGGGGTTGGAGGCACGGGGCAGTCTGTCTTTACCCATGGTGCAGGACTGGGGAGTCCCTCAGGGGTCCCCAAAGTGCCGGCGCTTCACACCTCAATCCCCCCTGTAGAGCACCGAGCCGCCGGAGGGGCGAATTTATGTCACTCCCGCAAGTGTCTAAAGAGCGTGGCAGTCCCAGTCGGCGGCCAGAGGGCAGCTGCCCTCACTCAGTGTAGTTGGGGACCTCAGCCCAGGCGTGCCCCAAAACAGGGGCAGACGTAAGGGTCCCACAGAGTACCCGGGGCTGCTCTCCCAGGTATGTTTGCTGCTCCAGCGACCGCAGGGCGGCGATCCGTCCAGTCCACCCGCCAACAGTGACACCCGCAGCGCACTCCGACGCGACCCCCGCCTCAGAAGCGGTCCCCGGGTGTGCGGTGGGTGCAGTCGCGACACTGCAGGAAAACCTCGCGTCCCAGTCACACCATCAGTTAGAGAGCTCGAGGTTCCCCACAGAAGTCAGGCACCCTCGGGGCATCCAAGCAGGCGGAGGCAGGCAACACAGGCAGTCTCAACGGGCGTCTCAGTAGCCGGTCGCCGCCAGCACAATGTCTCCAAGCCTAGGGCGAGCCCAGATCTTTAGCGTCTCACCAGCATCACCCCATCGAGGCCTCGGATGCACCACTCAAGGGGCTCCCAATGCCCAGGAGGTCACTCAACGCCGGCACCAGGTTCCGCAGGAGCTCCACAGGGAGAAATCTCCGGCCACTCAACTGCGTCACACCTCAGTTGCACGCAGGCCACGGCCGAGCGCAGCCCGCGGCTGGGAGCCGTGCACGATTCTTGTGGTTCGCCCTCACAGGCTAGTCCTCCACGACAGGGAGTGGGCCATGTCCGCCCGATGCTCCTAGGCGGCTGCCGCAGAACAAAGCCCCTCCGGCACTCCGGCACTGAAACACCTTGTGGCGCACCTCTCGGCCCGGGTCTCACCCAGGCGCTGGTGCGACGATGCTGGGACCCACCGCACTCCGGGAGGCCCCCGATGGCAATGGGGACCTCCTCCGTCCCTGCCAGGGTCCCCGGAGCAGTCAAGAGCGGGATCGCCGTCTCCGGACGCCAGCCGCGATTCAGTCAGGTGAAGGCCGAATCCCCGGCCTCGCGTAGTCCTCTCTCGTCAGGCAGTCACCAGGCTGCTCGGCCCCAGTGGCCGGTACCAGGCCGCGGATCAGGCCCTCCCTCCCACAGGGGGACCCCCACCACCTGCAGGGCCCCGGCCGCAACCACAGAGCAGCCATGGGCGTCCGGGTGAAGGATATATCAGGATTTTAGCGGCAGGCCGGTCGGGAGCCGAAGGAGCTCACGTCCTGTCGGCCATGCTGCTTGGCCACGCCCCCTCCAGCAAAATTGTTAGCCTCTGTTGATTGGGCAATTAACCCGGTCGCCAACAAAATTTTCAATATCTCATTGGACACCGGCCACATGCCTTCTATATGGAAGCAGGCTAAAATTCTGCCTTTGCTCAAAAAGCCCTCTGCTGACCCTAAAGTACCAGCAAATTATAGGCCTATCTCCTTGCTACCTGCATTCTCCAAGGTCCTGGAGAAATATGTCAATACAGTCATCACCGACTACGTGGAAACCAATAATCTCCTTTATATCAGTCAGTCTGGCTTCAGAGCCAACCATAGTACTGAGTCTGCACTATTAAAGGTCTCTGAACACATTAAGGAAAGCCTTGATGTGGGAGGAAAAGCCATTCTGATCCTATTAGATCTGTCAGCGGCCTTTGATACTGTTCCCGACAATAGGCTTCTGGATAGGATCCAGATCCTCGGTATTGGTGGCACTGTTTTAAATTGACTCTCCTCCTTTTTGAAAGATTGAGACCAGGAGGTTTGGACTCCTCCCTTTGTGGCTGGAATCCCTAGTATGAAGGTAGGGGTCCCTCAGGGTTCCATTTTGAGCCCCACGTTATTCAATCTATATATGTCCCCTCTGGCGTCTTTGGCGGAGGCATATGGAGCGAAAATGATTTCATATGCCGACGACATGCAGCTTTCACTTGTGACAAGGGAAAGAGCTTTGAGGGAGGTAAGATTAAAACATGCCTCTCAAAAGTATTTACATGGTTGAAAATTAACCAGCTCAAATGTAACCCAGAAAAGTCGGAAATTATTTTCTTTGGCTCCCCTCCTTCGGATAAATGGAGACTCTGGTGGCCGGAAGATATGTCACCCCCTCTTGCCGCACAACAAACGGTAAAGAACCTGGGTGTTATGATAGACAATTCCCTATCTATGAAAGCCCAAGTCAAATCAGTGGTGGGAACTTGCTTTGGCCTCCTTAGGATGCTGAGGAAGTTCCTTCCACTCTTGTCCTTGGACTGCAGGAAATCCGTGGTCCAGGCATTAATTACCTCCAGATTGCACTATGTGAATGTTCTGTACCTGGGCCTTCCGGAATACCTGCTCAAGCGATTGCAGGTGGCCCAAAATGCTGCGGCCAGAGTTATTCTTATGTTGAAATCTAGGACTCATATGTCGAACCATCTCAGAGCTCTTCACTGGCTTCCAGTAAAAAAGAGGATCAGATTCAAGGCCCTGGTGTTATTCTTTAAGTCTTTACATGGGAGGGGCGCAAGATACCTCAGTAGGAGGGTTACCCACTATACTCCTCCCAGAATTTTGAGATCCTCTTCCATGAACCTTGCTGTAGTTCCTAGAATATTGCGTGCCCGCTCGGGCGGCATCTCTTTTAGGTTTCTCGGAGCTCAGGCCTGGAATGCGCTTCCCGCGTCGCTAAGATCAGTGACCGATTTAGACACATTCAGGAAGCTCCTTAAAACTTGGCCTTTTAATCAATGAATTATCACTCTTTAGCAGCATCCTTTATTCCATATTTGCACGTGCTTATGGGAGTTGTTAGCGCGGTGCAAGCAAGGCCTTCGAAAGCGCCGGGACACTCTCTTTTGAGTAGCTGTGCGCTATATAAGTGCCTTCATTCATTCATTCATTCATGTGTACAGTATAAAGAGAATGCTTATGAAGTTATGGTACAATGGTACATGACTCCTGTTCACCTGAAAGTAATATATGGGGTTCAAGAGATTTGTCAGAGGGGGTGTGATGAGTGAGGTTCATATATGTGATGGGCGTGCAGCCGCATCAGAGATTGAGGGAAGTCCTATTGAAAATTAAAAAATCACAAACATGCAATTGCCAATGAATCTCTTGATTATGTGGCTAATGGCCTTATTATGACTTTGGCGATCTCGGAGCGGGGCTACCACAATGCTACCCCCCCCTCCAAGACCACCAAAGCCATTAAAAACCGCCTGCCAGAATATGACTTATTTTTACTCTGGCGGGCGTTTCTTTGGCGGTCCCATTGCAGTGCCTTTGAAATAGGCACCGCAATGGGAGCGTCAAAGGCAGTTCCTGCAGGACATGGACTGTCAAGTCCATGCCCTGCAGGAACTGGGGGTGAATGCACACAGGGGGGGCACAACATGTGCCCCCCTGCATGCACCCCATGGCTCAGAGGGAACAGGAGGCCCTGTAGGGCCCCCTTTGTTTCCTCACAGCCACACTTTTCATGGCGGTCGCACCACTCTGAAAAGTGTGGTGGGTGAAGAATCTCCTAATATGCTTGGCGGTGCCGCAGTGGCACCACCAGCATATTAGGGGCCCTAGACCACTGTGCCACCGCCAGGAATCGTGGATCCCTGGCAGCAGCAGCAGTTGCGTGGCGGTCCAACTGCCACAGTCCTAATGCGGTGGGCGGTCCGCCGGTCTGGCGTTCTGCTGACTGCCACCATGGGTTCAACGGCCCATTGGACCGCCAAACTCGCAATAAGGGCCTTAGCAATGTTGAAGAAGAGGCATTATACTCATTATCGTCATCTTCATCTACTAGCAAACTAATTTCACAACTTGTATTCATTGCACAAAAATAGAAGGCCCATAAAGGGAACTAAAGTTTTGAATCTGTATGTAATGCGGCACCTGACCGTGACACTTAAAGATAAACTATTAAAATCAGATGCTGCCAAGAGGTGAACCTCCCCTGTGTGGTTGCATCTCTCTCCTAACGTGATATGTACAGCTGGGGTGGCACCATACGGGAACAGAAGCTTGAATTAACTCAACACAACCAATGTCATAGCACTATGTATAAGTCTTTCTTCAACTACGGACAGCACGATCATGGACTGGCCTAGACCTTTTTGTACTTCAACATTGTATTAGAAAAATGGGTACACTTAGGTAGGTGCAGTGACCCTTTAACTCTGTTAAAAGTAATGCTTTCTGAACACATGTAAAGAATCAAAAGATAGTTGTCCAGAAAATGTATTATTAGCTGTAAGAAGTGATATTATATAGTCCCATAATTCTCCTGGCAACCATCTAAATACAGTAATTGAAAAATGTGGTTTCAGCTCCTTCTTAAATTCATCTTCTACACCAAGGAGAATAAAATCAGTAAAGGTAAACCTGAATTAGCCCTAATTACAGCCTCTGAGCTGATCAGGCAGGCAGTCGATGCAGGAGGCAATGCAGCACTGGTGCTGCTTGACCTGTCTGCCGCGTTCGACACTGTGAACCACCAAAAATTGCTGGAAACCTTGAGGGAGATTGGTATCATAGGAAAAGCCCATACATTACTTGAATCTTATTTGTCAGGCCGGGAGCAATTTGTGGCCTTGGATAATTTTAAGTCACCTAATTTTACGTTACCATGTGGAGTGCCACAGGGCTCTTCGTTGAGCCCTACACTTTTTAATATTTATGTTGCACCTTTGGCCAGATTAATTAAGTCCCTAGGCTTCTCGGCAGTTTCATACGCTGATGATACACAGATTGTAGTTTCAGTGACAGGCTCGCCCGAAGACACAGCTGCACAGTTTCACACCTGTCTTCATCAGATAGGCGAATGGATGGCCTCCAATTGTTTGAAATTAAATTCTAGTAAGACCGAGGTCCTACTTTTTGGCGGCCAAACTAATTTTTGGTCCCCTGCTCTATGGCCGGTGGAAATGGGTCCATTACCTACCCCCACGAATAAGGTAAAAAACCTGGGAGTTACGTTTGACTCTTTGCTTTCCTTTGAAAGCCACGTTAACCAGGTTACATCCCATTCCTTTTTCACATTAAAACGTTTGAGAAGAATTCTTCCATTTATTCCGTTTGAGCTACGGAAACTGGTGGTTTCAGCGCTGGTTCTTTCCAGAGCTGAGTACTGTAATGGGCTTTTTATTAATCTGCGTAAGAAGTGTCTTTCCAAATTGCAGATTGTGCAAAATGCAGCGGCACGTCTTTTGCTGAATATTCCAAGACATAAACATGTCGCACAGGCACTGAAGGGATTGCATTGGTTACCAGTGAAGAGACGAATTGAGTTTAAGGCTCTTTGCATTGCCTTTAAGGCCAGGCATGATATAGGGCCCAGCTTCTTTAAACAGAATCTAAAACCCTATATTCCGGTTCGCCACCTTCGTTCATCTCAGGCCCATAACCTGGTGGTTCCCAGGTTCAAGAAATGCTCCTGGGGAGGAAGGAGCTTTGTGGTCGGCACAACAAGGCTGTGGAACGCTTTGCCGCTTGGGCTGAAGCAAGAAACTAATCTGCTGGCTTTTCGAAAAGCGTTAAAGACCTGGCTGTTTAATCTTTGATGACTATCGGACTGTACTTTGATTTATGAATGACGAATTTTAGCGCCTTGACGCCTTCGGGTGAAAGTTTTTGCGCTCTATAAATTTCTTTTTCATTTCATTTCTGAATGATTTTTACTGAAATATTATATATCCTACTTATATTGGAGTGTCATTTAAGACTATGCCTTGCATTAGTGTAAAATGTATTTTGTATCTATATACCATAATACTCCCACCTGAGAAAACTAAAGACATTACTTGCAAGGTATGCAACATTTTCAGTGCTTCAAATGGGAATGCATCAGGTCCCCCCATGTACCCAGTTTTTCTACAGGAAAGAGCATGCCCTATTGCAGACCCTTTCGCCATACTTTTTTGTTGACACGATACAGGATGGTTCCTTGCATTTGATCAAATACCTATTCCTAACATACTCAGTACTTCACAAACTCAAAACATTCTTTAATATCCTTGAAAGGTGTTTGAAAGATCCAAAACAGACAGGCACAACAACGCGTGGTATTCTGAATCATATATTTGGTTTTAAGGTCCCTCAATTTCTTTAACAGGAGACCTGGATGACATCTTTTCATTTGATTGTTATGACCTAGTTTTTCTTTTCACTTATGATGTTTATTTATGAGTATTTTACAAATCAGAGGAAATCTTGTCAATTATAGAAAAAATTTCCTTTCCAGCTTGGGAGGAACCTACGCTCCATCCTGTGGCCTCTCTGAAAATTATATCAATAATCTGTGTTCCCCATCTGGTGCACTTTGAGGGTAGTTTTAAGGTCATATGTCTTAGTAGTTGCTAAAGCCTGCTGTAAGATTTCATATAAGATTTTCCACCTCTTAGGTTGCTGAGTCATTAATCAGAACTTATTTATGGCTTCGGGAAACAATATGCAGCTTCCTTTTCACACATTGTATCTCCCACATCCGGATCATCACATCATTAGTAAAATTACTCCCATGGTCTGAATCCATCCTCTGTGGTAGGGCAACCCTGGAGAAGCTATGATTTATCATCAAGATAGTCACTGTCTCTGTATACATTCTATCCATTTCATAAATCGACATGTTACCGAGAGCATGTATTTGTTACCTCTGGAGATCAAATGATGGTTGTGAGAAATTGGGATATTGGTTGAGGGAAGTGGAAGTCTCACTCAGTCTCACTCAGTCAAAAACCACAATCCTTGTGAGGGAGCACCAAAGAAATCACTAAATTAACCTGTGCTTAACCCTCTGGGAACTTCCCACAAAGCAGTCAGGCTTAACTTAGAGGCAAAATGTAAAGCATTTATCCAAACCAATTTAGAAAAATAGAGTAAATTTTAATAAATAAAACGAGACGAGCAACAAAAATCCAATCAGCACAACTGGAGCTATGCAATTTCAAAGTTTTTTGTGTAGACTGACTGCATTTCTTTCAAATTCTTCAGATTATAATTTTCTCCCTTTCCACTTTAGTTTACTGCTGCATGACCTCTACATATTCTTCCATAAAATTGTGAACATAATTTGTAAGTCCATTAAACTCCAAAGTTCTTTCAAGGTATTGGGATCCTTTAATTTGAAGAGATCTTCTGCTTTTGTTAGTTTGGTGGGTAAGTTCCTCTGAAATAATTTAATGTCCAAAGAAATTAAACTTCTCTCAGTAGCTCTGAGATTTCTGGAACAAATAGTTTGGCACCAGGGTCACATAGTCAGGTGAGAAAATGGTGAACCTCTCGCCACTAGGCATTTTGCTCTGGTGGGGAATTAACGCCTTAGCTGTTTAGGCTTTTCTACCCCAGCACTGAGCCATTTTCTTGATGTTTGTGGCATTTGTGCTTAAGCCTTCATAACTTTTTTTTCTACAAATGATATCTGGGCCACATTTGTGCCCTTTTTTCCCACAGTCTCGGGATTCTAAAGGTACCCAGGGTTTGTGGATTCCCTTGGAGAAAACGGAAAAATTGTCAAAATATAGGTAAGGGTATGGTTTCTTCAAATGGCATCAACCAAAGATTTCCTGTTCTAACACCACATTCCCACCTTTCAGGAATAAGTAGAGTCGTACACAAATATTTTTTTTTTTGCTCGAGGCTTTGCATTTTGTGCTAGTCAATATTTCATATTTTTTGTGGTTTCTGCTTACTTGAAGTTTTGGTGGAAATTGGTGTAACACTCACAGTGATCTCAGAAAGCTATACTTGTTTTAAAAGAAGACAACATTTAGAATTCAGTGAGAGGTTATTTGTGCAGTTCTCTCACGGTTGTCCCAAAGAAACTGATAATTGAAATAAAAAACAACATAGGAACAATTTAAATAAATGACAACGTTTACACCTGTAATTGTTAGCCCCGGTGGCCGATTTACAAAAGTATTACACTGTTACATCATCCAGACCCTTATGTTCGCAGAGAAAACTAGTGTTTGTCGGTTGTCCACAAACACGTGATACCCATCTCAAACAACAGCTTAGGCGCTGACTGCTTTCGGTTTCACACTGTGATATCAGTGTGCTGTGTGCACTGATCATAACAGTGTAAAAAAAAGTTCTGGAAGTGGGGGAAGCTCTTCCCTCACGTACTGAAGTTTAAAAAAAAAAAAGGAAATCCTTCTGATGCTTGCAACAGAAGTATTTTTTTAATGAATTTTTATTGATATACTATTAACAACATATAAACAAGTGCCATACATTGTTACACTGTGATATGCGACAGGCGTCAAACAGTACATCAAACTTATTTCCAGCGACATGGGTACATATGCTCGGCTTGTAGTGTCCTGTGACATGCGGGGAACATATGTTACAGGGCAGTCAACAAAACAGAAGCAAAGTACATGGCATTGAGAGTTTAGCATCTTGGGATAGTGAAGAGTGGCCTCGGGTCCCAAGAGAGGGGTTGCAGTATGCATCCTTAAGCCAAAGAACCGCTTTGCTCCGCAACCCGTAAGGGAGTCGCTGAGGAGACAATAGTGTCCATGTTCTGCATGTCTGAGAATGTGGCATAGTCTGCAGTCTGCGCTAAACATGCCGTCAGAGGTCCCCCAAATATCCTTAGGTCTAGAGGTTTGGGGTTGTAAGCTGCAATAGATCTCGCTTTGGGTATTACACTGTGATAGATCTTTTATCCTATCCTGTGCGTGTGGGGCACTGACACCCCCGCACAGCGCAACTCTTCTTTTTGCTAGTAATAGAGCAAGCGCTGCGTACCTGCGCGCCCCTTTCGGTAATGATTTTGCAAAGCTCTGAAGGGCCATGAGCGGAGTAATTACTGTACTTCAATCATCTTGCCAAGTATGTCAGCCACCTCTCCCCAAAAAGACCATATGTCAGGGCATTCCCGTGCCAGGCGTATGAAATCTGCTTGTTCTTGAAAGCATTTTGTGCATCTCTGTGATTGGGATGGGTCATTTCTCGTGTGTCGAGCAGGTGTGGAGTAAAGCTGGTATACAAATTTGAAATGAATAAGTTCATGTTTATGATTTATTGAAACCAGTTTGATTTGCATACAACAGTATGTTCATTGAGATGTAGTGATTTCTGTGCCTATAACTCTGGACCATGCATTCCACGAGCAATCTTGGACAACAGTGCGTGCAGAGGAGCATGCCCTATACAGTCGGGACACCCACCCAGCATACTCCACTGCATGTATAATCAAGGTCAAAGGAGGGAAGTCTTAGGGTTTGTGTGAGAAACCAGGGCGGCGGGCCTGAGCAGCATGTTGGAGCCACAAATGTAAGAACTGTTCTAGGAGATGGGGAGTGTTGCCATGCATGAGCTGTACCACTGTGTTGGGGGTACAGATCTCCCAGTTCCACCCACCCCACTGTGTCAGGGTATGCTGCACTAATTTGTCCATAGTAGGTGGAAGCTATGAGTTGCCTTAAAGGGGAATTGCTGGTGAATAGAGTGTAGAATAGCCTAGCAGGCCACTACGTTTCTGTCAGGCCCAACATGTTGTCGCAATAGTTTTTATATCGTGTGGATATCTAGGCAGACCAACCCGAAGCAGGGTTTTGAGCAGCATATCCCCCACTTTGTTGCGCTCAGGATATAGATACAGAAGTCGGGCATCAGGATGGTACCAGTGCCGTACATAGTGGCATTGTGTTACCAGATAATAAAGTTCCAAATCTGGCACCTCCAGTCCACCTTTATCATATGGCAGTGTTAATATGTTCCAGCTGATTCAGGGTTGCTTACTAGCCCAAATTACTTTAATCAGGGCGCTGCGAGTGTGGCAAAGAAGATCTTTGGAAGCTGAATGGGAATATTCATGAAGAGCTATAAAAATGGAGGAGGACCACCATCCTAACAATAGCAACCCTGCCCACAACCTATAGGGGAAGCTTTATCCAGGTCTCCACCTGTGTCTCCAATTGCTCCATGATTGTGCTGTAGTTTTGTTGCAGTAGAGTATCCTTCTTGCGGCTAAGGATTATGTCTAGGTATTTGACTGAGTCTGTAACCCAACTTTTAGGGAACTCTTGCAGTGTCAGCATTGTGCAGTCTGTGACAGGGAGGATTTCCAACTAGGACCACTTAATGACTAGGCCAAAATGACGTCCGAATATATTATGTAACGGATAATGGCAGAGAGGTTGGTTGTGGGGTCTCTCACAAATAGCAAATAATTAGGGCCTAAATCTAAATTAGGGTTTTGATTCCTTTCATTCCCCTCTCTAGTCGATTTTTCGACTACTTCCTCACTACCCCTGTGCATTTCTTCCAATTCTGTATTTTGCATCTCTTTATCTCTTATTATAGGAAACATACCTCCCACTTTAGCTGCAACCCTCTTGCAACATGCTAAGATAACCTGAAATACTAGGCACATCAATAGCAACAGAACTATTATAGGCAACAAGGCCTTAGACAACCCCGACATCCAGGACGGCACCCAATCAAACCAGCCAGTGAACCACTCATCTGGAGCACCCCCTTCTTTCTTAATCTGTGTATGCAAATTATGCAAAGTCAATATGGCCTGAGTTAGATTTCCTTCATCTTCATCATTTGCCGGTATGAAAGTACAGCATACTGAATTAAGTTTTTTACATACTCCTCCTTCGATTGCTGTCATTAAGTCCAAAACATATCTGTTTTCCATCAACATACGTCTGATTGAACGCAGCTCTTCTTTAATTGCATTAAAGCCATCTTCAGTAGCATTTATTGCTTTCATTAATTCCCACCGGGTGATTTGAACCCAGCGAGCAGTTGCTTTTGCTTGAAACATAGGTATCAGACTCCCAAAAAATGTTTGGGCGTCATTGAACAACCTATACTCTTTGGGCACATCCTGCCACACTGAAGTTCCAAAGTACTCAGCCATCCTTTTTCTTCTGTGATGATGCAGCAAAGTTGATGCTTTACTCATGGAATGCAAATGCAAATCTTTTATTTATTTTTCTGGTATTACCATAGATGGAGTATGCAAAGTCACCAGAGAGCAGATTCCGCTCCAGTCGGGAGGTAATTGAGTGTATATTTGAGCTCCACACTGCCAGAAAAAAATCCATTAGGCTGAAGGTACCGCTCTGCATATCGGCATTGTAAATAGTTGAGCTGCAATTGAGATTCCGTCCCACTTTAACAATCCAAAGAGAAAATCTCATTAGTTTCACAGTCAGCTTAGGATGATGTTTAGTTCCAGTCCATGTATATCTCTGTATGTTTTCATCCCATACTTGCTGACATGATGCTTTTATATCATCAAATCTCAAATGATGTTTTGTTTCTGTGCCATTCCATAAAGATATGGCCCTGCATGAAAACCTAGCTCCAGTAAACCATTTATTATTGGCAAATACTGATGCTTCAATACTTAATACTGGCCTGGCTGCGCAATCTGGGGCAGTGGTTTGGCAGAATAATTATTACAGGTGGATGGTGGATTAGATCTCCCTAGAATACCTCGTTCCAATACTGCTTCCTCCTAATTTACATAACTATATTTCTGCCCTGCTCCCTTCATTCTGGATATCTCTTTCATTATCTCTGTTTTACCTGTCAGAATTTGCAAAATTTCAGGGGTAGTATCAAATCTAGTTGTATTAACTCTGGCAGTCATAGGACTAACATGAGTTGGCTGTAACTGTGCTTTTATCCTACACAAGAAAAGGTGCAATAAACACTTTGTCATATTAACAGGCACTTCTTTAGGATACACTAAAGGTGGTGTTTCTATGGCATGGGGAATAAGAGAACATACATAACAACTATCATTTTGTGTATTGGTACCTATATCATGCATGCTTTTATACCACAAATTATCAAGTAAAGAATCATGCAAAGGATGTATATCTGTTTCATTGAAAACAGCTCTACGAAAGCGTAATATTTCTTCCCTATGGGTGGGATCTTTTGCATCTACATAACACATAATACAATAGCAAATTAGCAGAGTAATAATCATAACCACTGAACTCATTATTATACTATGAAAAATTTCATTTAACTGTCTCTTCATTGTATAATTTATTCTTGGACCATTGCCTCCTCCCCTCTCTGCGGGAGTGAGGCCAAAAATTAAATAAGGTCCGTTACGTGTACCCAGTTCCACATCCCCTCCACTTTTACTGCTGTTGGCGTGCTCTGTGTTACTTAGTAGGAGCCTAGAAACTCGGGGTCTTTCCATGTTCTCACAAAGTTGTGCACGAAGACCCAGGAACCGTTGCTGATGGCTGTAGACAAGGGCAGGGGTGGTGCAGTACTGTCGGCCTGTTGCAGCTGAACCTGTTTAGAATAAACCTGTACAGCTTTTGTTAAGGCAGACATGTATGCATTCATTTCTTGCCAAACACTTTCTGATGCAGACTATGGGGCCGATTCCGATTCCGGCTGGAAAACGTACCGACCGACTCGGAGCCGGAATACATTCCGACCGACACGTACCGGTGCAGCCCGACCCGCCAAGTACGATGAGAAGCGAGCAAAACCCGACCGACTCGTACGGAACACAAGCCGAAGGACCGAGCCGCGCGGAAAACAGCAATCCGGCCGGAAAAACACGCGAATCGAACCGACCGACTCGCACCCGGAACAATACCGAACGAGACGTACCCGCGGACTCCCACCCACCAAGTACGATGCAAGGCGTGGAAAACACGACCGAGTCGCACGGAGGACAAGCCGTACGACCGACACGCATACAAAACTGCGAGCCGAAGCAACCCAAAACACCGCGACCGACGCGTACGCAGCATAGAAAACAGCACAAACACAGGGTGAACGAAACAGACAAGCCCGTACGAGACAACTGCAGGGTCCGACTCGGTCACAAGAACGTCTCCTACATGCACAAAAAGTACAAAGGGAAAATACACAAAAAAAGGCCAAACAAGCAATTACAAAGCCAATAAATACTGGGGGGGGGGAGGGGCAGGGAACAAAGACACACCCACAACTCCACCCATATAAAGGACACAAATCTCTACCATGATCCTTTGCAAATTCAAATTACCTGCCAGCACTCAACAGACAGCAACCACACACCCACAGCTCATCCATCACACAAGCCACACACCATCAGCACCACAACAAATAGAAACCTCACATACACCTAGCAAAACACACACTCACACACCTTCACCTTCACACCAACACACACATCACTCACCATCACCACCCATCACCATGCCCCCAAAGAAGAATCACAAGTTCCTAGATAGTGAATTGGAAGTCCTGGTAGATGAGATCCTCAGGGTAGAGCCACAGCTCTTTGGTACACTGGTCCAACAGACACCCATGTCACAGAAAACAAAGATGTGGGAGAGGATCGTCGACAGGGTGAACGCACAATCACCATGTTTGCGCACAAAGACAGACATCCAGAACAGGTGGTATGACGTGCGCAGGAGGGTGAAGGAGCTGTTGAAGAAGGACTACATCTTGAGCCAACACACCGGCAGTGGCCCTCCTGCCAAGCCAGTATACCTCAGGCCCTGGGAGGAGAAGGTGCGGGCCATCCTACCACCAGTGAGCGTCTATGGACTAGAAAACATCCCAGAGCCTGGTGAGAACACAACAAATGTACACAATATTGTGCGACTACACACACACATCACTGTCAAGGGAGAGTCAAACCATGCACTCTTAGCAAATACACATCAACCAGAACAGAATCATCCCAAAATGTGTATGTCACTCAGAGAAACACAACACATGCCATCACAAAGTGACATTTAACTGTGTCATCACATGTACAAACACAACTACAACTACAGCTAGGCAGTGGCACAAATATAACTGACAAACACATCCAGACAAGTAGCCACCACTACAACACCAGCACACAGTGAAGCCCACTGAAAGAAAGGAAATATGTGTATGCTGGGCAAGTCAGTGTAGCCAATAGCATGATGGGAGTTGTAGGCACAGATATTGCTCACCCCCACAACTGTCCCATCAACACCACCCTGAACCATGCGCAAATCACAGGGAGTGGAAAACAACTGACAAGATGGCTGACACTGGGCACTGCTGTGGAGAGCACAAGGCCCTGCTGGCAACTGTGCAACAACCAACAGCAGGACACCACTGTCAGCCATCTTGCCATTGCTCTCACACTCACACACACTGAAGTCCACCCAAAAGCACGTAAGTATGGGCATGCTGGGAAGTGGGGTGGAGGCAATAGCATGATGGGAGTGGTAGGCACAGATATTGCTCACCCTCACAATTGGCCCATCAACACCACTCTCAACCATGCTCACATCACAGGGAGTGGAAAAGGACTCACAAGATGGCTGACACTGGCTACTGCTGTGGGGAGCACAAGGCCCTGCTGGCAACTGTGCAACAACCAACAGCAGGACACCACTGACTGACATCCTGAAAGACAACTTGCACTCCCTGCAATGGAAGCACGGTCCATGGTGGGATATCTGGCTGGGTGGGAAGGAGGACTCACAGCACTGACCATAGTCACAAGCACCTCCCCTCACACCCCCTCAACACATACTCCACAGAACCCACCTGGCGGAATGCAATGCCTCACATCCTAACTCAAGGTCCCACAAAGAACCACCACCCTGGGTCATGCTGTGTGAAGCACAGGGACACTCCTGGGACATTTAGCCAAACAACTGCCCGGACAAAACTCCCAGCCATCCTGTCAGCACAGGCAGCCCACCCCACAGGGAAGCAGAGTCAAAAGGAAGGAAGTATGGGCATGCTGGGAAGGGGGTGGAGGCAATAGCATGATGGGAGTTGTAGGCACAGATATTGCTCACCCTCACAATTGGCCCATCAACACCACACTCAACCATGCTCACATCACAGGGAGTGGAAAAGGACTCACAAGATGGCTGACACTGGCTACTGCTGTGGGGAGCACAAGGCCCTACTGGCAACTGTGCAACAACCAACAGCAGGACACCACTGACTGACATCCTGAAAGACAACTTGCACTCCCTGCAATGGAAGCACGGTCCATGGTGGGATATCTGGCTGGGTGGGAAGGAGGACTCACAGCACTGACCATAGTCACAAGCACCTCCCCTCACACCCCCCTCAACACATACTCCACAGAACCCACCTGGCGGAATGCAATGCCTCACATCCTAACTCAAGGTCCCACAAAGAACCACCACCCTGGGTCATGCTGTGTGAAGCACAGGGACACTCCTGGGACATATAGCCAAACAACTGCCCGGACAACACTCCCAGCCATCCTGTCAGCACAGGCAGCCCACCCCACAGGGAAGCAGAGTCAAAAGGAAGGAAGTATGGGCATGCTGGGAAGGGGGTGGAGGCAATAGCATGATGGGAGTTGTAGGCACAGATATTGCTCACCCTCACAATTGGCCCATCAACACCACACTCAACCATGCTCACATCACAGGGAGTGGAAAAGGACTCACAAGATGGCTGACACTGGCTACTGCTGTGGGGAGCACAAGGCCCTGCTGGCAACTGTGCAACAACCAACAGCAGGACACCACTGTCAGCCATCTTGCCATTGCTCTCACACTCACACACACTGAAGTCCACCCAAAAGCAAGTAAGTATGGTCATGCTGGGAAGTGGGGTGGAGGCAATAGCATGATGGGAGTGGTAGCCACAGATATTGGTCACCCCCACAACTGTCCCATCAACACCACCCTGAACCATGCGCACATCACAGGGAGTGGAAAACAACTGACAAGATGGCTGACACTGGGCACTGCTGTGGGGAGCACAAGGCCCTGCTGGCAACTGTGCAACAACCAACAGCAGGACACCAGTGTCAGCCATCTTTCCATTGCTCTCACACTCACACACACTGAAGTCCACCCAAAAGCAAGTAAGTATGGGCATGGTGGGAAGTGGGGTGGAGGCAATAGCATGATGGGAGTGGTAGGCACAGATATTGGTCACCCCCACAACTGTCCCATCAACACCACCCTGAACCATGCGCACATCACAGGGAGTGGAAAACAACTGACAAGATGGCTGACACTGGGCACTGCTGTGGGGAGCACAAGGCCCTGCTGGCAACTGTGCAACAACCAACAGCAGGACACCACTGTCAGCCATCTTGCCATTGCTCTCACACTCACACACACTGAAGTCCACCCAAAAGCAAGTAAGTATGGGCATGCTGGGAAGTGGGGTGGAGGCAATAGCATGATGGGAGTGGTAGCCACAGATATTGGTCACCCCCACAACTGTCCCATCAACACCACCCTGAACCATGCGCACATCACAGGGAGTGGAAAACAACTGACAAGATGGCTGACACTGGGCTACTGCTGTGGGGAGCACAAGGCCCTGCTGGCAACTGTGCACCAACCAACAGCAGGACACCACTGACTGACATCCTGAAAGACAACTTGCACTCCCTGCAATGGAAGCACCTTCCATGGTGGAATATCTGGCTGGGTGGGAAGGAGGAGCGGATGACAACCAAATACAACCAATGCAGACCATGTACACACCCCAACATTCACATAGAAATGCCCAAATAATGCAGGACAATGTGCTACACCAATATCAACCCCTGACTGTGACAACTTAGGACAATGCAATGTACAGGCCCGCATCCAGAGGCACAGTCACAACTGTCAGGTGTGTCAACCATTGATGCCTGCAGAAACATAACATACATTGTGTGTGTCTCCCAAAAACAGGTGATGATGGGGACACAGCAGCAGATGCTGAGGAGTCCTCGTCCCAGGCTCAAGAGGATACGGAGCTCACTGGTGTGGAACAGCCTCTGCCCTCCTCGGATGAAGAAGACTTACCTGGCACCTCCGGAGCAAGTCATCATGCAGCACCAGCAGGACCACCAGCTGCACCCCCTGCACCCACCCCTCCAACGACTGTCAACACACATACCACCCCTGCCGACATGGACAGACCAAGGAGCAGCACCACCACCAGCACAGGGACCCTGGACCAACGTGGGGCCATGGACACCACCACCACCAACAACCCACAAGGTGGCCCAGGGTCACCTGTGCCTGCCACCTCAGGTACTGCACGTGTCGCCAGGGGTGGTGGGAGGGGTGGGAGACATAGGTCGCTGCTCACAGAGGGGTCTGGACTGCATGATGACCCACAACTGGGACGCATAGCCGATGCGTACCAGTCCAGCACCGGAGAGTTCAGCCAGGTAGTGGGGCTCCTCAGGGACATTAAACAGCAGCAGGCTGCCCATCATGCCCGCTTGGACTCACACATGTCCCGCGTGGAGTCCAAGTGGGACACACTGCAAGAGATGACGGCGGTGCATAGGGACATATTACAATGCCTCCGCCAGATGAGCAGCAACCAGTCAACACCTCCCTGTGTGCCCACAACATCTGGTGCTGAAACAACTGCAACTGCCACAGGGAGGGCGGATGACTCTGGCGGAGAGTCCCCTGCACCGCAGCAGCCTGCACTTGAGGGTCCCCCCCCAAAGAAGAGGGGCGTCCGAGGAGGGGCAAGTGAGAGGCCGATGGCCATGTGCAACCCCCAGGAAGCCAAAACCTGTTCTGGAGAATAACCTTTGTGCGCAAACTGTTCACCCTGTTGACTGCAACACAACTCTCCCACATGACATGGGGAGCTCAAGTTGGACCAATGTCTCTGATTACTGTGGACTTTACTCTGGACATTTCTGCTACCAGGACTTCCAAATTATCTAGGAACTTTGGATCACAATCACAATGTACAGCACCCAACAACCTGTGCACTATACTCACACATGTATGTCAATAAACTCACTTATACACCATACTTGCCTCTGTTGTGATTCCTATGTTGTCTCAGAAGTTGCGATGATGATCGGGGAAATGACACTGTGCATGCTAACTGCTACAGCAAGTACAACACCGGCATGTGAGTCATGGCGACTTCACACATATGGGGGAGGCACACCACCAGGGCTACACAACACATACACACCATGGACATCTGACTCATCGCCTACACTGATGTTGCCAGGAAATACGTTGCATTGCACAGACCCAACACCTATTCACAGTCTGTGTTAACTAGCCCACTGGTGCAGTAAGCAAATGTCAGTCAGATGTGTGACCACAGACAACGCACATCACAAAGTGAAGCACAGGTTTATTACACATTTGCAACATGTTGTAACCACCACAGATGCAAGGTAATCCCACCTGGCAGCGGGCACACAGTCAACAAGTGTAGAAGGAAGGAAGTCCATGGGTGTGGTGCACATCACCTGTAGGGACACAACAGCTACCACCCGGGAAGTCGAATCACGGTGTTGGGGATCACAGTTGACCAAACGACTCTGAAAGTACCCTGTGAAGGACAGAAATGACACACAGTCAAAAGTACTGAAGAACAGGACAGAACTGCAATACTCATGCACAATACATGTTACAAGATACCCACCCAGAACCAAGTTAGCATGTCAACACTGTTGGGGAGTACAGACTACCTGCAAGGACACATCGCTACACGCATACAGACATGTAGCCCATGGACACACTCAAACAGCACCAGAGCACCACCAACACATATCATGCAAACTCACATCATTGACATGCCATCTCTGGATACTCACATTCAGCTGAAGAAGTTGGTGATGAGCTGTGTGCGGACATCACCCTCAACATCATCATCATCATCACTGGCATCGTGGTCCAGGCCAGGATCCTCCACAGGTGGCGGACGTTGGTCATCGTCATCCAGGATGAGAGGCAACTCCTTCCGCACTGCCAGGTTGTGGAGCATGCAGCAGACGATGATAATCTTGCACACCTTTGCTGGGGCATATGGGAGGGACCCTCCTGTCTTGTCGAGGCAGCGGAAGCGGCTCTTCAGGAGACCAAATGTCCGCTCAATCACTCTCCTGGTCCGACCATGTGCCTCATTGTAGCGCATCTGGGCTGGTGTCACAGGGTTCCTGAGGGGCGTCAGCAACCACGGCATGTTGGGGTATCCGGAGTCACCTACATACAGACAATTGCACATTAGCAGAGTTGGAAAAGAGGGTGGAACACTACATAGCAGAACACACACAATGGTACAAAGTCAGTACACACCTACAAGCCAGGCACGCTGGTTCCGCATCTGTGCCATCATCCTCGGGATGCGACTATTCCTCATCACGTAGGCATCGTGTGCAGAACCAGGGAAACGGGCACACACGTGTGTGATGCTCATATCTGCAAGACAGACCACCAGTGCATTGACCGAGTGGTAGTGTTTGCGGTTACGGTAGGCCTGCTCTTGGGTCTGTGGTGGTACCAAAGCCACATGTGTCCCATCAATGGAGCCAATGACATGCGGCATCCTCCCCAGGGCATAGAAGTCACTCTTCACGCCAGTGAGTCGTTGGAGTCTAGGGAAATAGATGTACTGGTTCAGGTATATCAACATAGCCTCCAAAACATCCCGGAGCACACGGCTGAACATGGTCTGTGACATCCCACCAGCAGTCGCCAGAGTGTGTTGAAAGGTACCGGTGGCAAAGAAGTGTAGGGCTGCCATCACCTTCACCTTGGGGGTCAGCGCTGTAGGGTACGGACGGCCAGGTTGCAAATGTGGTGCCAAGCGCACTGCCAAATCCTCAATCAGCTGCCTGGTGAAGCGGTACCGTCGGATGCTGTCACGTTCCACCATCGTTGCCAGGTCAGGGAATGGTCTATGGACAGCTGGTGCCCTGCAGTGCATAGGTGAAGAAAGCAAGATTGTCAGTCACCCCACATATGTGGCATTGAACACACTCAACATCACATGATACATCATAATGAGGCACAAGTACATGATGTGTGCAGTTCCGTACGGATATGTATGGCACATACATGGCCAATATCTAACATCACAGTCCAACAAGTGGCATCAATAAGTCCCAGGTCGTGCCATTGGATACCATGAGGCCGTGTCCCAGTTCCCATCTCCTGCTGCCAAATAACAAACACACGCCACAGTGACATGTGAGGACTGATGTGCCCCAGGCATCACAGCTCAACGACAGGTAGATTCCCAGGGACCCTGTATTGCCACATGGACACTGGCATGACATGGTGTATCATGTATACACCACAGCAAAACAACCATGAGCCCCACAGGTAGTGGTCCCTGTTGCCTCGGCAGGACAGACATGGACGTCTGTGACACACACACGCACAACATCAAAGTCCATGCACAAACAACGTGGATGTGGAGACTGCCTCCCATTGTGCACATGAAATCAGAGACATTGTAATCACAACATGCACACAGACTGTGGAGGACCATCACCATTGTGCCAATGGGTCACCCTGGGTTGAACATAACGTCCCACATGGGACTCAGGGGGTATGTGACATGACATACACATACACCACCGTGAACTGTGACCATGCCACATGCTCAGATATGAACAGTTGCACATCACAGTGGTCATGTACACGAAACACCAAGGATTCTGTCCCCATAAACACGTGCACAGCCTGGGGGTGGCTGCCCCCAAGTGACACCCACAGAACAACATGTTCACCCCCATACACGGAATAGGTAATGCAGCCTTACATGCCCTAGGATACAGTTTGGACAGGCTGTGGTGTTGTAGGTGTGCCCCTCACTCCCTGGGAAGTATATGTGGCTGGCATATGTTCACCTGTGACAGGCATGGTGACATATGCCAGTGACTTGTACAGGGATGCGTTGGACAGCAATGGACCGATCAGTGCGCACACATTGGCCATTGCATTCAATGTGCGCTGGTACGCGTTGTATTGGCAATACGCGTTGGACAGCAATGGACCGATCAGTGCGCACACATTGGCCATTGCATTCAATGTGCGCTGGTACGCGTTGTATTGGCAATACGCGTTGGACAGCAATGGACCGATCAGTGCGCACACATTGGCCATTGCATTCAATGTGCGCTGGTACGCGTTGTATTGGCAATACGCGTTGGACAGCAATGGACCGATCAGTGCGCACACATTGGCCATTGCATTCAATGTGCGCTGGTACGCGTTGTATCCTATGTACGCGTTGAACAGCAATGGTCCGATCAGTGTTCCCGGCCGGCCCATTGCATTCAATGTGTGCGGGTACGCGTTGTATCCCATGTACGCGTTGAACAGCAATGGTCCGATCGGTGTTCCCGGCCGGCCCATTGCATTCAATGTGTGCGGGTACGCGTTGTATCCTATGTACGCGTTGAACAGCAATGGTCCGATCGGTGTTCCCGGCCGGCCCATTGCATTCAATGTGTGCGGGTACGCGTTGTATCCCATGTACGCGTTGAACAGCAATGGTCCGATCGGTGTTCCCGGCCGGCCCATTGCATTCAATGTGTGCGGGTACGCGTTGTATCCTATGTACGCGTTGAACAGCAATGGTCCGATCGGTGCGCACCCATTGGCTATGGCCTGGCCTGGCAACGGACGCGTTTTCAAAATTTGAACGAGTCTGATGCTGTAAATTCAGTTGGTCACCCACAACAATGTTGCAATTTCATGGGTGTCATGAAGTTGAACATTTGAAGGATGCTGGGGGCGTGTGTAAGTGGTGCAATTCCATGGATTGGCCAGATTCAGATGATGCAAACGACTTGGACCTATCACTTTGGACACATGGGACAGTATCTGCCTCTGCAGCACACATATAATGCTGGCTGTTCCCCTGAGAGCTCACTTGCCTGCACTACATGCTCCAGGACGACATCTGCCACTACACTGCTGCTGTTTCTGCACCCTCTGGACCCTGCAATGGCACGTACTGTGGAGAGAGCCCCAGCCTTCAGCACTGAGGAGAACCAGGCCCTGCTGGATGGCCTCCTTCCACAGTACAGCAAGCTGTATGGGAAAGCAGGGGAGCAGGTGAGTGTTCTGTCCACTGCCTTTCTAAATGTGCATGTTGTCTGACTAGCAAGGCTAACAGTCTGCACGCCACTGGCTAGCAGGCTCACTGAGTAGTTGTCACCCCCCATAGTGTGTAGTTACATGCACTGGACAGGTATAGTGCAGTGACAGTGCATTTAAACAAGGTTTTACTGCCCAGGCAATGATACCATGTAGTAACTGCTGGCATACTGTCCATGGCCATCGTTGCACTGCCTGTGTACATCATATGCCCCTGTGATTGAGACATGTATATCCAACTGTGTAATGCACGGTTATGTTGCACGTGTAGTTATGGCATTCTCACTTTGTCATCCTCACAGGTTGATGCCCACCAGAAGCAGAAGATATGGCTGACCATCGTCCGGGCAGTGAGATCCGTGGGGGTCTACAAGCGCCGGATCCGCAACTGCCAGAAGAGGTGGCAGGACCTTCGGGGCTGGACCCGGAGGATCGCACGGGTCCAGCTGAAGCTGTCGCCTCCTCGCAGGAGGGGCGGACACCGGACCCTGACCCCCCACATGCTGAGGATCCTGGCGGTGGTCTTCCCTGATCTGGATGGGCAGCTGAAGGCCAGAGAGCAGCAAGGAGGGGGTGAGTCCATGTCTGCATTGTGAACTATGTCTGCCATGCTATGTGCCCTCCTCTGGCCTGGTTAAACTTCCACAGTACATCAGTCTTGTGGTCCAGGACCCATGTCCCTCTATTGTGCACTGCCCACTCCTCATCTGATACCCAGGTGTGGCCCTTACAGTCAGGGTATTGTGTCACTTGGGTACTGTGTCCTTGCAGTTTGCTTGACTCAAGGTGGGGGACAGCATCTGTTTCCCTGACTCTGTGGTGGGCATCATGGGTGGGTCCATTGCTTACACATTGCCTGTGTTCTGACATGTGTTCTGCGTGTCACTTTGATATGTGGCCCAATTGCTGAGCTGATCCACCACATGTGCCTGGGGTATCTGGCACACACCCATGCTGCGGGTGGGAACAATGTTTGTGCCCCAGGAGTGTGTATATAACGTGTGTCACACATACTTAGCCAGCTGCCTACTGTCCAGGGCTCATCCCTCATTCATGTGGGACAGGACAGTCATGCCTACTCCAGGCCATACAATACACTCTGTACTCCCACTGCCGTGTATCAGCTGACACGTTTTGCTCAGTGATTTGTCCCCTCAGGTGTCTGCCTCTGTGTCAGTGTGCTGTGGCTTCGTTGTCAGGTCTGCTGGGGTGTTCCTCGGTTGGGGCTCCGCATGCCACCGGAGATGTGACCATAGGAGATGATACATGTGTGACACATAGGTGTTTGATCACCTGACCGTGCAGACTGGGGTATGCGAATATGAGGTTCAGGCAGCTGTTTCCCATTCACAGCAGATTGTGATGTGCTCAGGTGCAGAGGGTAGTGTTACAGGTCTCCCATATGTCCAATGGGTATGACCTGGACAGATGAGGGTACAGATGATGTGGTGTGTGGGGGATGTACATGTGCACTTGTTCAGCTCCAGGACTTGCATTCCCCATGATCTACTATTGTGACACAGTGCAGAGTGTTGTTGTCTGGCTGCCCTGCCCATGTGACTGGAGACAGTGATGTATGACTTAGCAGGCATGGCTGTGCCATGGCATGTGACTTCCTATTAGTGATCCTGCAGGGGAGTGACATGTGCTACATGCACACCATTGTGGCAATGGCTATCAGGACATGGGTGCATCATGGTGTCTGTCGCTGGTATGCATCACATGCATTTCCTATTTGACTCTGGGCATCCCTTTCATCCGGACACCTGCACTGACTCAGTGGCAAGAGTTGTGATGTGTGCATGTCCACATGCTTCACCGGGTTCTCTGCACTGTCCAAATACTGTGTAGGTGGTGCATGTGTCCACACTGGGGTATTGCCATCCAACAGACACCAGACAGATGGGTGCAAGGCCAGGTGGGATGTGAGTGCCATGGTTGACCATCAGACTGACAATTGACTTCTCCTGTTCTGTTTGTGCAGTTTTAGCAATGTTCAACTAAGGATGCCAGGGCTTGCTCTGTAATGTGCTGTACTTACTGTGGTGTGTGCGTTCGGTGCAGGTGACTGATGTCTGTCTGTTTCCCTATTGATTGCAGATACATCCACGGCCACAGGAGGGGACAGCTCCACGGACCAGGAGGAGCCGCAGAGCCAGACTGGGTCAGCAGCCGAGGAGTGGTCGGAGGGACCCAGTGGCACGGAGGGCGAGGGGAGCCACACCGAGGAGTCCTCAGCACCATCCACCTCAGCTGAGGACCAGAGCAACTCGGACGATGACTCCCTTATGGAGGCGGGTGTCAGCAGCCACCACACCCCAGCTAGTGTTGCTGTCCCCGCCACCACCACCACCACCACCGCCCTCCCGTCGGCTCCCATTCCCGAGGTCCGTGGAGGCTCCCATGTTCGGGAGCGTGTCTCCTTCGGGCCAGGCACCGCACCCCCTGCCCCTGTGTCCCCTGCTGCCCTGAGTGAGGAGTCTGTGTACCTCCTCCGCCAGCTCCAAGTAGGACAGACAGCGATGCTGAGTGTCCTCCATGCACACACCAGTCTGTTGACTCAGCTGGTGTCATTCATGGAGGGCATCTCATCGGGCATGTCTGACCTACAGAGGGGCAATAGGTCCATGGACTCCTCCCTGACGGCAGCAGTGTCCCTCCTCCGACAGTCCCTCACCCCTCCTGCCTCTGCCCCATCCACACTCCCCAGCACCTTACCCGTCCCAAGCACACACACACTGGCACAGGCACACACCAGCACAGACACATGCAGCACACGGACACACATGCCACAAACAAGACGCACACGCACGCACCGTCAGGGGACTGCAACCACACTCACAGGGGATGGGGCACAGGCACAAACACACGCATCCACAAGCACTGCGCAGTCCTCAGTTGCCTCTCCCTCCAAAGACCCCTCCCTTGCCTCACCTGCAACCCCAAAGACACAGCGGCTCTTCCTCTGTGACCTTGGCCTCTTCCCCTCCGATCCAGCTGATCCAGCATTCAGGGGAAGAGGAAGCCCACCCACACGGAGCGGAGTGCCCCTGGCCCCCGGACACCATCCCCCAGGCGCAGACCGACTGAGGCCCCCACCCGCAAGACCCCCCGGTCCCGGAAGAGCAAGACCCCGCCGCCGCCCTGCAGCTCAGGCACCAAGTCTCCTTCCTCCATCCCTCAGGTCCCCACTCCACAGGTGCCCCCACCACACCCTGCCCCAGGTTCCCCCACCCACAGATACACCATCCCCAGAAGGGTCAGGACTTCTCCCCCTGCCACTTGCTCTTCCGGCCCCACACCCCCCGCTGCACTTGTCTGTACCACTGATGTGGTGAGGGTGTCCTCCCCCTCTGTCCTGCCCACCTTACCTGATCCCCATTCTCCTCCCCTGGAGGTGGGCACTGCAGTGGAGTCCACTATCACCCTGTCTGACTTGGGCGCTGCAGTGGCGGACCTGTCCACTCCATCTGCAGGGTCCACTGCAGTTGTGCCGGCACCCACAACATCTGAGTCATGCCCCCCAGTTGTGCCGGCACACACCATGTCAGACACCTCCACTGCAGTTGTCAGTGGCTCTCCAGCACCCACCACCCCTTCCCTGCCTCCTCCTGGTGAGCCCTGATCCTGTCCCTGCGGTGCCTGGCCTTCCCCCGTATGCCCCTCCTAGGGGATTGTCCCCGGTTGTGATCAGTGCAGGCATGCGTAGGGTGACATCTGCCACTGTCACCCTGTATAGACTTCCTTGATGGACTGGCCATTGGCCTTTGTTGATACCTTACAGTTCTTCCAAGTTTTGAACCCACATGCTGAATAAAGCAACTTTCTGTTCTCTAGTGCTTTTACTTCTGATGTACATGATGTTGATGACGCTAACCATGCCGTTGCTGCAGTGATGGTGATATTTGGACTCATGAAAATGAAGTGTTACTGTGCAGGAACCCATGTGTTCCAGGGGGACAGTGTCCTATCCTGTGGTGTATCCATGTCATCCTTAGCAGCATCTGAGGGTGTCATGTTTTCAATATTTGGCAATGGGATTTCCTACTTACATTAGCAATGTCACATCTGTGGGTTCCACCCATGCACATCTGTTGTGTTTGCCATTGTTCAATTAGTCTAGTTCCCTGACCGTGTGGCCATCTCCACTGGACATGCAGGTTTGGGCATCAATGGGGAAGGACTCATCTGTGTTGTCAGTGCAACTTGCTATACATGTGTGTTGGATCTGTGCTGTTGATTTCGTTGACATTCCCATGACCAGGCTGATGTGACGGGAGCCTTCATTTGGTGCTAATTGTTGACTGTGTGACCAAGTGTTCTGCTGACATGATGGAGCCCTACTGATGCGACATATGGCACAGCTTTCCTCACACAGGAGTGGAGTCCCCTCATGGCAGTGTGTACTCCTGTGACATCTCGTGCGCCCAAGGTGTGTGTTGTATGAGCATGTGTGTGTGTTCACTTCCATGTTGCTGTGCATGCTGGGATCCCTAGTGATGTTCCTGTTTGTGATGCTTGCTGAGTTGAGCTATGTTCCCCCAAAGTCTTCTCCCTGGGTTCTCTGTGATGTGGGTGCATGGCACATTACTGGTCATCAGGGTGTCACCCATAGGTGTGTTTGCTGTCAGGGCTGAGTTTGTGGGCAGACGCTGATGTGTCACAGTCAGGATTCCCCTTTGCACTTGTTGTTTACACCTGTCATGTGATTTCTGGTTTGTGTTAGCTTTCATTGGTTGTGACACGTTGTGTGTGTGACTGCTGGCACTCCTCAGGGCTGCAATGTTGGTAGTTGTCTATGTGTGTTCTTTGTGGGTGACCTTGGCTTCTTCATAGGTGTGTGACTGTGGCTGGGATCCCATTGGTTGGTGTGGTATTGCCGTCATGTCCATGTACAGCGTAGTGTGCAGTGTGTCAGACATTCAGGAGTCTGGTAGAGTGGCCATGTGTGATGTGTTTCTGCACCTTGGTTCCCACCACCCCCCTGGGATTGTCATGGGTGCATGTGCAATGTCACCAGTGCATGTGAGCTTCACTGCTGCACATTGTTGGAGGTCGAGGTGTGTGGTGTTGAGTGTGTGCAGATGAGAGTTGTTGCCCGGCTAGACCCCTGCCTCCATGTTGGCCTTGGCTGACAGGCCGTGCTGGTTGATTTGTGCTTGTGTAGGTGTGATGGTAGTTTGTTGCTCAGGACACATGACTGTGGTTCACAGTGTGAACGACATCTAGCTTTGTCATCACAGTGGGATTGTAATGCAGCCCAGGGTCACCACATTGTGGGGGCCCTGGGTGTGGTGCTGTGGTGTCTGTGTGTCTTGCTGTGTCAGTTGCTGTTCCTACATGCTTGTGTGACATGTGTGATTTGTGCTCCCTCTCATCTGACAATGCCTGATTGCCCACATAGGGGATTTGGATCCATGAGTTACCTTTGTGTGGCACTGTATGCACATCTGTGTAATTGGTATTCAGGCCTCCTCATGTGTTGTGTGGTTGCCTGGGGACACTGGTACCCCCCTCACCTGTTGTGTTTGATGTGCAGTGTGGGTCTGCCTGTTTGTGTATGTGCATCGGCACCACTGCATTGGCATATCTTAGGTGTGCCATTGGCTGTATGTTGTTTGGTGTGTTTGCCCTGCTGTCCCTGGGACTCCTAGGTCATCAGTCAGCACAATGATCATTGTGTGTGTGTCCCATTGCTGCCATGGTATGGTATCTGTTCACCTCCCTTCTACAGTCTCCACTGGGTATCTGAATTTGTGTGCCCATTGGTGCAAATATGTGGGTCTGCATTCTGATGGTCACTTCTGTCATTGTGTCATTGATGAATGTTGACAGTGTCAGCCCCCATGGGTGATGTTTGTCTGCACATGGCCAAAGGTATGTCTTGTTTGCACTGCACTGTTTGCCTCCCCCATTCTATGTTGCTATGGGACACAAGCACTACTTTGCCACTGATGTGTTTGTTGTTCTGTGACCAGGAATCATCCATGCAGTTTGGCAGTTGCAGCTTATTCTTTGTCAACACATACATTTTGGTCACTGTGATGATGTGGGTTTGGACCCCATTGCCACAATGTTCAATATGTGCTTCAGCTATGGACCCCACACTCACATTTTGGTCACTGTGATGATGGGGGTTTGGACCCCATTGCCACAATGTTCAATATGTGCTTCAGCTATGGACCCCACACTTACATTTTGGGCACTGTGATGATGGGGGTTTGGACCCCATTGCCACAATGGTCATGGCCTGCTTGCATTGTGGGTGCCACACACATTTATGTGTGGCACTTGTGATAGGGGGTCACATTGTATGTCCACAGTCCTGTTCAGTGTTGTAGGCATTTGACACAGTCTACACACGCTTGATCATGGTGTTGGGGGGGATGTCTTTGTGTTGCATTCTTTCTGCTGGTGTGTGCTTCTTGTGGCATGTATTTGCCATCCTGTGAGTGGGGGTGTTGGTGGTGGTAGGCATCCAGCCCCCCATGGGTAGAGGTGGTAGTAGTGACAGGCATCCAGCCCCCCATGGGTAGAGGTGGTAGTAGTGGTAGGCACCTGGCACCCCCTGGGTATGGGTGGTAGTAGTGGTAGGCACCTGGCACCCCCATGGGTAGAGGTGGTAGTAGTGGTAGGCACCTGGCACCCCCTGGGTATGGGTGGTAGTAGTGGTAGGCACCTGGCACCCCCTGGGTAGAGGTGGTAGTAGTGGTGGGCATCTGGCACCCCCTGGGTAGAGGTGGCAGTAGTGGTAGGCACCTGGCACCCCTGGGTAAGGGTGGTAGTAGTGACAGGCATCCAGCCCCCCATGGGTAGAGGTGGTAGTAGTGGTAGGCACCTGGCACCCCCTGGGTATGGGTGGTAGTAGTGGTAGGCACCTGGCACCCCCTGGGTAGAGGTGGTGGTAGTAGTGGTGGGCATCTGGCACCCCCTGGGTAGAGGTGGCAGTAGTGGTAGGCACCTGGCACCCCCTGGGTAAGGGTGGTAGTGGTGACAGGCATCCAGCCCCCCATGGGTAGAGGTGGTAGTAGTGGTAGGCACCTGGCACCCCCATGGGTAGAGGTGGTAGTAGTGGTTGGCACCTGGCACCCCCTGGGTATGGGTGGTAGTAGTGGTAGGCACCTGGCACCCCCTGGGTAGAGGTGGCAGTAGTGGTAGGCACCTGGCACCCCCTGGGTAAGGGTGGTAGTAGTGACAGGCATCCAGCCCCCCATGGGTAGAGGTGGTAGTAGTGGTGGGCATCTGGCACCCCCTGGGTGGAGGTGGCAGTAGTGGTAGGCACCTGGCACCCCCTGGGTATGGGTGGTAGTAGTGGTAGGCACCTGGCACCCCCTGGGTAGAGGTGGCAGTAGTGGTAGGCACCTGGCACCCCCTGGGTAAGGGTGGTAGTAGTGACAGGCATCCAGCCCCCCATGGGTAGAGGTGGTAGTAGTGGTAGGCACCTGGCACCCCCTGGGTATGGGTGGTAGTAGTGGTAGGCATCCTGGCCCCCCATGGGTAGAGGTGGCAGTAGTGGTAGGCACCTGGCACCCCCTGGGTAAGGGTGGTAGTAGTGACAGGCATCCAGCCCCCCATGGGTAGAGGTGGTAGTAGTGGTGGGCATCTGGCACCCCTGGGTGGAGGTGGCAGTAGTGGTAGGCACCTGGCACCCCCTGGGTATGGGTGGTAGTAGTGGTAGGCACCTGGCACCCCCTGGGTAGAGGTGGCAGTAGTGGTAGGCACCTGGCACCCCTGGGTAAGGGTGGTAGTAGTGACAGGCATCCAGCACCCCATGGGTAGAGGTGGTAGTAGTGGTAGGCACCTGGCACCCCCTGGGTATGGGTGGTAGTAGTGACAGGCATCCAGCCCCCCATGGGTAGAGGTGGTAGTAGTGGTGGGCATCTGGCACCCCCATGGGTAGAGGTGGTAGTAGTGGTAGGCACCTGGCACCCCCTGGGTAAGGGTGGTAGTAGTGACAGGCATCCAGCCCCCCATGGGTAGAGGTGGTAGTAGTGGTAGGCACCTGGCACCCCCTGGGTAGAGGTGGTAGTAGTGGTAGGCACCTGGCACCCCCATGGGTAGAGGTGGTAGTAGTGGTAGGCACCTGGCACCCCCTGGGTAGAGGTGGTAGTAGTGGTAGGCACCTGGCACGCCCTGGGTAAGGGTGGTAATAGTGACAGGCATCCAGCCCCCCAAGGGTAGAGGTGGTAGTAGTAGTAGGCACCTGGCACCCCCTGGGTATGGGTGGTAGTAGTGGTAGGCACCTGGCACCCCCTGGGTAGAGGTGGTAGTAGTGGTGGGCATCTGGCACCCCCTGGATAGAGGTGGCAGTAGTGGTAGGCACCTGGCACCCCCTGGGTAAGGGTGGTAGTAGTGACAGGCATCCAGCCCCCCATGGGTAGAGGTGGTAGTAGTGGTAGGCACCTGGCACCCCCTGGGTATGGGTGGTAGTAGTGGTAGGCACCTGGCACCCCCTGGGTAGAGGTGGCAGTAGTGGTAGGCACCTGGCACCCCCTGGGTAAGGGTGGTAGTAGTGACAGGCATCCAGCCCCCCATGGGTAGAGGTGGTAGTAGTGGTAGGCACCTGGCACCCCCATGGGTAGAGGTGGTAGTAGTGGTTGGCACCTGGCACCCCCTGGGTATGGGTGGTAGTAGTGGTAGGCACCTGGCATCCCCTGGGTAGAGGTGGCAGTAGTGGTAGGCACCTGGCACCCCCTGGGTAAGGGTGGTAGTAGTGACAGGCATCCAGCCCCCCCTGGGTAGAGGTGGTAGTAGTGGTGGGCATCTGGCACCCCCTGGGTGGAGGTGGCAGTAGTGGTAGGCACCTGGCACCCCCTGGGTATGGGTGGTAGTAGTGGTAGGCACCTGGCACCCCCTGGGTAGAGGTGGCAGTAGTGGTAGGCACCTGGCACCCCCTGGGTAAGGGTGGTAGTAGTGACAGGCATCCAGCCCCCCATGGGTAGAGGTGGTAGTAGTGGTAGGCACCTGGCACCCCCTGGGTATGGGTGGTAGTAGTGACAGGCATCCAGCCCCCCATGGGTAGAGGTGGTAGTAGTGGTGGGCATCTGGCACCCCCATGGGTAGAGGTGGTAGTAGTGGTAGGCACCTGGCACCCCCTGGGTAAGGGTGGTAGTAGTGACAGGCATCCAGCCCCCATGGGTAGAGGTGGTAGTAGTGGTAGGCACCTGGCACCCCCATGGGTAGAGGTGGTAGTAGTGGTAGGCACCTGGCACCCCCATGGGTAGGGGTGGTAGTAGTGACAGGCATCCGGGCCCCTATGTGTATATGTGGCATTGGTGATGGGCATCCCGCCCCTATGGTGCTGCTGTTTCTGGAGTAAGTAATTTCTGCATCCCTGTGTGTGTGTGTGATATGTCGGGTACGTGTAGTTTGTGTTTGTGGTTGGTGTCTGACCTACCTTCTGCGCCGTATGCGTCCGTGCCTGTTCCGGTAGTAGATGTAGAATATTGGTAGGATCGGAACGATGGGATTCATTGTTGGTTCGTCTCGTTCGTCTTTGTCGTTGCTTCGCCTCGTCCTCGTCGCTTGCGTGTTCGTCTCGTAGCCGTGGATCGTGTTCTGGCGCGATCGGAGCTTATGTGCGCCTCTCCCGGATGCTTTGACGTGCCGTGCGTAGCGACGGGTTCGGCACGTACGGGAAGCGCATCGTACTTGTCCGGCCGGACGGGGCTGCTTTTTGGCTTCGGGGCGACTCGAATCTGCGTTTACGGATCCGGCTCGGTCGGGGATCAGGACCTGGATTGGGTGAGTACGACTGGGTCGGAATCTGTGCTGTTGTGCGCATCGTACTTGTTCGTTCGGATTAATGTGCGGATCGGTCGGGAAACAGGCATTCGCATGGCTTTTTTCCCGACCGAATGGCGTTGGGTGCGTCTCCGACCGAGATCGGAATCGACCCCTTAGTATCAGAACGAATCATTTGATTTTGTTTAAAGGAAAAACTAGAATGCCTACCTGTTATGACTTGGTGGGGGTTCAAATGATGATCCTTCAAAGGGGCATTTCTCAATGCATACAGAGCAAGGGGAAGGCAGTAAAGCCAATTCTTTTTCAGTGTCTCACAAATTTTTGACACTTTGCTTTTCAATAATCCATTCATCCTTGCAACAATTCCATTACTCTCTGGGTGGTAAACTGAGGTAAACTGGTTTTCCACTCCTAATAGTGTAGTAATTTGCTGAAATACTGTGTTAGCAAAGTGTTTGCCATTATCGCTGCGTATTGCCGCCAGAACCCACCACCTCGGTATGACCTCTCTCACCACGAATTTGGCTGCCTGGTCAGCATCACACCTGGAGCATGGTCCTGCTTCATTCCATCGTGAAAATGGACACACCACTATTAACAAATACCTATATCCATTACATTTTTGTATCATATCTACAAAGTCTATGTGTAACTCTATGAAAGGACCTATTGGTCTTGGAATGGAGGATGAAGGCATTTTTGGTGACCTCTTATTAGAGTACTGATAACACACATGACATGAAGCTAGGAATACATCAACTAATGGTCCTAGATTAGGGATAAACCAGCTTTTATTTAATTAATCCACCATTACTCTTTTAGAATTGTGTGTTGGTAAATGAAGTTGTCGAAGGGCTATTATAAGTAGTAACTGAGGCATTAGAACTTTCCCTGAAGTTGCTGATCTATAAAGGAGATCTGTAAATCCAGTCACTCCCCCCTTGATTTCCAGAGATCTTTCTCATGTTGTGGTGCTGCATTTTGAATGTCTAATAATGCCTCTGTAGAAATATTCTCATAGTGTTGTATCTCAACCTCCTCACCTGCATCTAAAGTGTGCATACTGCATGTTTTCATTGCATATAAACTAGCTTCCTTTGCTGCTGTATCAGCAGCTTCATTTCCCTTGGACACCAAATCTGTTCCTTTTGTGTGTGCCTGGTACTTAACCACTGCTACTTGACATGGTATTTGCAATGCAGCAATAAGGTCAGCTAAAAGATGTTGGTGCGCTACTGGTGTCCCATCAGATTTAAGAAATCCTCGCCGTTCCCATCTCTTCAGCCCTGAGTGAACTGTGGAAGCTACATATGCTGAATCAGTGTATATTGCTACTGGCTGACCCAGACAAGCCTGTATGGCCATTATCAATGCTTTTAATTCAGCCACTTGGGCTGAGTCTTGGGATGGCAAGGGTAAAAGGTGCAATGTGTGTAAGGTATAATCAGTAGGTGTACCAATAGCCTCAACAACAGCTGCACCTGTATGTCTTTTGCCTGTCTCCTGGTCTATCCATGAGGAACCATCAATAAACAATTGTCGGCCATCAGACAAGGGGTCCTCATGTGCCAGGTGATCGTCCTCCTCCAATGTTACACTACAGTCATGATCAGTGGGCTCTAGTGGGTGCACTAAAAGAGTTGCAGGATTGACTGAGTGTACATGCTCAATGCAGATAGAAGGGTTTGACAGTATTACTTCATAACCTGTCGCTCTTTGAGTGGTCAATGTACTTTTACTTTTCTGCAGCACACGAATGGAAAGTGCTCAACATACAGCGTTACAGGGCATCCTGCTGTAATAGTACTACTCTTTTCTACTGCAACAGCTGCTGCTGCAAGTGCTCTCTCACAAGGAAAGTGACCTTTCATTACTGGATCTAATAGTCCACTAAAATAGGCGACGGGTTTGTGACCCATCGGGTATTTTTGAGTAAGGACTGATATCATGGAATCCTCTGTGGCAGCAGAAAACAGAAAAAATCTCTTTGTATAGTCTGGATTTACTAGGACTGGGGCTGAAGCAACTGCTTCTTTCAATGTCTGAAATGCACTTACACTGTCATCACTCCACTGTATGCCTGTGTTGTCAGTTTTAGCTTTCTTCATTGCATATAATAGTGGTTGTATGATGGTAGCATAATCAAATACCCACTGACGTACAAAATTACAAAGGCCTAGACATTTCTGCTTGTCTTTTACTGTCTTGGGCTGAGGCTGATCACATATAGTTTGTATTCTAGAACCTGCTATCTTTTTGCCTTCTTCAGACAACACTTGGTCCAAATACAGCACTTCTTTTTGCACAAACTGTAATTTTTTCCTGTCCACTTTGTATCCCTTAGTAGCAAGTAGCGTTAAGAGATTGACTGTGTCCAAAACACATTCAGATTCTGTTTTACTACATATTAGTAAATCATCTACATATTGCAAGACTGTACTGTCTGACTGGAAATTTAACAAATCATCTCTCAATATTCTATTAAACACAGATGGAGACTCACAATAGCCTCGTGGGAGTCTAGAATACTGGATTTGTTCGCCATCAAAACTGAAGGCTGTCAAATAATGACTGTCAGGATGTAAAGGTATGCTAAAAAAAGCATTCTTCAAATCCACTAAAGAAAACCATTTGCTGTCACTTGGTATATTAGTCAATATGGTTCCTGGCGAGTGGTGCAGTGAGTCACTCACTCGCTAAAGAGGGGGAAGAAGAAAAGAAAGAAGGAGGGGATCCTAGACCTAGAACCCACTAAATGAGAGGGAGGAGCAAGTCTTGCCTCTTGTAGCCCTCACACACCCCGAAGGATGTCATGCTTCATCATCGGGCAGTTGCTCCTCGTCGGGCCGGCGTTGCAATGCCCTACGGGTCCCCCGAAGGATCACTTTATCGGAGATCTTTTGAGAACTGCCGTTTGGTCCATGTGGGTGTGTGTGGTGAGTCCTATATGGAGGGTGACAAAGTGCGTGCAAAGGTTTAAAACAGACTAAGGATTACCAGGAGAGATATGTTTAATGTGATGGTACCCTTGTCAGAGTAAAAAACCTGTAGGTTAAAGGTTACCCCTCAAGGCGCAATGTGCCCAGGTAACTAAAAGGTCGACATGTTTCTCGCCTATGTGGTCACAAGGATCCGTGGGGCTTCATCAGGACCGAATAGACAGTGTGTGGTGTGTTGTGCAAGTGAATAGTGATAAAAGGGTAAACACCCTCTGAATGATCAGGGCAGGCCAAAACTGAGAACCCTATAGTTTAGGCTACAACTAAATAGTTGGAACCGCTCCTGATCGTGACCTAGGAAAAGGAAAGAAACAACAGAGAAGACATACATCAGGTAGGTATATGAGGCTTCATGACGTGCTTCAGTAAAGTATGTCGAAGAAACGCTAATAGCGTTATGTAGTAAAGACACATAAGAGACAGACTGGGTTAAAAAGTACCATAAGCCCCAAGGATCCGGCGCGGTGACTCGCCAGGTGTACACGGCGGACAGGCCAAACAGTTACGCCAGGCTAGCGGCGAACATGTTAGCTGCCCCGTCGGCAACCTAGCAGCCACCCACGTCGGGGGAGGTACCAAGGAAGTAGGAGCCCTACATAAAGGCCCCAAAGTACTCTGGTCATGCCACATTGCCCAGCACATGCCGGTACTCGCACCAAATGACGCGTGTTAGGTGGCTGGCGTGTAATCAAAATGGCCTCCATGCGCAGTACAAGCATGCCAGATCGAAAGCAGACACACGTAATACGAGATAGAGGATACATAACCACATCGCTAGAAGCTGAGTGATACGGCTGGGGACCCTTACCTAATGAAGAAGGGAGAAGTACTCCAAGGGCTAGTGGCGTAGGGTGCCCGCACCTTACCGAGCTACAGGGAAAAGACAAACATAGTAGAGCGAAAACATGAGAAACTGCCATGCCCAGCAGCCCATGGTTCAGTAACTTACTGTTTAGGTTCCTTGGTCCATGTAACAGATTTCTACTTACAGTTTTGCTCGGGTGCCGGCTCATTAGCACCTACCCCGTCCTTATGCCTGCCCGATAGTGAAGTGGACCAGGCGGGGGCCACCCAAATATAGTAGCAGTGATTGAAGAGAGGGCGGTAACTCCATCCGGTATGCCTTGTCAGGTCACGATGTGATGCGCGTGCGTGCGCTGCGGGGATATTGGGCGCATGTGCAAAAGAATAAACGGTAATCCCTCTGGCCTGCGCGTGTGCAACCGGTACGCCTTATCACGTCGCGGTGTGGTGTTCATGCATGCGCTGTGGGGATACTGGGCGCATGTGCAGGAGGAGACACGAACACCCCTCTGATCTGCGCGTGTGCGTCCAGCTGGCTGCTCGTTGTCAAGGGGATTAGGGCGCTTGTGGCGTAAGGCTGCGCAAGTGCATAGGAGCGCAGGATCCTGCTAATGGTGAGCGTGTAAGGGGGCAGTCCCTAAGATACATTGCTCTGAGCCACATCTGGTGTTCGAGGTGTGTCTATCTTGTAACTGTAACATCCTCGTGATCTAAAGGGGGTTAAACATGGCTGTGGTAGGGAACCCATGAGTGAACCCAAAGTGTGGCACTACAGTCAGGTGGTCTACTGGATGTAGGGGGCGTCTGCTAGTGTGAGATTCTAGCAGTGGTAGTGTCCGGTACAACTCAATCTGAAGGTGATACTGACCTAGCAGGGCAATGGGGTGGAGATCGGGAGAGGGTGCCCTACCTCAGACTGAGTGCTACCCCTATAGGTTCTGAGGGGCAGGAAGTGATGGTACAAGTGTGCCTACAGAGGTGCTGAAACAATTATAGGGTCACAGAGAGTGGTGCCCCTAGGTCAGTGAGGACTGGGAATTAGAGTTCAGTCCATGGTATCTCATCGTTCAAGCCATGTTCGTGGGTACGAAGGCGATGAACCCACCGTTGTTCACGGCGCAGAACCCTTAGTCAGTTTTAAACCTTTGCACGCACTTTGTCACCCTCCATATAGGACTCACCCCACACACCCACATGCACCAAACGGCAGTTCTCAAAAGATCTCCGATAAAGTGACCCTTCGGGGGACCCGTAGGGCATTGCAGCGCCGGCCCAACGAGGAGCAACTGCCCGATGATGAAGCATGACATCCTTCGGGATGTGTGAAGGCTACAAGAGGCAAGACTTGCTCTTCCCTTTCATTTAGTGGGTTCTAGGATCCCCTCCTTCTTTCTTTTCTTCTTCCCCCTCTTTAGCGAGTGAGTGACTCACTGCACCACTCGCCAGGAACAGTGTTCCCCCCTTTTTTGACTCCACGTCTAGCTTGGAGCACGGGCACTGGACCGTTAACTAGCTCCCCCCCTCTCTTTTTTGACATTATATTAGTCAACATCACAGATGGGTCTGGCACTATGGGGTACTCTGCTAATACTATGGCATTAAGGGGGCGAAAATCCTGAACCATCTTCCAAGTATTACCTGTAGATTTTTTTACAGGATAAATTGCGGTGTTACAAGGTGATGGACAGGAATACAGGGCTCCCTGATCCTTTAGTCTTTGTATTGTCCCTCTAATACCTTCTTTTGCTTCTTTAGACAGTGGATACTGTTTTACACGTGGCAATTGTGCACCTGGCTTCAACTTTATCTTAAATGGTTCTGCAGATAATATCAGTCCTACCTCATCTGGAGCTGATGTCCAGAGACAAGGCGGGACTGCTGCAAGTGCTTCAATATCATGGGAGGGGGATGGCACAACTGGTAACGTGGTCTGTGCACGGTAAACACGCACTAACAAGGGTGCAGTGTGTGTATAAACTATCTCAGTCCTGGTGGGATCGTCTGAAAAGAGTTCTGAGTCAGAAATGTTCCGTGGTCTCAGACCAGGCATACGAACAATCAGGACCTTCCAAATTCCTCCATCATTATCTGATGCCACCAGAGCGCCTCACCTACTGGATATTTCCATGCACTCAAGGTAAAGGGTATTCACCTGTCCCAGTTCATCACCACCAGCTTGTCTCCTGAAAATTAGTCTAGGTGGCAATTCCATCCATCTCCCTAAAAGTATTTCCTCTGTCTTCAGAACCTTAAGTACTGCATCTGCTAGTAATTTATAGTGCATTGGCTCTGCCCTTCCAACCACATTTTCCTCTGGTTTTCTTAGCAGATGTATCCCACATTTCGCTTGCCCTGGTATTTCACATGTCATGGTCCCATCAGAGGAAAACCTTATTGTCATGTTTAATTTAGACATGATATCCCTTCCTAATAAAGTTGCTGGTGAATTTGGAGAATAAAGGAGACGCTCCTGCGTTCGCACTCCTGCCACCTCTATGGGCACATGTGTTGTGTATGGAATGTGCTGTACTTCACTTGAGAAGCCCTGCGTATCCATGGTGGCAGAGGACAATGGAACATTTCCTTCTGCGAGGCAAGATTTTGTTGCCCCTGTATCAACCAAGAAAGCATACCTCTTTCCCATTATAATAATTTCTACCATTGGTTCTTCCTCTTTGTCTAAAGTCCTAGCTACCACAGAACAATTGGGATACCCTGGTGTGTCCCATCAGGCTGTATGATAAAAGGGGTTTCCACCTTGAACAATCACTCCCCCTTGTCCTTGACTCCCTGTGCTCACCACTGCAGTAGTCTGCACCTGATGCTGGCCTCCTGTATGTACAACAGGTGCTGGTGCTCCTTGAACAGGTACATTAGCAAATTGCTGTTGTGGCATATAAACCTGTGGTAGTGGAGTTATTTGTTGTTGAGGATAGGTGACATACTGACAAGGACCATATTGAGGCACTGGCCCTGACGTGTTCACATTTTGTCTTCCCCTCCCTCTCCCTATTCCTATCACTCCCTGCGCTTCATCATTCTTCTTGAAGCAGCATTCAGCAATAAAATGTCCAATGTTACCGCAGTAATGGCATTTAAAATGTCTTCTTCCTTGCATCTGCCTCCCCTCTCTTTGACCCCTTCCTTGCTCCCTGTTTGCAACAGGAACCTGCACAGTCATTTCTTTTCCTGTCTTTTCCTTCTCATTTTTCTGTATTTTTTGTGTCACCAGTTTGGCTTGGGCTCTGTCACTTTGGTCTTTATTTCTCCTCTCCTTTTCTTCCTTTTTTCTACAAAAATGTATAATATGTGCTTGTATTTCTGCCCAGGGTTTTACATCCAAGGCCACAACCTGATCTAAATGGTCTTGTATGTCTCCTGGTAGCCCCTGTTTTAAAACATTGTAGAATAATCTACAACTACCTCCCATGTCTACAGGTCCTACATCTGCTTCCCACTTTTTCTTCATCATTGTTATGTAGTCTGCACAGGACTGTCCTGGAGACATAGTTTGTGTCATCAATGCCCCAATATCTGGTCGGTCTGGGTACCTATTCCTTAATTCAGTGCACACCCTAGAGCGCACTACTCCAAAAGCAGACCCATTATGTTTTCCTTTAGTAATAGTTACTCCTTGTATCCCTGCACTTCTCATTATACTGTCCACCTCATCCCCTACTATGGAGCTCAACAGGCTCTTTACATCTCCAAGAGCTAAAGGTATCCCAGCTGTTGCATTTTCAAATGCTTTTATCCATTTCCCTGCTCCTTCGTGTAATTTATTTATTTTATTTTATTTATTTTAGAAGTTTTATATAGCGCTGGCCTGACCCGAGGGTATCGGAGCGCTTTACAGAAGATACATTGCAAAGATTGACAACAAACAAAACAAAAAGAACAAATACAATAACCTTGCAGGACGCTTGTTGATCGGTCTGCTTTGTAGTCATGGGACATCTGTATCGTAGTCTCGAGGACATGGTGTTGGAGCAGTGCGGGGTGTCTGGTATCTCGCTCCGAATGCTCCTATCGGCTCCCTAGGGAGCGGTTGAGGAACAGGATTTTGAGTTGGCTTTTGAATTTAACAAAAGAGGGAATGGTTCTGATGTGAGGGGGAATGGAGTTCCAGATTTTGGGTGAGCTTCGGCGAAGGAACGGGCCGCAGTTTTTAGTTTTTGAGTTTTAGGTGGGATGAGTAGGAGGGAGTTTGAGCTTCTGAGATGTAATGGAGGCAGGCCTTTTTATAGATTTTCTTTATCCATGTGTTGCCATGGAACATAGACAGGCTGTGGCTGTGCTCCCTGTGTCTTATACACCAGTGGCATCTGTATTACAGCGGTATTCCTGCCACCATGTCCCTCATAATGTGTCTCAGACCTCAAAGCATATTTCTTCCACACACACAGACTTTGTTGCATGTAATCATAATCCCACTCTGGGTCCACATAACCTTGAAAAATACATAAATCAGCCATATTTATCAATTCAGGGTCAAAGGATCCTGCTCTTGGCCACACTTCCATCTGTGGCTCCATACCTTCTGTCCACCCTGCAAGGTTATTAGTAAATGGGACAACTTTATACCAACTGTTTTCTCCCTTCGCTACTATTTCATTGGGTGTCAAGTCACTGTTTCCTTTCCTTTCTTTTCTCTGTGTAAAACTTGTCATTCCCTGCATATTTCGTACATGAAGGGATCTTACTTCAGCCGGAGGGGAACTTTGTCCTAACTCTATCATACCCTCTGCTCGAAATGGACGCCCAGACCTTGTTATACTACTGGGAAACACCTGCTCTCCTCTTATTTGTTCTCTAAAGGCACTTTGTTCCTCTAATCTTCTATTTATTTCAGCATTTCTGTTCTCAGCCTCTTGCCACAATTCCATGCATTCCCGGTCAAGAACACTTCTAATTTCACTCCCCACTGAGTTTATTTCTTCCTCATCTATCTCATCCTTTCCTGTCACATTCTTGATTTCTATATCATATCCTATATCCCTTACAACTGGCTTTTCATCTGGTTTAAATGATATGGAATTTCATATATTTGACCAGTCATCAGCATTAAGGCTTAATCTCCTAATTGTATTCTGTATTCCCTTTACACTGGTGGTCATGTCACAATAAACCTTATCCTCTTCCTGATGTTTTTTTGATCGTGCCCCTAAATCAAACTTCACCTCTGGGGTGCTAGTATAATATCCATTTCCCTCACTTAAGTTTTGAGGAATCATGCTAGCCCATTCTAATATGTCTTTTGACTTTTGTTCCAGCAATTTTCCATTATTGTCTTGTCTTAATTTTACTGAAATGTCTCCTGTTAAGGACACTGTTTCCTCATATACTTTTTCAGGTTTAAGAGGATCTTTATTAATTGTTTGAGCAAGATCAACACCCCCCCCCCATTTTTAATAAGTCATCAACCTTTGGTGTAACTTTGTTTATGTCAGTCAGGGGTATTAATATTGGATCTTTATAGCCTAAAGCTGGAACATCAGTGACCACTGAGTCTGTGGAGGTAGTGGATTCCTTATCTTCTACTGACAATGATGGATACATACCCTGACGGCATAAGGGCCCTTTAATTATCTCAGAATATGTCGGGGGTTGTGCTGTGGCTTCTACATGGGAATCCTGACTGAATATCTTCCACATGTCCAATGATGCTAATCTTTTTGGTCTTTTATCTCCTTTATATGCTCCTCAGATATATGATATTACATGGGCAATCATTGTATTATCAAAAGAACCATCTGGTGGCCATGGAACCAGGGAAGTCTTTGTGCCTTCTGCCCATTCCTGACAATGTCTTTTTATTCTATCAGAGTCTCCTGGAAATGTGGAAATCATATGGCCTAAAGGAGTCCCTTTCTCTCCCTGCCTCCCCTGGGAAGATTTCTTAAAGAAAGGCATGACCTCACAATTTTCCTTTTAATCTACCAAAACCTTTTATTATTCCTGTTCGTGGGGAAAAAACTCGTGGACTATAACACAGACTACTCCCTTTTGTTTAGCCTCGTCTTCAGTTATCCCTAAATAAGCAAGTTGTGGGATACAAGAGTTTCACACGACACACCTACACTCAAATCAGATGGATCTATATTACACGGAATAAATCTACCTGGTATCCTAGTAGACCCAACTTTTACTATTCTTAAAGGCTCCTGTCCTAATGGAGTTAACACTAAAAAACAGTTGGTACCTCTGATAATGCTAGAGAACTCATAATCTATTACACATGATATAACAATCACAAATCTACATTACATATATATATTTTGTTTAAAAAAGCAACTCACATAACATATTAATACAAAATGTCTACTCTTTCTCTCTTTCTCTGACGTTTTCCTAATTCAAACTGTCAGGATAAACTTTTTATATAATTCCTATTTCTCTAATAATTCCCCAAGGGAAAGAAAAACAGTCTGCCAAGTTTAACTAAATAAACATCTATTTCTCTGACGATTCCTAAACAAAGGTCTGTCAGGATCAACAAAACACATTAAATTCTCTCTCTTCCTCTCTGACGATTCCTAAACAAAGGTCTACCAGGCTTAACTAAATACACATCTTCGTTTGTAACAGTTGTGGATCAATACACAAGGATTCGACGATCGCCCTTTTATCCTACCTTATCTGGCCGCTGCAGACGTCCCCCAGACCGGTACCCCTGTCGTCCAAAAAACAGATCTTTCGTCTCAACGGGCGTCTGTCATCCTCCTCAAATTGTGCACGACTAAATTAGTTGTCCGAAGGGGAACCTCCCCAGCGGCAGGCCGGAGCAAAGGTGATCTCCTGGCTGGCTCTGCCACGATGTCGGGAAAAAATCCTTTAAGCAGTGCAAATCAATTAATCACCACATCTGCAACAAAAGGAGTACAAACAGGTTTATTGCATATGCCAGAGTAATTCAGCTGGGAGAACGACATGCTATAAGAAAGGCACAAGTCAGTCTCAACTTACACACACTTCAAGTCTAGTCTTATAATACTAATTTTGGCCTAGATCCATATTTAATACAATGTTCACTATAGAAAAAGCTTCCTGCTTTTCCGTTATGTCCCACCCAGATTACATACATTTATTTCAAGAACAGCTCTTTCCTGTGTTGCTTCTCACGCCACACTTACAGACTACAATGGGAACATTCTTGCTGCTCCGAATTTCCGGTTACATATTCAAGTCAGGAAGTTTCTCAGCCAGAATACAATGAGAAGAAAAAACACTTAAATCAGACCACTTTTAGACCTTTTTTTGAAAGCAGGCTGTAGGTTATTTCCAGATACAAATATGCAACTTAACATGCACGTTTAACCACACATTTAAACCACATTATACTGTTTTTCTTTCTTTACATGAAAAAGATTCTTAGTTTGTGGGCAAGTGACAGGTAAAACAGAATAATGAACACAATAATTAGGGCCTAAATCTAAATTAGGGTTTTGATTCCTTTCATCTGCATTACGAATTCCATTTTGCAGCTATGCTGTGCTTCCAAATGGAATTCGTATTGCAGAGGTTGTCGGGCAAATTCTATTTATGAAGCATTTATTGTTTGTTCTAATATATGTCCCTTTTATGCGCCTCTCCACTTTCAAAGGCCTTCAGCCGACACTGGGTGCAGCCCACTTGGTTTAAAAGTGTAGTTTAGCCTGTTTTGGGTCCCTCTTCCCAATGATGGTAAGGGAGAGTGCTGCCACTGAAAGGGCTCCGTGGCAGTGAGGCAGGTGGCAAGTTCACTGGAGATCTACAAGGTGGCAGATCAGCAATCGTAGGCATGTGCCAGGGTAGAAGGCCTGCGTTGTCACCGAAGGCACATTCAGAGGCAGTCAGGTAATTGCACAGTCATTAGTCATATGAGCCCACCAATGAGACGTGGATTTAATGAAACACAGTGCAGGCCGAGGGTACAGCGGCGGATCGCAGCGAGTCCCTAAGGTAGATGGCGAGAGGCCCACGCGGCCTGTACTTCAAGTGAGCTACAGTGCGGTGGATCACTCGCCGGTCAGGGCATTGCCACCGTCACAGCACAGGCCTCTCTAATGGTCGCATGGCCCTGCGGGCCCAGCCACTGGCTCAAACACCCACCACTGCAGGGTCAGCCAGTGGTGGGCCACAGCCCCCCGATACAGCGGAAAGCTTGCCACGACGACCTCAGGTTCACAAGGGGCCCCTGTCGCAGCCAGCCTCTTAAGCGCATGGCAGCTCGTCCATGCATCTCTGCACCGGTGTGGTTCGACCGAGCCTCCATACCAAACACGGGTCCCGCTGGGCTCTTCAGGATCCAGGATGACTGTTGCACTTATCCATGAGCGAGGATGGTGGTGGATTACCCCGTTTGCCGCAGGAATTGGCAGGTCAGGCTCCAGAGCTGCATGCTACGTCGCCATTTTGGATGCCAGCGTGGCTCTCCAATCTCCCTCCCTCCCCCCCAGCAGAATGATTTTCTAACACTCTGCGATGAACAAACCTTTCACTTCCATTGCACTGCTTCGGTAGTCCAGTTGTGAACGATTCATCCACTGCCCTTGCAGGGTTAAATAAATTATCATCTACATAAGTGAGGTTCTCACTTTGAGCCAAGTCGAGAAGAGCTTTATCTAACAAGGTGTTACATTCATTATCCCTGTTAATGTACCTGAAGGGCATCCAAGACCTGCAGTACTTTTTCTTCCCAAACAAAAGGGCTAATTAATACTGACCTGCCCATTTTATAGGAATAAACCAGTATCCAGAAGTGACGTCTAGATAAGTGAAAGTTCTAGAACTCTGTATCTAGGAAAAAACATGGTTAATGTATGGGAGTTGCTTCCTAGACATGTGGACCTTTTGGTTCCATTTTCTCAGGCCAAAACATAATTTCCAATAGCTGTTGGGTTTTGGGATTCCTAATATGGGATTGTTGTAGGTACTTTGTAAAGCTCTTTAATTTCTCTCACTCCTGGGTTTTAATAATTTCTGCTAAGTACTTTATGATGCAAAGTGCAGCCGATATTGTCTCACAAAAAGGTTGGTCAAACCACAATCAAAAGAATGTTGTTGATTACATCTGTACCTTTCAAATGGGCAGACAAATCTTTTGTGACAGTTTTGATTTGAATTGGTCGCTGTAAATATGATCCCTAAGGGAATGAATTTAGTATTTGAAATATAAAGCCATCCTGTTTTGCCTCACAGATCACCTTTTCATCCTTTTATGTTTAAATTTGCTTTTATTGTTGCAAAAGGAACATAGGAATAGAGCCAGTCGTCTGCTGGTATGGCGTTAACATTCAGCCATCGTCAGCTATTATGCAACATATAACGAGGAACTCCCCTTCAAACCCCCCCCCTTGCCCTCCCGCCATGGGTGCCCGTTCAGCTAATATTGTCACCCTAGGATCACAACTTGTAGCCCTTTCGAGATCTATCTCAGCGGGATTGTGGGGGTGGCTCCGTCAATCGCAGCAGTTTTAGGTATCTAGTGCAAGTGAGCTCAGTGAATTCCTGAGAAAGAAGTGTTATAAATGGTTGCCAGATCTTCCGGAATGTGTCCCCTTGTGGCTTAAGTGTTGATGGGAGTTTCTCCATCCCCAGCAGATGCCAGAGATGATGTATCCAAGACAGTCTAGTCGGGACTCTGTCCGTACCCCATAGGGCCAGTATTGATTGGTGTGCCGCCCTCAGGGCCAATGTAATGTGTCTGCCCCTCTTGGATCTGAATGGGTAGGTTAGCGGATTGGGAAGGCCTAGCACTACATATGAAGGGAATCTAGGGATCTGAGTGTTAAAGTGTGTATCGATCTCTGACAGGACCTCTTCCCAGAATTGAACCAGTCTTGGGCACTCCCAAAGGATATGTACTAGTGTCCCAGGGGAATCTTTACAGCTCCAGCATCTGTCTCCACATTCTGGGTTCATTTTGTGAAGGCAAACTGGGGTTAAGTACCAATATGTAGCAATTTTCACAGCTGTCTCCTTACTGGCTGTATTTGATGCTGTATGCCTTGCCCTATAATAGATGTCTCTCCACTCTTCCGGGGATAGTTGTCGTCCCAATTCCCGTTCTCACCGTAGTTGAGCAGGGGATTTTATATCTAGTTCCGGGCCCATCAGGGTTTTATATAAATCGGAGACAAGGCGTTTATCGGACTCCTTGCCAAGAAGCCACTACTCAAAGTTGGTCAGGTGTCACTGTGCAGCCCCCCTCATCTCCAGACGCATCAGCCAATGTCAAATTTGGGTGTACTGGTATCTCTCGTCCTCAGGAAGTGCATAGGCCCTCACGGTGTCGAATGGGATGGTTCCATCTACATAAAAAAATGGCCTATTGATCTGCACTCTGGCTTCTGCCAACCACTGAATGCGATACAATTTATTCCTGAAGTGAAATCCGGGTTCTCCGCCACCGGAGTGAGTGGAGGAGGGAACGATGTGAGGCCCCTCTTCGTCGCAACTGCATTCCAGACCTTAAGCGTGGACGCAGTGATTGCGGAGAGATAGAGATTGACTGGGCGGTTGGATCGGCTCAGAAAGGGGATCTTCCACAGGGACGTTCCCATTAGGGTCCTATCCATAAAGAGCCAACTCTTTTCAGATTCTGAGTGGGACCATTCCACCAGATACCTGAACTGCGCCGCTTGGAAATAACACAGGATGCATGGGATGCCCAGTTCGCCAACTCAGGTCCAGTCGGATGCGGGGGTTCCGCCCAAACAAAATTTTGGAAGGCTCTCTGCAAGGATTGGAGCGTTCCCGGTGGGGGCCAAGGAGGCAAAGTCAGGAATAAGTATAGGATTTTAGGAAGGGCTGTCATCTTCAATGCCGCCACGCCTCCTAGCCACAATAGCGTGTACGGCTGCCAGCGAGCTAGATCAGACCTCACCCTGTCAACTAACTCTCGGTAGTTAAGGGTCGCGATCTCTTGAATGGTCGGTGCGAGTTGAATACCCAGGAATCCCTTCTCCAACTAATTGAAAGAGCCCGTGCGAGATGGTCCTGTGTAGTCTGCGAAGCCGTCAGACTTAGTGACTGTGATTTGGCAATATTAATTTGGAACACTGAAACCGCCCCGAACCGTCATCTGTATATAGTGTGGTGAGGTGCTCTTCTCCCGCAAAGCATATACCCATCACTTCTGGATCATCCCGTACTCTCTGCGCAAAAAGCTCCATGTAGATCGCGACTAGGAGAGGGGAAAGGGGACATCCCTGTTGCGTACCACGTTGGATTGGGAAGCTCTCCGAACCTCTACCATTGACTCTTAACTGAGGCCCGCGGTCTCTCATACCCACTCAACACCCACAAGCAGAACCTATCCCCCAGCCCAAAGCGCCTCAATACCTCTGCCAAGTAAGGCCAGAGTACCCTATCGAAAGCTTTCTCCTCATCTATAGAAAAAAGCATCAGCTCTCACTAGGAGCCTTATCGATAAGATGGGGAAGCCGCTTGGTGTTATCTGATCATTGCCTTTTGGGAATAAAACCGGACTGGTCGGGGGCGACCAGTCCGGGGATGAGAGGGGCAAGGGTCCCTGTGAATAATTTTGCGTCCACATTTAGGAGCAATATAGGTCGATGGGACCTGCACAGTCTCTTATCCTTGCCTGGTTTCGCTATTACCACTATGGAAGCCTCTGTCATTGATGGAGAGAGCGTCGCTGAGCTCGTGATCGAATTAAACGTCTTGGTGAGGAGAGGGGCCACCGAATTGCAAAAGGTTTTATAGAAGATGGCCGGAAAGCCATCCAGGCCGGGAGATTTATGTAGCTTCAGTCAAGAGATTGTGGCTATAACCTCTTCAATTCTAATGGGACTGTCTAGGCCTGCCGCTTGTTCCACTGTTAAGCTCTTCACTTTAGCTCCTTTCAGGTATTCAGAGATCGTCTTGGGGAGAAATTCTGCGCCGAATAAAGGACCTTATAAAAGGATCCAAACCTAGCTGCCACAGTCTCATCTCCTTCAACCACCTCCCCTTCTTCTGTTATTAGAGCTTCCACTATATTGGCCTGGTGCTGCCCTTTGAGTTTGCTCGCTAGTGTTCTCTCGCACTTGTTCCCTCCTAGGTAAAATGGGTTTTTAAGGCGTAAAATTGAGTATTCATCACCATCTAGGTCCAGGCCGGCTAGTTGCTTGCTGACAGTCTCTAGCTGCCTCCAAACCCTGGGTGCCCCAGTGCGGTGGTGAATGCGTTCGAGTTCCTGCATTTGTTGTTGGAGTTGTGCCCGTTTGTCTCGTCTGGCTTTATTGTCCGCGGCTGATATAGTGATCAGCACCCATCTGATTACCGCGTTTAGGGCATCCCACACTATTGCTAATGGACTCTCAGGAGTTTCGTTCACTTCTAAGTAGTCTCTTATCGCCTTATATACTTGTTGCACGACTTCTGGACGACGGAGTAATGTTTCCCGTAGACGCCACACATGGGGCTCCCGGCCTTGGGGTGGGAGGATGATGTCCAACAGGACTGGCGAGTGGTCGGACAGGGCGCGGGGTTCGATCTCCACTGAGCGTAGTGCATCCTGGACATCCCTGGAACCCAAGAAGTAGTTGAGCCTAGCGTAGGATTTATGTGCGTGGGAATAAAAGGTGTAATCCCATCCCGCCATAGGTCTCTCAGGCCCAGTTCCTGTAACCAACGGGCTCCCCCTGTGCTGATCGCCCCCGCTGCTCCCTGCTGCTGGGCTGAGCGATCCAAGTCATTGTGAAATGCCAAGTTTAAGTCTCCCCCTAGCACCACCCATCTATCCTGCGTGGCCATGATTCCTGCTACTGCCTCGTGTAGAAACTGTTCCTGCCCCTCGTTGGGAGCGTAAATAGACCCTATGAGTATGGAATGGGAGCCAAAGTGTATACCGTACCTCAAGAGGCGACCCTTGATCTCCACTACCTTTATCCCCACTTTTTCCCGAAAGGAGCATGAGAACAGCAGCGCCACCCCCGCCGACTTGTGTGTCAGTGAGGATAAGAACTGCTGTGAGAAAGCTCAGGATTTGAGTCTGTTCCAGTCTTTACGCGACAGATGTGTTTCCTGTAAAAGACAGACATCCGTCTGAGAGTGTTCCAGGTATGAGAGTATTGCCTTCCTCTTGACTGGATTATTCAAGCTCTTAACATTGAGGGTCAGTACCCTCTGGCCCTTTGTTAACGACGCCATAGTGTGTGCCATGTGCACCTCTGGTTTGTGCTTATGGGCCCCCGTCCACCCGCCTCCCTCTGGACTCCATGTGTCTCATCCCGATCCAGGTGTGGAAAAGTATGTGAATTCTCACTACCTACCGGGCACCCTTAAACTAACCCCATAACACTAATAATAACAATGAACATCCATAGTCCCTGGGTCGGAGATGGGGAGGTAAGGACCATCTTTCTACAAGTGATAAGGTCTCTGTGTGGGTTCTTGGCCAAGTCTTCAGTTTCCTGTTCCGCCTCCCAGTCCCCCATCTCCTCCCCGCCACCCACCCCTCTAGCCATGCTTTGTCACCTCAGGCGGGATCATTAGATGCGGTGTCTTCTGCCAATTTGTTCAGAAGGGCCCTTATTTCTGATGCCATAGTCTTCAAATCAGGACCGGATCCTCCCCGGCCAGTGGGTGCCCTTCGCCATCTCCAACGGCCTTCTTTTCTTTGCCTGTTGGGTTGCTTGTGTGGTCGGGATTCCTCTTGGGGCTCTATCTGGAGTAAGTCGCATGCCGCTGATCAAGAGCGGAGTTGATGAAGCTGATCCTGCCATCGGAAAATCAGTCTGAATGGCTGACCCCACGAATAAGCCACCTTCTTATCACGCAGGAAGGTCGTGACTGGTATCACCTCTCGCGCCGTCGCTGGAGTTTCGATGTCGAAAGCCATTTTAGTAGTCAGTCAATTTTTATAGACACCTTAAATGGGTTTGTAACTCCATACCGATTACCGAATCGTAATTTGGAAAGGCTGTGTTATAGGTATCCCTTGGAAATTGTGATTCAGTATGAGATGTATTAATATTTTGCAACCAAAAACCCAGGCGCAAAACATCAATTTAGTCCTACTTATGGACCTGGATGTAAGGCATTTTTGTTTTTAATTGACTGATATATTTATTCATATTTTATGTACTTTTATTGTCTTATTTAGACCAAATAAATTCACTTTTGACTTGATTACTTCGTACTTTCAACACCTACCTTGGGTAGCACTGCGGACCGCAGTCCTTACGAACCAAAGAGGACATCCAAAGACTACTGTCTAAATTTCATAAAGACATGGCGTCTCCTTTTGCAAGACTTCAACAGAGCCCTCAGTGACCTTGACCACTCACTGCACCAAATGGACTCCCATCTCAAGAAGTCGAAACAACTGTGGCTGACCATGTCCAGGACAACGTCGACTGCATGGCACACATTGAAAAGCTAGAATGGGACCATGCTACGATGTGGGTGAAATTGACGACCTTGAAAACCACTCCAGAAGGAACAATATCAGGATCAGGGGCATCACAATGACTATCCTCCCGGTGGAATTAGAAGTCTACGTACAGGTCCTCCTTGCCCACATTCTTTAACAGACCAATGACACTCCCATCCTCCTAGGTTGCAGCCAGAGTCTACTCCACATACCAACAGCAGAAGATCCTCCCTCCAGATGTAGTCACGAGGGTCCACTACTTCCACATAAAAGATAAACTATTGCAAGCGGCTCGCCAACAGGAATCGATAGTGTTCCAGGGAGACACAATCTCACTCTTCCAAGATGTTTCAGCTTACAAACTTTCAAGGCGGGGAGAATTTCGCAAGTAACCCAACATTTGCAAAGCGAAAAAATCCCATACTGCTGGGGATTTCCCTTTTGGCTGTTTTTCACACAAAGAATCAAGAGAGCCACAGCTTGCACCCCACACGAAGCCTACAAGATGCTGGGCATGCCACCCACCCCACCCCAGACGTAGAACTCCTACAGAAACAGATTGCATAGACCTCGTGGATTGAGGAGGCGGGTGGTGTTTCCAGTTGACGCGCTCTGCTCGGGAAAAGGCATCCAACAATGCCAAGGAGATAAAGGATGTAGGCCATTCACATTGGAGGAGGACACCCTACCATAGGTTACCCCCCCAGATCTAAAACCTCTGGCGCTGACAAGTCCTTTGATGCCCATGGTCTCACACAGACCTCTTTGCTGGTAACTAGCACTTGCTCATAAAGACTAAGCATTTGGAAATGGAGGCTCTCACATAAGACCTAGGAGCCTGCCCCTACTTTCACTGATGATATCTGAAGATCTACATGGTCTGCCAACACAATATTATGTGTCAGACTCCCTCATATGCCCCCCTTTTGGGGTCCACCTGATCATGTTTTCCACCCCACCACAGTTAGTTCATTCCCTAGGGTTACCCAGTTGACACACACAATAGACATCAACTGAGAAGAAATATTTGCTGCTCAGTGCTTTGTCCGCAAGTAGTGAACCGCATGTAGGATATTATGACACCTTAACTCTTGGTATCACTTAATGTGCATCGCTTGAACTCCCCGATTAAGCAGTGGGCCTTATTACAATTTCTCCGGAGGAAAGAGGCGGATGTGGCACTACTGCAAGAAACCCACCTTCTTTGATCTGACACCAAATGCCTCCACTCATACTGGTACCCCGTACAATTCTATTCCTAGTAGCTATGCAAATCTCTGGGAGTAGCAATCCTCCTCTGCATCTGCAATACATATACCGATCATGAGGGTAGTAAGGTGGGCATACGGGGAAACTTGGGTGGCACTCCGATGACCATTATATCTATCTAAGGCCCCAACAAAGACAAGGAAAACTTCTTCACTGGCCTCTTCCCCAGGATCTTCCACCTCGCAGTGGGTGATGTCATTATAGACGGAGACCTCTATACCCATCTGAGCCCTGGGTTGGACCACTCCCACCCTTGCTATTGTGAACCTCAACCACCAACTTCCATGACACAGGGAATAGCCGATCTGGTGCTTATAGATGACTGGCTTTACCACCACCCGGGTGAACGTGACAACACATTTTATTCCAATGTCCTTGCAGAAAATTATGTTGGCAAAGTTTTTGCCTCAACCCTCTGGGATGCGGCCAAGGCCGTTTTCTGTGGGGAACTCATATCCACATGGCCATGTTTGAATGCCTAGCTAAGCAAAACAAACAAGAGTTAGAATCCCAAATATCCCAGGCCGAGGATCTGCACAAACGAGGGGGCACCACCAGATCCCTAAGAGAACTCCGCTGGCTTAGACGGGAGTTAGAACAAATTCAAATGAAGGAGGCGGCTAAGAAACTGCTTTATGTTAACCAAACTTACTATGAAATGGAGATAAGGCAGACAGACTCCTAGCCTATAAGCCTAGGAAGGGAGCAACACGAAACCACATCACAGCAATAGAAGACGGGGAGGGACACTTGGAATTCTTTCATTATTTAAACAATACTACTCCGGCCTTTTCCAGGCACAGGACTCAGAGGAGCGTTTTTAAGATGAATACCCCTGAGATTTTACACCCCCACATCTGGAGATGAAAAAGCACCTTCTAGAGGAGGACATCTCACATGGCAAAGTCCAGGCACCGATCAATAACTTGCCATTGCCCCGACGTCTTCCCTGCTTCCATCTACAAGGCATACTCTTCCCTGTTACGCGAGCCCCTTACACAGGTCTTTAACTACTTTTTAACAACGAAGGAGGTGACGCACACTATGCTTGGCTCCCTCCTTATCCTCCTCTTGAAACACGATAAAACTCCAACACTCTGCCCATCCTATAGACTGATTGCACTCCTAAACTGCAATGTCAAAATATTCACATTGATCCTTTTAGCTAAGCTGCAACACATTTGGCCTCGCCTCATTGCCAACTAACAATCAGGCTTTATCAAAAATGGACAAGCTAACGACAACACGAGGCTGGCAGTGGTGCTCATGGAGGTGGTGGAGTGTCAGAAACAGCTGATGGAGCTCCTCTCCTTGGATGCAGAGAAGGCCTTTGACAAGGTAGATTGGCCACCCCTGTCGAGAGTACTAGATAAACCTCACCTGGGCCCCAAGATTAAAACATCCATTTAGGCAAACTACAAAAAGTGCATCACCAAACTCTGAATCAATGGGGAATACAAACCAGACATCCCGCTTACGAGAAGAACACTGCAGGGATTTCCACTAATCTTTGCCCTGGCCATGGAGCCCCTAGTGGCCAAGATCCAGAATAATCCTGACATCCATGGCATGACGGTAAGAGACAGAGGACATCCTATGCTTTGTAACTGACCCAGAGAACACCCTATCAGTGGAACTTGACCACACAAGTGTAAGGCTTCAAAATTAACTATTTCAAATCCCAGGGTATTTGAGTAGCGGATCCAAATGGTCAATTGAGGCGTCCCATCCAACGAGGTGGATACACATGGGCTGAGTCCACAATACGATACATAGGGGTTAAAATACCAACTCACTTAAGGGCGCTATAGGGTTGTAATATCCCCCACTGATCATGGCCCTATTCAAGGACCTCTAAAGGTGGGGGTAAACTTTAAATTTCTTGGTTGGGATGACTGAACAGCCTTAAAATGAACTTCATGGCTTGCCTACTCTACGTATTACAAACCGTTCCACTCATAATTCCAAAAGCAACACAATCAATGATCCACAGAAAAATGCTTAACTTTGTATGGGAGGATAAGCATCCATGGGTAGAACCGTGAACGAAGGAGTAATAGGTTTTCCCGATTCATCAACATACTTGCTAGTGGCTCAGATATGGCCTTCCTTCGATTGGAATCATGACCCCAAGAACAAGCATGGATACAACCAGAACCAGCATTCTCAACAACACCGGTCAAGGATTTTCTACGGTAACTGAGCACAGCTTGTACGTGCTCTCTTCCTCCTCTGCTACTAATGTCCGAGCTACTGACCCATTGACATACCATAGGCTGCAGGCAGGCATTCCCTACCTACCCATTCCTCCGACCCCCCCAGTAGCCAATAATCCAGATTTTCTCTGGGGGATTTTGGACCAGGCTTCCTTACATGGAACCAGGGCCAACTGTCACATTTGAAAGACTTTTATAATGGGGAGGACCTACAGATGAGAGAGGAGCTCACAGAGAGCTGTGCCCTGACTAGGCGAGATACATATGGACTCACACAAGCCCTACACTGGGTGGGGAGTGACCTTGCTGTTGGAAGAAACACAAATCGAATCCTTATACACTGACAATATTATATTCAGAGGCATCTCCTGACTTTACCACAGTATAGTAAAGTTCACTCCAACTAAAAAACACACCTTTGTGGCACAATGGAAAGAGATCTGGGGGAGGGGGGAGAATGCAGAGGAGATCTGGACGGCTACCCGGCAGAGGGCCTTAAAATCCTCCATTTGTCTATGATACAAGGAAAACGCCTACAAAATAATACTGACAAAGTGGTACCTTACTCCACTGCTGCTACACGAAATGTTCGTCAGCCCAGGAACATGCTGAAAGGGCTATGGTAACATGGAAACCTTTTTACACACGTCGTGGTCCTGCCCACTCACCCAGACCTTTTTGGGAAGAAGTGATACTTACAATACACACTATCTCGGGTGTCACCAAACCCTGTGACCCTCCTCTTATCATCCTGGGAGACGCCGGGAAGCAAAGACTATATCCCACAACAACACCGGCAGGGAAATTGTTATCCCAGTTTCTCTTAGCTGCACTCTTGAGCATAGCCCAGATGTGGAAACAACAACAGACACCCACACTCAATATGTGGTGGAGGAAGATCTGGTCAATATACGCAATGGAGAAACTCAGTGCACTATTACACGATAGGGATACTAAATTCGATAAAACCTGCCGTCCATTCCTTACCTATCTAAAATGCATACAACAAACAGCAGACATACATATGAAGATGTCCAAGACTTTGCGAGTCTCAGGCGTGTGCAAAATGACCACATCTGAACGCCAAAGGCCAGTCCTCCCAAATAGCACATGCAGACTAAAATGCCACCACTGCAGCTGAATAGCCCTTACAAGACCAGGAGATGCTGATTCCACATGGCCAGCCTCCTCGCTGAACAATGCCACTTTGGCCCATTGGGGGAGTGGGGCTACATGCTAACATCCTGTACAAGTGTATCTATATACTGCACACTGTAAATGCATGTAAATGCAAGTGATGTCAATGTGAGTGGCCTTACCTATGTTGAAACCCAAAATAAAGTTGTTAGAGAAAAGATTTCTCCTTCGCGTCCTCACTTTGGGGATTTGCCTCAGTATATTGGTTAAAGTGGGTAGATTGTGATACCCACTGGACCCTGAATTAGAACTGGACGCTACAAGGTGTCTAATTGCCTGTCCTTGTTGGTTGAAAGGGAAATAGCAATAAACAAGGGTAGGCCTTGAGTCCTTTACCTGGGACCCACATAAAAACGTGCACGTTTATAACAACTTTAGGGTGAGATAGAGACATTACTTTAATTTGTGAAAGCAATACTCTTTTTTTTCCTCCTGTACTGCAAGTTTTATCAGCATAAGATTTCGGGCTGTCCGATTCCAATCCCAACTCTACTCTGCTGCTGACTGGAGTACTTTGCTCACTGAAAGGGTAATTTTAGGAAACTTTGGAGCACTTTTTAAACCTTATGTACCATGGTAGCATTAACAATCATCTACTCAAGGGTGTACCAGTATCAAAATCTCTAGCAAGGTTTTTCGTTTCATTTCAACCCAAATTTAGAGGTTTGCTTGAACTCATCGCTGTCAAAATCTGTGTTTTGGGAGAGTTGGAAGACGTCATATATTAATGACTATGCAAAGTCCTGCTGCTTTATAAATTTGACCATTCCCCCTCAAACAGAGACGTTTTACAGCCTGGTCAAAGTGGGCACTGGCCCAGGGCCCCAGCCTTTAAGGGGAGGGCCCTGTTCTGCAGAGAATCTTACGCTGATGACCGTGAATAATTCTTAAAAGGATTGTTTTAAATACCGTTTTCCTTCAATATATTTTTAATGGGGTGGTGTATGGGAGTCTGTTACAGACATTTTGCACATTTCGCAGAGAAATGTTGTGTTTGTATTTCATGCAACATCCATAAAAGAAGTTTCTTCTGGATTAAAACAGGACCTCACATATGAGAAACGGGAAGATGTAACAGAGAATATTTGCAATAATATTAGTGAGTTACTGCTGTGTTACAAAATTGAAAACACACATCACTATCCCTGAACATTAGATGTAAACACACTTAGAAGTTGGACCAGTGTGCCTGTGCACTGTTAGTGACCTGGCCAAAGAGGGCATCAAAGAGGTGAAATTAGATTATAAAGTTAAAGCTGTTCCGAACAGGGCCCCCCAAAATACGTTTGGCCCAGGACACCAAAATCCTTAAGATGTACCTGCCCTCAAATATGTTTGTGCGTTCACTCACTGTTTAAGCTTTAAATGCAACCATCCACTGCCCTTTCACTGCTGCTTTGCAAGCTCCGTAAAGGTTAGGTGGAGCAGATGCTACTACTGTAGACATATTTAATTAAACAGACTCTGACCAGTCAGCGAGCTGTGTTTCACTTGAAAAACCGATGCAGCCTCTCAGCTGTCAGTCTACTGGCTACAGTATAGTCAATATGCCGCTTATCATCCACTTAAGGTAATTAGTAGATTTTAAAACACTAACCCCTTTCAGTAACAGTCAGTGGTAGCTGCCTAATTACTTTCATAGTAGTTGGTAAGGATTCACACTATCACTAAATTAGTGCAGACCACAATCTGAACCCTACTAATATTCTGGACGAAGCTAACCCCAGTTTTTCATGTCATAATAATCACTTAGGAAGGGATCATTATTCAGCTCGTGTACATTCAGTCTCCCTCCCAGATTTTCACACCACGCGGACTTGAACTTTAGCCCCTCCCAAACACGGGCAACAACCAGGGGCGGCTCCTCCACGTGGGTGTCGGAGCATCGCCCCACGGCTTTCTCGCAGTGCGAGAAGCAGAAACGTAAAAATACCACTTTACGTTTCTGCTTCTCGCACTGCGAGAAAGCAGAAGAAGGGTATGTCTGGTTGGGGGCGGGCGGGTCGGTGAGGAGTGGCTAGCCCAATGTTATGGCCGCTGACTGTTTGGTCTGCCCCAAGGCCGACCAAACCAGTCATGAGCACTCTCCCGTTTTCTCCATGTAGGCTGCATGCAGCCCCCCCCCATCCTGCGCGACCCCCCCCACCCGCGAGTCATGCCGGCCGCGACTGGCAACAACTACAGACTTCAGTAATGTATACACTTAGTTGACCATTAAATGGAAATAATGTAATCAATAGTTCTGTATCTCAGCCTAGTGTTTACATCTGTATTCAATACTTTTATTAATTTTTGCAATTTAAAAAATCTCCACTTAGCCCCCAGGCAGGGGGGTGCTGTACAGGGAGAGAGTAAATACAAAATGAAATTTTAAAAAACATGTATGTTGGTAAATAACATGTATATTGAGAGACAAAAAAAAAGGGCAGGGCCAATATGATATGGAAGGGGAAAAGATAAAAAGTACAAAATCAAATGATTTAAACCATGCAGATTGTACAGCGAACTAGTCTGGACAAGGAAGGAATTAACAGTGGTTGGGCTATGCCGTCCTGAAGAGATAGAGTTTCAGGACTTTATGAAACAGTGGGAGAGTTGGGGCCATTTTCATGGCTGAGAAGAGAAAGTTTCATGTGCAAGGGAAAACAACAGAGAAAGCCTGGGCTCAGGAATTTGCTTTGTGGAATTTAGGAAATTCCAGGTGCAGTAAAACCCTGCTTCTGGTCACTTGTGATCCGCCAGAGTCATTCAGTTTGTAGACCGGATAGTATGGCTGCCCAGCAACACTTGCCTTGTAGGTCGTACATGAGATTTTTGTTGGCAAAATATTTTATTGCATTTTTCAAACTTTGCAGCTTTGACTTTGCATAACTATATATATTGTTTATGGATTCCAGTATTTTCATTTCAAATCATCAGTCATTACATAGAATAAATACATACATATTTCCATGTATCTATGTTTAGTTCGTCACTGATTTGTCCCAGTTCACTTATCTTTTCATCAGTTACTCCTGCACAATCCCTTCTATATTATACATTGCTCGTCTCCACTATGCTATTATAGGTCTGAGCCATTTAGTCGCCATTGATTGCATCTTCCATTCCACCCCATATTTTCTGATATTTATGGACACCCTTGTGCCTCGTAAATTACTTTTGTGGCAGCTCTACACCAGTCCATAATTCGTTGCCATTGAAGGATTATTGACATTTTCCCCCACCCCTATGCTACACGGTGTCTCTTTTTACAATTATGAAACTTTGGTCAAACAATCATTTTTGATATGTAGGTAAATCCACATATACCCAGACTCCTAATAAGGCAGCAAGTAGCGTATATCTGTATTGATGTGCTCATAATCCCTTCCAGTTGGTTTTTAATCTTCATCCAGTATTTTTGGATTTTAGGACATTCCCAGATAGTGTGATATAAAGTCACCTTCTGACCACATTGCCGTGCACATCTACTGTTATTGATTAATACAAATTTGTGTAATTGTACTCTAGTACAGGAAATACTATGCAAAAAATGTTATTAGCTTAATCTGAAGCTGTCTTTTACTTGATATTTCCCCAAGGGTCTTCACTGTTTCTTCCCACCTGGTATCCTCTATCTTTCCTATATCTCCCTGCTGTTTCTATCTAAGAGTACTGCGTTCTTCGAGGGTATTCACCATGATGGTTCTAGAAGTAAGGGAAATGGCCTTCCTTAGCATCTGTCTGTCTAATAGCCTTCTCATTAGAAGTGAATCTTCTTTCATTTCCTTGTCTGGCATAATCTCATAGGTCAGTGCATCTTTAAGCTGTAAGTAGTAAACCACTGGATTGCGTTCATGTCATATTGAGTTTGAAAGTACTCGAATGGGCCCATCCCGTTCACCTACCAAACTTTCTTTAGAGTCTAGGGCTCAGATGTACGACGATTCCGTTTTGCAAGACACAAATTGCGATTTTTTGCAACTCGCTGTTGGCGACTGGCAAAACGTAATGTACTAATTTGCCTCAGACACATTCAGCAATTCCCAATGGGGTCGCAAATTAACTGCCTCATCAATATTCAAAAGGCAGGTCGCAATTTGCAACCCATTGGGAATCAGCTACAATTACAGGGATGGTGGCCTGCTGGGGGCAGTAGACCACCATGTTTGTGTTTGCTTTTTAAATAAAGCAACATTTTTTTTCCAAATGCTGCCCGCTTTCCTTAAAGGAAAACGGGTTGTGTTTAAAAGAAAAAAATTAAAAGTTTTCTTTTAATTTTTTAAGGTCAGGCAGTGGTCCATGGAACCACTGCCTGCTCTTAAAAAATATTTTTGCTGACTAACACAAAAGTGAAGGGGTCCTCTGGGACCCCTTCTTGTTTGCAATGGGCTTACCATCAAGGAGAAATTGGTGGTAACTGCAGATGTTTTGGGACCGCATTTGCGGTCGCAAAACAATCGTACATTCCCCTGCGACTCGCTATTAGGAAAGGGACGCCTTTGGCACGCCACTTCCTAATAGCAACTCGCAAACCCTATTTTGCGAGTCGGTAATAGATTACCGACTTACAAAATAGGGTTTGTATATGCTACAACCCTTTTCCACGGTTGCAAACAGCCCGATTTTCCGTTTGCGACCGCTAATAAATGGTCGTACATCTGGCCCTAGATCCCTATGTTATCTCTTTGTCTGAACCCCTTCAGCCGTGCAACAGCTTTCAGCCTTATACCTATCCAGCGTGGGGTTTTAGAGGTTGATTTGCTCTCGCAACCCATCTCCTTATTCGGTTTGTTCCAAGTTTGGATCACGCTTGTGGTGGCTGGGGGAGCATGATTAGGGGGTGCACTCCAGTATAGAACATGTGGGTGTCCCTTTACCTGGAGTCATATTTTAAGGAGACTTAAACATAATAAGAGAGAACCCTCACGGCATAGGTTTGGAGTGTGTGGCTCGATCTCTCTGCTGTTTAGAAAATGGCTGAATTTGTTATAAGGCTTATGCACACTTGGATCACTTTTTGATAGAAGCTAGCTTACTGCAGGAAATCCACAGTACCCATATTGCCCTCTCCATCCGTACACTATTCTCCCTCACACTTTTAGGGACTCACATCTCTACTTCCAGGAACAGATGGAACCTGAACAAACTTCTACTCTATGGTATGAACTTCAGGATAACAAATGAACAGACTATCCATAATTTTGGGTCAGACAAATGTGACATAGTGGTGTCCTTAATACAAAATATGCTTAAAACATTGCTAAGGGGGGTATTTATTTCAGTCACAGCAGCGAAGGGAGACAGCAGGGCACACCTGGAACCAAAATTATCACTCCTGTACGCAAATGTACTTTAACAACCAAGGCTTGGTATTAGATAGTGGCACTTGGGTCCCATGTTTGGGTACTATATGTAGACAAAGCAGAGTATGCTCTCTTCAGACAGAACAGAATACTACACTTTTAGGAGCAGAGCAGGCAGGCTCCTTGCAGCCAAGTTGAAATCTAAAATAACTAGGGAAAAGGTTTGGTACATTCGAAGTGAGGAAGGTTATGTCCTGTCAAATGATGGAGACTTAGCTGAAGCCTTCGAGCTTTAGACCAGAAATTGTATGATGAGGCGCCGCTAGAGGATACTCAAACAAAGGGGTGTTTTGAAGTACACTCTGGACAAAAAATCTCAGAAATCCAGGCTCAATTCCCAAATGATCTCATTCCAACAGAAGAGATGATAAGATGTATCCACCTTTAAAAGTGGGCAAATCTCCAATTCCAGATGGCTTTACTGTCACCTTTTATAAAACTTTCTGCATCCCTTGCCTGATTGCTTAAATGACTTGAATTTGTTTCATAAAACAGACAAAAAAGGTGCTCTGGTGAACAACATGCTAGACATAGCTGTGACAGTTGTGCAAAGCCGGGCAACGATTCTACACAGTGTGGCTCTTATAGTCCCATCTCACAGCTGAATATGGATACTAAAATATTCAGGAGAGTGATAACATTTTGCTGCGACAATTGATGCCTGATCTGGCAGACCAGGCCATTCAGGATCCATCACATGATGCCAATGTGGTGATAAAACGATAACATTCTGCACATAGTTGTAAACACCCAAAGACCTCTTAGAAATGTCCGGGGTTTATTACTGGATCAGAGAAAGTATTTGACAGAGTAAACTAGATATATCTGACCCGACTGGTACATGCTCTTGGATTTTGTTCACGCTTTGTCAAATGGCTCATTGCTAGCTATCAAACACAGAGGGCACACATTAGGGTTGCCTGTTGCCCATCTTACTCACCTTCACCTTTGAACTTCTTGCTAATTGTGTTCAGATTGTAGACCACTTTGGGGAGAACACTGACCATGTCCATGATATTACGGATACAAAAACATGGACGAACCCAGTAAGGGATCCAAAGAAGAAAAATGACACACTGTAATTCACAGGAATGTTAAGAAACTGTTAGATTTGGGGGTCTCTAGTTGGCACAGGTAGGTACTTGTGACAAATAGGGACCCTCGCCTCTAGTCAGGGTAGGGGGGTACACTCCTAAAATAACCCCTGCTCACCCCCTTGGTAGCTTGGCACGAGCAGACAGGCTTATCTCAGAGGCAGTGTGCTAAGCATTTGTGAACACATACAGTAATCCAGTGACAACACTACAGATGGACACCACACAAGTTTTATATCAAAAATAAGTATTCTTTATATAGATTTAACACAAGACCATAAACGACAAAAATCCACAATACTGTACTTAAAATGGTAGGTTTAGCTTAGTTCTCTTCAGTTCTTAAAATGCTGACACTTTGAGTCAATGTACCTTTACGATGCGTCACGCTTCTACAACGAAAGTGTTGCAGAGATGGAGATGCAGCAAAGATCCAGTGCAAAGAAGAAGACGTCAAGTTCTTCCTGATGCGGCACGCTTCTCCGATGTTGCGAGAAGTCTCGGCTCGATGCTTCAGCTGCAGCGGCGACACCCTTGTTCCGTGATGCGACGACAGCGGCTTTGGCGGCGACACTCTTCTCCGACGTTGCGAGACGCTTCCGCTCGATGCGACAACTGCAGCGGCAACACCCTTGTTCCGGGATGCGACGGCAGCAGCTCCGACGGTGGCACGCTTCTCCGTGGATGCGAGGCACTTCTCTTGATGCGGTGCAATGCGACAGCTACAGCGGCGACATCTACGATGCGACGGCAGCGACGGCGACACGCTTCTTCCTTGTGGCGAGACGCTTCTCTTGATGCGGTGCAATGCGACAGCTACAGCGGCGACATCTACGATGCGACGGCAGCTGGCTGCGACGGCGACACGCTTCTTCGGGGTTGCGGGACGTTTCTTGAGATGCGGTGCAATGCGACAGCTACAGCGGCGACATCCACGATGCGACGGCAGCGGCTGCGACGGCGACACGCTTCTCCCTCTTGAGTCGCGCTTCCAGCTCCTTGCGACACGCAGTCCCTCAGAAGGCCCAAAACAGCAGCAGGCACTTCCAAAGAACTCTTGGGGAGCTGGGGGTTGAAGTCTGTTGTCCCTGAGACTTCAGCAGGAGGCAAGCTCTTTTCTCAAGCCCTTGGAGATCCTTCACAAGTTGAATAAAAGTGCACACAAAGTCCTTTTCTCCTTTCTTTGGCAGTCAGGCAACCACTGCAGGCCAATCCCCAAGCAGCACTTCCAGCTTAGGGATAGTCTCTCCTCAGTTCCTTCTGGTTCCTCTCCTCAGCAAAGGTTTCTTCTAGTTTCCCAAAGTGATCTAATTTCCTAGGGGTCTGGGTCCCCTTTTCATACACAGTTTCTCTTTGTTCTCTGAAGGCAGAGAGGCCTTTGCCTAGTCCAAACCAGTTCTGGTCAGTCCTGGAGCACTTTGTTTACAGGACTCCTTCCTTCCTTTCAGAATGTGGGGCAGAGTGCTCAGCCGCCCGGCAGGAGGTGGAGCCAGCATTGTGGAAGGCAGGCACAGCCCTATTCAGACCCAGGTGCAACTCCTCCTCCACTCTGGATGCAGATCTCTCTATTCAGCCCTGGCTGCCTCACCCTGTCTCCTGGAATTTCCCAGCCCCTGTCACTCACAAACCCAGACAATGAATACACAACCTAGCAGAGGCAGGCTTGGAAGTTTAGGCAAGAAAATACCCACTTTCTAAAAGTGGTATTTTCAAACACAGAATGTTAAAACCAACTTCACTAAAAGATGTATTTTATCATTCTGAGTTCAGGCATACTAAATTCGTTTTTCTACCATGTTCCCTGGGTCAGGTAGGATTATAAGGTGTAATAATCAAAACTGCCCATTCTGGCCTATGGAGAACAGGTAGCCTTGCAATAGTGAAAAGCGAAAATGGCTGTAATTCACTATTAGGACATGCCACACACACCAGGGCATGTCCTACCTTATACTTACAATGCACCCTGCCCTTGGGCCTACCATAGGGGTGTCTGACATGAAGAAAAGGGAAGGTTTAGGGACTGGCAAGTGGGTGCACTTGCCCAGTCAGCATGGCAGTACCAGACTGCACACAGGCTCTGCAATGGCAGGCCTTAGACACGCTTTTACAGGCTGCTTCTGTGGGTGGCACAACCAGTGCTGCAAGCCCACCAGCAGCATTGGATTTACAAGCCCTGGGCACACTTAGTGCACTGTACTAGGGACTGACAGGTAAACCAATCATCCAATCATGGAGTCACTAATCCATAACACAATTTACAATGGGGAGAGCATATGCACTTTAGCACTGATCAGCAGTGGTAAAGTGCCCAGAGTCATAAAACAGCCAACAACAGGTCAGAAAAAATATAGGAGGAAGGCAAAACGTTTAGAGATGACCCTGCAAAAAGGGCCAAGTCCAACAGAAACCATTTGTTTTTTTAAAAGAACCCTCACCCACCAACCTAGTTGGTGGCATGCTTCATCATAGGGTTCTCAGCTGGGCTTCCGAGTGCAACCCAGCTGTGCTGCGACGCCTGAACTACAGCGGAGTGGGTTTCTTGTGGGTGAGTATGTGAGAGGGACAAGTGCAAATTAAAAGTACCTCCAGAGTATCCAATCGTTGATTTTTATTCCTGAATCTCAGGGGCACGTTTAAAAAATAAATTCAGGATATGTATGAAGATAAAATTGGTCTTCCTTATCCCAATTAGATGGTCTACATGTTTCAGCCTCAACAAAATAGTACTGAGGCTTTCGTCAGGACCGAATCAGAGTGCAAGATAGAAAAGTGAGCACACACGCTAAGGTGTGCTGTGATACAGTGACAATACCGTACTTACGGTTACCACTGTGCAGTAAGCTAATCTGAAACAGTAAAACACACCATAAAATAAAAAGAACAGTTTTCATATACAGATATACATATTTAAATACTGACAATGGGAAGGGGTGTGCTGGTGGGAATGCAGACACCCACTATGAAGGGTGAGGTTGTGCTTGTGGTTTAACATTCGTGTGAAGTCATGTAAAGCAAGTGACAGGATCCACATTACACCCATACACACGGGCAGGCAATTGTACACAGTGAATGCTATATTACGCAAGAAGTCGTGTACTGAGACATGCCGGCGAGTGGAGTGGGGTGTACACGTGAAGTGAGCTGTGGCCTGGAATAGGCCTAGCTAATTAAAAAATGCGAGACGTTTGAGTCCTGCAGGTAGCGTAGTTTGTCTCAAATGGTAGGGAACGTTATGCCAAGATATTGAAAGCAAATTACGTTGTGCCAAAATACTAACAAGTGCTGGTTTAATGCGTTATGCTAGCGGCAGTTTGTAGAAAACGTGAAACAAATGGCAGAAAAGAAGAGAGGTAAGGCTTATGAGAGCTACATATATTAAGTAGCTTAAATGATCCCGGAGGGGGGTGGACTCCTGTAGTCACACACTATGGGACGAAAAAATGGAAGTCGGTCAGCCCTCGACAATAGCAGAAAGGAGCAAAGATTTAGCCAAAATGGAAGTCGGAGGCAAGACTTACTTCGTCAAGGATGTCCACCCTCTGTTACCTACAGCGGTCCTCAACGGGATCCCAGTGATATCGCAGGCTGGCAACAATTGCTCGTTTGTAGTGAGAGCGCCGGAAGCCGGTGGGCGTAGCCACGCCCATCGCGTATGGTCACGTCAGCGGCATGACGGCAAAACGCGCTTGCTAGAGCTGGAACGCTGAACTAATTCTCTAAGTGGCCAGCGGAAGTGAGGGTGTATTGCCTCGCTTTGTGGTAATTTAAAATGTGACTATGTTGCTCAATCAAAGATCATTTTCCACAGAGAGGCTCGATGTGGAATTAGCGTAAATTGCGTGAAAGAAATTCTATTGCTGTAATGGAAGAAAAAGATCAAAATTTGAGGAATCGATAGTAGGCAATTATAGAGCGAACCCGTGCTGGCATAGATATTATTCCAAGACACTGGGTCAGCAATACAAGAGGTGATGTTTTATTGTGTAAATACGGTCGAGCCGTTGACATACATACTAGACCAGAGTAATGGTTTAGAAGGTATGGGGCAATACCAATATTGATGAGGTCGCGGCATAGTGGGGATTGCGACAAACCACAAGCACAACCTCACCCTTCATAGTGGGTGTCTGCATTCCCACCAGCACACCCCTTCCCATTGTCAGTATTTAAATCTGTATATGAGAACTGTTCTTTTTATTTTATGGTGTGTTTTATTGTTTCAGATTAGCTTACTGCACAGTGGTAACCGTAAGTATGGTATTGTCACTATATCACAGCACACCTTAGCGTGTGTACTCACCTTTCTATCTTGCACTTTGATTCAGTCCTGACGAAAGCCTCAGTACTATTTTGTTGAGGCTGAAACATGTAGACCATCTAATTGGGATAAGGAAGACCAATTTTATCTTCATACATATCCCGACTTTATTTTTTAAACATGCTCCTGAGATTCAGGAATACAAATCAACGATTGGATACTCTGGAGGTACTTTTAATTTGCACTTGTCCCTCTTACATACTCACTCCGCTGTAGTTCAGGCATCGCAGCACAGCTGGGTTGCACTCGGCAGCCCAGCTGGGACCCTTTGATGAATCATTCCACCAACTAGGTTGGTGGGTGAGGGTTCTTTTAAAAAACCAAATGGTTTCTTAACATTCCTGTGAATTACAGTGTGTAATTTTTCTACTTTGGATCCCTTACTGGGTTCGTCCACGTTATTGTATATTGACCATTTTCAGGGAGACGGACGTTCCCCGCATTCCTTACTCTCTCTTTGTTGCCATTTTCATGATATTACGGAAACACTTTCCAAACCAATCTCCTCCATTCCACTTTTCCCCGAAGAGCTATATAGCTATTAAGCAGTAAATATCACCAAATCAGAAGCACTGCTTCTAAATTTGACTGCCAATCAATCAGAGGAAAGCCTATCATACGCTTTTTCCAACCTGCTGGACCCCCAAAGTAGTAATCTATCTGGGAGTGCAAACTGCATCCTTAGTGGCCCAAGTCATAGCACTCAGCTACTTCCCATTCTTGAGAAAACTAAGGAAGGACTTGCAAAATGACACGCATATTCCTTGGTTTAGTATAGTTCCTGTTGTAAAGGTGACATTCCTCCCTAGAAGCTTATACATTTGCCAGGCAATACCACTACCGACACCTTTCAAGCTACTCAGACAAACTGAGCTAGCAATCAACTCTTCAATTGGGGTGGTATCCAGCCAAGAGTAGCTAGTAGATATCGCTATCTTTCGGCAGTTCTAAATGGTTTATCCTTATTGAATAACTGCGCTTTTCAGGGGGGCGTGGCCAGCAGGGGCAGCATGGCGGACGTGTTCTAAGAGCGCTCCGTCGATTGTCCCCTTAATTCGGCACATTTATCCGTGCATACTGACATCCGCTATCAGAGGAAGGTGGTACCGCACCGGTGAGCCCCAGGGGGTCAGTGGAGGTCGACGCGAGACCTAGAGGGCGAGCAGTACGAGCTACGGAGAAGCGCCGACGCGCATTGGGAAGACCGCAGCCATGATTGGCTGGGCGGAGCACCTGTGACTGGGCCTCGTCTTTGGCCCTGATTTGGACATACGTAGTGCCCCCTGCCGGAGTGCAGTGCGAGGCGGCGTGGGACAGAGCTGCTCTCTGGGACACAGGGCGTGTCATACAACTTGTGCCGGGAAGGCAGGAGACTCGGCGGCAGTCGGTGAAGTACCGGTGAGCGGGGGAGGGGCCGCGGTGCATCGGCCACACGACACGCCAGGGTCTGGGCCTCACTTTCCTGCCCGGGATCTTAATGCACTCTGTGCCCCCACAAGTCGGTGGGAGGCGACGGAGCGCGTGGGAGTGGGTCTTTTTGGATGCGGAGTGCGGCGTGGGGCCCAACCTGTGGGGCTTTGGAGGACGGTGCATACTCTGGACATGGCCGCGATGGGACGTGCGCTGTTCCCTGTGCATTGGTGATAAGCGGAGTGGAGGTGCCCGCAGCTGGATCAGAGCTCATGCTGGTGGTGCGCCGCCCCTGTAGAGGAGGGGGGGCCCCCAATGAGACGGTGAGGAGGTGTCAGTGGCTGCCCAGAGGTGGCCATAGCAGAGGAAGGGCCAAGCTGACACGAAGTGCGACATAAGTAAGGAGGAGGCCTCTGGTGAGCGATCATGTGGGTCACCCTGAATAGCAGTACCGTTGGCACTACATCCAGGAGCGGTGGCACCACCGGGGAGGGTGCGTGACACAGCAAGCTGTGGCCTACCATCGTGGCCAGTGCGGCCTAGTGCTGGGTCAAGTGACGCTGTGTGGGGACCTGTGGAACAATCTGGTGGTATAACAGACTGAGCTCGGCGTATACAGGACAATGGGGTGAACCGGGGGGGCCGGGTCCAGGGCCTCCTCGCAAGCACCGGGTGCCGGTGACGCTGACCCGCCGCAGTCGGTGAGTGAGCGGACGGCTCCGGATGATCGACTAGATGCCATTTTGCAGGCCATTGAACGTTCTAGCGCATCCATGGAAGCCAAATTGGACAAGGTGGCTCTGGACCTTAACTTGCTGCATGCGGACCATCGGAACTTGAAGGACCGGGTCGTTGCCGTAGAACAGGAGATTGCTGAATTGAAGCCAGCCACGTAGTTTCAGGAGAAACAGCAGAACGCCCATAAAGTGCGGATTCAGTATCTTGAGGACCGTATTGAAGATGCAGAGGGCCGCTCGCGGCGGAACAATGTCCGGCTGATTGGGCTGCCAGAAGGTGCGGAGGGCCAGGACGCGGTCACCTTCCTGGAAACCTGGCTTAAGAACATCCTACCACACTCTGTATTCTCCCCATTCTTCACCATAGAGTGGGCCCACCGGGTTCCGGGCAGGAAGCCTGCCCCCGGCAACAGGGCGCGCCCGCTCATCTTCAGACTCCTGCCCTTCGAGGATCGGGATGTGATCCTCCGGGAGACTAGGAAACTGGATGACATCCAATATGAAAATGCCAAGGTGTTGTTTTTCCCGGACTATACTATGAAAGTTCAGCGCCAGCGGGGGTCCTTCTTGCTGGTTAAAAGACAGCTCCGGCAGCTCGACCTATCCTATTCATTGATGTTCCCGGCCCGGCTCCGTGTCGTCTCGGATGGGAAGTCCAGGTTCTTTGATACACCTCAGGATGTCTGGGACTGGCTGGAGACGTCGGGTCTGTATTCTGGCCCAAGGTCTGCGGGCACTGCTGCGACATGGCCTGGGGAAGCAGGTGGTAGAGGACCCTGCCGACGGCGGCCTGGATGGCGGTTCCTGGGGTCAGCGGCGGTGCCTGGACCGGACCAGATCCGTAAGGAGCGACAGGAGGTGGTCCGCATTGCGGAGCAGATGGCAGAGGCAGCGGCGCCGGAGGACAAAGTGGACACTTCCTTCCATTCATCGGGGGAGGGGGGCTCCTCGGTAGCGGACTCATCTGATAAGGTGTCCATGAGAATGCCGGACGTTACACCACAGACGGCGGATGGTATTGTATGAGAACGACTGTTATGGAAGTGCATTACTGGGTGCTGTGTTTCCACTGCTGTGGGGGTCTCTGAATACTCCTAATGTATGTGTGCTGTTATGAATCAGGATGGAGGGGGCTGGTATGTTGGGTGTACCTCTGCGTCCTGGGGGGGGTTGCTGGCAATGTTCCCTCTAATTTTTTCCTCCGTGTGCGGCAGAGTAAGGTTTCTGTGCTGTGCAGCCAAGGCTATATGCGCCAAGAACCCGACCGCACATGTAGACCAGGGCTTTAAGTGGGATGAAAAAACTAGGGGGTCTCTCAAAGGAGCATGACCGATGCAATTAAGGGCATGGCTTAAAAGCAATTAAGCTAAAAATCTGTGCTTAGCATAGTGTGCCACGCTACTGATATTTTGCTTCTTCTGTCATTGCATCCGGATATATAATACAAGTAACATTACACCTACAAGAAGCCAGGACTATTGGCTTTGTCAATGGTTGTTTGTTGCATAAAGTTGTATATATTATTGAAAATGCTTCCGCTCTTGTGGTAGAGGTTGTGGCTTAATGCTCGAGCTGCCGACTTAGGAGATGGGTTTTGAGTCTCAGGTCATATTAACATCCTGTGATTCTCAGCAAATCAATCAATCTCCTAATGCATACAAAAATAAATAAATAAATAAATCATTTAAATCACTCCAATACTTTTGGGTTGAGTTCGCACTATATAAAACTTGCTGCATTTCTTTTCTAAATGTGGGGCTGATGGTTTGCCTTTTGAAAGAATTTATGTTAAATGCAGCCCATGACGGATGCTGTGATCAGGGGAGCAACTAGACCTGAACTTCGGGGGGCTAACACTACCAGCCAGGGCTGGCCCTGCACTGGTCGCACACTGTGCAACAGTCTTTTTTGGCACCCTTCCCCCATTTCCTCCTCCTCCATGAATTCCCTCACTACCATTCACCAACAATGCACCTCATCTCTCTATAGCACCTTTCTGACAAACATTTCATTTTTTAATAGCGCTGCTCCTAGTTTACTCACAGTCAGTTCTGTGATCTGCATGGTACACGTTCTTTGTAGCAGGCACATTAACCCTCTGCGCTGTGTGGGTGGCAGGCGTGCCCATGTGAATGCACGGTGAGCGATGCGACAGTGTAAGAGTAGCGGCGCTCTGCTTCATGTCAATTTGTAATCTATCTCCCTTGTTTTTAAATTGCCTTACACATCACTTTTGCACTGTTCTTTTTTTTAATATGCGCCGTTTCGTCTTTCTAGGGCTTTTGCCTCTTACCTTTTAACTATTCCTGCTCTTGTGACGTAGATAGCTGCCTAGACCCTGGTCCGTCACGGCTTGTGCCGATTGCACGGAGGGTCGCTACGGCATTTAGGCAATTTCCGGTTTGTTCGCCGGAAGTGCATTCAGCATTTCAGCTTTTCCATACCCACTACTACTTAAGGTAGGGCAGGGAGCGGACGCTCGCAGCGGTGCGCCGGCGGCGCGCCGAAGGCGCGCCAAAGGCAAGCCCGTCTGCGCCCGTCCGCGCCTGACCTGCGCCTGAGGCCAGGACCCCTGTCTCCTTCTTCTTGTACCACCGGCAACAAGTATATATGAAATTCTTCGTATTGGTAATATGGCATTTCTAAAATATTCAAGTGCTGAGCTGATAGACCTAAACAATCCCTACCTAGGACCGACTGCCACATTAGTAAATGAACTATTTAGGCATCCTGACATCTCCTGTCTTTCGGAAGCCATTAATGTAACTAAAACTTCCACTCCGAATGGCCTCAGTAGACCAAGTCTCCCAGACCAACTCAGTGTTACCTATTTTAATGCGCGCTCGGTTCCAAAACACTCGCTAGAAATATGGAGCCTTTTGGACATAACCACCCCGGATTTGTGTCTGATTACGGAGACGTGGTTGCACGAACACGCCTCCCCAGACGTACACATTGCCTTTCCCTCTCAGTATAAAATAACAAGATTAGATAGGAAAGAGAAAAGAGGCGGTGGTCTATTAATAGCCTCCACTAGCAACCTTAACATCACAGTGTTAGAAACTAGCATCTCAGATTGTTTTGAACTTTGTATTTTTAAAATTGAAGGCCTATCTAGGGGTTCCTGGAGAGGAGCTCTTATCTATCGCCCTCCTGGTCCCAAAGGTGACTTTTCTAACAAATTGCTGGAGTCCCTTGCACCACATGTATTGGCCTCCGATAACTTTTTCCTAATTGGAGATTTTAATATTCATGCGGAGATGTTATCCAATCCGGATACTGACCAGTTGATTATAAATATGAGCACTCTTGGACTTGTTCAGTTGATTACAGGTCCTACCCACATCGCTGGCCATACACTTGATCTTCTTTTTACAAATTTTTCAGAAACCATAGTTGACGCCCCAGCGCCATTACTGTGGTCTGATCACTGCCTATTAAAATTTGCCATTCCTGTCAAAATTACCAAAAATGTTCATCAAAACACATTAATATCACGAAGATTATGGCATAGAGTCACCCTGCCCCTTTTCTTAATTTTTTTTATCCTAGACCAGCCAGGATCAGAAACTAATGTAGATCAAGCAGCACACGATTTGGATAATGATATTTTGACGACACTAGATAAGATTGCCCCTTTCACCCAGATTAAAATCAAGTCTAGGACTGCTCCCTGGTTTACAGACCAACTAAAAGCCACTAAGCTCCGCTGTAGAATTGCGGAGCGAAAATGGCGTAAAAGTAAAAACTGGTGGACCGTGAGGCATATAAAAAAAATCATTATAGCTATATGACTGATATTAAATCAGCCAAAAAACTGTTTCTTTTAAATAGGATAAATCAGGCTGAAAACTCTAGTAAAGAACTCTATCAAATCTTAAAAGAATTCACAATTCCTGTCAACAAGTTATCAAGTCCTAATTCTCAAACTTGGATAGATTCCCTTTCTGAATTCTTTGATGAGAAAATCATGGCCATTTACCGCTCCTTTCCACCACTAGGTAAAGCTACCAACTCTGAACAGGTGTTCGGCCTGTCCCCTGATCCTCCTCACATCTTGGACAATTTTGCCAAACTTGATATTAAGACAGTCTCTGCTACTATGCTGAAGATAAAATCTGGCTCGCCCACCGATGCTATTCCCCCTAAAATATTGCCCTTAATTGCCCCAGCAATACTGGAAAGACTCACAGGCCTATTTAATAAGTCACTTTCGGAAGCGGTCTTTCCGATAAGGTGGAAGGCAGCCCGGGTAAGACCTATTTTGAAAAAACCTACTGCCGACCCAAAATCACTCCTAAATTATCGTCCTATCTCCCTGCTCCCACACTTTGGGAAGATTTTAGAAACTCTGATCAACCAACAACTTGTCAACCACCTTGAGAGCCAGGGACTGTTGGATCCTTCCCAGTCGGGTTTCAGGGCAGCGCATAGCACCGAGACGGCTCTAGTCGAGGTAGCAGACAACATCAGGCTAATCCTGGATAAACATCAGTCAGCCGTCCTCGTTCTACTTGATCTATCCGCTGCCTTTGACACCATCTCCCATAGCATTTTAGAACAGCGTCTTTGGGAGATTGGTGTCAGAGGCAACGCCCTCGAGTGGCTTAAGAGCTACCTTACCGACCGAACTACTACAGTCCAGATGGGAAACAACATCTCATGTGAGAGACCAGTCAGGATGGGAGTGCCACAGGGCTCTATTTTGAGCCCAACACTCTTTAACCTGTATATGACTCCTCTGGCCAAAGTGATCAGACTTTACGGTTTTGATGTCATATCCTACGCAGATGACACTCAAATTCTGATCACTATTGGTCCAGACCCCGCTGAAACTAAAGAGCGTTTCAAAAAATGTATGTCTCACATTGATAGGTGGATGAGTTCCAACTACTTACAATTGAATGGGGGTAAGTCGGAGATTATGCTTTTTGGCAATGCATCTGAGCACTGGTCTAATGACTGGTGGCCATCCCAGCTGGGACTTTGTCCAATACCCAAACAGACAGTACGAAACCTAGGTTTCTACATGGACAATCAATTGTCCATGAAAAACCAGATCAACCACATTATTGGTTCCTGTTTTGGAGTAATTCGCAGCCTACGGAAGGTTTTTAAATGGATTCCAATTGAGACTAGAAAACCCTTGGTCCAAGGACTAATAATAAACAGAATGGACTATGGAAATGCTTTACTGCTCTCAATTAATGAAGGTCTCCTAGACAGACTGCAGATCTTGCAGAATACCGCAGCAAGGCTAGTTCTGGATCTTCCATCCAGATCCCCTCCGCTCCCTGTTTGAGATCTTTACACTGGCTCCCTGTGAGAAAGCAAATCCTTTTAAGGTTCTCTGCCTGACCCACAAACAGATGCACAGTAAAGGCCCTAAATACTGGTCTCAGAAACTATGTTGGTACCAACCACATAGGACGCTCAGATCCAGCAATACATTTTTGCTTACTCCCCTTAAAGTTCATCTGGCCAGATAAGGAGGCAGGTCTTTTTCTTTCCTCGCTCCAGCATCTTGGAATAAAATCCCTTTTCACTTGCGCACCTTGCCGGACCACAACGCTTTTCGTAAGGGATTAAAAACATGGCTATTTGACATCTGAGCTATTTCATCTATCAGAGCCGTTTGCGAGCGCCATGAGACTTCTAGTGATGTGAGCGCGATACAAATGTCCCTTGATTTGATTTGATTTGATAAGAGGAGTGACTGCAGGGTGAGTGAGGTGACCATATGAATTTGGGTGTGGATGTAAGTGCAGAGTGGGACGAATGAATGCATGGTTAGTGATGGGCTTGTTTGAGTGAGATTGCAGATTGAGCAGTGAGGGGGACAGGTGAGTCAAGTATCACATGAGTGCAGGGTGAGTAGTGTGCTTGTGTGACTGCAGGGTGAGGTACAGGGTGAACAGCACAAGTGTATTGTGAGTGCAGAGTGATCACTGTGAGTGCAGGGTGAGTGGGTGAATGGTGTGAGTGCATGGTGATCAGTGTGAGTGCATTGTGATCACTGTTAGTGCAGGGTGAGCGGGAAAGTGAAGGGCGAGAATGAGGAGTGACTTGTCTGAATGCAGGGTGCATTCCCAGACACAGACAGTATATGACCTGAAGGTGTGTGTATGAGGTGCAAGACTGTAGGAGAAGGTGAGTGAAAATGTGTGAGAGAACGTTTGTCAGTGTCTATACATTCAATGTAAATATAGTAATGGCACATTGTGTACTGTGCAAAAGCTGAACAAAAATACCCAGGGCCCCTGGAATTCTGCAGCAGAGAAAAGCACCAAATTATGCAGCAGTGTTGGCTAAATTATGGAACAAGAATAGGCAAATTATGTGGGATAATACAGCACATGCTTTCATAGTGTTACTTCATTCTTTTATAATTTTGTTATACATGGTAATCCTGTCTGCACAAATATTTCACCTCCTTAAGACCGGTTTAGAAACCAAATACAGACATAAGCAACTGAAAGATGCCCAGCCAACCTTTGCGAAGGGCCTTCCATGCACGCAAACATATGTCTCAACTTTTTTTAGTAACTTTTGATCTTTTGATTTGTTTAAGGTAGAAACTATTTTTATTTGGTTTAAATGGACAGATTTCTGTTTCAGATGATGGATTATGTGGCAAATTCATCATTATGCAAATAAAAAGCATAATTCCAGTGGCCCTGGTAATACCTTATACTTGTGATTCTGCAATGTGCCATGTGCTTAGGAACAAGCAGACCTTCTAGTCTGTGATGACGTAATGTATCACAACATGGTTTCCCATTAAAAGAATGAAAGAGTATGGGAAAATATGTATGCTACCCTGAAAACTATGGTAAGAGCTATTCCTTCTGCTGCAAATGGTGGTGGGTTATGTAACGCAGGGACTACTGGATGAGGCTGAAAAACAGCTAGGCTTTAGCGCTGCTGGCGCCCAGTGTGACAATCGCTTTGTCAGCCCCCAACTGACGACCTTCTCCATGAATTCCCTTACTGCCATCCTCCAACAGTACCATTTACATCTCCAAAGCTTATCTCTGGCATACATTTATTTTTTTATAGGTCTACTCATTGTTCACTCACACTCAGTTCTGTGATCATGGTACATGTCAGTCCCACATTCTTTGTAGCAGGCACATGAACCCATTGAGCTACTTTAGGATGAGCCCAAACTGCCACTAGACAAAATTCCCCTCTCTCTCCAGCAGGAGCATTAATCACTGTCATTATCTTGACATTTTTAATGTTGCCTCAAGACTGATGGCCACCAAGGAAATTAGCAGCACCTGCTTTCAAACTCAAAAGTGATTGTAAAAACACAGTGACCCCACCCCACACACCTCACAAGGTCAGTGCCAGGTGCGACTGCACTAACGTCCTAAAGCTGGCCCTGATTGAACACACACACAGCAACGGCATTAATCCATCCTGTGTTATGTGAAACAAAGAAAACATTAAAAAAGCAGTCGTGAGCTTTTGAATAACAGCACTATTCACCAACGTCTTCGTGCTGGTCAGTACATGGAACCGGCTCCCAGTCCGATGGGAAAACATAACAATTTTTTATTTTTATTTTTAGCAGCATCGACCAGAGAGAGGCATTTGTACAGCACACTTTCAAAAATGTAAGTGAAAAGCAGCCCCGATCCTACATTGTGAACAGGCGCGCAACACCCATAGGGCTGAAAGGGCTTCAGCCTCCCCCCTCCACCCGTCGTGTGTGTCAGCCCGGGCTGAGACAGCTTCCTGGGCACACACAGACAGTTCTTGAGCTGCCAGCCGCACCTGAGTACTTCACAGGTCTTTAAAAGGCCATTTGTGTGTTAATGAGGCTTTGTTGTTTTTTCACTCATTCTTAGAGCCCCTGCAGCTCTACTCTGCCTATTGCTGGAAGAATTAGCCCCCCCCCCGAAATATTTATCAGCTTGCCCTCCCCCCCCCGAAATTTGGCTCTAGTTGCGCCTCTGATTGTGAACATGGGCTTACAAATCTCATTGTTTCCTGTAACATGCCCGAACGCCTGCATGTTACAATCAGTGCAGACTCACTGAAATGTCAGGTAAATATTTCTTGTGAACCAGGGCACCATTGTCACTTAAAGCGAAAACGGTATGTATAACTGCCGCCTACTCCGGGCTGTGTTAAGGCATTCCACAGGCCCATGGCAAGAGTAACCTGAAAGTCGTGCCTGTGCCGTAATACCACTGCGCTTCAAAGTTAAGAAAAGACCACACCTTTCACGGCGCTCAAATTTAAAGGCCGTGGCTGGTGCACGTTAATCAACTACATGCGCGCTTTGCAAGAGTCTGTGCGCGCTGGTGAAATGCACTGTGCGCGCGCGCGCGCGTGCGCACCGGTTACAGGGAACAATGGTTGCTGGTGCGGACTTTCAGATCTGAGCTATGGCAATGCCTCGTTAGCTGTTTCAGGGGGGACTGGGAGAGTATACCCTGCATGGTTACACAACCCCCTGTTTTCCCCATCTTTTCGGGGCCAGTAGGACATGCGGCTGGGTTGCTGTATGGGGTGTTTGGACGACACCCCTATGTTTTGGGGGTTGCCCTTATATGGTTTTTTCCTTCCCTAGTTGGTTTTTCCCATTTCCCTTTTGCTGCGGGAGCCTGTGGGGTTGACGATTGGAACTGTTATGGTGCATGTCCGTCTGCTTCTTATCGAGGTCCTGGTAGGGGGGACCACTGGCCACTGTTGCATACTTCCCTTAACTCTGCCATGGGTCATGTGATACTTACCTGGAATGTCCGGGGTCTCCGCACACCCTCCCGTAGGTACGCAGTGTACTCTTATCTAAAATGCCATAAGGTGCACGTAGCGCTTCTGTAGGAGACACACCTTAACGCACTAGAGGTTACCCGACTACAGCACAGGTGGAGGGTTAAAATATATGCCACAGATTATTTCCTGTATGCTAGGTGGGCCCTTATCTGGATACGCCCTGGGACACCCTTTGCTCTGGATGAGGTTCTTACGGATTGGAAGGGCAGATATGTGTTGGTAAAGGGTAAACTGGATGGACGCCATGTATTACTGGGTAACGTGTATGCACCGAATGTGGATCAGGGTCAGTTCTTCGGTCAGCTGTCCCTTGCCCTGGGGAAGTGGTGTGAGATCCCGTGATTGTTGGGCGGAGATTTTAACAGTGTCTTAGATGTGGGGACCGACAGAACCTTTCCTCCGCTCAGGGGCACGGCCGCCACGACCAACTCTGCGGTGTTGAACGGATGGGCACAGGGCTGGGGACTGGTTGACATCTGGAGACATCAGCACCTGGGGGGGAGGGTGTACTCATTTTTCTCAGCACCTCATAACCTACACGTTCGACTCAATAGGTTTTTTGGGTCCACTTGCCTTTTTCCATACATCTCGAAATTGGAATATTGGGGGCGCACGCACTCCGACCACAATCCTCACTGTGTTGTGCTGGCCTGGGAGGGCGGGATCCCGGGAGTCCCCACATGGAGGCTGCAACTGGCCATGCTTGAAGACTCGATGTTTCGGGAGGCAATTGGAGAGGCTATAGGGGAATATTTTACACACAATGCGGGGACTGCTTCCTCCGCGATGGTGGAATGGGCGGCGATGAAAGTCACCCTGAGAGGGAAGTGTTTGGGGCTGGGTTGCGGGTTGTGACAACAGGTGGCATCGGACCTGCTTGGTGTAGAGCGACGTCTGTTGCCGTTGGAATCTAGGGTGGTGGTAGATGCTGGGGGATTGGCTGACTTGGTGGAGGCGCGCAAGAGACATGCGGAGCTTCTGGACCGACAGCGCTGCCTTCATTTTGCTGCGCACTCCGCGTCCGTGCATGCTAAAGCAGATCGCTCGGGGCCCCTCCTCGCGTGGTTGATTAAACAGGAGCAGGCGGATGGGCTAATCACGGCTCTTCGCTCTTCGGATGGGGACCTTCGGTACACACAGCTGAAAATCCATGGTGAATTGTCCGCACATTTCACACAACTGTATAAAGCGGGCCAACAGGCCTCAGAGGGGGCGATAAGCCCGTTCTTAGAAGGCCTTCCGTTCCTAGTTGTGTTGGGCGAGCAGTGGACGGAATTAGATGCTCCGCTCACGCTGGATGAGGTTCAGGGCACGATAAGGGCGTTGCCATCTGGGAAGGTTCCTGGCCCCGACGGTTTTCCCCACGAATTCTATAAGTCATACGCAAACTCTCTCAGTCCACAGCTGCTCAAAGTCTACATGGAGGCACTTGAGAGCCTTGCTCTCCCGGCCTCGATGACGGAGGCTACGTTGATCACGCTCCCCAAACCGGGTAGGGACCCTACTTCCATGGCGGCTTATCGACCCTTGGCGCTCCTGAACAGGGACTACAAGATCCTAGCAGGTATCCTGACTAATAGGTTAGCACCACTGATCCCTCAATTGGTTCACCAAGACCAAAATGGGTTTGTACCGGCCCCTAGCACGTCGCTTAATATACGGCGGCTGTTCAGGGTGATGCACTGTGCTACAATGGACTGGCCGATGGCCGGTTGTGTTGTGCTGGACCTGGAGAAGGCCTTCGACACGGTTGAATGGTCCTTCATGTTTGCTGTGCTTCATCGCTTCGGGCTTGGGCCTTACATTTTAAGCCTTATCAAGCTACTGTATGAGGCACCTACGGTTCGGATGCAGCTAGGGACTCTCTTCTCTGACCCTATATTGATAGAACGGGGGACCCGCCAGGGGTGTCCTCTCTCCCCACTAATTAAACCATTAGCGATGGCACTACGCACCTCGGCGCCGGACTGGGGGATACGTCTTGGGGACGGTATACATGCGATTTCGCTTTATGCGGACAACATTTTGTTATATGTTAAGGACATTCTTGAGATTCCCCAAGTCATCCCTGCTACATTGCGGTCTTTTGCGTCCCTGTCTGGGCTGAGGGTACATTGAGGCAAGTCTTGCCTGTATCCTTTAAACCCTGCTACGGAAGATCCGGGTTGGGAGGTAGACGGGACGGTAGTGCAATGGCAGCCGGTGGCGTATAGATATCTGGGGATCCGCATCTACCACAACCATCAAGATCTTCTGGACGGTAACATCACAAGGGCGGTCACAGCGCTCAAGTCTCAGATTGAGTTTTGGAAGACGCTTAACCTTTCGGTCATCGGTAGGGTGGAGTTAATAAAAATGGTCATGCTGCAACTTCTCCTTTATTATTTCACTAATTTACCGCTCCACCTACCTGTGTCCTTCTTCCGCTCTCTGGAGAAGATCGTCCGGGATTTCGTTTGGAACAATTCGTGGTTCAGGGTGGCACTGGCGAAGTTGTACCTACCTCGTTCGAGGGGGGGGGGCTGGCTCTACCCAACCTAGATTATGAGAAAAACATCCCCAGGCAACATGATCAACAAAAGGTATCTAAACCTATAACAACATAGTCATACAATGAGAGGACTCAGTGTACATTAGACCTAAATTAAAAAGTATAAATTCATTTTATTGATATATTCTTTCTTCATAATAGTCATTCTTTAAAATCATGTAAAGAATTATGAACAACTAGACCACGAGAATTAAACACAAGACTAACAGAAAGTCAATACATATAAACATATAGAGAATAGCATAATAACTATAAATGAAATTAAAAACAGACATCACCTATACATAAAAATATACATATAATACAAAAAAAACAACAGAGAAGTGGCAAATTGATAAATTTTCTTGTATGTGTATTCTACGCGCATTTCGGCGAACACAGCGCCTTCTTCAGGAAAGCCACAAAGATTCCAAAAATGTATGGAGGAAAATCCAAAGTAACTTGAAGGTGGTTTTGATGGCAAAAAGAAACCAAAATGATTCAGAGTTGTATCATTGGAGGTCCGAAAGCCTCTCTGGCTAGACCTGTTTTAGAACTCTAAGATCCTACAGGTCGTTGATAATTAAAAAACGGATAGAATGCCATAAGATTATAGAGTCTTCGAAACAATATCTCTCTCGATTGACTTGCTATGAAAAAGGTGCTTGAGCCCAAGTACCTTACTGGAAAACTCCCTAAGGTAAAGAGAGTGAGATTTTCTTAAGGATTGTCTCTCGCAGTTCGAAAAGTTGCGGGTGTGACGCTTGATGTGTAGTCTATTACACACGTTGAAGGCGGGAGACTTTCTACTGTGCAAGTTCTCTTTGATAGATATAAGGTGAAACCATAAGGATGTGTGGCAGGGTGGTCGTGACCTCAGCCAGCTTCCAAGTTGCCGGATATCGCAAAACCCAACCTAGAGCATTACTTTTTGGCGTCGCAAATCCTGTGGGTGGCGAAATAGGTGGCAGAACTACATCTATCGGACTCGGCGGAGCGTGACCCCCCATACTCTCTGGATAGGATCCTTTCCCTATTCCACCCTTGTAATGGATCGAATGAACCTCTCCCATTACTAGTCTCGACGGCGCGGAAGTGTTTCCGCAGGGCGCTTCATCTTACTAGACGTGTCACACCGTACGCGCCAGTAGTACCTTTATTGGGTATGCCGACCGTGCAGGTACGTGTACGGAGTACAGATCTTACTGACTGGGAGGGGGCTGGTATAACCACCCTGGGGGATCACTATGGAGAGGGCGTATTGCGGCCCTTCCTAGCCATTACGAACGAAGATGGAGTTTCCCCAGGCCAATTTCTAAATCATGCCTCCTGGACTGCCGCATTGAGACACTAGTGGGGAGACATTACGCAGGAACCTTTGACGCATCTTATGGTGCAATATGTGCACGTTGTGGGTATGGGGCGCCACCTGGTGAAATGGTTTGCGGAATTGATCAGGGAGCATACTCTAGTGGACTTAATGCCGTTGCGAGTTAAGTGGGAGGCTGACCGGGGGAGCCCTATTCGGAGAAGGAATGGTCTGTGGTCCTGGAAAGTCCCAAGCAGGTCCCCAGAAACGCCCATTTTAGATTGGTTCAATTTTACATTGTCCATCAGGCTTGTCTCTTCCCGGACAAAATTAATCGATATTTTCATAGACAGGATGCGTGTTGTCCGCGCTGCAAGCTGGCGGATGCAGATCTTCTACACATGCTTTGGGCTTACCCCGCTTTGCGTGCTTTCTGGGAGGGGGTGCTCGGGGCGTTAGCCACATGCATGGATAGGGAAGTGTCACGAACATGGGAGACATGCATTACTGGCATATTTCCCAGAAACAAAAAACACAAAGCATCCACCCGGTTTCTGGATCTGGGTTTCATTGTGGCCAAGCGATTGATTACCCGTCAGTGGAAGGCTGTAGAGCCCCCGCAGACAAAAGCCTGGTTCCTCTCCATGCTGAATTGGGTGAAAGCTGAAGCGGTTTCCTTGGTACGGGAGGACACGATGGGATTGCGTAAATTACCCATTTCCGCTGCATGGAACACTATGCTGTGTGCGTTACAGGGGTTGTCGATGCCGGACGACCAAACGGATGTCCCCACTCCGGATGCATAGAGCGTTATATGTGGGTAGATCTGTGGCCCGAGTTCTGAATTGTTGTGTGGACAGAGTCCCTCGTACCCCACACTGGACGGTCATTTCTCCTAGCAATCAGGCTGTGCACCCATAGGATAGTCGATGGGATCCCCATCTGTGTTAACCGGGATCTGCATTCCCTCCCATACCTCTCTGCAGCCCCTATTTCCCTTCCCACCCCCCCTTGCCGACAGTTCCTCCCACGTTAGGGGTTTGTTCTTTATAAAATTGTTTGACTCACTAAACAGATTATTGTGATATGGCAGAGTGAAGCCATAAGCATCGTACTTCTGTAATCGACTAGTCTTGCAAAGTTAAAGTTTTAATGTACCATTACGTGATTGTGCAGCATTCTTGACGGAGGGAGGAGTTTATATGATGGATGGGAAATGCCATGTGTCAATACCAGTCATGCAAAATTGATGGATGTACCTATGAGGTTGTACTGCTGATTTGTGATTCAGACTTGTTACTTACTTACTGGCTCTGTATGATGTTTTCAATGATGGTGTATCGTTTTATATTCATGTTCACAACAACAAAATCTTTAATAAACAGATCAAACAAAAAATTGAATAACTGCGCTTTTCATTCAGTGGGGGAAAGCAGACTGTGAAACAATACTGCTTCATTGAGCCCTTGATCATGCTCCTCCCCAGTTGCTAGTACAGTGGTTGGGGAAATCACAAAGGAGCTGGTGTCTTTACTCCTCTCCACTACCAAGAGTAACTCTGAACATATGGGATAAGTGTAGATTCAGGAAGGGGTTCACTTTGTATCCCTCCTCATTTTGTTGCACCGCGGACCGTGATTCGGCCCGCGATTCTGCCCGCTTCTTCCTCGCGAGGCGCTATACAGACCCCAGCGATTCCCTCTATTCTTTGGGCGCGTCACGGTGCTGTACGGCGGCCCGCTGTTGCCGTTTTGGCATCGCATGTGCGTCCCATGGCGCCTGCTCTCTTTCTGTGTCAGGCACGCCGCATACCTACGAGGCGGCCCATCATCTGACAATTTGCATGACAGGAATGCTTCAGCTCCAGTTTTGGAACTGCAGCTTCCTATTTTCACATGTTGGGGCACTATATTCTTACCTTCCTTTCACTGGATATATATTTCTTTCTTCATTTCTTCTTGGGGCCATCTTGCCTTCCCATGATTCCATAGTCTTCTTCCCAGAAGGACTTGGGAAGTATCTGCTCTACCAATTCAAGATGGCGACTTTCCTATTCAGTCCACTATCATTTTCCTTAACCAAGATGGTGGTTACTTACTTCCTGTTTGGTCACTTCCTGTTCCTGTTTGGTCACTTCCTATTCATGGGTATTTAAAGGGCTGAATCCTTAATTTCCTTGCATTGCAACACTCTTTGCTCCTGCTGGTGTGTCCTCGCTCCTGTTGGTATCCTGTGCTCCTGCCTGGTGTATCTGTGATTCCTGCTGGTGTACCTTGTTCTTGATTATAGTCTTCTATTCCGGTTTGGATTCCTTGCCTACTAATTCCTCCTTACTGGTAGCTTCTTTCCTTCCTTTTCATTCCTGGAGTTCCCAATTCCATCAGAGGTTTTTCCCTACAGGGTTTTTTCCTCTTGGGTCTCCTTTTGGAAGGCACGGTCTTCTTTGGCCCTTTTCCTTGTTGGCAGCACCGTGGCTACTAGAAGGGATCGCCCTTACCTCGGACAGACCAGAACCCTCAAGAACCGAAGTCAAGAATCTCTCCAACACGCCAGAACCGGTAAGAACACTACAAGTCGTGACACATTTACCCTTACACTGAATAAACTAGAGTTAACCCTGGGTCCCGGTTAGGAAACAGTTCAGGGTCTGGGGAGAGTTTAGGTGTTTGCTGGTAGAGCTATTATTCCTTGGAAGAGGATTAAGTTGTTTGAAGTGATTAAAAGGGAGTTTAGTCTCGCAGAGACTGAATAGTTTTTCTACCTCCAGTGAGGTACTGAGCTTTACATTCCTTAGACGAGATTGGTGCATCCATTGACCTTGATGAGTTTGAGCATGGATGAAGGACAGAAATTACGACAAACACATAATATCTTCACTATGTAGATGGATACTCATGGTGTCAACCCCTGATGAAAACCCTGGATAAAAGCCTGGGTCAACGACAGAGGGAGAAGGAACTCGGTACAGAGCTCAATGATAGAGTGCTCCTACTCTGCACACTTTCAGGAAGAGCCTCAAGACCTGGCTTTTCGGATAACCCGGAGCTGCACCCCCCCCCCCCTCCAGCGCCTTGAGACCCTCACGGGTGAGTAGCGCGCTTTAAAATTCCCTGATTGATTGATTGATTGAGTGAGAGAGGCTGTATTACAAATGAAGAACAACTATGCGTAATGAGAAATCAAAAGAAACTCAACATAAACTCTTAAAGTCTTGGCACTAGACCCCAGAAAAGTTACATGCCTGGACCCTAACAAAGCCAAACACTTGTCGGAGGCGATATGATGCGACTGGGCACCTCATTCACCTTTTGTGGTACTGTTAAAAATTGGGTTGATATTGGGGAGATGCCATGCGAGCTGCAAATACAATGCAATATCCAGGGTTACTACATTTCTTGAAAGGATTTAAAGCAACTCTGACAGCAGACGGTCCTTCAGTACTCATATGTACACAGGCTGAGGGCTAGGCTACTACAATGGGATGATAAAACAGTAGCTGCATCAGATTCAGCAATCCAGGAAGTCAAAATGGAGTTTTTAGGTGTGGGATTTTAGGTCTGGGTTTGACAGCAAAGCTGTCAATCAGGCCTACTACTAACAACATACATAGAGTATGCAGTGGTGACCCCCACCAAGTAGCACGGGTGGGGCGGGGGATAGAAAAATAAATAAAAAAATTACTTACCTTTCTGCTGGACCGCCGCCTTGCTTCATCCTCTTCTGTTCCTGCTTGAAGCAGGAAGCACAAACAGGCTCCTCTAGCCAATCACAACGCTGCAATGCAGCGTTGTGATTGGTCTGAGCGCCGTGGTCCGGCGCTCAGACAGGCAGTGGGAGTCTGTGCATGTTCCAAACCAGGCTGTGTATTACAGCCTGGTGGGAAACATGCAAAGTGTGCATGACCATGGGCACTTAAGTGCCCACCAGTCCTCCTCTTGCTGACTGTGACACAGCCAAGCCCCGCCCCGTAAACCGAAAAAAATAAAATGATAATAACATAGTGTTATTATCATTTTATTTTTCCTTTATCCACTGCTCAAAATGCAGTGGGGCGAGGCTCCTCTGCCTTAGCGGAGGAGCCGCAGTAGGTTTTACGTTCACCCCTTTAAACCAGTGGCTTCTTCGTCCAGCCTCTTTCAGCCATTGACTTGAGACTTTGTCAATCATGCCTTCACTTAGCCCAGTGGAGTAATTATCTCTCAACAGTGCTTAATTTGTAAAAGATTGAGTGCCGGTGCCCAAAGCTAAAAAAAATTGGTGCGCTGAATACCAAGGATGCGTATTGTTGAATTAACCTCAGGCCTCTTTAATTCACTACCAGACACTGCTGCCTCTTCTAGGTTTCGCCTGCACATCGCTTGTGCTGTGCTTGAGAAATCTATTGTTTTTAATATAAACTTTAAATGGACTTACATCCCGCCGCCTCTCTTTCCTGGCTCCTCATTGGTTCCTGTGCTTGCCCCTTACCTTTCTTCCATTTCTATTGGTTGTAGCATATTTTCCTGCATTTACCACTGCTTGTTCCTTGACTGCTTCTCTTATCAGTTTCCCGCCGCCGAAATACTGTTAACATCTGCTTTGGTGGAACTCAATTTTTTGCCTTTTACTCTTGCAGCATATTTATATAATAATTTATCACCCGGAGAGATTAAGTGATTTGCATAGAATCACAGGATGTTGCGTGGCGCTGCCGAAACTCGAACCAGGATCCCCAGCTCTCGAGTCAGAAGCTCTGTCCGCTGCGCCACATCCTCTCCATTCCCATGTTATCTGTCAGGGAGCTCTTTACTTCTCCCGGACGATGATTGATGAAAACAGGTCTTTATTCATTACATAGGCGAAACCGATGCATTACCAATGCTTGATCTCAATCCTGCCAGTCCTTACTTTCTCTCTTTATGCAGTTTTTCCGTCTTTCTCTTCCTTCAGTCTTTTAATTGTGTGTGCTAATTCCTCTCTTAGTCGCTGTCAATATCTGATGTGGAAACAAAAGTGCTGGTCCCCAAAAATGAGTACCGGAGGGCCCCACCGGAAACCACTGGCTCAAATTAAGCACTATCTTTCACCTAATGCTGTTGGCTGTATGAGTGTATCCATCTACCTCCACCTGAGTGCTTGCAATTAACTGCATGATGGACTGTTTTACAATAGCACTCTCAGTCTGTTCCTCCTGGCTCCCGCTTGTGTGTCTTCTTCTAATGTACTAACACTGCATGCATTAGCACATTAAACCAGGACTATTGGCTTTGCCAATGCTTGTTCTTTTTACCGATGAGCAGTACCCCGTCCAGACACGCACACGCCGCAGTTGGGTAATTTTTAACAGGTGTCTATGCTATGCACAGTGATGCTCAGACAACCCTGTCCCGGGGGGAAGGGGGATGGAGGGGGGTGGGGGGTGGAGGGGATATGTTGTAGGTATCTCCCGGCCACTTTACTGTTATAATTTGGCACATCAAGTAGCTCTTAGCTCTTCCCTATGCAGGGAATTTATGAGACGGTGTGCAATAAATATTGGTGTCAGAGCACATGCTTACAGCCTTCCGGTGTGTCTAGCATGTGTACAGGCCGCAGAGCTGTCAGAGGTGCGGTGCTTGCCCCTGGAGTATATTTTATAGGTAGTTCTACAGGCACAGAGCTGTCAGAGGTGCGGTGCTTGCCCCTGGAGTATATTTTATAGGTAGTTCTACAGGCACAGAGGTGTAAGAGCTCAGACTCCCTTACCTGGAGAGTATTTCTTTCCAATGACTTCCCCTCTGGGGTGTGTTTCTTCTCAGTCTAGTCACAAGTAGCATCATACCTCGGCCTCTGGGGTATTTCTGGTCAGTCTGCAGCGCCAGTGCTGACAGAGCTCAGCATGTGTGCAGGGCCCATACTCCTCTTGCCCCCAGGGGTTACTCCACGGTAAGGAACCAGGGCACAGAACTTTGGGAGCTCACACTCTTTTCCTTTGAGGGGTATTTCCTAGTTGGGGATCAGGGCACAGATCGTCGCGACGGGAGAGTTGGTAAAGTTCTCTCAGCTCTCCCATCCCTCCGACGCCTCACCCAGGATGCACGTTTTCTGTTCAGACTAGTTGGAGGCCATCAAGGTGACCGTGTCCCGGGGACGGGCCGTCACTTCGCATCCCTCGTCAGGCAGGACTCTGTGGCAGGCCTTCATGGACGGTGATGCGGAAGGGCGCAGCCGTCAGACGTGCCGTGCCAGGGGACCCAGGGCTGCCAGGACAGCCCGCGAACGCGTCCATCTATGGACACGGGTGGTGACAAGAGACTGCACTTAAGGCACAGAGGGGCCTCGGGGGAGCGCGTGCCCCTCGCCACTGCGGTGGAGGCAGCGGATGACGAGCTCGCACGCCCGGCAACAGGCCTCTCAGAGGCGTCTTCTGGGGCAGAAGGCCTGAGCTGTGAGGATGGTGGCCCCAGGCTTATATTTCAGGCCCTCAAAGTTGGCAAAGGGACAGATCACAGCTGGAGTAGCGTTACAACTAGAGTGTGGACTACACACATTGCATAGACCCACGATCCTGCAGTGCACCCTGCCTTGGCTAATAGAACAAAGAGACCCCTCGCCCAGGGTATACAGATTACAAGGACCCACAAAACCCAGGACTGGCATGGGTCACCCACACAAAGCTTTCAGTACACACGGGCCCATCACAGGACTTTCAAGAGCCGTGTACCAAGGGTACCATGGGCCTGAATGCATAACAGAAACGGGCCCTTCTCTTCACCAGTTAGGTAGAAAATGACCGCCAAAATCGGGATGGAGTGAAACCCCTGGGACTGGTGCTACTGCACCTGCTGGTCCTGCTGAAATAATCATTTTTTTTTTGCTATACAATGCACGCAGATCCCCACACCCCTGGGAGAGCCACTGACCATAGGACTACAGTACACACCCAGGGCCTCTAGTTCATGCGGCTCAACCCAGGGCTTGGCACACAGAGGAGACAGCTCATCTGGAGTTTGCAGTTCACACGGAGGCAGGGCCGGCTTTAGAGCTGGTGGCGCCGAGTGCGACAATGTTTTTCGGCACCCCACCCAATGACCTCCTTCTCCATGGATTCCTTCACTACCACCCTCCAACAGTGCCCCTCATCTCTCCATAGCCCATCTCTCACATGAATTTCATTTGTTTTATAGCGCAAGTCATACCAGTGTAGGGTGTCATAGCACCTTACATCACAGACATTATACAGAGACAATGAATCATTCGTGTGTAAATCAGTCTATAAGAAATGTTACATAAAACAATGAGGATTACATGGTGTAGGAATCACGTCATCCATACTAGTAGGCAGCATATTTTATGAATGTTTGGTCTGGAGAAGCACAGACTTAGGGCCTGATTTAGATATCGGCGGACGGGTTACTCCGTCACAACGGTGACGGATATCCCATCCGCGGAAGTATAAATCTCATAGGATATTATGGAATATATATTTCGGCGGAATAGGATATCCGTCCCCGTTGTGACGGAGTAACCCGTCCGCTGATATCTAAATCAGTCCCTTAGTATTTAAAGCATACCACAGTGGTTGGGGCTGACTTTACTAAAAATAATGTATTTTATCCAAACGTACCCTTTTTAGCAACAATAAGATGATAAAAGAATGGGGAAAACATAGTGTTCTAACCTATACTATGCAGTATGCATGCAGCTCTTTGATGACAGTTTATAGGTCACTGTGCTATGTTAGGGTTGTAACTTATGAACTGCAATTAACAAAAGCATCTCTGTGACAAAAACAGTAACCCACTAAGCTATCCACATAAAATACAGTTCTGTGATCTGCATGGTACATGTTTTTTGAAGCAGGCATATTAACCCTCAGCTCTACTTTATGATGAGTCAAAACTGCCACTAGACAAAACTCTGATCACGCTCCCTCAGGGATATTTTTAATCACCAGAGTTATCTTGACATTTTTATTGCTGCCTGAAAACTGATGGACACATAAGGAACTCTGCAGCATGTAATTTTAAACTCATAAGTTATTTCTAAACACATCTGCCCCCCAGCTCAGCATTAGGTGTGCCTGCACCTGTCGAACTGCACTAAAGCCGGCCCGCACGGAGGTGAACAGTTGTGGACAGCCTGACTAGACGAGCAGACGAGCGAGGAAAGGAGAACTTAAGCAGATTGGTCTGCAGAAGTTTTTCGATTTCTTGACATGACCGGAAACATCCTTTACATCGCGGTGATTACACTGCGATGCATTTAGAACGCTGCCATTACAACGCAAGCGTTACATCGACTTGCACTGGAGGGCGCTATAAACTAAGGAATAGTAAGATTTACTATTCCAACACCTTCCCTACTGTACGTAGACTGGTGTTGGAATAGTAAATCTTACTACTCCTAAGTCCAGCGCCCTCCAGCGCAAGTCGTTGTAACGACTTGCGTTGTAAAAACTGCGAAGTTACATACCGCGATCATTTTGATCGCGTTGTAACATCACATATTCGACATGAGGCCTGGCGTGTTGAATGCAATCTCACGTGGGCATATCGGGGACAGCCGTGCTTCGAGACAAAGTCCTGAGATGGAAGAGGCTTACAAATCCCCTGAAGCTAGGTTGCATGGTTTCCATATCTGGTTTGCAAAGTTACAATCTTTTATCATGCAGGTTCTGTTCCCTACCAGACTCAACTTCATGATAATACTAGATATACCCACTGTGGGTGTATCAGCACTATTTTATGTGGTGCGTAACTCTCACCGATTTGGCTGCAAAGATGGTACCTGACTGTTTGTGGATTTACTTTCTTTTCGATATTATATTGAATTGTGTACCCTGGGGGTCTATGGACTGCGTAGCTAAAACGGACAAAGGATCCTGCTTACAAAAATAAGGGGGGTCAACCCACCCCAATCATCCTTCCTCATCCCGTCGTCAGGGGCTTTGTTTGATGCTCCATGTGGCCTGGTACTAGTAAGTAACGTCTGTTCCTGTTTTTGTGGCTTGACCGTAGCTGCACTGTATGAGGGATGCCTCTGGTAGCAGTAGCTCGCTTGTCTCCTGGGCCAGTTGATAATTCCCCTGGAGTGCAGCCATGCTCCATCCCCTAAAACTCTAACACTGCCATCATTCAGGCCTCGGTAGTAGGGCAGATTCATGATCAGGAGGGTATGCAGCATAGGCAGATCTGCATAGAGTCTTGCTTGCTCCAGGTGTCTCTGGGGAGCACTTGAGTTGCTTTTTTTAGGGCTACCTTAAATTAGTGGCCACTTGAAGCAAACAAACAAGCGAATAAAATACACAGGAACTTTGGTACACAAAGGAAACATGGTGGGATGAGACAGTTGAACAATGCAGCTACTGACACTGGTCCTTACATCCCCATATGATTACACAGAGGGGTAGTCTCAGGATTAAGATTGTAGGTAGAGAATGCAAAGCTTGGCAAACCCATATTTGGGAATAGGGTTAACGTTAAAAATTGTGACAAGATAAAAAAGCCACTGCCAGAAGAGACAGTAGTACTGGGTTCATGGGGAATGGTAGTACAATGTCAAAGGTGAAATGTGTCAGAGGAAGACCGTTTGGGACACAAAGTCATTAAAAGTACACGAGAGTGAACACAGGCCTTAGTTGTTTTTATTGGGTCTAAAAAGATCGTTTGGTATTCATCTGCATTTTCCAGACGCTTACGCTCAGAGGTGAATTACAGGGCAGTTACCGGTAATGACTGGATGAAATAAAGTTTACACCCTTTGATATTTCCCTCATCTCGATAGGTCAAAACTGCTGATATTTAGCACAGGAAAATACCCAGAAAATACCGGAACATGTGGATTCCGGTGTGGAAAGCACCAACACTGCTTGTTATGCCCAAGTTGGAAGGGCTGAAAAATAGGTGATAATTATCACACCTGTTAAATTCCGAATTCTGAACCCCAGGCTATTGGATTTTAACATGTGTCTCAAATATCGCATCCGGGGCTTGAGAATTCATAATCACGGCCAAAGATTGTTGTACTGTTCAGGTTAAGGTTATATTGGTGAATGGCTGCCGTTGTGGATAAACCAAGTAGAAGGGACAGACAGACTGTGAGATTTTGCAAATATTCAGATTTTGGGAGGCTGTTGACAGACCCATCAAGCTTTCCAGTCCTCGCATGATATGTTTTTGCCACCTTCATTCTGAATACTTGAACAGCTGAACCTATGTGGTTAATAGTAATACTGACTGCACTGTAGATTGCATCTTGTCACATATTGCCATTCTGCTATTCTTTGTTGACTTGTTATGACATCATCACCTTTGCGATTTTAGCTTTTTTAAGATGGACATTTATTATTATTGTTGCTTTCACTTTTAATTATTGCACATTGTACTTTGCTAGAGCAAAGTATTGCTTCAGTGGGTCATTCTAATTTAGTCGAACTGTTTGGGGGGAAATTCAGCTATGCAGGCGGTAAGCTTGCACATTTTTTTTTCTGTCCTGCTTTTCCTCATGCCTAGTACCGCACCCACCATCTTGGGGGTAGCGGCGGTCTTGCACTCTAGTGTTTTGGCAGTGCGTTAATGAGTACACTGGGGTTTTGGCGGGCAGCTGACCACAGGAAGGTCTGCCCCCGGGATTATTGGGGAATGGAGCAGTCCGACAACTGCTGGCAGTTCGGGCTGGTTTGGGCAATATATATAGCCCAGAGGTATATAACCGGACATCTTTTAAAAAAAAAAACTTTTATTTTTGCATTTTATATAGTTCAACACAACATAAAGTGCATGGTAACAAATGCCATTATTATAATCACTGAATACAGGTATACAATCATCCCTCCAGCAGATTGGATCAATTCCTCCGATTCCCAATGCACAATGTATCGTTTAGCGGAATGGGTCACAACCAAGGTTCACTATAGTTTTCGGTCATGCACCCACAATGGGTGTCAATGTGCCATTCAGCTCTGGTTTCCCTCATCTAAAGCCATGTCATCCGTGACATATTCTTTAAAGGTAGTCAACATTGCACCCCATGCCTCCAGGTCCTCAGCCACTTTGTCATCTGTGCGGGAAAGTTTCATATGCTGTTCCTCAGCAATACCCCACTCCAACACATCTTTTATCCACAAATCCTCACTTGGGATTCTTGGACCCATCCACCCTATTTCAATTCTACGCTTCGCAAGGAGCAATGTCAGTTGGAGCAGCTTATATGATGTCTTACGCCCCCTGGGTTTTTTGATCCCTCCCAACAGACAGGCACTAGGGGTCAAGGAGACAATAATGCCCGCAGCAGCAGAGACACGGGGCACTACCAATTGCCAGAAATTATAGACCTCTACACAGTGCCAAGCCAGGTGTAAGAACGTTGCCCCCTCCTCCCCGCAACATGGACAAAATGCCCCTCTGCTCGTGTCGATGCAGCGGAGCCTGGCTGGTGTCATATACGTACAGTATAAGTAATTAAAATTGATTAGTTTAAATCTATTATTGGAGGATACCTTCTTTACCAATGCACATGCATGCTTCCAGTCTGCATCCTCCAAAAGACCTCCTAACTCTAACTCCCATGCAGCCCTCGCCTTATGATCTCTATTTGTTTGGTCCTCATGGAGTGCCCCATGGAAGAGGGAAAACAAATGTCTGCCTTCTCCCCATCGGAACAATCCTCCGAGTGTATGCGAAGGCCGGGGCGCCGCCATGTACGTGTTCCAGAATTCCCTCACCGTGTTGTCTATTTTGGCATATTGTAAGAATTGTCCCTGCCCCACTTCGAATGTGTTCTGTGCTTCCTGGAATGTAATGAAAGTTTCTCCTGGGTACAGGTTTCCCGCCACTCCACATCCACCCTCCCACCATCTGTCCATGGACATATCCTGATCAATGGAATAGAAGGGCTCTAGGTCCTATATGGGTAACTCTCTGTCAAAGGGGGCTCTATGTAGTGTCTTTTTCACTGTGGTGTCCCACAGACCTGCCGTATGGCGAATCAAGTAGGGAACGGATCCCTCCACCCCGCCCCCGCATCAGAAGACGTGGCAGCGTCGTCCCCTCCACCACACCCAGGAGGAGGCGCTTCTCCCAATTGTCTCCGTCCGTGAGCCAGCGATCCACATGTTGGAGATGCGCTGAATAATAATATAGGCGGATATCAGGGACAGCTAAACCGCGCTCTTCTATATCTCTTTTCAAAATCGAGAGCACCACCCTGCTACGTTTCCCAGCCCATATCAATGAGATAAGGAGACTATGCAAAGTCCGAAAAAAGGACTCCTGTAAAGGAAAGAGCACATTTTGTACTAAATACAAACACCATAGAAGGAAGACCATCTTTGCCACTGCCGCCCTCCCCATAACTGACAGTGGGAGCGTATTCCAGAACTCTATAGCTTTTCTCCCAACATAGCAGCATATGCTTTATAAAATTCCACTAGGAGTCCATCTCCTCCCAGCCCCTTAGCTATTCAACTCCCGACATGCGGTTTTCAGTTCTTCCAATGTAAGGCCCCTGTCAAGGTCATGAACATCCTCTGGCATCAATTGCAGCAATGTCACTCCCTGGAGAAAGCGTTCCTCCTTATCAGGGGAACCGTCTCCATAATCCCTATATACACCGTAAAAGTGCATCACCAGGGCGTCTAGGATCTTGCCATGTTGTGTTAGTACCCGTCCCCCAACATCTCAAATCTGTAGGATAGGCAGTATCTCCTGCTCACGTCGCAGTATTCAGGCCAACAAGCGCCCAGATTTGTCCCCTTCGCGATGCAGATTCTGTCGATATGTGGTAAGGGTATGTCTGTCAAGGGACTCCCACATTCCCTGCAGGTCCCTTTGGACCCGCAGGACTTCCCCTCTAACTGCTGGGGAGCTTGCTTCTTCCATATGGAGCTGCGTCAGCTGTCGCTCATAACCGCCAATATCTGCAAGGATCCGTCGTTTAGCCCCAAATGTCATTCCAATACAATGGCTACGCATGACCGCCTTAAGGGCTTCCCATTATGTGGCATGTGTCTCGGTTGACCCACAGTTGCAGTCGAGGTATGTCTGGAGTGCCTCTCATAATGCTTCCTTACAGGGCACATCAGTCAGGAGATCTGAGGGCATAAGCCAGCGTCTGTTAGTCCGTACCTCCCTCCCCAAACCAAATGAAGTACCACCGGTCATGATCAGACATGTCTACCCAGGTGGTTGACTCTCTGTACCGCCCCGGAGTCCAGTCCCATAACCAGGAGCCAGTCCAGGCGACTATATGGGGAGTGCGTTAGTGAGTAACAGGTGTAGCCATGTACCCGTGGAAAACCCCCCTAGACAAGCATGTCAACACCCTCAAAACCTTCCTAGCAGACCATTCCCTGATACAACCTATCTCTAAGCCCACTCACTCTAAGGGTTCCACTCTTGACTGGCTCATCTCCAAACACAATACGATTGATTCTATCTCGATCACCCCATGTGACTGGTCAGACCATCACATCATCACCTTCCAAATTCCCTCCGCTAACAAGAAAATTTTCCCGCAGCAAAACAAGCCTAAAAAATGGATAAGAGACACGAAAAACCTTAACTGGAACAACTTAGCCTCCCAATGTGAGAAAGCTCTCATCCCCCCCAACAACATGTCAGATGTCAATGACCTCACCGCTCATTACAACTCCACGATGACTAAAATCTTGGATCAAGTTGCCCCACCAAAACTCAAAAGAATTCCGGACAAAGACAAAAACCCATGGTTCAACGGAGCCCTAAATGAAGAAAGACGTAAACTTAGATCTTCGGAACGGAAATGGAGACAACATCCCTCCCCCCTCCATCTTAAACTACTGCGGAAAGCCAGAAACTCCTATAACAAAAGTATTCTAAAATCCAAAAAAGAGTTCTTCAAATCATGAGCTAGACAATGCCAAAAATAGACTAAAGAAACTCTTTGAAATTCTTAAAGAACAATCTAACAAATTGGCCAAATCCACACTCTTGACCTCGAAATCACAGCTCAGTAGTGAAGAATTCTCCTCATTCTTCACAGCAAAAACGAACTCCCTCCAACTCGAGCTCAGCACAGCTGCAATTAACTCAGCCACCCCAAAGACCACTCAAGTTGTAAACCTAGATCAACTTGAACTACCTCTGCCCAAAAATGACTCTCACTGGTCCTCTTTCAAACTGTATGATCTCAATGACATCACCAAAACCTTAACAACTATCAAACCCAACAACCACTTCAACGATCCAGTCCCCTCAAATTGCCTTCCCCACATCTACCAAGTCATCTCACCTCTCTGGACCAAAATCATCAACGCCTCACTAGCACAAGGTCACATCCCGGATTGCCTAAAAACTGGCCAAGTCACCCCTATACTAAAGAAACCAACAGCAAACAATGCTGACCCCAATAACTTCCGACCCATAACCAACATTCCCATGCTAGCTAAGGTCTTGGAAAAATGTGTTCAGCAACAACTGAACCAACACATCACGGACTTCAATCTTCTGAACATCCACCAATCGGGATTCAGACCTGGCCATAGCACAGAAACAGCCATTCTGCATATAGTTGACGACGCCCTCCTAGCTCTTGACCGCAACGAAACATGCCTACTAGTCCTGCTCGACCTCTCCTCTGCATTCGACACGGTCAATCACGACAAAATGCTAAGCAGACTGAAAAACAGGATGGGTCTATCAGGCACTGTCCTTAAATGGTTCAAATCCTTTCTAGAAAACAGAACGCAATCATTCATGGTGAACAAAAATCTTTCTCCCTCCTCACCGAACCCTCTAGGAGTACCACAAGGTTCTACCTTATCCCCCACCCTATTCAACCTGTATGTCGAACCACTAACCGAACTACTACAGCAGGCAAACATCGCCTACCACATGTACGCGGACGACACTCAACTTTACATCAAGATTTCATCCATAGAAGACATAAAGACGATGAATCTAGCACTCGAAAAGACTGTCCACTGGCTATCGACCAACTTCCTCAAGCTAAATTCGCAAAAAACAGAATTTCTTCTAATCTCCCCCCCCACAATAATTCCCAGGAGACAAAGGAATGGACCAAGCTGATCACTGCTCTAAACTGCAAGCCAACCTTGGTGGACTCCACCAAATCACTTGGAATTACTCTAGATAAGAACCTTAACATGCAAACACACATTAACCTGTTAGCTAAAAACGCACGCTTTCACCTCAGCTATCTTAGAAAAATGAAACCTTTCATCGAGAACCCGGACCTCAAAAATGCAGTTCAGTCCTTAGTCATCTCAAGGTTGGAGTACGAATGCACCACCCTCTCGGGGCTACCCAAAATTTCAACTGCCCCATTAAAAGCCTGTCTCAATGCCGCAGCAAGACTCCTAACTGGATCCAGGAAATATGACCACATATCGCCACACCTGAAAGCACTCAACTGGCTACCTTATGACGCTCGAATCCACCTAAAAATGGCATGCATCACTCACAAAGCGCTACACCACAATTCCCCCCAGTACCTATCCCAAAAACTTACCCTATCTGGGGGACTTAGACACTCAAGGAGCACCGATAACCTACTCCTGAAACCCTCGCGTTTCAGCAAGAAAAAACCTATGACCGAGCATTCTCCGGAGCAGCACCAAGAATATGGAACTCGCTTCCCGCATACATCAGAAAAATCTCTTCTACTCCCTATTCAAAAGGGAAGCAAAATCATTCCTGATGTGTAAATTCCTCCCATAAACTCTCACATGGACCATTCCAGTTCTACACTCCAGTTCCACATCTTCAAACTCTCCTCCTCTATCCCAATAAGGATACCCTTGCCTCTCGACCTGTGCCTAGGGCTCAGAACTATGCTACGACCCTCCGAACTTTATCAAAACATGTTATGTTGATTCTTTGTATGCTATGCTTTGCTAACTGTATCATTCGTACTGTGCTCTCATTGTAAAGCGCTCTGATACCCTACCCTGGGACTGGTCCGCGCTATAGAAAACTCAAAAAATAAAATAAATAAAATAAAATAAAAATAAAATGTAATACACGCCGGCTATCAAGGAGTCCCAGGTTACCCATGACTCGGGCCAAGGATTCAGTCATTTGGGGTTTGGTGCTAAGTTTTGGTGGATGACGGTCCCAGTGTCCATTTAGGACACAATTGAAGTCACCTGCCCATACTATAGGGGCCTCCACACTACCTTCCTGCAATCCCTGCAGCGTTACATAGAAATCATCCACATTGGGTCCATAGGAATTCAGACTAGTTATGTCTCTCCCGTCAAGCTTTCCCTGTAACAGGACATAGCTCCCCTCTATATCAGCCTCACTGTACACATGCCAGAATGGTACTCCTGGGGCTATCCAAATCACCACCCCTGGGCGTATGAGGAGTAGGCTGCAGAATACAATTGCCCTTGCCATTTCTTTGCCAACTTTTGTGTCTCTGCCTCCATAAGGTGCGTTTCCTGTAAACAAGCTATTTGTATCCCCTGGTGTTTGAGATATGAGTGGATCCTATACCTCTTCGTATAATCCCTAAGACCCCGAACATTCCAGGTAAGAATACGTATCGACTCAGCTATATGGAATTGTAACCCCACCTCCCCTCCCGGCCCCTCCCCGGATTCAGTGGGTTTGTTGGTCCCACAATCTGTGGATGGATGCAAGCGTTTCTGTGCACATAAACAAACCCTGTCCCCTAGCTGGAACGGCAAGAACAGCATCATTGACCCCGGACAAACAGTAAATGAACAACCTAACATATTGCCCATCCATGTATTTTGCCGCTGTGAGGACCCCCCACCCTCCCCAACCGTGCCCTACCACATGGTGTGGTGAGGGCTCTAGACTATCCCGCAATAACTCAAATGACTGTGTAGCAGCATCAACCCCCCACACCACTCTCAGTATTAAACAATATGCAAAAAAGGATACCTCTCCCGCAACTAGAGTCACAGTCTCGCTCCCCCCCTGTAATGGAAAACAGTAGTTACAACAGGTCATCATGAATATCAAAACTGAACAGCAGTATTTGTAATGCCCCCAAATTACGTAGCCATTTCCTCTGGTTGTGTTACCCCTGGGTCAGCTTGAGTGTCTGTGTCCATTCCGCTCAGCTCCCCAGACAAGTCCCTGGGCATGGTGCCTCCTTCTTGTACCACAATGCGTCCATTGCCCTGAACCTCCAGAGTTCCCGAGTCATCAGCAGCAGGCAGCCTCCGGATTCTCCAGTTGGACTGCGTTTTCATCTCCCCGTCTGTGTGCTCAACCGCCAGGAGCCCCTCCGTTCACGTGGGACCTTGTCCCACATTTCTAACCATCGCCACATGTCCTCAGGAGAGTCAAAGAAGTGGGGCTTTCTGCCTGAAACTACCTGAAGGCGGGCCGAGAACAACAACATATATCAGAGTCCCATAGAGCTCATCCTGCTTTTAACCTCCAGGAAGTTTTTTTGACTTGTTTACACTTTGTGAGTGTAATCAGGGTACACTGATATTTTGTGATTCTCAAAGCCAGTGTCTGCAGCTTCTCGGGCCGCTCTCAGCACACAGTCTCTATTCCTGTAATTGAGAATGCGGGCAATAATGGCTCTCAGGGGTGCCCCCGGCTTAGGAGGATCAACTAGCACCTGGTGCGCCCGCTCGACGGCGAAGAAATGTGAGAGGCTCACAGGTCTCAGTGTCTCGCGGATCCCGTGCTCTACAAAGGCCTCCATCTCTGCCCCCTCTGGGAAGCCCAACAGGCGTAAGTTATTCAGGCGGGATCTCCCCTCAGCGTCCTCCGCCCTTGCTTCCAGGGCCGTTGTCGTGGAGGTGACCATGGCCAATTGCTGTTTGAGCATCACCACTTCCGTTTGTAGCTCCAGAATGGATTCCTCTGCAACTTGGACCTTGTCAGATACTTTTCGCATATCCATACGGAGAAGATTTACCTCTAGGGCCATGGTCTCGATCTTGCTCTCCAATGCCACCGAGATCCCTGGATAGCTGCTAGGAACTCTGTTGTCGAGGGTTCATTTGCCGAGGTGTCCAACGGCAGGTCCCCCCCGACAACCACCCCCCCAGCCAAGTCGAGCGCTGGGTGGAGATCACCGGTGTGATGTAGTGCTCCATAGTGTTACCCTGCGGGACCCCGCTTGCTTAGTTTTTCCCATGTGGTATCACTGCACCACTGTGGTATTGGGTATGAGGCAGGGTGATGGGACCCCTAGTGTCAGGCCCAGCCGCCTCACCAAACAGTGTGTCGCAGATCTTCAACCGGGCCCTGCCCTTCCGGCTTTTCCAAAATAATAAAGTATATAGTGCCTGTACTCACCACACCCCGGGTCTATCGACTCCCAACTTGTAATCTCACATCTTGTACCGGGGGCAGCCAGGGACCACCTCTTCACAGGGCACTATCTGAGGGCCGGGCTCAAAGAAGGGCTGTGTCCATCTGGCCCCCACACCTGGTGGCGCTGGCCCCTGAACGATTGCTGCCTCGCCTTCTCACAGCCCAGGAGAGCAAATCTGGAGCATATCGAGCCAGCCGGCGGGCCCCTCCGCATCACCATAACTCACCGGTGCAGCGTCTTACAAGGCAGGCCCTGGCTTTCTCCTTTAATGGCGGACCAGGGCCTCCCACAGGACAGGAGCTGTTGTTTTAATGAGGCCCTCCTTTCAAAGCTTCATATATCAACTGTCGCTCTCTAGAGCGCCCATGGCCCACAGTGCGCTGCATCTCGATCCCTCAATGGACCCCAGCCGCAGGCCCCGCAAGCAGGGGGTGGCTACCGTGCCGCGTGGAGAGCATAGATCGAAGCGCGGCCCTTTCAGCGCTCCGTCTTCTTCTGTGCCAAGAGGAGAGGCATTTGTCTTGGGCGGGTCAGCGCCACCCTCACCGTACCCGGCTCCTCACCGCCATGCCGGCCCGGGCATCCCCAGCAGCTCTGGTTACCTCAGTCAGGCTTCTCTGTGCCTTTCGGCCACTGCGGGCCTATTTGCCTCCGCCCTCCGTACCCATCGGCCATGGCCTGCGAATCCCAGGCCTCAGCGTGGCACAGGCGCTTCAGAAACTCCCCCCCTGCCGCGGGGTACAAGCAGGAGCTAATCAGGCGAGAGGTAGTACGGGGAGACCACTGTCTATGATGGATTCTGTGGGATTTTGTGGGGCAGCCCCGGAGCCGCTCAGGAACGCGGCCTGTCAGCTATCTTGCTTGGCCGCGCCCCCCATAACCGGAAATCTTAGGTCACCAGCCACCATTTTGTCTTGGTGACATGGTGGCTGGTATCAGGAGAGTTAATGTTTTTGCTGTTGTCTTTGGGGGTAGTCTAAAGGCATCTCCTATAGTTAGCAGCGAGTAGTTTTGGTGCAACCCCTGCCAGCGAGACACATGGGATGCGTCATCCCGAATCACTGGAGAGGCAGGGAGGGCAAGGTATGCCCCCCCAGAGCAGGTTGGAACAAAATTTGGTGGTATGGCCTGATGTACACAGACGGTGGTGGGCGAATGAGGATGCCCAACAGGCTGGGGAGAAAGAAGAGTTTGATGTGATGATGCTGGATTATGAGGAGGGGAAGAGGGGAGTCTAGAAGAAGGTGAATTGAGGGATGAGGATGATACTCAAATTGTGGAGTCGGGGTGGTGGCAAGAATGGGTGGAGCAGGGGCAGAGGGAGAGGCTAACAAGTATGTGCCTAGTGTCTTCCAGGACTCAGGCGCTCAGCGCCAGCATAGCGGACATGGTTTGGCATTGCGACAAGAGCGGATGACGAGGTGGCGGGCTACGGAGTGGATACTGAGTTTGACGCCAGGTAAGGAAGTGCAGGGCGGGGCAAATGCCGCAAAAATGGTTTCCATTGAGGTAGAGGCGAAGGAGCCTCAGGAGAGCGGGGAGGCCCGCTTGAGAAAAGATCTATATGTGAAGGATACTGGCGTTGGTACAGAGGAGTGGAGTATGGGTGAGAAGGTTGAGTCAACTTTAAGCAAAAGTTATGCGGAAAAAAGGGGTCCTGGAAACTGTGGGTGAGAAGACAGGGACAGAGAAAGAGCAACCTGGGGCATCAAGCAAGGCAACATATAAGGGCACAGGTGAGGATGCTGAGAGTGAGAAAGAGAAGGGAAAAATAGGTAGCAAAGGGAAGGCGGATGGACTTGAAAGCAAAGAATTGAAGATTAAGAAACTGACGTATATGGGTGGCATCTAAGCCCTTAGGGTCTCACCTAATGCTAGCAACTAAAGAAAAGATATGGAAGGGAGAATATTCTGAGATGCTGAAACTGCTGCATAGGGAATTGAGGGCCAAAGAGGGTTCCATAGAAGAAGAATACGAGCTGTCCAAGTGGCCAAATGTGCCGGTAACTATAGAGAATTGGACTGCAACTTTTCTCATTTACGGTAGTGTGTACTGTGAGAAGTACCCTGAAAGATTGGTCACACTCTTTAAATATATAGACGTCATCTGGAAAGCGAAAACAATTACGGGGGGTGTGCTTGGGCACTATACGATGACGAGCTCCGGGCTCGCATGGCCCTGGACAAAGAGGTGCGAAGGGGTGAAATTGACACTGACCGGTGACGACACACGATGGGACCGGCTAAGTTTAGCAAAATGATTTTCTCTGCCAGTGACTTGCCGATAGTTTATCGGCCCTTTCAAGGGCGTCCCACCCAGGGAGGGGTTGTGGGCGTCAAGTAAAGGACAGGGTGGTCAAGCAGGGGCCTGCTGTGACTTCAACAGGGGTTCCTGCACCAGAGAGTATTGTAAATTCCAGCACAAATTCTCAAAATGTGCCGGCAGACACGCGCTGGTCCATTGCTATGGGTCCGGTGGTCCCCCAAGTTACTCAGCAGGACAGTGGCAGCAGCAGTGGAACGCAGGGGTGCAGCAGCAGGGCCAGAATAAAGGTTTCAGGGTGGTAAGGGGAGGACATGGACCTAGGGGCAAAGGTTCATACACCATTTAAACTGGACAGGCTGAAATTTTGGCTCTCACAGTATGATCGAAGGAAGATGCCAAGCTATTGTTGGAGGGATTCACATGGTGATTCAAGCTGGGTTACAGGGGCCCGAGGGTCTGTCGCTGGGCAAACAATTTGAAATCAGTCAATGCACACAGGCAGGTGGAAAGGAACAAATTGGTGAAAGAAATACAGGCGGACTCATTTGAGGATTGGCCTATGGAACACCTAATTGTATCCCCTATCGGGGTGTATCCAAAAAAAGAGAGAGGACAGTTCAGGTTGATTCATTATCTATCATGGCCAGAAGAGCACTCAGTTAATGACTTCATCCTGGAGGATCAAGTGTCTGTGCCCTACTTATCAGTGGAGGTGGCTCTTTCCATAGTGGAAAGAGTGAGACAGGCGGCACTCATGACCAAGATTGAATTAAATACACTGTCTGCTTGTTGCCAGTACACCCTGATGATTTTCAGCTCTTGGGAATACAGTTTGAAGACAAATGGTATATTGACAAGGCGCTCCTCATGGGATGTTCGATATCATGTGCTCTCTTTGAGTGCTTTAGTACATTCCTACAATGGCTCTTCTCTTGGCATACAGGGCATGACCATATTACACACTATTTGGATCACTTCTTTGTGAGCAACCTTGGTTTCATGGACTGCCAGAGTCTGCTGGCAAGTTTTCAGGAGCTCATGGGGCATTTTGGGGTGCTGCTGGCACTGGAAAAAACTGTTGGACCCAGTACAGTACTGTTGTTTCTGGGCATTTAAATTGATTTGGAAGCTATGGAAGCCCGATTGCCTGATGATAAAAAATGAACAATGCAGATGCTGCTGGATGCAATGCTGGCCAAAGCCAAAGTCACGGTGAAAGAGGTTCAGATGCTCCTGGGACATCTGAATTTTGCTTGCAGGCTGGTGAGAGCCAAGAGGACTTTCTGTAGGCAACTGGGTTTGTCACTGTCTGGATTGCCTTTGCCACACTATCACTTGAGGCTACCGGCAGGTGTCAAGGCTGACTTGAGGATGTGGCGTTTGTTTCTGGAGTCCTTTAATGGAGTGCCTTTGGCAGTGGCGGCTCGCAGAGGGAGTGCTGTGGGGCGATGGGGCGGGGCGGGAGAAGGGCAGGATGGGGGGGGTAGTGGACTCCGACATATGGCGGAACGGAGTAAAGTAAGTAAATAAATAAATAAAACAATTTACCTTGCGCGCGCTGCATCGCCAACTCGGCGATGCAGCGCGCGCAAGGTAAATTGTTTTATTTACTTACTTTACTCCGTTCTGTCGTATGTCGGAGTCCACTACCCTCCCACCCTGCCCCTCCCCCGCCCCGCCGCACCGCCCTGCAGCACTCCCTCTGCAAGCTGCCACTGGCCTTTGGTAACATTAAGGGAAGTGGACTGGGAAAGACAGATATTTTCAGTTGCTGCAGGAGGAATTGTCTCTGGACTGTATTGGCAGTGGCAATGATGTGCAAGTAGAAGGGACAGACAGACTGTGAGATTTTGCAAAAGTTTTGTGAGGCTGTTGACAGACCCCTCAAGCTTTCCAGTGCTCTCAAGCCATGTTTTTGCCACTTTCATTTTGAGTACTTGAACAGCTGAACTTATGTGGTTAATACTGACTGCAGAGCAGATTGCATCTTGTCACATGTTGCCATTCTGCTATTCTTTGTTGACTTGTTATGACATCATCACCTTTGTGATTTTAGCTAGGCCCCAAGGGGGTAAGCGTAGTAATTATTATTATTTTTTTCTGTCCGGCTTTCCCTCATGCCTAGTACTGCGCCCACCATCTTGGGGGTAGCGGCGGTCTTGAACTCTAGTGTTTTGGCAGTGCGTTAATAAGTAGACCGTGTCAGCCTTACTTAAGAGGGCTGGCTGCGCACTGCACTGGCGGTGTGCCAATGGCAAGCCTGTCTGCTTCCATCCCCACCTAGCCTGCGTCCAGGACCTCTGGCTCTGTTCCACCTCACCTGGGAAGACGATTAGTTTATTCTGGAGATTTTCTCCATTCCTTTAAGAAGCAAGAAGTCTTGTGTTAACAAACCTATTTCAGAGCCCACAGGGCCTTTTTACTTGTTACTTGTGCAAATATGTCTCCTACTATTGGGCTGCTGTTTGGCAGTTAGACCCTAGAAGTGAGAGGTGGGAAGCCCAAAGACATTCCCATCACCCTAAGATATTTACGATGCTACTCTAGTAATATCTGCTTATTATCTAAACGTGCTTTAAGTATCTGGCAATTTATTGGGGATAACATTCCCGATGCAGTTTTCCTTATGGGAACGTGGTTGCAATCATAGTCTATCCTGAGCATTGCCACAGCAATTCAGATGAGCTAAGTATTTGTCCACCACGACTGCTTTCTAAAAATAGAGGGGAGGGGAGTATAAATCATATCTGCTTTAGCTGCAACATCATCGGCACATTGGTCATAAATGATGCGGACTACATGATTTTTAATCTTCAAATTCTCTGATCCAGTCATACAAAAGAGCAATCATATACAAACCCACTGTTCACTCTACATCTTTTAGCATTCAATTGTTGGAATTGTTAGCTCCCCCACACTATTGAAGCTTTAATTTCCTCTTCTCTGCTTAATTACCATCTTCAGAATCCATCTGGTACAAAGGCTAAATTGCTGATTCAGAACCATACCTCTGTGTGTCTTAATCTTATTGTGACACAGGCCATTTGCAAAGCGGGCTATGACTATAACCCGTTTTCACTAATTTTACTTACTCCTGGACCGCAGATCTTCTCCATCTCACATGGACCGACTATTTATTGGTACCATTCTGGATAACCCTTGAATCCTGCTAAACCAGAAATGGTGGGATAGATATTTGGTCTAAAATCTCACAGGATGCTCTCTGTGAGGCCTTTACCAATACAAATCTGGAGTTGGAAACTGACATACCCAAGGCCACTTCGTCGTTTAATAACTTGATATGTTAATCCTTAGATAAGATTGCTCCTCTGAAAAAAGTTTGACGCTCTGGGCGAGATCTTCTGCTTCTTGGTATGAAGAGGAGCTGCGCACTGCCAACATACATTGTAAGTCCTTAGAGTAGAAATGGAGATCCTCATATCATATGGATGATGAGATCACATACAGGTTAGCCATAAGACAATATCAAAAGAAGATTTGCAGGAGCAGGAAACTCACTGCGTAAAATTTAAATATTCGTAAAAACTACTTGTAACCTCAAGCATGTGCGCAGGGCACTCATGCTTCACAAGAACTTTGTAACAATCTTTCAGCTTTTTTCAAGAAACAAATTGGTAAAATCTACAGGAATTTTAGCAGTTATCAGCCATTGCATTCTTTAAAAGGTCACCAATGACGTACCCTTGATAGCCTTTACTCCCTTTTGAAGCAGAAACCAAGGTCATCTTGACTATGATTAAATTAGGCTCTCCACTGGGTCCATTCCCTGTAATACTTCAGTAGTTCCCAAGACTGTCAACCCACCTGCAGACCCCAGTATATAAGTCAATTATCATCCTATTTCATTGCTGTCGTTCTCTGCTAAACTATTAGAAGAAGCAATTAATATACAGCTTTACAACTATTTGGAAACTAATAACTTCCTGGTAATTTCTCAATCAGGTTTTTGTGTTAGTTATAGCAAGGAATCGACCCTGCTGGAGGCTAAGAACAATATGTGCAGGATATTGCACAAAGGCCAAGTTTGGTCCTTTTAAATGTGTCTGCAGCATTGGACATGGTCTCACCCTCCATTCTCATTGAACTGCTGTACAAGATAGATATTTGCTACTTGGCCGCACAGTCGCTAGCTTCTTTTCTAGCCAATAGGAGCCAGGCTGTATTGTTTGCCCCATTTTCCTCAGCAGTGACTCCAATAGGGCAATGGTGCATCAGGGTTCTACTCTGAGTCCCACCCTTTTTAACATCTACATGCCCCCTTTGGCAGATACGGTTTGTTTCTTCGACCTGGAGATAATGTCCTATGCAGACTGTAGGCAGATCATTGTTACCACTCAAGCACATTTTTAAGAGTGCATGAGAGCGGTAGCCAGTGTGATGAATGTTAATTGCTCCCAGTAAACTCAGACAAAACTGTGATCCTCCTTCTCAGGAGACAAACCCAGCTCTGGGCTAATGAATAGTGGCCATCAGACTTGAGTGATGACCCTTTGCCGGCGACCCATGTTAGGAACCTGAGAGCCATCACTGACCGTGACTTGTCAATGGTCACCCAAGTTACTGAAGTAGCAGGGACCTGTTTTCCATGTTAGAAATGTTATACAGAGTTTTCATGGTCCTTCCTATTGATGGGCTGTAAATCTGTGGTTCAGGCCTTGCTTGTATCCTAGCTGGACTATTATAATTCTATGTATTTAGGCATTTCAGAGAACCTTCCGGCTCTCCTTCCAGTGGTTCAAAATGAGTGACCAGACTGGTCATCAGCCTGCCCAGAACCCCACATATGACATCTTTTTTGGAGTCACAATACTGGCTCCCTATTTGTAAGAGAACCCTTTTTAAGTTAATGCACAGGACTTTATACGGAACCGACCCAGGATAGCTCATTCGCTCTAACTAGCTTTATTGTGTCTTACCTCCCCAGTCAGAATCTACACTGAGCCAGTGCCAACTTGTTAGTGGTTCCCTGAATACTTTGAAATCGGTCCGGTGGCCATGCCTTCTACTTTCTGGCATCAAAAAGGTGGAACGCACTGCCTTTTTCCATCAGACAAGATCCAAATTTCCTCAGTTTCAGATAAAGTTAAAGACTGGCTTTTTGAAATTGTGTAATTTTCTAGAGCAAGTGGGGTCTAGAATGTGAAAGAATGATGAGGGAATCCCCAGAAAGACGTCTTGCTTTCCAAACCATCTATTTTTGTTAGATCCATTGCCTCTGACATTTTCTGCACCAGGGCGCTGATAGCCCCACTCTCACCCCTCAGGTCCAAGCCACTGCTGTGTTCTAGCTCTCTGAGGGAGTTAAAGTTTGAATGCAGTGCTGTACAGGTAAACAAACCTCGCTCATCCAAGAGTCCCTGCTGGGAGGGGGACTTTTTTGGCCAGGAAGATATTGGTAAAATCTAGCAAGGAAAGCAAATGAAGCACAATTTTATAATGGAACTGTCCCATGCACAGCTTTGGAACATATGCACCCCTGCCCTGTGTTAGATTAATAGAGAAGTCCCAGCAAGTCTGTGTAGGTTTTTGACTTCTTCCTCAGAGCACAGCTCCGACGCTCCGTTTGACGGTGACTACTGTCCTCTCCTCGGCTGAGAGTGAGTAGCGGCATTCGTTCTGTTTAGAAGGCACAGGGTCTTTTGCCTGTCAGCTTCAAGGGAGGGTTGCCTACAGGACTCTCCTATTAAAAGTTCTGCCTGTTCCCCTCAACTGGATCCTTAACTCCATCCATGTGGAACCAGGGTGGGAAGTGTATGCGCACTCTGTAGGTATGATGGTGGGTATGTGCTTTATTGAAAGGGGGAAGGTATCTATTTTGAAACTCCTGTGTGTAAATGGCTGTGTAAATGGAGACTTGAGGTGAACCTGCTCAAACCCTTTGCTGATTGAGAGAAAGACGAGAAATATTCTACAGCCTCGCACATGAAATAATAGAGGGGCTTCTGGAATTCACATTTGCGTCTGTCAAGCCAGCCAGTAGTTGGTAGTGGGTTCCATTGTGCAGGATGTGATCTAGCTTTTGTGGTCCTGTGCATTGGAGACGTGTACCTCGCGGTTAGGGTTTTCTTACGCTGCAAGAATAAAAAGCTGTGTCCGGTGACTGGCAGTTGCCTTCTATTGTTCATACTTACCAGCTGAGACTTACCATGCCAAGGTCTGTTGATACTTCCGGATTCCATGCCCACAGTTACGCTGCTCGGCCTCACCTGGAGTCTTGGAGCTTGCCGAGTCTTCATGCCTGCAACACTGCTCCTCAGTAGGACATTAGGGGATCTGTAAGAGAAATATAAAAGCACTTACGAACCGAGGACTGTTGCTACAATGTGGTAAGGGGCAACATATGAATGTTGTATGAAGAAAGACTTTCTGTAATGGATACCTGCTTTTGTGCATCACTATTTCTGGATTCTGAAGTACTCTTTTCACAAGACTGTTACTTGAAAGCCTTTTTTCAGATATTTGGAGATTCTTGATTTACGTTTCCTCTGATTTAGCCTCATTCTAAAGTTGGCTTACTATCGGAAGTATATAGGGAAGGATTCTATAATTCCCAGGGTGATTTGCATGGTAAAGGTCCTCCTCGCTTGGAACAATAGGTAATAAGGAGGGTTTCAACAAGGATAATCACTTTTGCTAAAACTTTGTCCCCCAGAGTCCTTCAGTGATTGTATTGTTTGTTTTTCTCTAGGGTCACTGAATGTCTGTGTTGTTTTCTCTTACACTAAAGCCTTAGTTGGGAAAGAGGTAAGAATCCTGATAAATAATGAGCATACATCATAGTGCATAGAGCAAGGTTCACCAGAACATTTCAGAGATTCAGTTAGTAGATTATGGCCCCAATGTGGTATTTTGTATGAATTTACAGATTCAGAATTATTTTTTGAAAATACCTTCACAATATGTAAGTGTAGAGCAAATTGATTTATTGGAAGTGCTTATTTGCGATCATGCCAAAACACCCAGAAAATAATTTAATTGTATGCATATTTCAACCAATCAATCCTTTATTTCAGCAAATTGCCTTAAAAGCACATAAAATATGATACATCGGTACAGTAAAACCATTTAAAATCATCATTAATAATGTTGAGAAAAATGCAATAGAAAACAAAAAAAAAATACATAAGATTCATGCATTTTGCTAGTAATCCAAGTTCATAACAAACAAGCATTGGAAATGCAATAGGTCTTGCATTTGTTTGAGTTAGAGCTATTTGGCATTATAAATGGCAATGTTTTTTCCCTATGTGTTATGGAGTTTATGTATGTGGTGTATAGTGGTATTATGTGGGTTGTATTGTATTAGTTAGTTGTGGTATTGTGTGGTGTGGAATTGTGTGGAGTGGATTTGTGTAGTGGAAATATGTGGCATGGTGTGCTGTGGAATTATGTGGACAGTAGTTAAATGGTAGTAAGTGTACTGGAGTTATTTAGAGTGAGATTGTGTGTTATGGAGTTTATTATGTGGAATGGTATTGTGTGTTGTGGAGTGGCATGTTGTGGATTTGAATTATGTGGTGTGCTGTTAAATTGTGTGGCATGATGTGGAAATCTGTGGTGTGGATATGTGGCGTATTGTGTATTTGAAATATGGTGTTTGGTGTGGAATTATGTGGGGTGTATTGGAAATGTGTTGAGTTGAATTGTGTGGCCTGGAACTGTGCAGCGTTGAGTAAAATTATGCTTATTGGAATTATGTGTCATGGTGTGGAGAGCATTTATGTGGATTGCTGGTATGTGGCATAGAGTGCATTTATGTGGGGTGCATTTATGTTGTATTGAGTACAGTGTAATTATGTGGATTGTAATTCTGAGGCGCTGAGTATTATAAGCTAAGAATTTAAAGTGGAAAACATCCATTAAAGTGTCAGCGTCACATCAACATATGGTCATTTTGGGCGATTCTCAGGGCCCATTTACTGCAGAGACTGTTGTAGCACATGATAAGATCTCTGTAGACTGAAGAGCCGACCAGCCTGCTTTTTTTCCACATTGTCACTTTGATGTGCACAACACATGCTTTAGGCTTTCAACCTATGTGTCAATAACTATTCTTGGTTCACTTCCTTTTACAACTGGGGGCATGTGAGAGGCAGAGTGTCTTTTCGTTCTTATCTATATTTTCAATTTGCAAGCCTTCCAATCAAATTACAGGGCACAATTTGAAAAAAAACCAGGAAAGAAATAAAAAAATAAAAATTACAAAATAGCGGACATAAAAGTAATTCAGAAAACAACTAACAAACAAATTACGTTTTAACAAAAAGAAACAGTAACCATACATATAAGTGCACAAGCGCAATGAAAAAAAACTATTATAATATAGCGGACATATAAGTAATTCGCTCTGTTTTAAAATAAAGAAAGTTTCAAATCGCTCAACTCCACCTTTTTTGGCCAAAAAATAAGTGGTGTGGAACTCTAGAATACTTTCACAGCACTATGAAACCTCAGGACAATGGCAGCAGGCCTGACATTACAGTTTTTTAATTAATATGCGGTTCTATTACGCACAGACAAACACATACCAAAGTGTTTTAAGCATCTCACTGTGCCTTTTTAACCCAACAGGATGGTGCTGGCTTGCAATGAAAGAAGAAACAGAGAACAAGCCAGAAAGAAAACCTAAGTCAAACGAGTTTTCAAGTGATAAGGAAATGGCTAAACACGAACCAGACTCCATGAAGCCCACAGAAACTGCTGGAAACAAAAACAGATCTGTATGGATGACACGCAGCTCTGAAATTACTTGACATAGGGCCACATGCATCAAAGTCAGGATTTGCGAATCCTAAGTAGCGAATTTTAAGAAATCGCTATTTAGGAATCGCAAATCCCTGTGCATGTAGGAATCGCAAAAAAAATTGCGATTCCTACATATTCCTTAATTGCAACTCGCAAATTGCGAGTCGCAATTAAGGAATAGCTACCCATTCATTCCTATGGGCCTAGAGGCCTAGAGGCCCATAGGCCCATAGGAATGAATGGGAATTGCATGCGCAATTTGTGAGTACCAAATAGGTACTCGCAAATTGCGCATGCAATTTCAAGGGTGCAAGGGTGCCAAAAGGACACCCTGTTGCACCCCTGAAATTGAGATGTTACCACATGTTGCACACATACATGCCCCAAGGGCATGTGTGTGTGTAACATGAAACTTTGAAAAATGCACTTTAGTGCATTTTTCAAAGTTTTTGCAAATTACCATCAAGTTCAAATTGATGGTAATTTGCAATCCCTAATTGCGAATTCGCAATTTGGAATTGCATCATGCATTGCATTTAGGGAATCGCAATTTGTGATTCCCTAAATGCATTCGCAATTTAAGTAATCGCAAATTTTGCGATTACTTAAATTGCGAATTTGCATTTGGGTTGATGCATCCCAAATGCAAAAATACCGGTCGCAAAGGGGCAGATTCTGCGAATCTGCCCGTTTGCGATCGGTATTTTCGTTGATGCATGTGCCCCATTGTGGTTTAAAAACGATTTTTTTCCTATTAATTAAACAAAGTGTGTATTCATTTAGAATGCATTGTGCTTTCCGTTTCAGTATTTATCTAAAGCACAATAAATAACATCTGTTTGGAACATATTTTACAACAAACTCTGGCTACAATGGGGGAGAGCATAGAGAGGAGGAGGCAGTTACAGCCCATGTTAGGGAGTGAAGAGCAGCTGCGAGGGAGGGTGGAGGGCAGGGCCTGACTGGGAACCGAAACCGGCCATGGCAAACTGCTCGGCCAGCCCCCCCGGGGGGTGAGGGGGGGTGTGCGGCCGAGCTGTTTGCTAAGGCCGGTTTCGGCCGATTTTGTTACAGGTGGCCGATATTGCCAGGCCCCGGTAACAAAAATGGCCCCCAGGGGCCCGAAATCGGCGCCCACCCTAGCGGCCCACCGGGGAAACGCCCGGTGCCTGCTACGGCCAGTCCGGCCCTGGTGGAGGGGAGATTAAATGAACTGGGAGCAGCAGCGAGGACACAGCAAAAGGCAACGTAGTGCACTGAAGGAAAACATATGGCCCATAGTGAAAGGATCCATCTAGCAGGGTCAGTCTCCAGGGTGGAACAAAAGGAGGGACTAAGTGTATCCACCAATGAAAAGCTAGCATTTCTAAAGGACAGTAAGAGGAACCAATGAAAAAGTGGGCGTTTTTTTTAAGCCCATATCCTAGATACTGCATGTCTCTTCGAGACAGCGCATGCGCCGCCTTGGCGAGACCTAAAAATGAATATCAACGACAATTTACTAATTATTGTTTTTTTGTATATCTGGAGCAGTTGCCCAAAGTATTTATTTTAAACATGTAATTAATGAGGTTGGAATATGGTCTGTGTAACAGGACTTTGTAAATCTGCCAGAACTGGGATCAAACAGAACTGTGTTAGCACTTGCGCTCCTTTTCCAATGCATTTATTAATTCAGTTGTAACTTTAGTATTGATTTATTATAGAATCTTTCATAATCGTAATTTCTAAAGTGTATACTTTCATAGTTCTACATTTAATTGATTTACACTAAGCGAGGTATACCAATAATAGATTATAGCTATGCAGCATTTGCCATCTGTGAAGCTGTAATGGTGAAAATCACGACAGCCCACATATTGAGAAAACTGTGTGGCTTGGTCCAGAGCACGAACACGTGTATCAGGGACCCAGGGGCGGACTGGAACACCGACACGTGTTCTATTCTCGTCTATTACAGGATCGTACCTTCCCCATGAATAAGAAAGACCGCTGACAAGGAACAGGACAGACATCTTGAATAGCAGACTTTTCACATATAATAGTTTGCGCTCTTTTAACTTCTACAAATCAAAACACACACACACGTCAGTTGATCAACCAATAGTTCACTTTCATAGCAATTACCGCTTCATTCTGAAAATCCGATTCATACATGTTGTAGCATTGTAATAGTAGACAAAATAACATTAATTTTCGACAAAATAAATCTAAAACAATCCTGAGTGAATTATGCGAGTGTCCTATCACCAGTGAGTGAAAACACTTGTGAGACTGGGCAACAAAAAGAGAATAATTACAATAAAATTAAGTTAGATGCCAGTTCCAGAATTTTTTTAACAGGTGATACGGCTTTTTATTCTTTATATGTACTAGTGATGTCCTATTTAGAACAAGTCCTCCAGGCGCTGAGCCAACAATAATCCGTTACATAAAAGGGCGTGGTCCACATTTTATGAACCGTGTTTGAGTGGCAATCCAGTATTTTGTTTTTTCAAAGGGCCATTCTTGCTCGTAAAACAAATGTCGACGCGTTTCGACCCCAAGGTTCCCGCAGCTGGAGCAATAGGCTCTGTACCCCCACCATCAGTCAGACCTGCGGACCCCCCCCTGCCGCAAATAATCCTTCTCCTCATCTCAGGGTGCGGCGTCCTCCTCGGCTCCTCCCTGGGCGGCTCGTTCGCCTCCCTGGAGTACCTGTGTGCCGCGTGCTTGCTGTGCTCCCCTCCGTGCTCCCTGGACCCCCCTTGACAGCCACAGGAGCCGCCCCCGGGCAAGGGTCCGAGTACAACCAAGAGCCCCAGACTCAGCAAAGGGAGCAGTACCACACCGGCCATTGGCGCAGCCATGTCTTCCTGTCATGTGACACACTCGGTCACATGGCTCTCTCTCTGCAGCACGGGACGGAAGTTATATGTCAAGTTCAGAGCACAACTGGCCGTGGCACAAAGTGTTGCTTCTACCTCACGCCTACTGTACTGAGCCTTAAGTGTGCCTGGTCCCTGCGGGTCTCAGACCCGTTAGTATTTTAGTGCGGACAATGAAACGGGTCCCTTTCGGGTACTATATTCATGCCCTTTACTGGGAAAATATTGCTGATTTCTGAACAATTAACACGTTGAGGTAATTCATATCAGTGATTATCATTTAGTTCACTTTTATATTTCACGTTTTACCGAATCTTGCACTGTGTGAGTGTTAGTAATACTCAGGAGTTTATGCCATTTTTTTTTTCGTTCAGCGCATCGCCCTTGTATAGTGCATACGTTCAGCTGAGTCGTCTCCAGGTGTTTATAACAGCCACATTGAAGAGCTCTGGTGTTCAGGCTCAAGGCAGTGCAGGTTTCTTGCAGTGCCTGTCTGTGGATTAAGGGTGTTCAGAGTACATGGCCATCCAATCTTTGGCCTCTCTGCAAAGCGCACACAGACAACCACTGAAGAAGCCAACAGCCCAAGCTGGTTTTTGGTGTATGCCAGTTGATGTGTTAAGTATCTGGATGCAATAACGGAAAGCTCAGAGGAATCAAAATACCGCTGTGGGAATCCCAGAAATGCACTTTTCGTTATTAAGCCATGTCCCTTTTAGACAACCTCCTTCCACCGTAGCTGGTTAGTGGTCCTGTCCTCTGGAATCACCTGGATGTACATTAAATAAATGGGAGTGGACCGGTCGGGGTCTCACTCTGACACTGCCACACTGTGTATATGAGGTGTGTATCTTGGGTTCCGGGAGCGGGCCCTACATTGTGTGTTGTGCTCTCAGACCGGGTGACCACGACTATCACAATGGCATCAGGGTGGGATGAGCCCCTGCGCACCCTCAAAATCAGTGTGTGCGGTTTTCAACAACCGTGAAGACCCAACCCCACGCTCCAGCGAACTAATATCACCATGTGAAGTACCGCAGGACCCAGGTGGAACCAAGGACCACCGCGAAGCCAGGAGTGCTGCGCCTGCTGCTGGTGTCCCCTCCCTCTCACCCAAGCGGAGGGCGAGTGAGGTGGCCGCGCAGCTCCACGGGCCCGAACACAGCAGACTGCAGTGAGTAGCAGGCCGAACTAGGCCCACCCACTGCGCGACGACGCACATTCTCCCATCCTGACTTTCGACCGCGGAGAGGCCCGCCCAAGACCCAACCGGCCCAGATTGCCCTCACATGCCGGCTCCGCGCGAGAGCAGCAATTAAATAACAACACAGCTAAGCATGTGATTTCAATTATCACGCCCGTGTCTGGGCACGATAATTGAAACCACATGGCCTATTGGTGTCTATTACGCGCACCAAGCGCGTAATAGACACCAATAGGCCATGGGCGGAGCAATGCGCCCGCCTTTGGCCAATTGCGTGCAGTCTTTTATACAAAGACGCACGAAAAGGCCAATGGGGGAGCACAAAAGGAATCGCACACGCACGAGCGTGTGCGATTCCTAGGTCAGTGCTGAATCCCCGTTTTTCACCTACTAAATGTCTCACGCTGTGCGAGCACCACTGCGCAGTGCAACGCTAGGCGCGAGACCTAAAAAGGGCAAAATAAAATTTATGTGATAGCAACCAATTGCATGGTACAGACATGGAATGCATACAAGTGCCCCAAACCTAGTCTGTTGCCAACAGAGCAGCCCTCTTCTGTCTACATCCATCTCCATATATGTAGTAGGAAACGAGAGACAGCAAATACAATTGGTTGTGCTGTGTTTGATCAAAGAATCCTTAATGCAATTCTAAAGTCCCTAGTACCCAGGTTGCGGCACAACGGCAAGATCTATTTTTGGACGTTGAGAGGACAATCTGCCTTCTGCAGCCCGGACACCACCACCGGGGTCAGGAGGCTGCCCCAGTCGGTCACAGCTGTAGGAGAGAGCATTGTTGCTGAGCGAAGGGGCGTGGCATCAGGAATCGGACCTCAGCGGAGCCGGCGGGGAGCGAACACTGTGGGACCGTGCCACCTGATCACGGCTTACCGCAATCCTGTTGACCCCCAGAAAAGTGCCGGACAGTTTGGGGCTGCGTGCAGGTTGAAGGTTGCAGGCACGCGGCCCGTCAAACTCACTGGACCGTACCGGATTGAAGCAGGCCTGCAGGAGCGAGACTGAGGCAGCGGAGTGGCGGGCTGGGCCATGCCGTGCCAGCACTCGACTCGACTGCATCGCCTGCACCGCTTTGCACCGCACGGCACCACACCTGCAACCGCTACAGGTGAGCAGGTGTTGGGCATCGGAAGTCGGGCAGCCAGTGGTGGGGGTGGAGGGGAGGAGCGGTGAGCCGGCTGTCTGCTGCTTGCTGCACTCTGTCACACTGCCTACTCTCCAGCTCATCTCAGTTCCCCTCGGCCCCTCTCCATTTTGTACAGCTTGCACCGCTTTTGGACATACACTGCCACCCACCTACCTGCTGCTCAGTTGCTAGATTTAAGGCTGGAAAAAGCACCTGGGCCTTAGAGCGAGTGTGGTGGTCTTAGAGAGCCACCCCCAGGAGAGTGCCCCTTGGCAGCCCTACAAATGCGGCCCAGACAGTCTGGGTATGGCTTGTGGGGGCCGAGGGTACCCCGCTTCTGCTCCATGGTTGCCTTCAGCCAGTCAGCCCTCTACCCAGTCTCTTCAACCCAGCAGCGGCAGTATAAAGCAAAGCATTTAGCCAACAGGCAAAACGTATTTAAGAGGTCTGAAGGGGTGGTTCAGTGAAGTTGGGAGGAGTGCGGAAGGAAGGAAGGAAGAAAAGAGGAAGAAAGAAGGGGGCAGAGCTCCAATAACCTTCCCATACAGGAGCTGAAGAACGATGCTTAAAAAGAAACTAAACTGTCAAAAACAGATGGAAGCGGAAGAGAGTGCGCTCACATGTCCTACAATAAGGGTCACAAGAAGTACGGTCCAGCTGCTCAATCAGGAGCTAACAACAGTGAACTCTCCCCAACAAGGGCTCATAACCCAGTATTTTCAAGCACCATGCAACCCAATTATCCAGGACAAGTCTTCTGAAAGGACAGAGGAGGTGACAGTGCACAATCCCCAAGGGCTGGAGCCCAGCCAAGAGTGTGTGGTTCCTCCCCCACTGGAAATCCCACCCTTGGGCAAGGAAACCACCCACTTCCCGGAGATGAGGACCAGGAACAGGAAGCACAGGAACAGAAAGCACTGGCCCAGCTCCCCTTCAGCGGGTGCCAAGTGGCAAATGAGGCCAAGAGCAGCAACATCTGCAATGAAAGGGCATGTGAAACTGTGCCTAGGAGGCCCCCGTAGCACACAGAAAACTACAGGAAGCCAACAGATAAGGCAAATGGCCTTCTATCGACTGAAGCCGTGATTCACTGGCGACAGGATGAGGATAAGCCCGAGGGCAATGAGGAAAAAGAACCAACGTTAACCACCCCGAGATCAGTTACAACCACCTCACCTGTTGATTGCCGACAGCTCGACTCACCAAAGGCAGAAGACCTCACCGACTCCTTTCTACAAAAACTAGAACTAACAATAGAAAGGACCTTAGATCTCACCTGAAACCCTTTGGGAGAAAGGAAGAAGCAAAGGACCCTCGAGCGAGGGGCCAGCAACCAACAGGCCAGGAAGACCAAGAAGATGACCTCCATCTGAAAGCCATCAGAGAAGCACAAAAGTCAATAGCCAGGCCTCTGATCTGGCAATCAACAAAAATGGAGGTCCAAAAAGATCTCTTACAATCAATAGCCCAGTGCCCAGCGAACAAGGGCAACATGCTGGCAAAACTGGAGTCAACAATCAACAATAACCAGGCCATGATAGCCCGCACGAGCTCATGTGCCGACATCATAGAAAAGTGGGCTGAGCTGCCCTAAATATTGGGGGACATCGTAGCGTTAGCCAAGGGCAAGAGGGATCTACCGACAACACTCGGATCCCTCAGGCCAATGACAGGGGACAAGAACCCATTGGCATCTAAAGGAGAACACAGTCCAGCCATGAGCCCAGAATCAAAAGACTCTGAGGAAGGAAGAAGAAGCATAAACATTGCGGCAACCCCAAGCAGGAGTGATAGCAAGGAAGACCCTGATAGCCGGGACACAGAGGAAGGGGTAGAGCTGAAGGAGACCATCAAGGGGGCAGCCGGAGCAAGGAAAGAAGTCCTCCTATTGAGGAGGGCAAAGAAAAAAGCTGGAAAAACAGCTGAAGAGATAGAAAATTAAAAGAAGATCAATCATGCAGACCTGAGGGAAAAAGCAACTCAAGGCCCTTACGACCGCGTAAACGGGGGAGCAGGTCGATCACCATCAACTACTAATCATTGACCACCACCCAAGATTATGGAACATTGCAGGGCTAAGAAAAAGCGCCAGGAACAAGGAAACACTGGACTACCTTGCAGAAGGGGACATTCTATGCTCTCAAGAAACCTGGGCAATGACAACAACTCCTATAGCTGGCTTTCACGAACACTGGATAGCTGCCATGAAAAAGAACATCTTCGGATGGCCATCATGGGGACTGTCAGTTTTCATAAGCCATACCCGTAAACTCAAAACTACAGAAATAAGAGTAAATTCTCTCGACCTGCAAGCCATGACAATTGAGGGGTTCAGGGCCAGTAGTCTGCTGTTTCGCCTGCTGTTAATAAACTGTTATATCAATCCGGCACAGACACAAGCTCACACGGAATTCTTCATCACCACACTGGAAGAAGTATTAATCAAATATGAACATCACAATGTAATAATTGCCTGCGATTTTAAAATGAGAGATTTGGAAAGGGCTCTAGGTGTGTTAAGCAATGTGTATAAGCTGCCCATTTGCTTTCTCTTCTTAAAAACTTTAAACTTCACTCGACTCACCACACAAAGAAATTATGCTCCCCCTCGTGGTGCCCTAAACCGACCTTTAGGAACATATCCACAATTGACTATATTCTAACTAACAAGAAGTTGGTTAACAAGCTGAGAGACTTCACGGTCGACGATAGAGGGGAAAGTGACCATAGGCCTCTATGTGCAACTTTTCACTTGGGAATGGAATCTGCAGACCGTCAGAAAGTAATTGGTGAACCCACAGGAAATGAGCACTCCAGAGCCCTTAAAAGAATAAAATGGACCACCAATCTTGGAACCAACTTGCAGGAGTGGGCAACAACGTGGGAAGGACGTCTGATGATAGGTGCTCAATCAAGGTTGACAGGACACTGGGAAGCCCTGACGGATGATTTATGGCAGAAACTGGTGGAAAACCAATGCAAAAAAAAGAGTCACAGCATGCAATCACCTCCCCAGGAGCCACGAGCACCGAAGTGCCTGATTCAATACAAACGCGCCCTCAGGAAGGCACTCAGGGTAAAAAAGAAAAGAGGAACATCACCAGGAGCGGTCCCCATAACCACACTGAGGACAGCATACAGGAAGAAAATAGGCGATTACAAGAGAAAGGTCACTGAACAGAAATGGCTCAAAGTATTCTACTTGATAAAGGAAAAGAACAATGCCAAACTATGGAGATACATCAATTGTCTGAACATCCAAAGCCCGAGAAAGGAGAATAGTATCGCAAGCAATGAGTGGGAAGCGTATGTAAAAGGACTATTCTAGAGAGACTCACCAGCTGCCGAGTATGTTACCTCCAAGAAGATCCTGAAAGCAGGCCACGACATGGAACTCCACTCTAAGAGCGTACTGGATGCAGGGCCAGAAACCATCGAAGGCGCCGGTTTCTCGGAAGGAGAGAGAACGGGGATGATCAGAGGTAGGCCAGGGCCATGATGTTGTCCATTGTTGAGCTGTTTGCCTTGAACCCAGTCTGATGGAAAGGGAGAATTCAATTTTTGTTTGCCCAGTCCTCCAACTCTTTCAGTAATAGTCTCGCATAGGCCTTGGCTTCTACGTTGAGCAGGGCAACTAGCCTATAATTGGCAGGATTAGAATGATCGCCTTTTTTATGGATGGGAAAAAGAACTGATCCTTTCCATGATTGCGGTGTTGTTGCCATCGTGTAAGCGTGTTTGTATAATGGGGTCAGAATTGAGGCAAGGAATGCTTGAGCTAATTTAAATGCTGGAGCAGGAATACCAGTGGGTCCTGGAGCCCGTCGTTTCTCATTGTCCTCTAAACAAGTGGTCAAAGACAGGCATTTGCTGCTGTTCGGCTGCTTCATAGACTACAGCACGGCCTCTGATAGAGTTGATAGAGGCAGACTTTGGGGAAAACTAACAGCCTGGGGGATCCCACCAAAGCTTCTGAAAGCAACTATAGCTCTCTATGAGGGGACTTGGGTAAAAAAAAAGCCCCACAGCCTTATCATCAAGAGTCGAAACCAACAACGGACTGAAGCAGGGCTGTGTCCTGGACCCCCTATTATTCAATTTTTACACTGCAGACATGGGGAATGCCCTGAAAGAAGCCAGTTTAGTGCCCCCAAGACTGGGCAAGGGGAGACTCTCAATCCTCCAGTACGCTGATGATACGGTAATAATGGACCACACCAGGGGGGCCTCTAAAGAGCTTTAAAGGAACTTGGAAAGTACAACACGGAAAACTGTCTGATAGTTAATCAGAGCAAAACAAAGATAATGGCATTTGGTAAACAGCCCCATAAAAAGCAAATTACTTGGAAACTAGGAGACCATCAAATAGGGACAACAGCAGCCTCTAATTATCTCGAGGTTTGGCTATCTGAGAGGGCCACTCCGGCAACACACATAAAACATCTAAACGCCATAACCAACTGCTTAATCTTTTCACTGAGGCGCTTAAGCCAACGCCTGTCAAGCCCTGCAGCAGAGCCTATGCTGACGGTCCTCAAGGCAAAACTAATGCCGTCCATTAACTACGGTGAATTGGCCTTCCCAGGAGCTTTTGACAAACTCATAGCAGTTGCTCAGGTCAAAGCATACAAGACAATGCTGCAAGCTCCCAGATGTGCAAGGAACACCAGGCTACGACTGGAATTAGGGCTCTTCAGATCAGAACTGGCACTTCAGGGGGACTTAATCAAGTACTACATCAGGGTCCTCAAAGCCTCGAACAACACCCTTAAATTTCATTTGGAAACAATCTTTAGGGAAGCAGACTCCCCTTGGCACATCAAGCTGGGCCAAGCATTAGGGACCATGAAAATCAAAGCAGAAAGTTTGCCCCTACTTGACATCCCGCAAACGGCCTGGCCAATGCCGTGAAGCGGCAGGTCTGCTCCATGTCGTATGAAAAGGATCGGGCCTTACACCGCTACATCACAAACACGACGGCACTGGATAAGTCCTATACTCCGGGGAAAGCCCAACAGTACCTACGGGATGCACTATCAGCCCAGGCTTGCAGGAGAATTCTTTTCATGAGGCTCATTGCCCTCAAAATCTCGGACTTTAACTCAACATGGGCTCGAGAAGACGGAGCAGTCTCTTGTCGGCTAAGCAATTATCAAAGGGAATCCTGGCTTCATTTATTATGCTGCTGCCCTAAATTGGCCAGCGAACGACAAAGGTTGCTTCGCCCCATTTTTAGGGTCTATGGCACAAGGTCCTGCAAGGAGGCTTCGGACTGGTGTTTCTCAGAAACAAAAACCTGCATCCTCGCAAGAGTGGCAAAGTTTACACTCTCAATCAGACAGGCACTAAAGGCCCTGCCACGGCTTCCCGAGTCAAGGGCAGGCAATAAACTGAAACAAAAGAAGAGCCAAGCCCTCTCGTAGCCCGTTTGTGGTAAAAAAATACACGGATTCCATCAAGGAAAAGCCTCCACCACGAGCGGCAACCTGGCATCCAGTTGCGTAAAGTGCACACCTCCTTATCTGCGCCCACAAATTCATCATAAGAGTCAGCTCTGCTATCATTACAACTACTCAGCACGAGGCAGCAGCACCTTACCCCAAACCTCAAAAGACTAATATCTCACAGCCAGGCCGAAGACTACAAACCACAGCAGAGCACCCATAAATCAGCTAGGCGTTCATCAATGCATCACCTTACAGAACTGTAGTGCCCAATCACGCGCTCTCAGAATTTCACAGACTTTTTAATGGACTGCAAGGAATTGGCAATCACCTGCTCAATGGCAAAGAAGAGACACACAGTCATTTTTAACGGGTTTCCCAATAAAAAGGTCAACAGCTTGAATTCTGGGACAAAGCAGCCAAGCAAACGGAGGGCTCGAGGGTGGGGGGAGGCAAGGAGGTCAGGTGCAGATTTTAGTTGGTTTTACTGTAAAGAGAATAATCGAATGGTCAATAAAAATTACTTACTTTAAAAAAAAAAAGCTCTATTTCCTTTTATGAGCATGGTAGTATAGACATGATCTAGGCATTCCTTTGCCTCAGGTCAGGAGGGGCAACTCATATCTGAATCAGAAGAGGGACGATGCAATTTTGCAGTGAATGTTCGAAGTGACAATGTCCCAATCCAAAATTTAATATAGAGAGTTCTAGCTAACGAGGGCTCAATCGCATCCAAATACTCTTCCGGAGAGTAATCATCTTTAAACTCCAGAAAGGCTGAGGTCAGAGAGCCCACCCACCCGGTCCTACGGAGTCCTCCATCAACATGTCTCCAGTATATCCCCTTAAGTGTGGGCTTTGCTACGCTACTATGCTTATTAAATATCAGAGGGATGGAGTCCAGACTATAGAAGATAAATGGTCAGAGAAACTCATGATTAAGATTACCACAGAGGAAATGTTGTACGCAAATTAATTACCAAATGCAACCTTTAAGAATACCAGTTGAAAATTACAGCAATTTAAGATCATTAATTGCTTATATTATACTCCAGTGAAACTATTTAAGTGGGGAAAAATGTAAGATTTGAATTGTCCAAGATGTGGAAGGCCTAATGCGATGACATAGGTATGTTTGTCAACTGTTGAGAAATTGATTCATTTTGGTTTAATATAAGAGAAAGACTATGCAACATTCTTAGAGGTGATATTACATTGCCAGCACAGACCCTAATGCTTGGTACATATAAAAGCTTTCTAGAGCAGATAGTAAATATTTCAATTAAAATATCGCATTTATGTATTGAGAAAGAGTGGATCAATCCCCATCCCTGTCACGTTGATCAATGGTGGAATTTGCCAAGTTATTACTGTGAGCTTGAAGCGGCCATCACTAATAGAAAAGGATTTTCGAGTATAAAAGATTTCAGAGGGATATTGGCACCAATTAAGCTTACACGCTAGGGAAGAGCGCTGGTATAATATTAATTGATTAAATTAGTTTTTGTCGCATGATGCTCTTTTGTGTGATTATAGATGAATATTAAGCAACTGTAAGTATATATAAATTACATTTCTTTATCTATTCTGTAATGTAATGGATTAACCGTAAGTAATTTAATATAATTGTCATTGTAGATTTTGAATTATTATGGTCATGTCCTCTATATTTCCCCAATAAAAAAATCCATGAATCTTATAAAACGACATAACACCTGGGTACACCTGGGTATCAGTAGTATTCAAACATGCTGGGGCAGTAACTATGAGCCTCATAATGCCCAGGCTATTAAATACTGATCTCAGAACACTCATTTGAATACTATCTAAACCTTGACATGTACATAAAATATACCGATGTTTTAGCTTGGGCTGAACAAATGTGGCACTTTAAATCCCCCAACCTGTTCCTTCCAGCTGGACCTTCAGACCAGGAATGGAATTAAACAGAAACGGAGTCTAGCAAGTGTAAGCTTCTGGTGAAAGATCAGTGGAAAATGTAAATATTTCTGGAATTTGTTAAAAGCGTATTCGGATATTATCTACCATGCATCTTTTTTCTTTTCCATTGGTTTGTAATCCTCATGGAAGGATACTATTTTTGTTTGTTTCATGATTCAGAATTTGTGAGTATAGAAGCTCTGCTTGTCAAAGGTCTGGAAGCTGTAGATTTCTAATTGGGAGTTCTAAATAAAGCTACCAGGGGTTATCATACAACCGACTAGCTTTATCCTTTTCCTACAGCATTAAGTGTTTTAAAATGCCTGTCTGAATGCATCTTAGTTTTAGACAGTTTGTGTTGAAGTGGTCTCATGGATTCTGATCTGTTTATACAGTTTTAATTATAATTGGACGTGTGCCTGTGCTGTACAGTCAGAAAGCTTGAACAGAATTCTGTAAGACGAACCATCCGAGATATCAGTAAAATGGAACATTTTGCCAAGAAAGGCCAAATCATCAAAATGTAATGCAGTCATTATTTTAGATGAAATGATGTGTAAAATAACGCCAACGAAGGACCCTACAATTTCCTGCTCAGACGTAGGAAGGAGGAGATCAGGGCTAGAGATTTAGGACCTTATTTAAATCTTGATGGAGTTCCCTCCTCACCAACATTATGGTCTGCCTTCCCAATTTAAATTCGGGCAGACCAAAGTTTGACGATGGCGGAGACTACATTGTCTCTGCCGTGGTCAAACTTCCCCGATGGCCTAATGGAGTAAGGGTTGTTGGAGGTTTAGCTATTTGTCTGCCCATCTAATTTAAATGGGTGGACATATAGCCGTTTTCAGTGCCCGTCACCAGCTGCAAAAACCTGGGGGTAAAGGGCATGGAAAAGTGCACAAAGCCACCCTTGTCTTGGAGGAAACACCCATGGCGAGGGGGACATTGTTTTTTTTTATTTTCAAAAAGAAAATTCCGCTTTGGGATTTTCTTTTTTAAAAGAAAAAAAAAGTTATACATTTGACTGGCGTCAAACTTACAATGCATTGGCAGAAACCAACATGACCTCAGTTCCTGTCAATGCTAGAAATTTCTGCTGGGCCAGTGGACATTTCTAAATTTTGTGGGTGGCACCTCCGTCAGGGTGACGGAGTAATTTACGCTGTGTCTCTGGCGGAGGACGTACTGTTTGAAACGATTTAAATGAGGCCATTGGATTTTAATGCACCACAATAAAATGTTGTCCCTCCTTTTCACCAAACCAGATGCCAAGATATGCATATGCATGTAAACGTTGTAACTTAATGTTCTCCAAAAACTACTTACCATTTATTACTATTTTCCTGCAGGACACCAGTGAATTATCTGCATATTTGCATATAGCTGGGTCGGAACTGGGGTGGCGAAGTGAGCTAAAGAATAATGATGGATTCAACCCAGATCTGTGACTAGGGGTGAGTGTCTGAAAAGTTTCAGCGCTCCGTCCATCATCTCCTTGTGTTTGCTTTGTTTGCCCTAAGTTGGCAGGGTATGCCCAGGCGTGGGTCCCTTGCTCACTTTGCCACTGGATTGAAGCTAGCCTGGCTGATGAGGAGTGTTACCCCGAAACTGGTCCCAGGATGCTTGTTTCCAGTCCAGGGAAGACCTGGCTTGGCAGTTCGGGCTGGACTGTTCCCATGAGGCACAGGGTCAAGACTGATTTGCATATAGCTGGGTCTGAACTGGGGTGGCGAAGTGAGCTAAAGAATGATGATGGATTCAACCCAGATCTGTGACTGGGGGTGAGTGTCTGAAAGGTTTCAGCGCTCCGTCCATCATCTCCTTGTGTTCACCAGTGAATTATCTGCTGCACGCTGGAGCTGAAGTTATTGAATGCCAGCTCTCCTCACCAAGTTGGGACCTGAACTTGAGTTCCTAAACCCTGCTAGATGTGCTGACTGACACTGCCTCGAAGGAGGAATCTAACTATTATGCAAGAGAGGGATTAGTAGTTTACCCCTGCAGTAGGAAAAGCTATCTAGAAAACGAGATCACAGTCCACCAGCCTGTAGTCTGAGGAAGCTCTGCAGAGGGACCAAAGAACCATCTCTACACTATCACTGCGAGACTGCCTGAAACTCCTCCTTTATGTCACTGGTTGTTCTCAACAGGACTGTGACCTTGCTCGGTCCCCCTCCCTGGCCTGGGAGTTTTTGATGACAGTAGCGGCTGCTACGGGCACTAGTGGTGGTGGGGGGTTTAAACACAAATAAAAAAATAAAAGGGAAAAAGAAATCTCATCTACCTTCCTGGCGGCCACCTCTCCTCCGTCCTCTTCAGTCGCAGGAAAGCGGAAGCACACAGGCTTCCAGACTCCCCTAACCAATCATGATTCTGTGTTACAGCAACGTTGTGATTGGTCTCAGCACCTTGGTTTGGCACTCAGAGAGGGACTGGGAGGCTGTGCATGTTCTCCACCCAGGCTGTGCAATACAGCCTGGTGGAGAACATGCTAAGTGCACATGACTGGCCGGCCCAAGACGGCCGGCCAAACCGTCATGCTCACTCAGAAAGTGCCCACCACTCCTCCCCCTGCTCTCTGGGCAGGACAGCTCCACCCCGCCCTGCACTTTCAGAGCCACTAGAGAAAAATAAAATGATAATAACATGGTGTTATTATCATTTTATTTTTCCTGTGGAGCGACGCTCCTACGCCTTAGCGGAGGAGTTACCACTGAGTGGTGCCAAAACAATCTAGTGTTTACGGAAATATTTAACTTTGAAAAACTTCATTGTGAAAGTTTGTTTTAGCCACCCTCATTCCCCAGTAGCTCTGGGGGTGGCCTAACGTGGGAGAAGTTGACCACATCCATCTGGGCCTTCCAGCGTTGGTTGTACGGGCTCCCATGGTGTAGTGACTTTTAAAATCACTAACCATCCTCAGAGGTTGAGGAACAATTGCCTGTCTGTAGAAATTGTTGCCATCTGTCACAGCTAGATCGAGGGATCCTGATGTGAATGCAGGGAGTAGCTCCCCAACAAACACTCCCATGTCCTTGGGACCTTCCCCACAATTGTGAGCACCACAGTGAGCGACCAGGTGGGATCCCAGGTTGGTTAGATCGGATAGGAGAGTAACGTCCAAACCTTGCCTGCGCAGGCAGACCACTTCGAAAAAGGCAAGTCCTCACCTAGTTAGACCCAAACCCAGCCTTCAAAGGCAAACCCCTGAAAGAGTCAAGCCCTCACCTAGTAAAGCCCAAATCCAGCATTCACAGGCAAACCCCTGAAAGAGTCAAGTCCTCACCTAGTTAGACCCAAACCCAGCCTTCACAGGCAAACCCCTGAAAGAGTCAAGCCCTCACCTAGTAAAGCCCAAACCCAGCCTTCGCAGGCAGATCCCTGAAAGATGCAAGCCTTTACAAAATAAAGCCCATTCTAAGTTTCCCCTTAGCCTGGTTTGAGATCTGTCAATACCTGGCCACAAGATGGCTCAGTGAGCTAAATGCTGTTTTGTGATGTCTGCAGTGATCTGCAGGTCACAGGTTTGAATCCGTACAGGGATAAGTCAACTTCCATCCTTCAGAGGTTGGTAAATGAAGTAGCTTTCAAATGGGTAATAGACAATAGTAAATATTACTTACCAGGTTCACACAGACATCTGGGTCGTACTTGTTTGTAAAACTTGTCATTCACGTTGCTTAGAAATTGCATTAGTGTTGTGAATGGCTGTATAAAATACAAAATGACCTATAGATTAGTGGCAAGCGTCCGGCACTTGAAACAAGAGTTGAACCTAGCCTCTCCCTCACCAACCCAGGGAGCCCTCCCATCTCACCCACTCACTTTTAAAAGTAAAACGAATTGATTGGTTTATGTTATAATAAAAGTGATAATTAGTAGCCACTCTCTACTTGTGTGGGTTAGTGCCTTGTTAAAAAAAAAAATATGTTTTTTTAAATAGCTTCTCAGATATTTGCAAATCACATATTAGAGGCACCAGCTTGTTTAAACGTTTGTAGCTTACAGTATTTTGAGTTAGATAAGCGCTCTGGGCCTCATTTTAAGTTAGATGGCCCAGCTGCAAACCTCTACCCATGTCAGGTATAGTTGTCTGTCCTGCTTGCAGATATTTTTCTCCCAATACGTCTTCTGCATACATGGCAGGAGCCGCTTGAGGGAAAGAAAACTGTGGTGTAAAGTCCTGGAAAGGGCAATTGAAAGGAAAAACACCCCAAATTGGTTCTGTAGTTGAGACAGTGAATCCACAGTCCCTGTCTAGAAGTTGTGTATAAATGGGGCCTAAACCACCTACCGGTTCCAAGACCTTTAGGAACAAGGAAGAGAGTGCTCCACGGAGGGAAGGAGTCAGCTTGGCCTTGCAAAAGGAGTGACTGGCCAAGAATGAGGCCCAGTGCATGCCCGGTGGCTATGAGATGTCTAGGAAGAGTGGACTACTTGAGAGCGAACTAGGGAGGACCCTCATGTCTGTGGGCCTTCCCAGCCTCTCATCTTCGGTCCTGGTGGGACCATTGCACTATGCTCCTCGTCCACCCAGTTGGGGCTACAACTGCGTGATTATCATCGGCCCAGACGAGGGCAGCAGCTCTGTGATTACCAGGGCTTTAAGTGGGCCGGGTCTCACCGGGTCTGAGCACCGGCAGTTTTTTAAAGGGGGCCTCGAAACGGGTCTCTATCGGGCTCTGTTTTGTGCCCTGGCACAGGCGGTCCGTTTTTTTCCGGACTGCAGTGACAGCAGGCACATGGATGTGTGCTGCTCACACTGCTCACTTCTCACTAGTGGAGAAGTTACGGCATGACGTCATGTCAGGTGAGCGTTGTAGGGGAAGGGAAATCTTTTAAAGAGAGTCATTTTCTCTCTGGATTTCCCTTCTCTTTTTGAAACTCAGGAGCAGCAACATTGTCGTGGTGTCACCAGGGCTTTAAGTGGAAGCTTTTTCAATATATATACAAGTCATAGTTTCTGCTTATTTATCTTATGCAACTAACAACCATTGACAAAGCCAATAATCCTGACTTGCTGTAGGTATGATGTTACTTGTTGTATCATATATCTGGATGCAATGACAGAAACAGCAAAATACAAGTCGGGCGGCACACTATGCTAAGCACAGATTTTTAGCTTATGTGTTTTAAGTCACGCCCTTAATTACATTGGCCACGCCCCTTTGAGAGACCCTCCAGTTTTTTCATCCCACTTAAAGCCCTGGTGATTACCATTGCCTGGACGAGTGCTACAACTGCCTATCATTGGCACTGACGAAGTACCGGACTGTCGTCAGCCCGAACAACAGCTAAAACTGCCTGATTACCACTGGTCGGGAAAAGGGTGGTAACTGCCTGATTGCTTTCAGGCCCAGATGATGGCTGAAACTGCAACATTCCTGTAAGCCCAGCTGGGGCTGCATCAACCTCCAAGACTGCCGCTTCCAGACCCATGGGCGGTACCTGTTTCAGGCCAAGCAAGGCTGTATTTCTGCAACAAATGGCGTTTCCCAGACTGTTCGGGGCGGGCATGTGGCTAGATACGTCCCACGCCTGGGTCTTACTCTTCAACAGACTTGCTGGCTCACCCTGACCCCGGCCGGGAATACGAGAGGGTCGTCCCCAGCACAAGGGAACAGGAAAGGTCTTGTAGAGTGTCACCTACCGTGAGTAGTGGTAAGACAAAAATAAAATGAGTGCATTTGACTATTGGTGCGCCTGAGTCTGTTTCACACTATTTCTGACTTAATCAAATGTGAAACCCAGAGCGAGGGAGCTCACCCATGAGGGAGTAAAGAAGAAGTGGGCTGGGTGTAACACCTACAGGGGGATCACACTTAACGACACTAACTTATGAGATCATTGAATTGTGCAGTATTTAGTGCAACTGTGGAACAGTACTTTCTTTTAAAAACAAGCACTGGGCTACACATTAAGATTATTGACTCTGCTGGCTAGTTGTTGAGTGCTGAGCTTGAGCACCCCCACACTACAATGCCAAAAGATATACTGATGAGTGAGTTTGAAATTGATTGAAATTTATTCATTTTAACCTGCAAAAAGGAGGTTGTTAGGACGGAGGAACATCCCATGCATAACCTCTTAATGAGCTTTAGTTTTTGATCCTCAACTCAGCAGACACGACTATTATGTATGTGCTGTAGAGGTCATTTGAGTGACACCGATTGAACCCAGTGCAGGGTTGTGTGGTCAAGAGGGGCGCATGATGTGCACCCTCCATAAATAGATTTTGGCGTGTGACTATCTTTGGCTCGCCTGCTTGTAGATGACTGATAATCGTGGCAACAAGAAGAGTTTAGTGGCAAGGCAGGCCGATTTGCCTGAACCTGCTTCGGAGAGACGCCCAACAGCCTATTCCACATTTTTAAAATTGGTCTGCCTGTCCCCTGTTGCATGTGTGTGCCTTGCTGTGTGCGTATAGGGTATGTGTGTAGAGAGGGTGTGATAAGTGGCCATAGCCAAAACTTGCAATTCATTTTGTATTTGGTTAGGAGAACCCATACACCAGATGTGAATTGCAGGACTTGCCCCCAAAACATTCCAGGGACTCTTTGTAGTCAGTCAGAATTTTGAATATGAAGGAGAGAAGAAAGCTGACCCTTTGAACCTTGGGGAGTTCTCCCTGCCCTTTCCTGATCAATTGTTCACTGGAAGGGCTACCCCTCACAGATTACCAGGTAGTTAAGTGGGCCAGTCTCCCTTTCTTTTGTACCCTTGTTTTGGGTTTCTACTGGCAGGAGACTCACAGCTCCACCCACTTTTCTGCTAACACCTTGTAAAAAATATCATGGCTGGACCAGTCTGATTGGAGTAAAAACCAAAGGGGTAGACATGCCCAAAACCTGTCTCAGAGCTGACTGTTGGATTACACAACTACTGTCTGCAGTTTTGCTATACAGATGGGATCGAATCGTTCAGCAAGTGTGCCAAGATTTCTCTATCAGCATCAAGGGTCTCTACACCAGTGGGAGGGGGTACTGAGGAGCTTAAGTCTGACTGAGTACAGTTGCAACACCAAGCACCAAGAAGTTGAAGGTGCTGAGAGAAACCAGGATCGCAGACAGCAGTCTTCATGAATGAAGTGAGAGTGCCAGGTGAGAACCACATCATGCGAGAAGCCTCCACTACAACCTAAGTGCTCACCGTTTTAGTAGGGGTGGGCCCTTTTTGTCTGGACGTGTGGAAGAACTCTAGCCACAAGATCTGTAGGCAGCAAGCCTCCTCATGTTGGAACTCCACCACAGCTTCCTTGGCTGATGCCTCAGTAACTTCTACTCAGGCACAACTGGCCAGTACCGGAGAAAAGTAATTGCCTCCTGCACTCCGTCAACCATGTGGTGCATGCTGCAGCCTCCCTGTAACGGAGTCCATTGGTATCGTGTTGGAGTGAGAGGCAAGATATGGGGTGTACACAACACTGAACCCTCACTTAATTTGCAAGCAGTTAGTGCTCTAGTAGCAAATTCCAATCTGTCCTCAGGTACTTGTAAGTAAATCCCATTTTGTGCAAAATATAATGTTGCATGCAATTTGCAGAGGAGGTCTCTCCCCAGCAAATAGATTGGTGCAACTGGTGACAAACAAAACCGATGGGTCATTTTATAATCATCAACAGATACTGGTAGGGGTTCAGTTAACTCTTCATGCATCAGCATTCCATTCACAGTCACAGTGGTCTCTTTCTGGCCACTGCTGGGACCTAACTTGTCCCTCACTGCTGATATTGTCGTGCCGCTGTCAATTAAAAAATCGATCTCTTTACCTCTTACTGTAATTGGAAGCATGGGATTCTCCTCTGCCATGTCTGATACCTTAACCATAAAACACTGGGCTGGGGTTGCTGCAATTTGGGTCACCGTCTCTCTCTCCACGTTGTCGTATGCTGATCCTTGTTGTTCACAGAAAGGATTCCACATAGAGTGCTGTGTCTCTTGGATGTATTTGGGCATGGGCGGTGCGGATGGCTGGACTTCATTCCTATCAAACTTGTCATTCCTGTTGTTTCTGTCATTTCTATCATTCATGTAAGTTTCTCTCATTTCTACATCTTTCTCTCCTATTCTCTCTCCCTCTAATATTTCTACAATCTCTCCTCCAGTGCCCACACTTCCGGCAAACATAACACTGATCTCTACTCTTGTCCCTTCTCTGGTATTCTTATCCTCCATACTGTCTACGTGGTGGCCCCTGGTAGTACATTCTCTCTGGGCTCTCCTCTCGTTGCACCTGCTGCAGCATCACCCCTTTGCCAGATTTAGCTGTGTCCTTTTTTACCTTGAAAATACCATCCCTTTCCATATTTATCAGAAGTGTGTACAACTCTTGATATCCTTTAGTAGACCAATCAGGGTGGCGCAGTTTGCAACTCTGGGCAACAGAAGCTAACAATCCATTCATAAGTGTCTAATTAGCTAATACTTTATATGCCTCTGTTGTCCACGGTACCCCTGCACTATTATCCCATGCTTCATCGTACCTTAAAATGTAATCAGCCACTGACCGCCTTACTTCTGGAACATGGCCGTAACCTGACAAAAATCTACATGTTTCACTGCTAGGCCATTAATTGTGTCCCTTACTAACTCTAACCAATCCATCATTTGACTTTCTGTGACATCCATATTATTAGTCAGTATTGTCCAATCTCTTTCTTGTGGAGTTTAGAAATCACTTTTTATCAGTGGCCACCTACGTCTGTGTCCTATTTTCAATAACATTTCTACATCCCGGGGAAGAGGGGTGTATGCTGTGCACATTTTATGAAGCCACTCATAATATTTTACACTGACTGCGAACGGATCAGGCGAGTCTTTCACCATCTGAGCTGCTTCTAAGGCACCCAAGGTTTCAACATCACTGTCCCTCCCAAAACTATTTCTGATGCTGTTATGTTATGGGTCAATAGTGTGGCATCAGTAAATGCATTCTCACCCATTTCTGTTAGCGCCTGTGTGTGTGAACGTGTAAGTATCTGTCTTTCTCTATCATCTAGCTTACTCACGAGTTTATGAATTACATTTCCTCCCTCTCAATGTTCATCTCCTGCTGTAACTCATCTGTCTCCCTTCTCAGTTGAGCTAACTGCTCGTGTTTCTCATTGTTTTCTTTCTCTTCTGCACTCAGGCCTAAATCATCCCCGGAGCCGGTGTTTCGAAAGCATGTGCCATATCCCCTTCAAAGGATATGTGTCCGTTCAGGACCAGAGTTCTGAAACCACTTTCTCTGGGGCTCGCCGGCATGTCAGACACCCTTCAAGTGATATATGAAAATATGGGACACAGGATAAACCTGTTTGTGGAGCGGGTGCTGGTGCATGTGTGTTATTTCTTTCACAGTGTAAGTAGGAGCCTAGAAGAGATGGGTAAATTGAAGTTGGTGGAGGAGGGGCTGTAAAATGAGTTGGAGGCGGAACAGTCTGTGCAGAAAAAAGCTGTGTCTGTATCGGGTGATGGCTACCGCCTCTTCTTGCAAGTCAGGAATTGAAATCTCCACTCACATTTGATCTCTGTAGTCTATTCCTTTCTTCCTCAGCTAACAACAAAACCTCCTCATCAGTCAATGCACTCTCAGCTACTTGCTGATTGTCTGTTCCTTCTCCTAGCTTAACATAAATGCCTTGAGGCTTAGAAGCAATAAACTGTTTCTTCAATTTATTTATGTCAACATGCTCATGCCCATGAGTCCAAATGCACATCACAGTGGCAGCCATTCTAGAAGAAGAGATGTTTGGAATTACTCTAACCCTGTCTACTTCAGCTGTTGTAAAGCCACAGTGTGTGCACAGTAACAGAAAATGTTGCTCTGTTAGCACACAGTTACTTAATTCCAGTAAACATTATCTATATTTGTGGTGGACCAATCCTTTCCCAGGTCTAGTTCTCTTTTATTAGGTGTTGCACACTCACTGTTCACCACTGCAGAACAGTCCCCAAACCCTGTGTCAAGAGACTGTGGTGGTTTTGCATTTCCCTGGCCTTTCTTCTTTGAAAGGAGAGCTCTCTTTTTAGCAGTTAAATGCCACTGTTGTAAACAATCACTCATATAGTGTGACTCTCATGCCGGATCACCCCATAACTCTATAGTATTTGTCAAATATTTAATATCATCTATCTCAAGAGAACCAAATTCGGGCTACCTCTCAGTATTTCCTATCCATTTCCAACCTAGCGAGCAAAAGGGACTTCTATACTTTAGACAATTTGTCTCCTCAACTACCTGACCTGCAGGGCTATCTGGTGATAATTTAAAACCTTTCTTTCCTGCCAACTGTTTAAACAACTTTCTAGTCTTTTTCTGCATACAGGGACTTACCACTTTCCTGTGTCCTTTAGAAATTTTGTTGCCCATTACTCCCGTAAAATGTGCCTTTTGCTCACAATGTGCAAATATTTCTCTCAAAACTAAACACAATAAAATAGATCCTGCAAGGGAAAAGATATTTGGCAGTGGACATAGAGGAAAAAATCAACAGCTGTCGACAACTCAGAGGCACCTCAATAAAACAGTTCGATATCCAATGCAGTAATACACCACTTGACATACAATTCAAAGAAACACCGCCCTATGCAAAAATGTAATGAAAACACATCCCAACATCACCAGCAGTCAACATATAATTCAAGTAAAATGCTTTTCAATAACCAATTTCCCTTTGTGCACATTTCAAAAGCATTTCTTTGTTTTCCAGTCAACTGGATAATCAGATGTTTCCCCCTGCCACACTCCGGGAGGGTGCCCCTGAGGTCTCCCAAATCCTCCCGGCACAGGCTCTTCTGCTTGGAAGTTACAATCCCCTTTAGGAATCTGACACTGCCAGCCAAGCTTACAGACACGGAGCAACTCATAGTTAACTCCTCAGTCCCCTGTTTTATGCTTGAGAGAAGAGGGAGACCCAACTTTATTCGAAGTGTTGAAGGGCTATGGCAGCAAAGCGCTTACTTCACCGGCATGACTCTCCACACCTCCCTGTACGGGCCACCATTTGTGAAGGAATAATTATTGCACCCTCACCAGAGCGATAAAAGGAAGACAGCAGACAACAGGGGCTCAGGAACAGACGAAATGTATTTGTAGGCACCAATGCTTGTTGACCGGCCAAGGAAGAAGAGCAGACATACACATAACCTGTACACGTAGAACAAGCTTCTTCTTCCCAGAGTGACCAGTGTATGGGCCTTACATACAATACTAGACAAAGTAGGCACAGTGTCAAATATGAGCAAACATATAGAAATGCAGAACAAGCATAAAATGAACAGAAAGATATGTACAATATCTTACAGTATAGGCAGCTGTCGGGTGCCCTGAAAAGGAAACTACTTCTATGCATTTAGAATGTCCTAAAGAGCTTAGCTAACTTGGGAGATGGAAGCCAGTATAGGAGTTTCTGCGAGGTATTTGGTACCAGATGTGCATGGTACGAAACAGAGAATAGGGCCTCTAAGTGGAGGTCTGCGACTGCTGGGGCTGTCTGTCAAGAAAAGTGAGAGCCTTGGTCTAGGGCTAGAATACGATCTGTGAAGGAGGGGGGTGTTTGAGTGTGTGTACCGCGGAGGACCTGGCTGGCAGCATGTGTAGGGAGAAGTGGGATAGCTCAGTAGGTTGAAACAGTGCTGGTGAGAATTAGAACTAGCTGTGTAAACTATGTAGTACATACATATGGATATATATATTTTTCCAACACTGCCCGTCGAACCCAAGAAGTGAGCAGATGCTTCCTACACTGCCATGAACACATGCACAACATAAGGTACTGTGCAATCTGAGGAACACTAAGGAGTAGGAGCGAAGTCTACATGTATGGTGATGGAAATAATCACAAGTGCTCTCCCACAACCCGGTCAGCCTATCCCAGGGACTTATTACATCCAAATCCCACTGCACTGAGAACTACAGAGAATAATGGGGGACTGTTGTTCAAAAAGTACCAAAGAAGTTGCCCCATGGGGACAATTTAAACTGTTTCCCCATGATCACTGTAACACCCAAGTACAATTTACTGCCTATTCTGCTATTATATACAGTATTGCCTTGTGTGTGTTCTACGGAAAGTACTTGTTCTTGTCTAAGATTAAGCACTGACTGGACATTGAGTTATTGTATTGTTTGCTTCATTGTTTTAATGAGCTTTGAGTCTCTAATTGCACACCAAGAGTTGAGTTTGAGTTGGATTGGTCGACTTCACTAACTTGAGTGTCAAGTTCTAAAGAGGTGTACATGTTGCTCGGTTTTGATGATGATGGTAAGATAGATTTATAAAGTATGACTGTTACCCTAACAATGGTGCCCTGGCACTGGGCAACTGAAAATGCGAGACCCTTTACTGAAACAGCCATGTCTTAAAATCTTTACGAAACCTAAAGGGATCAGCTTCAACCCTCAGATGAGAGGGAATATCATTCCATAATTTAGAGGAATAAAAAAGTTCTCACACTATACTGGGCAAAATTAATTTGAGAATTTCAGGGCCTTTTTTATAGGAGGCACTTTGAGCCACATAGGCGATTTTGAACAATACTCTCTTACAGGCAGCGATATCAGGGTTTAGTATTATCATGGTTGAGGCAAACGTTTTGCTTTCAACAAGAGTTTTGTGGCCCAATTTTGGAGTCTCAGCAACCTGGCTGCAGTTTTGAACAGTAGTCCTAAATATAGTGTGTTGCTGTAATCCAAGCGAGATGAAATTGTAGACTGTATTACCTTTTTGTATGTTTTTTATGTAGCATTGGGAGCACAAGAGTAGACTTCCCCTAGACTTTCCCCCACAGTGTCTCCTATATTGTTTTCTCCACCCATCTTTAGGGAACCCATGACCGTCGTCCCAGGGAACACACCCTTAGGTAGGTTAGATTTTACTGAGATTCTGAAACCTTAGGTAGCCCTTCAGCAAACTAAGGAAGTGCAGGAAAACAGAGCTGAGACGTTTGAGAGGGAGAAACTCAGATTAGCCCTCCTGGAAGAAGAGGAGATGCAAATGGATAGACAGAATGAGTGGGCTGGGAAGAGAAGGAGAGGCAACAGTGGAGGCAGTAAAAGGAGAGAGGTAGGGAATTAGAGAAGACAAGGATAAACCTAGAAAGAAAAGGTCAGGTTAGAAGCAGATAAAGTGGTTAACTTTGGGGCTAGTACTGACATTCCAGAGCAGGCTTCTCCAACAAGTAGCTCGTGAGAGACTGGTAGCTCTCCAGCTAACTGTAAATAGCTCTCCGGTGTGCAGCCATGCCTACTAAATTTGAAGCTTTTGCTTAGTTGAATCTATACCAAATTTGAGAGTGTGTATTTGAGACAAATTGTGTATTTCTAGAACTTGTAAGCGGATGTTTTAAGAAAAATGGATGAATTTCTAAACTATATTTAAAGCTGATATATAAGTGATAGATCATGTGGTAGGGGTAGGATTATTAGCTTAGCTATAGGGGCATTGCATCTATGGCTGCTATCTGTTACCCATTTAGACATATTCCAAATTGAAAAAAACCATGTTTCCATCACTCCTTGCAACTCTGCCTGATACACTATGGTGGCCACTGCTGGTCATCTTGCATATGGCTGCCACTAATGTAAACTGGTCTAATGTGGTACCTCTTACAATAGTAGCTCTTATCACAGAGCTCTTATCAAAAGGTTGGAGACCCCTGTTCTAGAGTAATTCCACAGTTTTCGGATTGAATGTAAGGTGCAAAATCTGAATGTTAAATCCAAGGCAGTGACTCTGCCGAGATGTCTCCCTTATGAAAGGACTGAGGTCATTGGAAGGATGCCTCACCATATATGTGCATGAAGGATGCACTGATTAGGCTGTATGGGCTGAAACAAGCCCAGGACTTGCAGAGGTTATGTGAAAGCAAGAAGGCAAATAGAGTTTCATTTGAGACCTGGATATATAACAGAGTGTGTGGTTGCAATAAGTAGGGAAGAGTGATGGAAGCAAAGGTTTTCCAGTTCCTAAATCAGTTAATTATATCAGAACCGTTCAGGGCCGCTCAGACAGTACTTTTCTGACGTTATAGAGAAGGACCCAGAAAAACTTGTTGTGTGACTAACAAGTGTTTAACTAACAGTGTGAACAAAGGGGCTGGAGCAGCATGATTCCAAGCCTAAAAGGGAGAAGGGCTCCCAATAGAATGGTTCCAGAGTGGATGTGTGAGAATGGTTGCCACAGACCTAAACTATGTTATTTGCTACAATAAGAAGCATTACTAAAAGTATTGTCTAGTTAAAGACCCTGTGGCAGCTACACCTTTGATAAGTAGTGTGCTATCAATAGGGATGGACACCAGTGAGGCGCATATAGCATATAATAAAATAATATTTTATTAATAATAAATGTGCAATTGCATAATAATTAAAAAAGAAATAGACGAACACAACACCATAACAAGAACATATCAATAAAAGAATATACAGTAACACAACCACACAGTAACAGCATCACAACAACTTAACACAGCATAAGAACAATATATGATGATATGCCATAACAACACACAGTGCAAAATACAACTACAATGCAGCAAAACCTCAAAGAAACAAGATGATATAACAGCACCAAACAAAAGAACCTGCACCAAAACATCAACACAAAAAACCTCAATAAACCAACAAAACAACACAACAACAAAAAGTACAACAGACAACAACACAATAAATACAATACACAACTCCTCGATATAATACCTTAACTCTTCAGAACTCTTCAGGACAATAATTAACATACCAGTACAGCACAAAAACACAAGACACAAATACAAAACAATGTAACTACATGCCGGCATTTAAACAAACAAAATCCACTAACACTACACACAACTCTACACAATACACAAACATCCCAAGAAAATACAACATACCAATGCAACAATACAATTGTGTTGTGTGGGTGTAACTTTTGCTTGTCCTTGGGAGCAGTCTTTTCACTTCATGCACCGCATTTCCATGTCAAGTTGTCATTTCCATTACATTGCACCCAGTAAAAGAAAGCCCTGAGGGCGCTGGATGCTTTTTTATACTTTGCTTACTCGTTACTCTGAATAGCAACCTACTTACAGTTTGTTGGTCAGAAGTGCCCAGCCGTTTATCCTTCCAAGATTCATGTAAAGGGTACAACTGTATGGGAGTTAAGAAAGCAAAACAGTTGTTGCCAGTGATTTAAAATGTGTTAGCTGTGGGGGCTTGCAGAGGGGTTAACGTCCAACCTTTGTCTATGGCTATTGAATACTATATTATCTCCAGGGCTGAAGAGAGTAAAGAAGAACTGCCCGGGGTCATAGGTGGCACATTCAAACAATCCTGTTTTTCTTAGCGAACAGCACTTTTTTTATTAGCACTTCATACACTGATATTTATATGAGAGATAAAGTACCTCCTGCCGTACATTATAAGGATATTGCAAATCACTGAAGAGTTCTATAACTATATAGAGGAACAAGGCTGATGTCCAAGTTCCTTTATAAGGTTATGGAACTCCGAGGTGACTTGCAATATCCTTATCATATACGGCAGGGAATACTTTATCCCATATAATACATGGTCACACCATCCCCTTTACACAAACCACTTAAAACCATGGTGCGTAGCTCTTTCATATGAAAGAGAGAGCATGTTTGCAAACATGAAGAATAAAAATAGTACCTCTATTAAAAAATTAAGCCCATCAAAAACCCCTTTGATGTTTTTTTGAAAAAAGATATTAGAAATTGTTCAATACAAGTCTGTTTTTTTCACAACAGATTATATTGAGTTTTGACAGTGATCCATGGCCTTGTGGGCCGGCAAATAAATACAGGCTGACAATGTCAACATATCCATAAGCATGAACAAGAACCTGCATGTCTGACCCTCCCACCCCCTCCCAAATGCAGCACAACGACACATGGCATCAACATAAATTTGAACACAGGTCTCCCGCCTTCCCACCCCTCCTCTCACCCTCGACCATCCTAATCTCCTCATCCATCCATGATCTCAAGGCATGACCAGGGTCCAACACAATGCCTCTATAATCTGCTCACCCCTGCCAAATCTATGGGTGTTTCTACTGCCATCCCCTCACTTGGTACATCGCAACCTCAAGACCCATGCAGTGATCCAGCCCCTTTTTCCAGGTTGCGAGGAAAGGGGGCCCTCGGCCTTCCATGCCTTAGCTATATCCCACTTTGCCAAACTCAATCCCAAAAACAAGAGTTGTCATTTATATCTGTTCTCCCCAAGCCCGTTTGTGACATGTAGGAGGATCAGTTTCGGGTCTAGTGAGATTGCCTAGGATAAGCCTTCACAGAGACAGGACGTCACTCCATGCCAGAACCGGTCCAGCATGGAGCAGCCCCACACTGTTTGTAGGAATGTACCTTCTTCCGTGTGGCAACAGAGGCAAGCTGGGGAGGCAATTACCCCCCATACGCCACAGGTGGGGCCTTGTATAGTACACAGTGTGGAGATATTTGAGTTGTATTAGTCGGAGGCAGGCAGGTATAGCTGCTTCCCGAGGCACCCCCAGGGCCTCAGTCCAATCTTTGTTTTCTATGGTTCCAATATCCACCTCCCACACCCCTCTGAGGGTGAAAAATGTGTCCGGGCTGTTAGAAATAAGAGACTGATATACTTTCGCTATTTTGTGGTTTCCCAGGTCACCCAAAAGGAGTTTACCCTCTAGTGGATTGAATTCAGGCAGATTGGGCAGATCCGATATTTAGGGGGTCAGTGCATGATGGAGCTGCAAATATCGATGAAAATGACTATGATGAGGTTGATACTCCATCTGCATGTCTTGGAGCGACTTCAGGACCGTAACAGTCATTGCGTCTCCTAGGTGGCTATACCAATGAGTTCCCACTTTTGAAAGCCCTCCAGCACGGCCACCTGCTGCAGTATCCCTGCCAGAGTGGTGTCCACTCCGTCAGTCTCCCCCACCAACCCATCTGATGTAGGGACCGTTTCCACGGATTCAGGACCACACAAGTCGCCGAAGGAAAGGCGTAGACACTACCTGTGCTGTACAGATAGGCGAGCAGGGGGGTGTCTCCCATCGCCCACCTCTTAACTGCAAAGGCTGGGTCACCTCAGAGGTTGTACCACCAATTATTAATAATTAGCAGGTGCAATGTATAGTAGTAAGAGCTCATGCCCACTGCAGCGAATCTCCACAGTAGGTCGATTGGAAACATTTTCCTAGGGCAATACGGGGAGCACCCTCCCCCCCTCCACCCCCCCAGAGTATCACGTTGAGAATGGAATTGATCTTCCAGAACCAGGATTGTGGGGTGGCATATGGAAAGTTCTGTAGCTGGTTCAACAGCCGAGGCAGCGAAACCATTTTTTATTTTTTTATTTTATTTTTATTAAACAATTGTGATGGTACAGTAACAAGTCACAAGCCCACACGGTTGCAACGAAGCCCGAACAGGGCAGTTGTACATATTTACCCATTACATCACAGCACATTATAATATTAGACAGGAAGAGCATCAATGTCCTTAACATTTTTGCGTAATTCTACTGAGGGAGAGATACAGATTTCGCCTCTGGAAACATTCCACTTTACCCATTTATTATCCTTCTTCACCGGGCACCCTCGATGCTTGAACACATCTTTTTCTGCGAGCATGGCCCTGTCCATATCCTTGGCCCATTTTGAGTGTTTCGGTAGGATACTAGTTCCCCATCCCTGAGCAATATTTCTTTTCGCCAAAGCAGACCCTAGTGATGCCCATGTAAGTTCTGTATGAGTCAGGTCCGTAGCTTCCCATACATCCAATAAACAAAGCTGTGGGGACATTGTGATAGCTTTCCCACTCACCCCTACCAACTCAGAGACTATTTTCCCCCTGTTGTAGGGATTCTGCACATATACAGAGCTATGCACAGGATAATAGGACCTCGGAGTATAGTGGTGAACCAACCATGCACCTTAGTACCCACAATCCCAATCCGACTAGCTTTAGCGTCTCATTCGCAGCGAAGCTACCAATGATTAGACAACCCAGAACACGGTCTCTCTCAGGACTCGCGGGAGCAAGAACACTCTTTCATAACTCACTCATACCTGTCCACAACGTGCGTAATAAGAGACACAGTATAGTTTAAAATGTTTATTTCAACTATCGTGCTCTAAGATACAGTACACGTGCCAGTACTATCAGCATAATGCATAATGATAAAATAATAAGCATAGTTACAATTCCATAGAATACAAACGGGGACAACATTATATAAAGACAGTGGATATAGGGCTAAATAGCCTTACCACCCTCCCGTGCTAATAACTAGTTTATTATAAAAATAGAAGACCTCTGGGCTTTGTCAGGCGGACCCCCATACCTCAATATCTAGATGCAAGGTTTACATTATCAGACAAGCACAACTCTTCTCCCTGGAAAGGTTTTTCTCCAAGTGTCACAAACAGCGAGATCACCATATTAAAAGCACACAAATTTCTCCAGTGCAGCTGTATTTTGTGTTATGTCTAAGTGCGAGGGGCTGACCAGATCAGCAAGAACAAGGGACGTTGTTTTTCGACCTTGTACATGATGTGCAGACGAAACCCACAGGGAACAGGAGAAAAGGTGAAAGGCAAAAAGGCAGACAGTTCTAATATAGCCGGGCACTAGCAGGGACTGAAAATACAAAGTCACAGAGTAACGTGTGCAAAAAAGGCATCATGGCAGCCAGGCCTAAGCTAACTTAGCAATGTAGACAATGAGGCCACAAACCACACTACACCCTCCCCTGGTCAGTCCATAGGCCAAGACATAGGACGAAAACAGAGTTCAAATAGATGGAGCAGAATGTAAACGTCTATTTGTGAATCGTCCCCAATGAAGGACAGTGAATGAAAAAGAAAGTTCAGGATAAAAAAAAAATTCCAGATAGGGCCAGAAATCAGGGCCCAAAGGAAAAAAAAATCCAGAAATGCAGGACGCTGAAAGCGAAGGCCCCTAATCCAATAGAGTGTAAGTGCAGAAAACTGCCACACCTTCCAAGAGGACATCATTGGAAGTTGGCAAGTGTTCGTTTGCAAGTTTGTCACGGGTTTCTTGTAAGTCCTGCAACATAGTAGAATGATTATCTACATCAAAGATTGCGGCACTCGCCGCCATATCTAGACCATCAAGGTCTGGCACAAACATTTGGATGCCAAAGAGCATTTCGTATGGGGTCCGCCCACCCAGAGATCTTCTAGGGAGATTATTAAGTGCACGTTGTACGCTATACAAGTGGGCCAGCCAGTTCCTGCCAGTACCTAAGACTCTAGCTGTCAAGGATTGCTTTAAGTCACGGTTCATTCGCTCCACAATCGAATTACCCTCAGGTCTATATGGAGACGGAAATTGCACCCGCACCCCCAGTGACCCCATTGCGTCCTTGTACGCCTTAGAGGCGAACGCTGGACCTTGGTCGGAATGCAAGATGCCACAGGCAAAAATTCCCACAAAGACACGCAAATCCCTTATGACATTTCGAGCGTCAGCACTCCGTTGTGGCCAAACCCAGATGAAACGTGTGCACGAATCCTCTGCAACTAAGATGTATTTATATTCAGTGTCTGAAGAAAATGGACCGCAGTGATCAAGGTAAACACACCCAAAAGGTTTGTTAGAAATGCAGAGCTGTGTTTGTGGTGGTCGTGTAACCGTTGAAGGCTTAATTTGCTGACAAACGTCACAAGAATGCACAAAAGTACGGGTCAGTTTATATAAACCACGCCACCAGTAACGCTGCTGCAAGATGGAAACAGTCGCAGATACGCCAGCATGGGCCGAAGCCAAGCCTTCGTGTGCGGCCGTTATCAAGGAAGGTCTGCGGTCCGCGTTGGGAATCAGCCGATCACCAACGTCTGGAATTCTTACGTAAGGAACCTGTTCGGGACTTAAGTGATAAGAGTACTTGGAAGAGAAACCCCTTGGGTAATTAGCACCTTCCTTTGTTGCAGCAATAGCTGCCAAAATCTCATTATCTATTTTAGTCATGGATCTTGTAACTGCTGCTACTGAGCACGTGGCTACTGCTGATTTGGCAGCTTCATCTGCCAAACTGTTACCTACCGCGTGTGCGCCCACATGCTGGTGGCCAAGGGTGTGAATCACCTGTGTGAGAGGCAAACGTTGTTTAAGATCTGCCACTCGAACCCAAAGCATTTTATGCTTAATTGTGCTGCCTTTAGCATCTCTATAGTCGTTTTGCGACCAAAAGAAGAGGTTGTCATTAAATGATTGAACACAGTAGTAAGAATCGCATACAATAAGAGTCGTCACATCTGGATTCGCAAACTCAAGTGCGAGCTGCCAATTGTGCAGTACTGTCTCCTAGTGCCTGTGTGTGCACTACACTCGACTTGAACTCTCCGTTCACCATAGTACCTGCAACTATAGCACATGCTGCGGAATAAGCATGCTTAGAACCCGTGGCCGGTTGTGCCGAACCATCGGTGTAAATAATACACTTGTACTCCTCAAGCGGCAGCAAAGACAGAGGAGGAGGATGAACAATTTCATACTGTAAGAACTCCTGTGTCTGAAGAGAGGAATCAAAGATAAAAGTGACATCCGGGGACGTCAAAGAGGTAGCCCATTGTATCCAACGGGGGTGCAAAGCCTTAGAGTTTGGTACACTTGCCTTCGTCACTGCCTCAAGGGCAGGATATGGTGTCACCACCAAAATGCGTTTTCCTTGTGCCAGTGCGCGTTCTTTTAGAATCGCCATTTGCACTGCAGTCAAAACTTTCTCCACAGAGGAAAAGTGCAACTCTGCTGAAGTGTAAAGATGTGACTTGTATGCAATCGGTACTGTGTCACCTTCGTTAAAGGTTAAGTACGTGAAACCCACTGCCCCTGGAACGATTCTAATCACCAGGTTCGTGTGGTTATCACGAGTCAACAAGAATCTAGATTCGAGTAGATCAGACTGCAGAGATTGCAGTATAGAGGAATGCTCAGGAAGCCAGCATGACTTCGAAAAGTTAGGTTGTATCAAGGCATAAAGAGGCTTGATACGCTGGGCATATTCGGGAATGTAAGTACGCCCGAAGTTTAGAAATCCCAGTAATGACTGAAGCTTCTTCAGGGTGGTTGGAGGGCGCAAAAGTGCGCACTTCTCCAAGAAATGGGGTGCTAAACCCCTACCTTCATTGTTGAGCTCATAGCCCAAAAACAAAACGGTAAATTCAGCAATGTGAGATTTGGCTAAATTAAATTTGTATCCTAAGACCGCAAATTCAAGAATAATGCGGTCCACACGGGAAAGATGTGGCCATAACTCGTCGTCTGTCAGATAGATATCGTCGACGTACGAACACGCATCTGGGTCTATGCTGTCCAACAAAGAGATAACACGGGCGGCGAAGACCCCCGGGCTGTTCTTATAGCCCATGGGCAAACGCCGAAATTTGACTTGTTTTCCACCGGAAGTGAAAGCGCTCCATTGGCTGCACACCGTGGACAAATTGTGCGTGTAATATCCATTGGATAGGTCAAGTGTCGTTTTATATTTTTTACGAACAAGACTGTCTACAAGCGCAGAAACTGTGGGCATTTTGTACCGCAAAGGTCCGACAATGAGAGTTCAAATGTCGGTAATCCAAAACTAAACGGTACGATCCATCGGGTTTAGAAACCGCAAAAAGGGGATTATTCATTGGTGATACGCATGTTTCAATTACTCCTTGATATTCTAACTGTGTCAGAATGTCTGAAACGGGACCTTTAGCTTCCCGCCGGATGGGATATTGGGGTTGTGGCTGTGGCAGAGACCGCAAGGGTATATCATGGGGTGGAGAATCCTCATCCCAGCCCACGTGGTTACAGTATAGCGCCAGAGCCAGGGCCCCAGCCCATTCAGCTGCGAGAGCCTCCGCTTTGTCCTTGGGGACATGACGAGAAAAGCTCGGAAGGATTACCTCCTCCCCTCTACGAGCAGCAAGTACGAATGGGGGCGGCCAATCCGCATCTGCCAACAAAATGTCGTAAGAAGAGGTCAGATTTTCCCAAAAAATCCCTTTAATAACACGCTCAATATCACCTTCGATCTGAATGACAATGTTAAATAGTCTGTCAGGGGGTGCCACTTGGGTGTCAGCCATCTCGACAGTAATGAATGTATCAGTTGCTGTCGCCTCCACATGAGGACGCAGTGCCTCCCGCACTATGGTAACTTCCGCGGCGCTGTCTAGCAGCTTCACTGCCCACGTCCAATTCAGGAGTCTCGTTCTCACCGTCTGTGGCATACCTCGCTGTTAATGCTGCAACTTTTTTCTTCTGAAACTGTGGGCGAGAACGTTGAAATTCTTCTGGTTTCCCTCGAACTGGTTGTCGAGGTTGGTCTCGTCCCTGTGGAGCCTCACGACCCCTGCCTCTATCCTGGCGATCTCCTCCACCAGTCTGGGAGGTCGATGGTGCCTGTGGAGAACGAGGAGAACGCAGGTCAGGGACTTGAAATCTATCTGGAGATTTAATTCTCGCCCTGTCGCACAAATCATAAGTGCGTTCAGAAGATATGGAAACCGGGGATGCGACACGCGACCCTGGTTTTGATTGTTGCTTACCCTGTTTTTTCAACCTCCAGTTCTTTTTAGTAAAGAACGGTTTCTCATCTTTCTCAGACTGAGTTTTTTGTTGTGGCTGTGATTGAGTTTGCGTTTTAGCAAAAGGCTTAACTCTCAGACTATTGCGGCCAATGGTTTTGTAAGCCTGTGCAATAATTTTCGGTAATTCGCGTGGCTTGTCCGGTTCTGGGACTAAAGCCAAAGCATTAGCTACTTGAAAGTTAACTGCATCACCCTTGACGTTCGCAAGGATTAGATCAGCCACTACATCGAACACTCCCACCAGTCTCATCCCCAATTCCACAGCCGCCTCAGGGCCATGTTCATCCTGCACTCGTTTAATTACAGAGGGAGTACCGTCATGGAAGAGGTGCCGAAACACTTCGCATATACTGCGGCGAATACCTTGCCCCAGTTGTTGCATTCTGCCAACTCGGGAATTAAGTCTTTCGGCAAACTAATCGTCAAAATCCTGTGTTTTTCCACAGGAGAAGTATTTGGAAAAACCGCCTCCAGCTGGTCAAATTTTTCTGCAAGCCAATAAGGCAAATCATCCTTATTTTGTGGGCGCTTGCCCATCACCGAATTAACCATGACGGGACTTATGGTTACACCGCCCGGTCCAGCTGGATGCGCTGCAACTCCAGGAGGGGCTCCCTGGACGTTGCCTGTAACATATTGTACCAAAGCTCTGTGCACGCGGATTAAAGACGTATGCAATGCGCGCAGTTCATCAACCGCAAGCGTCAAATAACGCAGATGTGGAGTATACCCGGCCAAGACTGGCCAAGTGGCCCCGTCTATTGATAAGGGGCCTAAACGAACCAGGGTGACCGGATGTGGGAGGGCGCCATTAAACCAAATACGGTGTTGCCATGCCGTAAGTGGTACTTCAAGAGCCTGATAAGGCTGATAAGCATTGGGTAGGGCAGTGAGAGCGTACACATGAAACAAATTGTCCGCTCCATCCACCGCCGGAAAAGTAACACAAGAATAAAAAACCTCAAAGTGGTGAGCCGGATCAGCTTGCACCACAAAGATGAGAGCGACACCCGCGTCAGGCACTCCATAAGCCAATAAGTGAGCCCGGAGCGCAGCGCGGCTATGTGCCGGTATATTTACATCCGCCATTAAGACTGGGAGTGTTCAACAACCTAATGTGAGGCAGCGCAATATAGGGTTAACATTAACACCTTTTAATAACTTCAAGCTTGAAAGAACCTATAAAAACATCAATATAGGAGGTATCACCCTCACACACATTTCCGGAAGCGTATGCAAAGGGTGTTGTGGACAAGCACAAGCACTACTCAAGCGTCTCACAGATAAGAAGCCCCACGTTGGGCGCCATGTTGTAGGGATTCTGCACATATACAGAGCTATGCACAGGATAATAGGACCTCGGAGTATAGTGGTGAACCAACCATGCACCTTAGTACCCACAATCCCAATCCGACTAGCTTTAGCGTCTCATTCGCAGCGAAGCTACCAATGATTAGACAACCCAGAACACGGTCTCTCTCAGGACTCGTGGGAGCAAGAACACTCTTTCATAACTCACTCATACCTGTCCACAACGTGCGTAATAAGAGACACAGTATAGTTTAAAATGTTTATTTCAACTATCGTGCTCTAAGATATAGTACACGTGCCAGTACTATCAGCATAATGCATAATGATAAAATAATAAGCATAGTTACAATTCCATAGAATACAAACGGGGACAACATTATATAGAGACAGTGGATATAGGGCTAAATAGCCTTACCACCCTCCCCGTGCTAATAACTAGTTTATTATAAAAATAGAAGACCTCTGGGCTTTGTCAATATCTAGATGCAAGGTTTACATCATCAGACAAGCACAGCTCTTCTCCCTGGAAAGGTTTTTCTCCAAGTGTCACAAACAGTGAGATCACCATATTAAAAGCACACGAATTTCTCCAGTGCAGCTGTATTTTGTGTTATGTCTAAGTGCGAGGGGCTGACCAGATCAGCAAGAACAAGGGACGTTGTTTTTCGACCTTGTACATGATGTGCAGACGAAACCCACAGGGAACAGGAGAAAAGGTGAAAGGCAAAAAGGCAGACAGTTCTAATATAGCCGGGCACAAGCAGGGACTGAAAAAACAAAGTCACAGAGTAACGTGTGCAAAAAAGGCATCATGGCAGCCAGGCCTAAGCTAACTTAGCAATGTAGACAATGAGGCCACAAACCACACTACACCCCCAGTAAGGTTGTAACTGCGGGAACTCCCAAATTGTATGAAAGAAGGTACCCTCCGAAGCACACCCCCTAAGGCAACCAGGGTCAGTCCGACGGCCCATCTTAACCAACGTGTGTGTGGTCAGGTAGGATCTATGTAAAATCTTGAGCTGGACCAGACGTAGATGCACGGGGATGGCAACCACCCGGGGGGAGGAGAGGACTTCCTGCCAGTCATCATCCTCTAAATAACCAACGCCCGTTTCCCACTGTTGGCGAAGTCGAGTTAATGGATCAGGTTGATTGTTCAAAAGTTTACGGTAGGTGAGCGAGATCGCCTTGCTTGTCAGTCAAGAGTCTGTCCTCCAGCGGGGAGGCCTCAGGCAAAGTCTCCTCCCAGAAGTAATTGCATGTCGGATCTGACGGTAACGGTAAGTCTCTGACTCAGCTAGTTGATATTCTTTTTGGAGATCTGCAAATGAGATCATGACGTTGCGTTTCCATAGGTCCCCCACCAAGGAGAGTCCAATAAGGTCCCATTTGTCGAACCCCGGACACCTGCTCAGTATACCTAGTCGTTCGGATTCCCACAGGGGGTGCGTAGCGTGATTTTGTTGTGCCAGCCCATTTTCTTGGTTACCGTATGCCAGATTGTCACTGTGTGAGCGGTGGGGCCTGTGAGGTGCAGTCTCTTGGGATTGGAATAGAGTGCTCGCTGGTAACCTCCCTTGGACAATACCCATCTATCCGTACGGAATGCCGGCTCCAGTGGAGGGGCAAAAACCCATTGATTTATCACAGCAAGCTGGGAGGCCAAGTAATACCGTCGCAGGTCGGGCAACTCAATCCCCCCATCGTACCATCCTCTGGTAAGCTTGCGTGCCGCTATGCGTGGGCACTTCCCGTCCCATAGGAGGTTTCTAACCTCACTCTCCACACTGACAAAGTAGGCATCGGGGACTCTGTGGGGAGTGTTGTGCAGCACATACAAGAAGCGAGGGAGAGCTAGCATTTTGAACAACGCCGCTCTGCCTAGCAGAGTAAGGGGTAGCGCCCGCCAGGGAGTTACGTTGTTCCGGAATCTGACCAGAGGGGGCAGAAGGTTAGCCTCATAGAAATGGGTCGGGTTGGGTGTGATATGGATACTGAGGTAACGAAAGCCCTCAATGACCACAGTAATGGTAATGTCTTTGGGCATCCGTGGTGCCGGACCCCGCAGCATGAACAAGACCGATTTTGCCCAGTTTATGGTGTAGCCGGAGTGGGCACTAAAGATAGCAAATATGTGTAGGATTCGGTGAATCGAGGCCCTGGGGGCTGCTACCTACAGCAAGACATCGTCCGCATAGAGGGAGATTCTATCCTCATGCTGATCTGTCCACTTCAAGCCCCTGATCATGGGGTCGCCTCTAATCCATGTCGCCAACGGCTCCAGCAGGAGGGCGAAAATAAGGGGCGATAGGGGGCAACCCTGACGAGTGCCTCTTCCTAGGCCAAAACTACGGGAAGTATGTTGGTTGATGACCACCTGTGCTGTGGGGTTCGTATACAACAATTGAACCCACCGGGTAAAGTGAGGGCCGAACCCCAACCGCTCAAGGAGGGCAAATAAATAGGGCCATTCGATAGTATCGAATGCCATTTTTGCATCTAGGGATAGTAGTGCCGCCTCCTCCAAGATGGTGTCAGTTCTCCCTAGTACACCATGTAGTCGCCGCAAGTTGTGGGCCCTGTTGCGGCCAGGCATAAAGCCTGACTGATCAGGGTGAACAATTTTACTCAGTACTGGAAGGAGTCAGTTGGCCAACACCTTGGCCAGAATTTTATTCTCGGCCGTCAACAGCGAGATGGGTCGGTAGGACTCACATCTCGTGACCGGCTTGCCCGGTTTCCGTATGATGACAATAGAGGGGGGCATCAGTTCCTTGGGTAGGAAGCCCGACTGGTAGCTTTTGATATACATAGCATGTAAAGCGGGCGTTATCTTGGATGACACAAGCTTAAAAAATTCTATTGGGAGCCCGTTGGGGCCCATCGCCTTGCCAGATTTAATGCCACTAATGGCAGTCGCAAGCTCCTCCTCGGTTAGATCCCCCTCTAAGGATTCTCGGTCTGTCAGAGTAAGGATCTCCACAGGAATAGTGGCTAGTAGGTCTCGTGAGTCCTGCAGAGTGGTGCAAGTGGTGGAGGAGTATATGGAGGTAAAGTGGGAGCCGAAGGCCTCGGCGATCTGCTGCGGGTCTGATACTAAGTCCCCTGCGTCCATCTCTATGAGGGGCACCCATCTCTGAGCCATCTCACGCCTTTCCAGCCATGCCAGCATCTTACCGGTGGAGTTGCCCAATTCATACACTCTATGCGCAGTTGCCCTGTGTTTAGCCCTGACTGCCTCCCCTGCCAATTGACGATAGTCTAAGCGTTTCATACCCAGGGCGTGGGCGAGTTGTTCATTGTCATTAGTCGCCACCTCTTCCTCCAAGTCTCTTATTTCTTGTTCTAGAGCCACCAGTCTGGCCGTTCGTACCCTCCTATATCCCGCCATCAGCAAGAGTGCCTGACCCTTGATTACTGCCCCAAAGGCCCCCCACAGTGTACTACTGGATTGAACTGAGTGTGTGTTTTCTGTGAAGTAATGACCAACCTCGTCCATGAGAGCACTTCTGGCCTGCGGGATCTTCAAACTCCACGGATTGATAGATAAGGTGAGGCGGCAGCGTTCCCGGGGCACTGTCAGCTGAGTCAGAACCGGGGAGTGGTCAGAAATGCCACGAGCTAGGAGCGTGGCTTCGCTAAAGTAGGGGAGATCGTCTGTGTGTGTGAACAGGTGGTCAATGCGGGACTAGCTCCCATGGGCCCCGGAGTGAAAGGTGAAGCTTTGAGTTAGGGGGTTGAAATGACGCCAGAGTTCCAAGAGCGAAACCATTTTTAATTTGCTGACCCACCGGTTAGCGATAAAGTCTGGACCCACCAAACCTTCACCTCCTCCCTCATTCTGGTTGTGGCCAGCACCAGGTTATGGGACCACAACATTGCTGCATCCGGAGATACAAAAACATCCAAATACTGGACTCCGCCCTCAGCTAGCGTCAGTCCAGATGCCCAGCCCACCTCTTGCGCAGAGTCTCCCACCAGAAACACTATTGATTTCGACTGATTCAGATAGAGACCCGATGTTTCACCAAAGATGTGCATGATTTGCATTATACAAGGTACAGAAATCTCAGGGGCAGTTAGAAAGAACAAGACATCATCCACATATAGGGCGGTCCTGTCAGATAGCCCCTCTCTCCACTCAAAGCTGCTAATCTGAGCGTCCATCCTGACCCAAACTGCCAATGGCACCATAGCAAGGGCAAACAGTAGGGGCACTCCTGCCTCGTCCCCCGCTGTATTGGAAAGGGATCTGATGGGACCCCAGCCACTCCCACCGTTGTTGTCAAGTCAGTGTAGAGGAGCTGTATATAGGAGAGGAATCTGGAACCGAAGTTCAACAAGCGGAGTAGTAGGTATTCCCAGTTCACCGAGTTGAATGCTTTGTCTATATCTACTAGGAGTACTGCCGCCGGCCCCCCTAGTTGGTCCACGAGGGATATGGCATTGTAAATGTGTCAGATATTATGATGCATGGCACGGTGAGGCATGAATCCAGCCTGGTCAGAGTAACCCAGGTCTGGGATGCAGCGCACCAGTCTATTTGCTAATTTTTTGACTAGCAACTTCACTTCCAAAGAATGATCCTCCTGGCAACAAACCAGTTTTGGAAGCACCACATTCTCCGCATGCCACCAATCCTGCCGCAGTGCAGCGCCCACTGTCGCAGAATGGATCACCCACAAAGGATGCTCCTGAGCTGGAGCATGAACACTTTGAAAAACTCATACGGGAACCGAGGAGGTCTGGGGGGCTTTCCTGACCGCAACCCTGTCAGTGCAGTTAGAGCTACTCCTCCGTGACCGCCCCATTTAGTTGGTCCCAAGCCATGGCAGATCAGAGTTTGAAGAGGAAGAGCATCCACAAATTCCACTATCTACTCCAGAGAAAAGACCTCTTTTCGAGCATAAACCTCTTTGAAATGTGAAGCAAAGCTCTGAGCAACTTCATCGGGGTCTACCATCAGCACGCCCTATGGGTTATGAACCAGAGGAACAGAAGGGAGCATTCGGTGGCCTTGCACAATCTATGGAGAATTTTGCTTGATTTGTCCCCCCATTGATACATGCGGCTCTGAACTGCCTGCCTGGTCAGCCTGACCTCTCCCAGCAGTGCCTGCTGATACTGCTGCTGCGTAAGCCCCAACTGGCGCCGCGCTACGTACATGCCGGCCCGACGGCTTTGTTACTCCAGTGCCTACATCTGTGACTCTGTGTCCACCAGGTCCTGTGCCTGACACCTTCGCTCCTGGCACAGTAACAAATCTCTACTCCCTGCAGTGTGGGCTTTAATGCTTCCCACAGTGTTGCTGCAGACGACGCAGTGCCAATATTGAGGGTAAAGTACTCCTCAATGGAGCGTGCAATATGCAGCCGATAGGCGGGATTCTGCAGATGCTAAGGTGAGAGACGGCAACAGAACGACGGCCTCTTTGACCCGATATGAAGTCTAATGGCTATCAGGATATGATCAGAAAGTTCCCGTGCCAAGATAGTAGCATCTGGGACTCTATGCACATACATGCTGGGAACAAGGAAATAATGCGGGAAAAGGAGCTATGCACCCTGAAGAAAAAGGTGTAAGCTTCCCTGGAGGGATGATGCACCCTCCAAATGTCGACCAGCCCCAGGGCGGATGTTGTGTGAGTGGTAGGGAGGGAGAATTGGTGCGTGTGCAAGAATTATGGGAGGAATGTATTGATGGGAAGGGTGTTTTTAGTGAAAGTCGAGAAAGGGAATTGGCTGCCATAGGGGCCCATGTTAATCGGCAATTTATCATGTTTTTGGGGTGCGATTGTAGGGTGTTCCAGGTAGTTGCGAGTGGATTTGCTTAGCTGGGATGAGAGGTGGGAAGGTGTAATTTTGATTGCAAGTGGTTTGAAGAAAATTGATGGAGGGGAAAACTGGGACTTGCCTGTCCGGTGGAAGATCCCCCAGCATGCCATCTGTCCACCATGCTATCAATCACACCGTTTCAGTCACCTCCCATCACTGTGAGGCCCACCGGGAGTTCACCCCACAAGCCCGCAACTAGATCAACGAAGGACTGACCGAGAGGGGGGCAGGCATATACACATAGAAGTGTGAGGGACTCACTATATTAATGTTCCTGTGACTATTGTGCACCTACCCTGATGGTCCGTCTACAGTTTAACATGTATGAAGGGGACATGGCACTGAATCAAAATGCACGTACCTCTGGAACCCCTCATAAACACCTGATTGTAAACATATCTGGCAGGCAGGGGACTTTGGTACCTAGGAGATGTGTTTCCTGTAACAGCAGGATGGTGCTGCCAACCCCTTAGCTCGTTTTAAAACTGCCCCCCATTTAATCTTATCTAAGATGTCACGGACATTCAATGATATTACACAGATGTGGCCTGCAGGATAACCCAATTCTGTAGATCCCATGGTGTGTCAGGGTGAAAGTCTCAGTATCATAGCGGGCATTGCTGGGGAAAGGGCGAGGCAGGCCAACAGGGGACTCCGCCCGGCTTGTCCCAATGGATCCCCATACTAAGCAGGCTTAGACCACTAGAGACGATGGAACCACTGCCTCTAGGGTGGGCTGTCAAAAATGTTCTGGACCACATCACAGTGTTTGTAAACATCTTCAGACTAAAACTTTGTTACTAGTATTGTGTGAGCCGCCTGACCCCAGCTCCATTCTCTCCATTCTGCCAGCACTCCTCCAGGATGATTTAGATCTGTTACACCGCTTTGCTGGAGCCTTCCCCGGACGATCGTTTCTATCCCCCTGAGACAAATCTGAGACCATGCGGGGTAGGGTATGTGGCTTCAATGCAACTTTTTTATCAGTCCATCGGAAAACCTCCTCAGGAGACTTAAAAAAAAAGGTCTGTGAGTTGAATATAGTCTTCAGGCAAGCCGGGTAGAGGAGCATATATTGCAATTTCAGTTCTCAGAGTCGTTTATTTGCTGCTGTGAAGGATTGGTGTTGTTGTTGTTGTACCATCCTGGTATAATCTGGGAATATCATTATATGGTGGGATTGGTAGGTGACCCCACCCTGGAGCCGGGCATATTTAATGATTATGTCTCTGTCCATATAGTTCCAGATTGTGGCTCTCACCGATCATGGCTGAGCCCTGAGGGGAGGTCACTGCACCAACATCCTGTCCCTCTTGACTATGAAACAAGATGTGGCCTCTGAGGGCATCATGGATTGAAGCCATTGGTCCAGGATATTGTCCATCAATGAGCCTCACATCCCTCTGGGAAGGCCCAAACCATAAGTTATTGCGGCGGGCCCTGCCCTCAGCATCCTTCACCCTTGCTGCCAGCTCCTTGGTCAGAGCTGTAAACGTAGTCACCTCCTGTTGTAGGGCAGTGACGGAGTCTTTCACTTTGGAAACCCTTGTTTCGGCCTCTGTAATCCAATGGACGGCCCTCTTGAGGTCCTGTCTGTGAGCAAGGTGACATCTGAGCACACCACCCCAATCTTATTGTCTAGCATATCTCGCGACTGGGTAACTGGCGTCAATAGTTTGGCATTGTCCGGGGCGGCCCCCTCCTGACCGCACTCCGCAGGGGTGAAAGAGGATCCTCCCGTTGGGCATACTTGGGGCATACAGGGAGAGGTGTGGCGCAGCAGCCAACGCGGCTGATTCCGGTGCGCGGGGGTCTTGGTTCGATCCCCGGCGGCAGCGTAGCTCAGCATCATGTGACTCTGGGCAGATAGCTCACTTAATCTTTTTAATGGCCCCCAGCGTCTTGAAACCCTTAAGGGTGATGTTATCGCTTCACAAATAGGAATTATCATTATTATTATTAATATACTTGTCCATTGCGCTTTGCTTGGTGACAGGGGGCACCTTATCTTTGGCTCTATGGGCTAAGGAGAACTGTGGGTCTACGTCTGCCACTGCTTGATCTTGTGCACCACTACCAACCCTCCAGACCCCCCATGACCTGCGTAGGGGGTGGCATAAGCAGTCACCAGCCGGTGCAGTCGCCGTTGTCTGTGACTCAAAACGATCCACAGAGGCACAAGCAGGAACCAACTATCCAGTCAAATGGTGCCAGTCGGTGCATCGATGCAAACCACACCAGGAACTAGCCTGGCTGCTTCCACAGCTGGAATGCCAGCTATAAGCACAGCTCCCTAACAGGGTTAAACGTCGAATATCGCTGGGGTCCATCAAAAACACTCAGGAGTATGGAAAGGAGATATGGATGGGCCACGGGCAGTGCTATGTGTCACATCCATCCCTGCCGCTAGGCCATATGGTGCCCCCCACCTCACCCCAATGTCCTGTCTTCGGGGCCCTTTCAGGCAAAATGCTGCAGCGTGATTACCGTTGCAGCCCAGGGCAGTTTGTGATCCCAGATATTGCGTTCTCCCCACATTTGAGCCCCTGGCTCTCTGGATGTAAACGGGTGGGAGAAGGGTTCCTGAGGCTATCGCCGGTGGCTTCCAGCAGTCCAAGCCACCTCCATGGAGTAAGGGGATAGGGCCTCCAACCAATTCAAGGATACAGTGTCGACCTCCACCCTAAGTTGCCTTGTAATCCCCTGAGCCTCGCCATTGCTCCAATCTGGTCAATGGGGCCTGCCTGCAAGATGCTCTGGGGGACCTGATTCCGACCCCTGGCACACCGGAGCACGGCAGGGGGGGCCTCTCACAATGCAGGGGCCCAGCGCAAGTCGCCCCCCTGGCTAGGGAATACAGGTGGCCCCAGAATCAGCGCAGGCCGCAGGGGCTCCATACCCGCACTCTTCGCCACCCTCCATACTGTTGCTGGTCCTGTAGTCTCTCTCTGGGTCACGGGGAAAAGGTCCGCCATCCCCATGCATGCCGCTGGCGTCGCCATCTGCCCAGTACCTTTAGGTCACCACTTGGGACACGTCACCCCTCCTCCGTCTCGGGGACCAGCTGTGCTTGGGAGGCCAAACAGGGCCCTCGTCTTAGGGGCGCTCCTTGCGCCGCTTGCAGACAGGCCGCAACGGGGCAGGAGGCCCCAAATTGCAATTATTCCCCACGGGGGGGGAATGCCCCGTATTCAGCACTGAGGGCACCAGTGCTCCCAAATGTCTCTTGCCCAACCGTGGCAGCCCCAATGCCACGACTCCAGGGCCCGCGATGCGGCCAGCTGTGGCTCACTCTCCCCTGGTGCCACGTGTCACCACTGCGGTCTCTCGTCTCCGCCAGGCCCGCTCCGGGCGGCTCCAACGGCCCCAAATTTCTCCACTGACTCTCTCAGCACCTCTGGCTGCAAGGGGTTTGAATGTTCATGTCCACATTGTGATGTGGGCCAGGATTGCATCGGATTAATGAGCGACCGAACAGAGTTGTTTTAAGGTGCGGCCGCCATGTTCGGCGGTCAAGCCACGCCCCAATACAAGTCAGTTTAAAAACCAAAAAGCTGCAGTTGTTCAGAAAGAATAGAAACATGCAAAAAGATTCTAACTTTTCTATAATTATCTAAGGAATGCAAAAAATAATCATGTTTTTTCTGCTAGTCATTTTATGCTAGAAAAATAGAGCAGAAGAAAGAAAGGCAAAATTTCATTTTGTTGCGTTCAACAGCTGCTCCGTGACCTGACCTACCTTTCACCCCAGCTGCTGGCTCTGGCAGCAGGTATTGTGATGTCAGAACTTGACTGCAATAACTTTTTACAGTTGAGTTCTGACGTCTTTCCTTGATAATTGGCAACTGGGTGCGTCACAAGTCGCCGACTATAAAGAAATTAGAGACAGGAGTTTATATAGGCATTGTAGAATCCCATGTATTATATATCTATTATAATTGACCATTGTCAATGAATAGGACACGTTACAATGCAAACATTTACAACGCATGCTTTTACAACTCGTTTTTTACATCGCAATATCCATTACAACGCATGATTTTACAACGCATGCCATCACAACGCATTTTTAGAAACTACATTTACAACGCATTCCATTACAACGCATTCCATTACAGCGCATACCATTACAGCGCATAATAGTTTTAGGGCAACAGTAGGGTAAGTGTTGGATAGTGTAGGGGTAAAAATTACTATTCCCACTCCAGTGAGTGCAACAGTAGGGTAAGTGTTGGATAGTGTAGGGGTAAAAATTACTATTCCCACTCCAGTGAGTGCAACAGTAGGGTAAGTGTTGGATAGTGTAGGGGTAAAAATTACTATTTCCCATTACTTACCTTATAATGCGTTGTAATAGCATGCGTTGTAATGGCATGCGTTGTAGTGACACGCGTTGTAATGGCTGCGTTGTAATGACATGCAATGTAAAGGCAGTTGCGTTGTAACAACCGCGTTGTAAAGGTATTGCATTGTAATGACTGCGTTGTAATGGATGTTTCCCTTGTCAATATGTCCTTTCTGTGCTCATTAGAGTGCTCATCACCGGCCTGCTTACAGCTCGCTAAGCTGAGCGTTTTGTATTCTGTTTTTATTTGTAATACACAATGGATTTCATGGCTATTACCTCTCTGCATTATTTACTAAACTTGGTGATGATGATACCAGATTGCCAAGAGCTGAAAGTGGAGAGCGACCTTATATGCAACGCTAGAAAGTATTTACCCCAGAGGGTATGTGGAAGACCATCTTGGCAGTAGCTCATGAGTGCCATGTGGGTATGTCTTTTATGAAAAAGAGGTTAAGAAGATTATGTTGTTGATCTGCTACTGATACTATGGTAGATGGGTGGGTGAGGGAGTATACTGAATGTTGTGATACTGGCAAAGCTTTGAGGGCTAGATTGGCTCCATTCACTCCTGTTACATGGCCTCAAAGTCTGTGGCAAAAATGTAGCATTTGGCATTTCTGGCCTGTAAATGAATTACCCAGTGAAGCTAGGTTTGCAGTTATTGTGGATTATCATTCCAAGTGGCTAGAATTCAACTTTTTAAATCAATCTACGTCTGAAGTAGTCATCGAATTTTTCAGAGTTGTTTGCCAGAGAAGTATATCCTGAAACTTTGTTCACAAAGAATTGTGTCCAATATTTAATTACTAAGATGAAGAAGTTCCTTAACGGGTGTGGTAAAAGACTTATCACTACTGCTTTATGTGATCCCCAGATTAATGGATGCATGAAGAGATTCAATATAGTAGTTAAAAATAGCACAGTTTGGGCTTTTAGGAATGGGCTAGATTGGAAGAGATATATATGTGTGAAACATACACCCCATAGTACCACTGAAGAGAGTCTATTCAGACTTCTCAAGGGAAGACATTGGAATTGACCGTCTTTTATGTGGTATTCCACCAGATTTTTACCTTGACTGTTTTTGTTGACCATAGAACTCTGTGCACTCTACCCCTGCGAAACAGTGGTGAAGTGCTTGTGATCCTCCTCTAAACATGATAAAATTGGTATACACCTGATTGGCACATTTAGCTTACCTATAAGACCATAGTATATGGTATTAGGTGAATTTAGGGCCTCTAAGTTAGATGTCACCAGTGGGATGCAGCAACCATTGTGCCACCCACTGTAGTGACACAGCAAACCCACCCCAGGCCACCCATTGTAGCCTGGCAGGGCAGTTTAAAACTGTCAATTTGACCTGTCAAAATAAACCCTTTTGGCATGCCTATACCTTCCTTATATATATTAGTAAGCACCCCTAGGGTAGCCTTTATTGCCCAAAAAGTAGTGTGAGTGGTATTTAAAAGTAGAACATGTCAATGTTCTACGTTACACATGTTCTTACAGTACAAAAACCTAAAAGTTATTTTCACAGTGGCAAGGCTGGCTGCTTCCATAGGAAAGCACTGGGTTACATTATTACATCTTATGGTGATAATTTCAGTTTGGAAACAGCTAGAAAAATATTATAAGGACTCTTTTTAATAGTTAAGCAAAATCTAATGTAATGGTAAAGTTGAATTCTATTCCCTTCCTAAAGCCTCTAAGGCCTTTTTATGACATTCAACTGTTATCTGGCAGCTGATGGCTCCCACAGGGAGGTGTGAACTGCTCCCAGGACAGGGGCAATGGCCCCAATAGGCCTTGACTGGATGGCCTGGTTGCTGTGCCCAGCCCCTCTATCAACTTCAAAGAGGCCTACCCTATCACAAACAGATGCAGCTAACACCCTGGACTGCACTTTTCTTTTGTCCCCACAGCCAGACTAGCCCCCATAACAGTGGGCCTCTTGTTGGCATCACAGTGTCAGATCGCGCTGGTGTCAAAACCTGCTTGACAGGTCTGCTAGGGTGTAACTATAACATTTGGGGCACACTTCAAAGGAGGGAAACAGAATGCCAAAACACTTTGTGTACTTTCACTATCTCGTTGCTGAGAATTCAGCCTTTGTTCTACCAGATTTCTGTCTCTGAATTTGTTGGGTGTGCAGGGACTACCTAAAACTGGATTTTAGTGTTCGATATGGGGGACACTAGGTCTACCATACTACACTCCCCACTCACACCCCCAGCTCTCAGAACCCATGTTTAGCAGACCAAGACTGCAGATCTCTTGAAAATGCCCAAAGTGGGTAGATTTAGTTGCAGAAACCTTTATCCCATTTGTTAGGGCATCCCCATGAGTCATTCTAGTCATTCCCACCCACTAGCTCCTGCCAGGCATAAATGTGGCATCTCCAGGCACCCACTTCAGAACACACCTGGACCTGAGGAAGATCAGAAGATGACCGAGCCTGCTTTTTGAGACTTGAGAGGAACATTGAAGACTAGACCTGCTCTCCATCTTGTACCCATGGCAAAGAAGTGTAACAGTTACCCGTGCCTGTGTTCAGCATTCAGCAAAAATTAGAAGACAGTCTGTCAGGCTTAAGGATTTTGTGTTTATATTGTTTGAAGGGAAGGATGTGTTAAACACACTTTGTACTCTGATATTTGTATAGCTATTAAACAATTCACCATTGTATTTCCTTTATGTGCTTGTTAGAATGCTCATCTCCTCCCTGCTTGCAGCTCGGTGGGCTGAGTGTTCTACATTTTGTTTTTATTTGTAACACGTATTAAATTCAATTTGAGCAGTTGGGCAGTTGCTGTGATGTGCCTGCCGCACATAGAGCAATAAAAATGTCTACTCTTACCTGTTAGTGTTATTTACAAAAAATATACATTTTGTGACTAATAGTTTTATTCTTTACTATTACAGGTATAAGTCTCAATATCCCAAAGTACTTAGTGCAGTTATATGGAAATCTAGCCCTGGTTGAATGTGTCATACATTGTACATTGTATGATTCTCGATCATTGTCTACATGTGATGCTTTACCTAGACATATAACTGTTATGGCTGTGCACTTGAGGCTGTATCTGGGCATATGGAGTTGAGCCTGGACACATGATCTGGGCATTGCAGCCTTTGACTCAGAAAATGATGACTGTCCCTACTGACTGTACTTATGTTAGTCTGGATACACAATGACTGCCCATCTATGTGTTGGCTGCACCCTCTTCATATCATGACTGCATCTTTGACAGCAACCTAGTTACTACATGGCTGATCACTAAAATGGACATTGCTTTAGTAAGTGTGTTATTTTATTAACCTTGCATCTATTGCTTTTTTTTCTTCAATGATGTCACTTTCTGTGATGCCATTATGGTCAATGTTCTGATGACATATTTTCCTGTGATGTTGTTGTGGTCAAATGTCATATCTTGCCACTTCTTCTGATGTTACTTGTTATGTGATGTCATGCCCTGTGAAGATGTCGTTCAAAAGGCACTGGATGTCACTTTTGCTACCAAAGCCATTTTGGTGAATCGATGTCCATGCCTGCTCTGTGACATTATCTGCATTCCAAGGCTCCTTCTGCTGTTCAGTTCTCTTTTTTCTGATAATCATTGTGGTGCTTTTCGATGCCTAATAAAACAGGAGAAGGCTTTCGCTGGGTCTCCTTCAGGGCTAAGTGCTTTTAAATTGCCTTGGATAATGTCTCGTGGATGCTGGGGACACAGAGCTTTCGTGAATAATTCTGTAACAGATGCTCCCCTCATTTCCCTTGGGCAAGGGTCTCAAACTCAGGCCCACGCTGGGAGACAACCTTAAAAGACTTTTTCATTATTTATCGAATAGCTGTCCCCACTCTGGTCCTATTGCAAACATCTTGTAAAAAGCTTAGGAAAGAGTATTGAGCACGGTGGCCTGCAACCTCTTCACAGTAGCTCTGGAAAACATGTTGATACTGTAATAATATTTGTAAATACTTTTTCGAAATACCTTTATTAAATAGCTTTGTTGAACAGAAGCTGTGCCATTGGTCCAATGCAAATCAGGATATGGGAAAAGACATGGCCGTATTTAGAGTTTGGCCCACAGGATACTTCATCACAAACGTGGCTGATGTCCCGTCCACTGTATTATAAGGGCATTACAGTCTATGCACTTGTAGTACAGCGGAATGGATATCTTCTACGTTTCGACAGAGGATCCCGTCCACAAAATTCTATATAAGGCCCATGTTGTATTGTTATCTGGTTATTTTTAAAAACAGGTGAATTAACCGTAGAGGATACACAAATAATCACTTGTATTGCAAGCAGCATCAACAAGCCTCTAATCCATGGCTGGCGGCGGAAACACTTTTGTAATGTGTTGATGCATTTGGCTCATTCCTCGTGTCCATGTGGGCTCTTTCTGAGCAGCATTTTTGTTTGACATGCGGACGATCTATTTAAATTAAAATAGAAAGGTAACCATAGCTACTTTCCCTCTTGCAGGAAGAAAGAGTGAAATGGAACAAAGAGCTTCCTTTGTGTGAGTGTGGGGCCGCCTGGATGGAGTTCCTGCTATGTCTTATAGTGTTTAGTAAGACAACATTACTGCTGCTGTGGACTACCTGACCATCTCCTTTAGCCCAGCATCCCAAGCCGTGGTGCCGTTTTTGCAGCATAGGGCTTGCTCAGCAAAACAATAATTGGCTGTTACCCAAAGTTTTGCTCAGAAGCCCCCAGTCGGCGCTATCAAAGGTCGGGGTGCGAATACCAAGGTGGTGTAATCCTGATTCCTCCTCATGCCTCTTTCATCCACCACCAAATACCCCTTGCCCCTTTATCTCACTTTTCCACGTTCCTTTTCATCCCTGCTTTTTCCCTTTGTCACTGTTCTTCCGTCTTTCTGTTCCTGTCTCTTAGATCTGACATCCTTGATGTGGTCTTCCTCTAAACGTTATGCCTTCATCCCTTCTGTTTTCTAAATTTCGTTTTTGTTGGCATTAGGACTGCTAACTAGTGCTAAAGTGCTTGCACTCTCTTTCTAAAACCTGGTACAATTGACTTGCACCTGATTGGCATATTTACATTATTTCATTTACTTATACGTCCCTGCATATGGTACTACAAGTACCCAGGGCCTGTAAATTAAATGCTTCTAATGGGTTTGCAGCACTCATTGTGACACCCACTTAAGTAGCACCTTAAAACATGTGTAAGCCTTCTATTGCAGCCTGTTGCACAGTTTTAAAAATGTAATTTTGACCTGGCAAAAAACATTTTGCCAGGCCTAAACCTTCCTTTTTAATACATATCTGTCCCCCCAAGGGTAGGCCCTAAAAAGCTCAGAAGGCAGAGTGCTGTTTATTAAAAAAGTTGAACATGTGTTTTTTAAGTTTCACAAGTCATGGTAGTGATAAACTCCTAAATTCGTTTTTCACTACTGTAAGGTGTATCTCTCCCATTGGATAACACTGGGTTACCTTATTACATTTCAGAAGTGTTAACTTTAGATTGGGAGCAGGCAGAAATATCATTTTTGCAGTCAAATGAATTAGAATTTAAAATCATCTTTAATGGTAAAGTCGGATTATAAATCACAATTCTGAAAATGCCACTTTTAGAAAGTTGGCATTTTCTTGCCCTAATCATTTGATGCCTGCTGCCAGTGTCCTGGGTCACATGACTGTGAATAGCTTATCTGTTGGGCTTTTTGTATTCCTCCCAGACAGTGAGACAAATGGGGACAAGATGTTGGAAGGATGGGCCATCCTGTCAGGATGGTTGGAGCGAAGCTGTTCCCTGCTTCACTTACATTTCAAAGGAATGCCTCCAGTAACAGCAAACACTGTTTAGCAGGAGCGATGTTATCCGGCCTCATGGAGTAATCTTCCACTATGGCATGCAGTTTCATCCCATTGTAGGTTTCCGACTTCCAAAAAGTTGTCTAACTCCAATGGCAAAAATTTCCACTGCACGCGACGGTGACAGGCTCCCCATCAACAACAACGACCTCCTTGGTCTGGAAATTAAGCTTCTCCCTCTCTGAGCTTTTTCCACCCACTGTTGATGTCTTCACTAAGACCTCGTCTAGTGCTCCCCGGTAACAACGGCGACTCCTCCTGGCATACAGCCTGCCACCCTGCCCGACTGAACTCTACCGTCTCCTGGACTTTTCTTTGAAATTTCATCCAAGTCCAAGAGTAAGCCGAGACCGGGCTCATTACACCTTGTGTATCCAACCTGCACTCCATCTTGGTCGGCATTAACTTTTGCCTTTGCCCTGGTCTTATGCGACCAGATACCCGTGGTTGGTGCTTTGATCTTTTCGGCCCTAGATTTAGCTAAAAATGGAAAAATTCATAACTCCGGTTCTACTCATTGGATTTAATTCGTGTTGGTGTCATTTTGTTTATCAAAATGTTCTCTATTTTTCTAAATTGGTATTGAATTTTTCTTGTGTTGTGTTTTCACTTTATTACTGTTTGAGTGTTGCGCAAATACTTTGATCTATGCCTCTAAGTTAAGCTCGACTGCATTTGTGCCAAGCTACCAGAGAGTTAATTTAGTGCCTTTTGTGGTTCATCCTGACAAGGATTGTGGTTGTTGCTTCAGTAGTGTTTTCACCCCCTCAACCAATAATCCAATCTCTTATAGACTTTTAGCCTCCCATAGATTTGTGCCACCTTGCCCCCTGCTCCACCTTCTTCCTTGGTGGTGGCATGAGTATTTCCCACTCTTACTCCCACCCTTTTGCACCCTTGTCTCGGGTACAAGGAGGGTTATCCTCCCCCTTCTTCAGGATACATTTTGAGTCCTCACACATTCTGCCCATATTCTGCTCAGAAATCATAAAGAGAAGGCAGGTGCAGGCGTCCTTCTGCCTTGCCTATATGACAAGGCAAAGGGTGATTAATGGCTTGTCTGTGTGACAAACTGAGGGTTGTGAAGCAGATGGAAATGATGTCACATGAGAAAAGTGACATCACCTTTCATGGCGGATGATGACAATCTTAATATTGGAAAGGGGCTTTTTTCCGAAGGCCACTCTTCAAGAAACAGCTAAAGCGTGCAGAGAAAAAACATAGAAGGAGCAGTCCGTGCTTTGTCATTATTTATGTACCCTACACGCAATGCAGTAGTACAACTTGGCCAGAGAGAAGGTGTTTACATTGTTAACCTCTAAACCCTCGGGCAGCTCGGGCAACATGGCGAACAGGACTCGATGAGTGCAGATTGTGCGATACTGAAAGAGGTACTGTGAAGGTACTGGGGGAGGGTGTACTGCATTAACACTTTGTCACGTTAATAAAATTGTTTTTTTTGTTTCTCTGCGTTGCACATTTTGTTTCTGTGCCGCGGCCGGGGTTATAAACACGGCTGGTTTAATTAGAGAGTCGCCGGCAGAAGTTTGAAGCTGGGAGGATGAAGGCTTACATCCAAACCTAAATTATTTATCAGAGTAAATAAAATTAAATATTTTCCTAGCAGGATCGGAAGTAATTACTCTGTCACATTCATCAAACAGCCTCCCATCAGAATAAAAGCCCAACGTCATTTAATAATTTACAATACAAATACAGAGAAATTGTAAAGGATTTATAAATAGAAAGCTGTAGGCTAAGTGACCATGAATCAGTCAAGGGTTATGTTTCAGAAAGAGCTTGTCATACACCCAATGAATTTTTAATAAGCGTGTTTTTCGGTTTTGATTTCTTTCTCCAACCTAATTTCAGCCTGCCTTTCGCTCTCACTCGTTGACAGTGAAGTGTATCCTTCTCAGTGCAACGGGCACTCGGAGCACCATTCCAGGAGTCATTGGACATGGCGGGTCACATCACCGGAGAGGGAGTCAGCCAGTCAATCAGATTTCTGGGCAGGAGGAACATATTTATGCACATGCCCTGGAGGCACTCTAAAAATGCTAGAGCAGTTCTCTCGCCTCTCTATAGGTCTTTGTCCAATTCCCAGTTCACGCCACACACTCCTCAGCCCATTGCATCCCACAGTTCAGGACAGGCCTATCGCCCTTGATGCTTCCGGGTTCTGGGATGGCGTGACTCCTCATCATCGACTAACTGAGATTGTGGCCGATTTCCATCTTTCATAAATGTCAATTGACTTTAAACACATCTTGTGGGATCCGTTTATAAAGCATTATCTTTCATGAGCCTCTAAGGCCGGTGAAATAAACTTTTAGGAACATTGCCCAGAGCAGGGACCTTGGCTAGCACCGATATTACCTGTTGAAGAATTAGGCCTTCCAGGCACGTCACCATTGAACCTGTGAGGTGGAAGGTCACAAAAGACATCGGGGAGGCGTAGCCGGAGGGGTGCAGTAACGGGGGCAGTAACGGGGGCAAGCATGACTTGCTTACAGGTAGGTGGGGTCCGGCCTTTGCCCTGGAAGAGGAGGCTCTTTAGCTGGTTCTTCAAAGAGAGAAGTGAAGATGTTTGTCAGATGAGAGCTGAGGTCGAGCGTAAATCCTCTCAAACTAATGCCCACCACTGCCCATTACTTCTCCCAAACTGCCTTCAAGGGTCACCTTCTCTTCCTTGAAGATTCATGTGGAGCGTCATTGATGACCACTCCTTGCAAGTGCCAGGCCCTCCATAATCTGATTCTTGCCCCTCTCTTCGCCCCCATTCCCAGCACTGTGATATCTGTGACAACAAACAGCAATTACACCTGTGTGCCATGGTCTGTAATCTACACACAGATTTATTTGTCAAAAGCTCTCCAATTATTACACAGAAAAATTCAAATACAGACTTGTAATGTTTATCAACGGTATTTGTATGTGTGCACGCCCTGCAGTTGTCTCTTAGGCCTTGATTAAGGGTGTGTTATTATTTACAATCCCAGCACGACCCTCTGTTTGCGCAGGGATCACAATTACAAGAGGTGCAAAGTTTACTACACCTCAGAATTATAGGGCATGATAAAGTCTACGCTCCTAGAGTCCCCCCATACATTTCAGCAGGTGAAACCTGCTAACATTTAATGGATGAATATACTCGCAGGAACATGTGAATTTTGGTGCAGAAAGCACCAAATTCTGCATTTAATTCCCCATTCTTATGTGTACGCTTTTAATACATGTTATTTACCCCCCCCCCATCCCCCCATAGAGTCTGATCCACAGCAATAAATAGCACAGACACCGCTCTCCGGGCACTCATAACCAGGGTCTTGGTGTGCCTCTGTTAACTTAAAGCAGAAATAAACTATTCTTACAGAGCGAACTCCCAGGAATACTAACTACCATTGGTTAAGATCTGCTCAGGGAACCTCCTCCTCACCATCAGATCTGCTCACCATCGTCATCTGCTGTGAAATGGGTCTAAACATGAGTCCACTCGCCTGACATATGGACAAATATGTCAATTTTAACAATCTCTCCAACTGCTGTGACGTCTTAATGGGGATTAATAGCAGCCACCCCAGCAGAAGCTTGTGCTCCCACCAGCATCACCTTCCCTGGCTACTGCAGTGGATTGAATATGAAACCCCTCGCCTTGTCTCTAGGCCCTGCAGAGCGGTGCACCAGAGCACTGGTGTAAATCACTGGGTCTGTACCACCCGGCCACACACCTACAGTCTGACTCCCAGGAGCGCCTTACCCTACTTCTGAGGTCGAGGAGGGCTGCAGGAGGGTTCTTGCTCTTACAAAGCTCCCTCTTTTTTGAAATTCCTGCCTTTCGATCTTGACCTTCAGGTGGCCTTCAGAAAGTATTGGAAATGCTTGAAAACTCCCCTCTTCCATTAGCCACACTCACTAAAGAAAGCATAAGTCATCTGTTTGTTGTTCCTCCATTCCTTCTCCTGCCTCTCTCCCCACAAGCGCCACGAACCTACTGCTTAGAAGCACTAGCGGTTTACAAGAAATAAAATAAACGAATATCATTCTATTCCTGAACAAGCACCAGGTCAACAAGAACTTCTATCACAAACACTATTGCCTGCCGCAGGCAAGGAACACAGACATGATCCGTGCCGCTACCTATGGAACCTATGTGGATGTTAGGCTGCATTAGCCTGGGTTGTGAGGAAATGCAAAGGGGAACCTGGAAACTTACCTGCTTTTCAAATATAGCGCCCACTTTTCACGGTATACCCTCCAGTTATAACGCACACTACCCATCATCTGCCCTGCTATTATAATGCACACTACACAACATCTGTTCTCCAATTACAGTGGGAGCTATCCAACATCTGTTCTCTAGTTATAGTGCGCACTACCCAACATCTGCTTTTTAATTATAGCACGCAATTCAGTATCTGCTGTCCATGTATAGTGTGCACTGCCCAGCATCTACCCTTCAGTCAAAGTGTGCACTACTCAGCGTCTGCTGTCTACTTTCAGTGCACATTATTCAACGTCTGCTGTTGAGTTATAGAGCACACTACCTAACACCTGCTCTTCAATTACAGTGAACACAGCCCAGCATGTGCCCACCAGTTATTGTGTGCACTACCTAACATCTGCTCTTCAATTACAGCAAACACTACACGACATCTGCCCACCAGTTAGTGTGTGCACTACCTAACATCTGCTCTTCAATTACAGCAAACACTACACGACATCTGCCCACCAGTTATTGTGCGCACTGCCTAACATCTGCTCTTCAATTACAGCAAACACTACACATCTGCCCACCAGTTAGAGTGTGCACTACCTAACATCTGCTCTTCAATTACAGCAAACACTACACATCTGCCCACCAGTTAGTGTGTGCACTACCTAACATCTGCTCTTCAATTACAGCAAACACTACACATCTGCCCACCAGTTATCGTGTGCACTACCTAACATCTGCTCTTCAATTACAGCAAACACTACACGACATCTGCCCACCAGTTATTGTGTGCACTACCTCTGCTTTGAAGTTACAGTAAGCACTATTGAACATCTGCTCTTCAGCTGTAGTGAGCACTACCCAACATTGGCTCTCTAGTTACACTGCACACTGCCGAATTGTGCTCCAATTAAAGTGCACAATACCCAGCATGTGGTGGAAGTCTGAGTCCAGGTGTCAAGCTCTCATTTAGGACTGACCCTACTCTAGAGATATGAAACAAGATCCGGGTCCTAAAGAACAACCAATCAGCAGCCTATAACGAGACTTGGCGAGGAGCAGAGCCCCTTCCATGGTCTGCCATTAGCGCTGAGGTGCAGAGCACGTGCCCCTTCACCGGAAGTTCTTCTATTCTCTGCTGCCAGTGGGGAGTGACAGAGGCCCGGGTTTTCACGGAAGCTCAGTCAGGCCTTAACTGAGGTCTGAAGAGGGGAGAGGGGAGAGGGGGTCGAACTGCAGTGGACCATGGGTTCCTGATTCAAGAACCCATCGGGTCGGAGAACTCTGTCGCTTTTCCACAGCAATGGGCAGGACGGTTTAATCTCTTCCGGAAAACCTGTTAGAGCATCTCCAACATTGAGGACAGAGGAACACACGCTCCCGAAGGCTCTTCCACAAGCAGTATATGATCTGTGACGCAGGCATCAGCTCTGTGAAGAGATGCAGAATTTCCCAAGTGCACCATGCCGTAGCAAAACTTAGCATCAACAGATGCCTCTCAAAGCACCTCTCCTCATTCATGCACTAGAAGATTGAGTAACCACCCACTCGACGAGCTGGAGAGCACCTCGAGGCCTCAACAAGAGCTGGAACAGAACTGTCATACCACATTCCAATGCAATGTTCAGGTTTCAGAGCAAGTTTCACAATGATTCTCACATTTACACACTGAAAATGTTTGCCATTGCAGCAGACACAGCCATTTTCTGTATGTTACCCGTTCCACTTTTTGGGCCTGGAATGTCTTAAGTATGTTAAATATGTGTTAGGATGCTCCAGCCAGTTTCACCCTCATTGTGATGACCCCTAAAGGTGCGTTGGGGCAAGCAGCGCGCCGTACAGGGATTGTGGCGCTGCGCGATAATGAAGGACAACCACCACTGGTGCTGGGTGTCGGCCGGAAGTCTCGAGCGACCCCGGCCCCTTTATTTAAGCTCTCTGGCCACGCCTGGCCAGAGAGTGTTACAATGTGTGTGTATTCTTCCGGGGGCACACTGTGGGAAGGTGTGCGGGGATAAGCTAGACCGCTACATCCCATCCTAAATCAGTTCTTTAACAAAAATTTAAAACTCAAATCAACACACAAAATCAGCGAGTCTCTGGTTCGGTCTGGGGCTAGGTCTTAGGTCGTATCAATGTTGGCGACCACCTTGGCTTCCTCTTTGGCTGACCACCTCCGGTCCGACAGCTGGGGCTCTGGAGCTGGTGTTTGTAGCTGGTGATGAGGCTGAAGGCGTGTCAGCTAGATCCTCACCGGGGCTGGGTCCTGTTTCCTCACTTGTGACCTCTTCTCTCATAGATTGTCCTGAGGTCTGCCCTTGGGCCTCTTCTCCTGGGACCCTCTTGAACCATGAAATGTTCCGGGTTATTGTTTCCCCATTTCGCTCGGCAGTGATGGCTGTTCCTCGGATTGTCCTGACAGTCCATAGCCCAGATTCATAGGGGGTACGGAATTTCCCTCTGCCCCAGCGGTTCCTTACCAGGACGGCGCATCCAGTCGTCATCGCTCGGGTTCGCGCTCTCCTATGTCGACTGGCTTTCTCATTGGTTGACACCCTCCTGGCTTGGGTGTCTGCAGGGTCATATGGTTCTTGCTCCCAATTGTCAGCTACGGGGAGGGTGTCACGTCGGGGTCCTGCCAGCATTAGTGACCACGGAGACCTTTGAGTTGTGCAGTGAGGAGTACTCCGGTATTCTCGCAGGAATGTTTGGAGAGTAGCCTCCGGATCTGTTTGTTCAGCCACTGCAATGCGTAGCACTTTGTTCACAGTCCGCATGAAGCGTTCCGCCTCCCCATTGGCTTGTGGCCACTGTGGAGTGATGCAGTGGTGCTTTATTCCCAGTTGAGTTAGGAAGTTTTTGAATTCACTACCCTGGAATGGGGGACCATTGTCTGTCTTGACGACATGGGGTAGTCCGAAGAGCGCAAAGGTTTTCTCCAGTATTGGCTGCAGGTGGTTGAAGGTGGTGGACGGCAGGACCTCCACGAGGGGATACTTTGTGTAGCTATCAACCAAGACTGCCGTGACTCTCCCATCCGGGAAGCTCCCGAAGTCGAGGCTTACCCACGACCAGGGCGATGGAGCAGGATCTTCGGTTATCACCGGAGCCGGTGCCTCTGGATTCCCTGTGAGTTGACAGGCTCTGCAATTCCGTACCACGGCGTCCACGGCTTCTTCTAGGCCTGGGAACCATACCTTTTCCCTCATTCGGGACTTCATTCTACCCGTTCCTTGATGGCCTTCGTGCGCTAAAACGGTCGCCCTTTCTTGAAGGCTTTGCGGAATGACGATGCGAGATCCTCTCAGTATTACGCCACTTTCGGCTGCGCTCAAGTCATCTCGTACTCTCCAGACTTTGCCTAACCGAGCTCGGTCCTGCTCATTCCACCCATGAACATCATGAAGAAATCCTTCCCAAGATCCCTTCTGTAGGGCGTCTGCCACTCTTTTGAGGACCATGTCATCTCTCGTGTGGGTCTTGATTTCTTCAACGGATAGGGCTCGTGGGCACGACCACTGGGAAATCATGTTGATGAAATCTTCCGTCATCTTTTCCTGGTCAGAGGTTTCCTCTGCGGGGTGTGCAGGGTGGCGTGATATGAAATCGGCTGGATTCTTTGCGCCAGGCCTGTACACCAGTTCCAGTTGATAGTGCTGAAGTTGTATTGCCCACCTTTCATTTCGGGGTGGTGGATGAGGCGCAGTCCCTTTGAAGAGTGGGAGCAGTGGTTGATGGTCTGTTACTACTCTGAATGGATTCCCACTGACGTATAGATGGAAATGGTTGCATGCCCACTTGATGGCAAGTGCCTCCCGTTCAATCTGAGAGTAGCGGGTTTCGGTCGCAGTCAGCGCTTTGCTCGCGAAGGCCAAAGGGACCCAGGTCCCTGGTTCGGTTTCTTGCGTCAGCAGGGCTCCTAGTCCCACCGGGCTGGCATCTACTATCAGTTCTGTTGGCCTCGCCGTGTTGAAATAGGCCATGGTCGTGCTTTCCAGTAGCGCCTCTTTCACTTTACAGAAGGCTTCTTCTTCCACCGAAGTCCACCGCCAGATAGTCTCTTTCTTGGTTAGGTTCCGTAGTGGCTCTGCAATGGTGGCGAGATTCGGAATAAACCTTCCGCAATATGTTGCCATGCCTAAGAAGCTTCTGACTTCTGATGCCGTTGTGGGAGCTGGAGCGAGCTGTATTGCTTGTGATTTCCTGGGGTCCACCTTCACTCCTTCCTGACTAAATACATATCCAAAAAAATCTATGGACTTTTTGAAGAATTGGCATTTTTCCTTGTGGAGAGTTACTCCATACTCTGCGAGGCGTTGGAGGGTCGCTCTAAGCTGACGATGATGGTCTTCCATTGTTGCCGAATGTATTAAAATGTCATCACTGACGTTAAGGACACCCTGAAGTCCTGACAGGATTTCTCTTACAGCGTTCTGGAATATCTCTGCTGCTGATGATATTCCGAAGTTTAACCTTTTGTAGCGTCGAAGCCCTAGATGTGTCGAAAACGTGGTGATGTATCTGCTACTCTCCGCTAGCTTCAGCTGGTGGTAACCAGCGTTTAGATCGAGTTTAGAGAACCACTGGGAGCCGTTGAGGTCGGCCAGGATGTCGTCGACCGTCGGTGTCAGGTGTCTCTCTCTCTTTATTGCTTGGTTGGGCATTCTCATGTCGATACAAATCCGAATTTTCCCAGGTTGCTTTGGCTTTTCGGCGATGACCATAGGAGATACCCAGGGGGTCGGTCCTGTCACTTTTTCTATTACTCCCTGTTGCTCAAGCTTCAGTAGCTCTTGTTCTACCAGCGGTCGTAAGTGAAACGGTACACGTCGGTGCCGTAGGGCGACCGGCTTTACTGCTGTGTCTATATGTAGTTTAACTGGTGGCCTCTTTATGCTTCCCAGACCGACGAATAGCTGCGGGAACAGTTCTAGGATGTCTTCTGTTTGGAATGATTTCACAGCGTTTGCAAATGTTATTAGATTCAGATCCTCCGCAGTGTGACTTCCAACGAGTATATCTGCTTCCTTGTCAACCACATGGAACGTGGTCGTGACTTCTTGGTTTTCTGACTTTACTTGAACGGACATTTTCCCTTTTAGGGGAAGCGGTGTTTGACTTCCGTACGTGAGGATTCTGACTTTGGATGGCACGAGCGCTGGTCTTGGGCTTACCTTCTTGTAGTGTTGGCACCCTATGACGTTCACGGATGCCCCGGTGTCAATGAGAGCTGTGACGGGTGACCCAGCGATTTCAATCGTGCATGTTGGTTGTGGCCGTCGTCTTCGTTTTAGGTCGTTAGCAAAAGATATGAGGTAGTATTCTTCTCCTTCGTCTGTGGATGAGTCTTCAAGGTACTGTCTGCGGTGTGCCGCTGTCGTTGGTGTCCTTGACGTGGTGGGTTCTTCTAGTGAGAGGTGTCTCACTGCTCGTGACGGTGGTCTTCGTCCGGGAATTCCTTTGTTCCGCAGTCCTCCTCTACATACACTTGCAAAGTGGTTGGGGATTCCACATTTTGCACAGGTCTTGCCCTTGGCTGGGCATTCGTCTTGGGAGTGTTCTTCCTTCCCACAGTACCCGCACTGTGGTCGTCTCGAGCTTCTGCTAGGCCATCTTCCTCTCCCGCCGCGAGTCGGCGTGCGGACGGCATCTACTCGCTCCGTCTTGACTGTCACCGCTGGTTCTGCCTGTTGGTTGAGCGCGGCTTCCATGGCAGTTGCTCTGACTTCTGATAGCTCATGGGAGCGTGCCAGGATAAGTATGTCTCCGAGGGAAATGCGCGGTTGTCGAAGAATCAGGGTCCGCAGGGTCTTGTTGCGGCACCCCTGGATGGCCTGTGCTCTTACCTCTTTGGTTTGATCATCGTCGGTGCACGTGCTGGCCAGCTCTCTTAGGCGCGCATGGAACGTGTCCATGGACTCTCCTTCTCTCTGGCGGGCTTGTCGGAGTTTAAAGCGCTCGTAATCGGGATTAAGCTGCGGGTCAAAGTGAGCATTCAAGGCTCTGACTGCGGCGTCGTAATCAGCGGGTGCTCCAGTGTCCGGTAGATGTGCGAACAATTTGTATATTTCGTCCCCTGCGAAATGTAGCAGCAATGATCTCTTGACCGCATCATTTGTTTCTCTCGTGGCTACAAAATAATTGTCGAGGCGGCTAATCCATATTCTCCACCTGGGCGACGCTGTGGCCGGATCAATTAGCTCGCTGAAAGTGGGAAGTGCGCTGACTTGGGAGTGCAGGTGAGTTGGTGGTGCCGCCGGTTGTTGGGCTGCTGCTGCTGCTGGATCGGTCATGGTAAGTGTCTACCTCGTGGCTCTCTGCACTTGTGGTTGCCACTGCTTGTTTGGTTTTTCTTTGGAAGTTCTTTTTCCTTTTTTCTTTTCCTGTGCTATGGGCCAGTGTCTGGTGATTGGAAGCTTCGGGGTGGCAGCTGAGCGTGGCAATGCTTTTTGTCCACGTTGCTGAGCAGGCAGAGGTTTTCAGGGTGTATCTCCCCTTGCAGCCACCGGGTGTCAGTAGCGCGCTTCTGGCTATGAGGATCGGAAGCGTCAGGGAGTGACTGCGCATGCGCGCACAGCTGATTTGAGCGCGGGCTCGACCGGAGCTTCACCGGGAGCACCAGCGCTACGTACAGGCGATGCGGTCCACTGTCGCTGACAGGACCTGGGGATCTAGATCTTCCTGTCACTCACCCGGCGGTCAGATGGCTGCTCGGCTCCCTGCTCTGCGCACCAGCCGCGGTCTGCGGCTCCGGCGATGTCCTGCTGGGCTGACGGGCTCAAAACAGCTGAGGTGCTTTTGCGGGCGTCGTGATCCCACCCTCGTCGCCAGTGTGATGACCCCTAAAGGTGCGTTGGGGCAAGCAGCGCGCCGTACAGGGATTGTGGCGCTGCGCGATAATGAAGGACAACCACCACTGGTGCTGGGTGTCGGCCGGAAGTCTCGAGCGACCCCGGCCCCTTTATTTAAGCTCTCTGGCCACGCCTGGACAGAGAGTGTTACAATGTGTGTGTATTCTTCCGGGGGCACACTGTGGGAAGGTGTGCGGGGATAAGCTAGACCGCTACACTCATGACCGTATAGACAAGATTGTGGATTTCCAGGGCCTCCTGTGCGCAGCATTAGTTGACAAACTGCACATATAAGATGAAGCCGTTAACCGACTACAAATAGAGTTTAGCATTAAACATCAATTAAATGAGGCCAAATATTACAAGTGCTCCTGCCAGCACTTAGAACGGTAGAAGTGCGGAATGAAGTTGCTTTAAAGAAAACATATTATTTCACTGTTATCATTATTTTTTTTAATTACTACGACTACTATTATTATTACTATCATTACTATTAACCCTTTGCGTGCGTCGGACGGCCGTCCGACGTCACAGTGGGCGTGTGCGGAGGATGGCCGGGGGCCGTCCGAACCACGCCCACTCATAAATCACCCCCACCGCGGCGGAATTCGCGCCGCGGCAAGGTTAATATTATTATTGTTGTTATTATTATTACTGTTCTTATTATCATTCCCATAACGTAGGACTTTGCAAGGCTGTATTTGTATTGTGGGGTTGCCTGGCCCCTTGAAAGGCACGTAGGCCCTTTCGAAGGTGGGTTGGGGAGGGAGAGAGTGCACGGGGGCAGCATCCATGCCTGGCATGCATACGGTGTCCTCTTTGGGACACTCGAGATACACTGTTGAGGCTCGAAAGCAGCACAGTGGATTCAGGCGTTAAGGGCGAAGGCAGTTCCAAGGGCTCTAATAAGGCGTAACTTGGAAACACAATAGTGGAACAAGACCACTTACAAAGCAGGACACCTATAAGGACAAAGCGTTGTGAAATATTACTAACAGAGAATCTAAACCCTCGCAGGAGACTGTAGGAAAGTGGAAACTAAGCTGAGAGTTGATTGGAAAGTATGAAAATGGAGTGAAAACACACAAACCCCGCCACTGCTAACCATGCCTCGTCAGGAGAAATACATATTTTCAATATTGAAAGGAGGTTTGGGACGTAAGGGAAGCGAGAGTGAACACTAGAAGGGAAACTGAGAGAACGCAGTGATATTGTATCAGTAAATCCAAGGTAACCACAGGGATACATGGGCATTGATCTAGGATGAAACCTACAAATAGGGCTTTGCCTTCTTATGAATGTTATAGGGCAAAACTTCACTGCAAAGGGAAATGGGACTGCTTGGTGATGGAGATCAAAAGCCAGCCTGGGGCCGGACAAGCAATAATAAAAAAACACACGGTTCAAGGGATGCCTTTCCTTCCAGGTAGGCCACAGCCAGACAATTTTGCACAATTTGTATCCTTCTCAGAGCTCTGGCGAGAAGGTCAATGAAGATGCCTTTGCAGGTGTTGGTGAGAAGGGAGCTGCGCGGGCCAGGGCTATTTGATGTGGCATCATCAGCAGGTGCCAACATGACAGTGACAACATGACCACACTGCTTACGTGTGGGGTGAGTGACAGTAGGTTGTCAAAGGTCACTCCCACACTGCAAACCCTTCATAGAGGTGCTGCGATGGGGTCCCTGGTTGACGTCCAGTCGCGTGGAGCGGAACAATGGTGTGCATGGCTTTGGTAGCTGCATTTTCTTTTATTCCATTCTCCCTAACCAGCATCTCCTCGCAGTCCCCTGCCACCCCGAAGCTTCTGTGTAGATTGCACGCCCCCCTTCTAATACCACAGAAGTGCTGCAAATGCTGCTGTTGGATTTTGGGGCATGTGAACCCTAGTCCCCCATCAACCCCGTGATCCTGCTCTATTACTTTATATTCTGCTTCCCTCTGTCTCTCTTTAAATCAATATTATCATCAATATTCAGCGATCTATGGATTGCATTATATTACCAATAAATTATGTTATAAAAACAAATATTAATGTTGAAAATATTAGCCGGTATTTTAGTAGCATAATTGACTATGCAGCAGAGTCTTGAAGTGACTGAACATGTGGGGTGGAGGACCATATCTTTGCGGCAGTCACTTTACTGGAATTCTCTGTGGAGATGTTGGTCATCGCGAGGACTTGAAAGCAGACATCAGATCATATAGCGAAAACCACCAGTGGTCTTTATTGACGATGATGCAAGATCTGAAGAATGAACTTGTTGATGGCCTTGCTTACAAGACAAAACCTTCAGGCACTGGTGAGAGACTTAAGTCCTCTCAGCATTGAGCCAGTCTTGGGCCTGACTGTATGCTGTGCTAGCTCTTGCAAATTTAGGAGCAGTAATATCTAACTGCTTGGTTCCAGCACCATCGCATTAAGAATCTTAGGATGCTCCAACAGTGCCCCTGATTTCTCTGCCCTGAACTGAGATATGCTGCCGCCCTTCTGCCATTATCCACGGATTGTGACTCGGCGAGGAGAACACTCTTAATTTCCTGCAAGTTTATGAACTGCTGACCATAGCCACAAATATCTGTACGGGATAAAATGTATGTCAAGGAGCCTGGTACCTCAGTATACTGCAGTATATATTTGTAAGGTTTATATTGGGTCATAGAGGATCAGAAGAGTGATGGAGAAGGGATGACTAAGATAAGATTTTGAGTAATTGCTTTTTGCAAATGAAGATAATTTTACATAAATACTGAGCTGATTTTGACCAATCACCATAATGTTTTTAGGTAAAAGACTGGGCTGTTTTGTGCAATTAAGAAGATGTTTTGGGATCTTCCAGGATGGTTTCAGTGAAAACCTATAGGCTGTATAAATTATGTTTTAGGAAAAAGTGTTTCATTTAAGGAATAGAATGTGTGTAAGCAGGATCACATGTTCGGTGTTGGGGGCTGCTCTTAAATGAGACCACACTACACCTGTTTTAGGGTAATCCTATGTGATAACTACCCAACTGGGTTGTATGCTCGAGTTCCTGTGTTTCCTAGAAATTGACTTACCTAAAAATGTGAATGTTTGATTCCTGTGAATTTTTCTCTTTTGCAAGGTTGCCTGTCTTGGAACTTTGGCACTCTTGAAAATATTAATATGCATACAATTCTGGCTTTGCTGTCAGCATGGGTTCTTTGAATTTCGTCTTTCCTTAAATTCGTGCACTCTTCGAATCTTAGCTCCCCTTGAAGCTTGGCTTGCATGTACATTTGGCTCTCCTTGAGTCCAGGCTTTTTAGAAGCATAGGAGCCCATGGATTCTTGACTGTACTTGAAACCTAAAACTCATGGATACTTGAAATTCTTTCGAGCCTGGAGTTTGTGGAAGCTTGGCACTCCTGGAAGAATGACTGTCCTAGAAAAATGGCTCCTCGGACATTTGCTTGGTTCTATAAAAGACTTGACTCAAGTAGTGTCATGAACGTCTTGTCTGTGTGGTTGAAATGGGAAGCTTGGCCCTCCTGAAACCTGATTAAAAGAAAGATAGAGGATCATGGAAGTTGCCTTTGTTGGCAGAATGTCTGTTGGAGGCAAGTCTATATTTTAACATTATTCCAGCTCGCGTTGCCTGTCAGCTCTTAACTATTGGACCTAGCTATATGGATTGCACAATTGAGCCCTCGTGTGCTTCATGTGTGAGGACAGTTCCCCAGAAGAGTGCAGCCGCACTAGTATCCAGAGCAAGGACTATGTATGCAGGCTTTTCAGCTGCTGCACACTTTATTTAAATTATTAAACAATATTTGATAAAGTTGTTCTCTCTGGCACTGGCTGAAGCAGCAGCTGAAGTGAGCTCTAACAAGCCACAGTGTAACTTATTAAACATGCACTCGAGAAACGAACATGTTTTCAGTGTTGCGGTGTGTCTCTGTTGTGTGCACCCACAGATGAGGCATGTCAGACTACGAAGGGGATACGACATATGCAATGTGTCCAGATCTTGCAGTATTATCTTATGTCAAACAATCTGGAAATATCATTCTACATGCAGATGTGACTCTCTGGGACACATTGCTAGTAGTTAGTCTCATTTTACTACACATGGTAGTTTGTTACTTCTTAATGGTGCAGAATGGGTGGAGTCCTTTGGCCCCAGGAGTGACAGGATTAACCATGGGACCATCACAGTGAGAGGGCTTCCCTGCCATTTTAGAATCCGGATATCAGAACACTTTGAAGTAGTCAAGCGAGGCAAGAAGGGGCAGGGGAGTAGTTATCCAGGAAAGGTGGCTCCAGGCATCTTAATGTCTCTTGTTATAGGACGTGATATTTTGGAAAGCAGAAGGCTTATTTCCATGATGGTTTCTAGCCCTTGTGCTGCAAATGGTGGGATGATTATTGCTTATAAACATCTTATTGGATTGTTAAAGGGCCTTAAATCCCCACCAAGAGTCACAGTTTCCCCCCAAAATATTCCAAGAATAGGAGACATCGCTTCAAATATCTCTTAGGCTCTTACCTCCGTGCGGATCAGCAGATTTGTCTTACATGCTAAGATCTTTCTATTCTGATCCTAAGGGTTATGGCATTCTCCATATGAACAGTGGAGCCTCCCTCCTGGTGTAGGAGCACTGGCACTGGCCTGCTGTGAGACCAGCGCCTAGAATGGCTGCCTGGTAGCCATATTTTGATCAGCCATCTAGCCGTGAGGAAACTGACGAGACAGCTTCTCAGACAGTGAATCTCTTGAGAAAACCTGCAAAAGAGTTCCTGAAATATAGAGCAGTGTCTTTGAGGTACTGCGTTCAAAACACAGTTGGACGCTGGCAGTGACGTATACTAAAGTGCGTGCTTGAAGAGGTAGAATCATAAAGTTATTGTGGCTTTAGGACATTTGCCATGCAAAGACTGTCATTTGGCTGCAGACTCTAGAAAAATGTACTAAGTGCAGACAGCGCTAAAATCATGCTGGGTAAAGTGGTATAATAAATAAAAAAAAAAATAACTAAAACACAATAAAGTTGGGGGGCATCACAGGCATGCGAAGTAAGTCAACTCTTCAGACACAACTGCTATTCTCGCTGCTTTTAGGCCTTAAAATCCCCATTGGAAGACTGTTTTCTTTGATTTCTTAGGGCTAGCTTTTTTGGGGATAAAGTGGTTAGGTCTGGGGACGAGCCTCTTCCAGGCTAGTGGGGCAAGAAGCCTTGGCCCTGTGCCTGACAGATTAGTCCTCGAAGACTGCAACTAACCGGAAGTGCCTCGGGACCTGCAAAGGCGCTACCTCTCTGTGCTCACCTCACGAATGCCTGGAGTATCTTGGCCTCTGTCCACCACTGTTGTGTATATGTGTGAGTGAAGAAGTGATATGAAAAATCTTGACGGGCATTTGAGCTTTAGCTGCTAGTTGAAGTGGACCCAACCCCAGCGGCCTGTCTCAAGATGATGACATGCAGAGCTATAGAAAAGAAACAAAACTTCATCACGTAGGCTCAGAGTGCCCTCAGCTTCTAGCTATAATTGACCTTTCTCCAGCCCTTCCTGCCAATGTAAGGCTTCCTGTGGCTCTACGGTGAACATTCAACTTTTTACAACCTACTTTTGTGATAAGTTCGACTGTTGTTACCTTTTGAAGTGATTAGTAAAACGGTTAAATGTTTCCAGATTTTTATTGTCTAGGTATATATTGATGTCTTCTATTTTCACCACTGGGCTTTTGAGGGTATGTTGCACGACATGTTTACTTTTCTTGTTAAATAGGCTTTGAATCTGCATTAGAAACACACCCAACATAGCCACCTTCACCTTATATCACTACCTATGCGCTACATAACCACTAATATACTACACCACATATACCCCCTGCGACCTATACCACCACTTATACATGGATGTCCATTCAGCAAAATGCCAGGGGTAGTTGAAGTGAGATAACTGATTAAAAAAAATTAAACTGAAACTAAACTAACCAATAAAATCAAACTATGAACAACCTTAACTAATAAAATCATACAAGTAATTAAATAAACAATATAAAAGGCACACTCATTTTATCAAATAAATGCTTAAAAAATAACAAATGCTGTAAGACGAGGAACGTCTGCCAGATTTTCTAACGAGACCCTTAAAGAAAACAATATACATCTCGACAACTACCTAACAAAGTAGGTAAAACTTATACTTAAACAAAAACTTACTTGTAAATACAATTAAAAATGAAAAATAGCAAATAATTAACAAAACACTCTCCAACTTCTATCTCTTTGCATGTACTTCCTAAAAGAAAACACTACGACTTCGAAAAGTGACAAGCTGCCAGAACAAAAAACATATCACAAACCAACAAAAGATATAACAAAGTAAGTATACATAAATTATTAAAAAATATAAACTCACCCCAATAACAAGTAAAAATAAACCTAACACTCTACAAACTACCAACAAATAAACATTTCCAACAGAAAAGAAAGCACCTGCTCCACATTAGAACACTCCCAATGGAAAAGCTGAAAAACAGTGAGAAACATTAAAAAAGAACATGTAAGTATAAAAAATAGAAGTAGTTGCATAATTTTATATGTAACTAACAAATGTATACACTTTAAAAAAATTGTAGTTATTTATACTATTACACTACTTTCAGATATATAACATCCCTGAAAGGAAAGCAATTACTAAGTCACATGGGTTACACCTACAACCAAGAAAGTGCATTGACAGAAAATGTGAATTGGAAATTTACCAAATATTATTCTAATGGATGCTATGGGATGGCCACTACAAAAGATGACCCCCCCACACCCCCACATGTGACAAAAATGGAAGTAAGGGAGGTATTGCAGGATATAAGAGAGGCAAGCATTAGCTCCCAGGAACCCACAACCAAAATCCTAAAATATATACTGTAGAGTCCCCGAACACAGCACAGGCCAACCACCAACCATCCCTATTTTAAAATGTTTAATTGTACAACCTAAAAAAGCCATCAGCGATATTCCTCCTGCCCCTAGAAGATTACAAGACATATAAATATCGGAACATTTAACAATTAAATATATTGAGGAACCTTTCCTTTTATATGACAACCTAAACAATGATAAACCAATCCTAATATTTTCTACAGCAAATAAATTACTAAAACTAAGCTATTGTCAAACCTGAATGATGGATAGGACCTTCAAAATGTGTCCCAAAACATTCACTCAGATATACACCATACATGGTGAATATCAAAATACAAATATCATTTTAATATATGCCGTACCACCAAATAAACAAAACAGCAGGACTGCGGTGATCTGCAATGTTGGTGAGGCTCCCTCCGATGCTGTCAGGGCTGTGGTGTACCCTCTGAGCCAATTACGGCTACACAGTGATACTGGCGGTCTCCCAGCAGTGGTTGCCTAATGGAGGTAGACTGATGTGGTACGCTCACAACAAATCAGAACAGTGACCATTGGAGGGATTCAAAAATTAAACTACTGATGTGCTTTTGCTAAGTGGACACGTTTGCAAATTACTCTATAAAATACAGCCCATCCCTGACCAGGATCCTTTGCTTCTCATCTACAGCACAGAAGAAAGGAGACACTGTTGTGATCCATGTCAGACCCCTTTTTTCTTTCAACTCATCATTTAGCACTCTCCACCACCTGTAATTTTAATTTTTGCACTTTTCCACCAATATTACTTGTTTGTTTTTCCTTTTATATAGTCACTCATATTTTTTTTTATCATGCCTGGCCCCAAAAACCCACGGTTCAGTGAGGCAGAGTTGACAGTCATGGTGGATGAAATCATTAGATTAGAGCCCCTAATATTTGGTTCCCAAGTCCAGCATACTCCTCTCAGTAGGAAAATGGAATTGTGGGACAGAATAGTCAACACAGTGAATGCTGTTATTACCACCCTTCGCACACAGCTGGAAATCAGGAGGAGGTGGACCGACCTCAGGTTGAGGGTGCGTACCCCGTACAACAACCACTACCAGGAGGCCCAATAGGTCTGGTGGTGGCCCTCCCAGTGCCCCATTACAATTCTTTCTGTGGGAGGAGGAGGTCTTGGCCATCCTGCATTCTGAGGGCTTAACAGGAATAGCTGGGGGAGTGGACTCTGGTAAGTTACACTTCAATACCTGTCATAATACCACAATGTCCTGTTTGCTCTCAACTCTGCTTTTGCTATTGTGTTGTCCATCTACTTTTCTAATATGCAATACTCAGAGAAGTTTGTTTGTCTGTGTTAATGTGTATTGTTGCATATAAGAGCACATGCATTAAACTTAGGGCTCCCGGTTTTATGGTATTTATTTTTTTGACATTTCCGTCTGTATTTATCCATATTTATTTTTTGTCAACTTTATCTGTATTTATCCATATTTATTATGGGTTTTGTGAAAAAAATAAAACTGAAACTGGTATATTTCCCCATTTATTTAACCAATACATATGCAGTAATGCTTGAATGCCTGTCAGGTTTCAGTGATATGAAGATAAATCAATGCACCTATATGAAAATATGCACATTTCAGTATCAGCCTTATGCATATCTACTGCTATTTAAGCCTCTTTATTAAAATTCCTATTTTTTAACTCCCCCTACCTATCAATCCACATAGATATTGGCCTGGCAGTCATGGCAAAGTGTATTTGGAATCACTCAAAAACCACCCAATTTCCTTTTTTATCCACATTTAAAAATATATACAGAGAAGAAAATAAATGTTTTTCTGTCTGTATTTATCTGTAAAAATCAGTAAAAATGGAAAACAGGGAGCCTTAATTAAATTCCATGACATACCAAATGTTGGAATGGTGTCTGTAAGTGGAGTACCATAAAAATATCATCCCAGGACCTATGATATGTGATAATATGTAAATGTATGGTCCATCCCAAATGCATGTTGTCTCAGGTATGTTAAACTAACCGCTTTTCAAGTGTTGTTAATGTGAGATTGAAGTGACTACAACTACCATGAGGCCCTGTGACTGGAACTCTTACCAAGATGCTATACTCCTTTTGCCCCTTCTCACTTGTCCGCCATGTCACAACTGAGGTTCAATAATCATGGACTGTGCAATGTACATACAATGCTCCACTCAGATATATGTCTGAATGCTTTGCTTGATGGTGTCCTGGTCTCATCAACTGAAACTATTGATGGCATTAGTGACACCATAACAACCTGTGTACCCCTAAAGTGTGTAAGACATGAAGGAAGCTCTGTAGATTAGTAGCAGGTGAGCTGTTGACTCTGCAGTCCGCGCATGATGAACAACGCTAAATATTCAACCAAGGTGTGTGTTTGCCTGTATTATACACAACTAGGCCTTGGAGTAGTACAATACACATGTTACAACAACACTGTGTTGTGTGCATTGTTTTGGAGATGTCATGTCTATCCCTAAAGCCAAAATAACACATATCAGCACATCTAAAGAGCTGATGAAATCTACTACATGTATTGAATGCCTTCAAATGTCTAGTAACCAACTTCAAATCCATGCAAATAGATGACAATACTAATCTCTAGCTATTTTGTTTCATTCTAGGTCTCTATTAACTTTGACACGAACGATGTGGATGTAGATACCTCATTTCCACCAATAACAATGTTCTCTATTTCTCAACTGGTCAATCGGCCACAGCATCTGCCCGGTGGTTGGACACCAAACAGACTTCCGCTCCACCCCAGCATGAAGTCCTGGGCAGACGGCAAGAGTGGGGCTCACTGCGCCCACGACACCACCTCCCACCCCAGCTGCAACAACACAGCCAATCCCTGCACCCCCAAACTGTGTACCTAGCACAGTCAATACCATTATGTGCCCCCCAGTGCTGGATTCTGAGGTGGCTATCACCAGCCCATTCACTGATGAACCAGGACCAAGTGGGAGGGTGCAGCCTGTGCCAAGGGCACAGGCCTGTGGGGTTAGGGGTAATGGGAGGGTAACTGTGGGCCCGCAGAGTGAGCCCACTGGGGTCACGGACACCCAGGCTGCCATCACCCAAGTCCTGGGAGTCCACCAGGACTCCCAAGGTGTGATGGGCCAGGTACTTACCGAAATCCAGGAAATTAAGCAGCTGGAGAGGGACACATACCAGGAGGTTGCCGGCATCCACACCGAGGTGGCCAGCATCAACACCAACATGGCCTCCCTGGTTGGGGTGCTGCGGGACATCAACACCACCGAAGGACTTTTCCACCTGCATCAACCCCTTCCTGTGGTCAAAGTCCATCCAGGCCATCAACATCTGCCGCAGCCACAGGAAGGGAGGCCCTGTCAGAGGAGGCTCCCCTGTTTCAGCAGCTGTGGATCCCCCCTTTGGCAAAAAGCGGGGACATCCACACACTAATCCAGGAGGTGGGGATGGCAAGACACCCACCACCGCCAATAAGAGCCCTCAACCCTAATTTCCTCCTGTGTGTGCAACACATTCCCTTTGTGGACTATTCCTGCCCAATTTTCCATATCTGATGGGAGTAGTATGATTGACTTTGGACTCCAAACAATTTGGACTCTACAAGGATGGTTACATCTACCATGACTGACTACTTCACTTTTGGTTTTCACTGTGTAATTTATAGTACACTTTTTGATCTTATCCTTGTTCACTTCATTAAATACACACGTCGCCAACTCATTGTCTCCTGTTATAATTCTCACATATAACAATGTAAATGTACTACCATGTGAACATTGCAATGTTAAAACTAGGTACCAGATTATTACCATGTCACAACAGCACATCCATTCAAGTTTCTGGTCTGATAACATCTTTATTCCATTGTTCAAAACATAAGCTGCCATGGTGTCAAAAGCGTAGCAAATAAGACATGACTCAATTCTTCTGTGTCAATGATCACATAATAAGATGCAGACTTTCACAACATGGAAGGAGGGGATGCATCTGATAATATTCTCTACAATAGGCAACATTAAATTAGGTCTACATCATCAGCTGGGGTCATATTGCCTACCTTACAAAAGGAATCCCACATCAAATAAACAAATAAGCAGACACATGTCAGTACAACAGTTTCTGACCACAGGGTCATCCCAATCCAGGGTTGCTTGCATTTGGTGGAATGTCACTAACAAATTTTAGTGATCTGCCACAAGCACTTTAACCTACAATGAGGAGACACAACATTGTGTTGGATCACATGATGGCACACATATTGCATTTGGACCAACACACCACAGGGAACAAGTCCAATAGAAGCCATGTAACTTCCATCCTATCGCTGTGCAAGCTTTCTTGGTCCTGGCTTTGTACACCCAAACTCTGTGACAGACATTCCCAGGACCAATCCATGTCCACTTCGTACATCTGAACAGCATCACATACCTGCTAATGTCACAACTCTGAAATGTCCAAATGAAGATGCCACGGTGAAGCAATCTAAAACAGACCAACAAAGAGAGGGATTAGCTAAGAAACCATACATATGGTATAAATCACATTGTCAACTCCTAAAGAACCCAGTCCCAGACAACATTTACAGCTAAACAAAGATACCCTTACAAAACAAACACCTTTCCCCAGATATTGCCAGAGCCATATATTCCTAGTGAGTAGCATTAACATCCTCCTCACAACATCACAACAGCAGTTACGCTAATAGTCAAAGTCATAACATCGCACACCATACTTACACTCAGGAGAAGAAGTTGTGGGTGACATCTTGACATAAGTCCATTCTTTCCGCTTCCCCACTATCATCTTTATCGTTTGTCATTTCAGGTTCCTCACCCTGAGGCGCTTCATGGCCTGCATTTGCTGCGATGTAAGGGATGTCACCTCGCAGGCCCAGGTTGTGGAGCATGCAGCAGGCCACGGTGATCTTACACACCTTCCCGGGTGAGTAGAGGAAGGCTCCCCCAGTCTTGTCCAGACATCTGAATCTGGCTTTTAGGAGTCCAAAAGCCAGTTCCACTGGCCGCTATGTTCTTCCATGGGACTCATTGAAGTGGACTTCCCCTGGCGTGGTAGGATTCCTCAGCAGTGCCAACCATGGCTGGTTGGGATACACTGAGTCTCCTAGATAGGAGACAGCCAGAAGTGCAACAATGAGTTACACACTTTCAGATTATACTACCTGACTTTACCCACACAAAGTTAGGACCAATCACACTTAGCTACAAGCCAGGCCCTCTACGGTAGTAGTTGCGACATCAGCTGGAGTATGGTGCTGTTCCGCAGTATGAAAGAATCATGTGCAGATCCTGAGAACTGGGCACAGATATTTAAGATGTACAAATCCGGTAAGCAGACAACTTGCACATTGATAGAATGGAAGTGCTCCCTGTTGCTGTACACTTATTCCCTGACTTGCAATGGTACTAAGGCAATATGGGTGCCATCAATGGATCCAATAATATGTGGTATGCCACCAAAACAATAGAAATTAGCCTTCACAGTGGTTAAATTCTCATTTCTGGTGAACTGGATGTAGCTGTCCACTTGTCTCAACTTTGCTGTAAACACCTCTTGGAGTAAATGACTGAACATTGGTTGTGATATTCCACCTGAAATAGCAACAGTGAATTGGAAGGAACCTGTGGCCAGAAAATGCAATACTGACTTGAGTTTAACAATTGGTGTGATAGATGTAGGATAAGTGATGCGAGGTAAGAGGTCAAGCTTCAACTAATGACATAAATCCAGGATAGTCTGACGATTTAAATGAAATTTCTGGATGACATGTCTTTCTTCCAAGGTTTTAAGGTCTGGAAATGGGTGGTGCACTGGAGGTTGGCATCTCTCCCTCTCCCAGGGTACCTATGTGAGGAGTTATAATAAAATTGTACATTGGTCACAGTGTCCAGAGTAAGATATATGAAGAGTAAGCCTAAAGTCATGTGACAAAACAGAACAGCTTCATGAGGCATTACACATATTTCACATCATCATTATCTACTCTTAAACATCCACCAGAAATCCCCACTGTGGCCTTCACATGTCTGTAAGAGAACTGTGCACATCATCAATTCAGTCAAGTTAAATTTGCACAATATCAAGGTTTTCATGACATTTCATGTGAAAAACCACTGACCGCAGTGAACAGTGTACCGCGAACAATTTGCCATATGCACAGTAATGCACTACACAGATGATGTTTTCTGCTGGACATGACATGTGAAGGGAGTATTTCCAATGCTAATATGTTAGGTCTGATTTGTAGTGGTGGTGATGCACTTAACAGTTACAATTACTGTCTTTCTTACCGCTAAATTGGCAGATGCCTGACCTCACATATCGGACATTTGCGACGACCGCCGGTGGCGGAAGTCGGCCGCATGGTGGGCAGTTGCCACCACGGCGGACACAGCCATAGGCTAATGTTGTTGACTGTGATGGTTGCCGTCCAATGACTGTGTGCACCTACACTGATGACCGCGTTCGTGGCATACATGTACACTGCGGTTTGGAAAAAAAACCTCACTTGCCTCCTGACACTGCTGCTGTCAACACCTCCTTCACGTTAGCTGTTGTTTGCCACCTCTGGGAGCAATCATGCCAGGCCAAGCAGGTGAGAGGGCCCATCCCTTCTCTCTAGAGGAGCTGGATACCCTGGTTGATGAGGTCCTTCCCCTGTATGGCCAGCTCTATGGCTCACCAGAGGAACAGGTGACTATCCCAAATATAGTTATTTACTCTGTTCAACTTCTTCCTTTATGTACCCCTAGGCTATAATGTGGCTCTGAGTTCCAGAGTGTAACCATAGTGTGTTGTTTGGTGAAATGGAGTAGACCCTACATAAGCCAATCATGTAATGGATTAAGAGGCACTGTACGTTTTGGAGTGAACATCAGCATAGTAATCTGTGATAATCCCTATATTGTACTTGTGCTACATGCATAGATACATGCATGTCTCCATTTCATTGTACCTATCATGATTTTCCACATCACATCATGGTGTGTGTGCAAAGATATGTATAGACTTTACACCATGAGCTGTGTCTGTATACTGGTAGGAGCATTTGAGGATGATGTTAGCCATGTGTACAGTCCCACAGATCACTCGGCCCACATCAGGCATGGCAAAACTGTCATCTAGGAGGTAGCTATACCTCACAGACTCTTTTAGAATACCACATAACCATATGGTCACATATTAGATGGGCAGAATAATCAGTGTTATGTATTGCATTGGTGGAAATGTGGTGTTCATGCGGGATCAGAATGCAGCGAGCATTGCCTGACAATGAGTTGTGGACAGCCTGGGGGCAGAGTCACTGTATCAAGACAACTGATGCACAGAGAAATGTTCCTGTAGACCTGCAGATCCATGGGTGTCCCCAAAATTAGTTTTCTTAACCACTACTAGCCCTGATAGCTGTTATATGAACCACATTTGGAATGGTGACTGAGATAACCCCCTGACATGAAAAGTGTTGGGTTCACTTATGAAACTCCCCTGTCAGTCTGTTATGACTTTTCCATAAGTCATGCTTCCACTGTATAGGCCTATTGCACATCTGACACGTGAACAGTGTTGATAGTTGGTAACTTCTGAATGGATTTTGAAATACCATAACTCAGCTTTGTCAGATTGCATCCACTCACACAACACATACAATGGTATGTTGAATGTAATCCCTATTACAGTGCCATGTATGTTGAAAGGTGTGTCCTGTGATGGCAGTACATACCACACAAACTTATTGTGATGTAGTTAGATATCCCATTAAGTGGTCCACATATCCCCCAGAGAGGAAGCTTTCAGGGACACACATGACCATCCCTTTCAATATGATCTCAGTGTCAGGATGTTGTGTATACTATGGTACTGGGCTCTATGGACCATCTACTAACCCAGGGTGGAGAACTCCCCTCTGCCAGCGGAGTTTACAGAGTTTTGCCTACTCCGCGCTCCGTTGAAAACGTGGAGTTCAGGCAGAACTCCGACACCGTGGCAGAGCGGAGTTAGCCAGCCCCTCCACCCTCCCTAATTTAATTATATATATATAAAAATGGCACTTACCTGCTGGGGCGTCTCCGGGCTGCCTCCTCCTCGCTATGGTCTCTCTCTCCCTCATCCACGGAAAGCCCTACGTTGTACGTCTTGCGCGCCTGCATGCCGCGCATAAGACGTACAAAGCAGGTCTTTCTGTGGACAAGGACGGCGAGGAGAGAGAGACCATGGCGAGGAGGAGGCAGCGCGGAGACGCCCCAGCAGGTAAGTGCCTTTTTTAAAAATAATTAAATTAGGGAGGGTGGAGGGCAGCAGAGCGGAGTTCCACTGAGTTTTTTTCCAACTCCGTGGAACTCCGCACTACGACAGCTCCGCCTGGGCTTACCATTTACATCAAGTAAATGGGCCTGTCAGTGAAGGTATGTGTACAGTCATGCACAAGTAGTTCATCATTCAGAAGGTAAAAATGGTGTGTTGTGTCTCATGGCACCTCACATCCCATTTCATGTACAATGGTCCTGGGCTACATGATGTTAGTTGGCTGGCTCAGTCACTGTAGGTCATGACCAGGGTTTAGGTGAGTCAGCAGATGACCACAAAAGTGTGTATTCATGCTTTAGTGGTGCTTAGCATGTGACATTTACACATGTATTGTGTTGACTCTTGATGAATGTTTGTGCTAGGTGTAAAAAATGTGTATAAACCATACACATATCCTTAAACTTCCAGTTGCTATCTGTTTCTACATCTATTGCATCCATACAGGCCAATGCCTATCAGAAGAAAGCCATTTGGAGAGCCATCGCCCAGAACGTGCGGACCCTGGTGCTCTTCAACCGGCGTAGCATTTACTGCAGGTAGAGGTGGGAGGACCTGAGATGCTGGACCCGGATGATCATGGAGGTCCAACTGGGGAAGTCCTCCCAACGTGAAAGGTGAGCATGCTGGACCCTGACCCTCCTAATGGCCCGCATACTGGCGGTGGCCTACCCCGAGCTTGATGAGCAGTTGAGGGCACAACACCAGCTACACAGGGTTGAGTCCTGGCCAAAGTCATAGACGTTACTGTGCCAATTTGTGTGTTACAGGCAGGCATTTCCAAACCAAGATTGGTGGTGGCTCATGTGCCACACACAAGATGAACCATTGTTTGTGTAGGTCTGGTAGTAGGTGCCTGCTGCTATGTTCTGTCTATTGTCTTTCTGACCAGGAACACAGCTGAGTCCTGTCCACATCCAATTTCTATTTTTTGGGGCAGACACACGGCTTAGTGAAGTGAGTGATTATCTCATGTTGTAAGTTGTTCTGGGTGACAATTATACCACACAGGCAACTTGTCTTCCTTGTGTGAAGAGTGATGTTCCCTAACTACTGTCTCTCATGTGATGGTGACACTATTACATGTGACATGGTATGGAGTGCACAGTATATGCAGTGACTGTACAACAGTTCCCATTGGTAATTACTGGTAATACAGTGAAATGAGTGTGCAAACATCACTGATGCCATCTGCATTAGTGCCTACATGTTGACCACTGTGAATTTGCCAGTTGATGGTTCATCTGCAATAGTGTTTCACAACACTCATTCACTGACTGGTGACATGCATAAGGGAGTGAGATGTAGAACTTTAGAGATGTGAGTGTCTATACTGATCCTTACAAGGCACGCTGAGTACGGAATACAAAAGAGTGCTGTGATGTGCCAGCCCATTGGTGATCCCACATCTTCATATCATTGATATTCAGGAACACCCAATACTTTCAAAGGTGCATTGGCTTGTAGGTTTACAATCTATGAATAGCGTTATCTCCGGTACCAAGCAGGATTGGGGATGTTCCTAAGGCTATATGAAGACTGGTGCTGTGCAAATTCTGAGTATCTGTCTCCCAAATGTTTGGATCTCAATGTTTTCAGGCAACTGTATATGCTACATGTGATACATAGGTAAACGTCTTCTTTCAACTTTAATTAGACTTTTCAGGTAGTGCCCATATGATGTAAGTTGGAGTTGAAAGTCTCATAAGTGTGCAATGCGCATTTGCATGTGACATGATGTCTGCCACAACATTAATTGATGGTACATTAGTGTTTAACTTGACCTTCATGACATCATGATGTGATATAAGAGATAGGTAGATCTATTGGACTCTGAGCCTTGTGTGAGCATTGTGTAAATCTCAAAATTGTATCCATCCTACTTGCCTACATCATTTTACAGTGGTATAATACAAGAGCCAAAGTATGCAGGGTGATCAACTATCCTAGTGTGGGCATGGGGATGGAGTGTATCCAACTCCATCAATGCATTTGGCCCTGTCTGGGTTAGGACATGAGTAGACCCAACACTTTGCTGTGCTCATGCTAAAATTGAAGCCTATAGAGTGAACCATGAAGCTGGTGTGATATGGGGACTTCTTCACTGTTTTCAGGTATAGAAATGCAGTTGCAATAAACCCATGCTACTTGTCATTTCAGATACACCAAAGGCAAGCAAAGCAGAAGGGGCCAACATCGGTGGGGACACAGCTGGTCACAGTGGTTCCAGACATAAGACGTCAGACACAGAGGGGCCCAATGACCAAGAGGGTGTGGGGCCGTTCAAGCTCATCGTCATCTGAGTCATCCTCTGGTGGACACTCCCCAGTGGTGTTGGACCCACCAGGATCATTACCACTTTCATCCTTGTCCGCCACCCCCAGTTACATCACCACCCTCTCTGCTGTCCCCCAACAAGTTGGCCAAACCCGCTCCCCAAAGAGGGTAGCAGTCTCTCTCCAGACACCTCAGCCCCTGTTAGCCCCGTTGCCCTGAGTGAGGAGGCTATTGACCTCCTGCTGACCATCTCTGTGGGTCAGCAATCCGGAATGCCATCCAGGGGCAAGGCCACCAGCTGACACAGATAGTGGCCTACCTGGAAGGTATTCACACTGCAATGTCTGCCCTAAATAGATCTTTACAGACTCTGGCTTCCTCCCTCACGGCAGCCTTCCACCCATCCCAACCTTCCACCTCACCTCCTGCCCCTTCGAAGTACCCTATTCTCATTCCTGTCCCAAGCACACACCCACCTAAGCAAGCATACACTTCAACAGACCCAAGCACCACACAAACAAAAAACACAAAAAAAACACAGGCATGCAACCTCTCACTAGACACCCCCGTCACCACCCTCACCACCCCCACCATACCCCCAGGGACCACAGCAACAGCCCCAGACCCCTCCACACCCACAACCATACCCCCAGGCACCACAGCAACAGACTCAGAACCCTCTACACCCACGACCAAACCCACAGGCACCACAGCAACTCTTCCCCAACACCCAGGACATCCACAGCACACAGGCCAAAAACGCAAACACTCACAGTCACCCACACAACACACAGTTCAAACAACAGACACAGCTCACACTTCCACTCCCTCTACCTCCCAACCCAAACTCCATCCTGAACATCCTACCCGTTTTCCCTAATAAGATGTCTTGTTTTCCCTTGACCTTAGCCCTGTGACACCGGAGCCCACCCCTCCCACAGTCCAAAAAACCCCTACAAAAGGCAAACCCATTCCTTCCACATCCCACTCCACCCCAGAGAAAGTGCATCCCCACCCCACTGAACCCAGCCCCAAACCCCTCCCCCCCAAAAAAAACCTCCAAAAGGCCAACCCATCCCTTTCACATTCCACTCCACCCCAAAGAAAGTACATCCCCACCCTACTGAACCCAGCCCAAACTCCCCTCCCCCCCAAAAACCCCTTCCCAAAACCCAACACACCCCTCCCTAAACCTCTTGTCCCCCCACCCCCAAGTACCATCTTCAAAGTGCCTGTTATGCCCAATGAATGCCCCTTTGTGAGGAGGTTCCCTGGCAGTGTCAGAAAGGGCAAGTGTGTTGGCCCAGCATTGTGCTATGGCACATTATTGTATCATGAACTGGCCATTGGCCTCAGTTGGACAATATGGTATGCAAAATGTGTTCATTAAACCTTGACAAAGCTTTGAATACATTGGTCCTGCCATTTCTTTTCTAATGATTTTCTGTTATTGTATAGTTAGTGATGTGTGACTGCAGTTGTGTTTCTTTCATCCTTGATTGCTGCTACAGTTGATGTGGTTAGTATGATGTGACCTTGGACCCATTGCAGGAGTTACACAGGACAAGGGGAAATGTTGGATGGATGTCTGTGTGGGATGTAAAAGCAAATGAGGCAGACATTGCTTTGAGTGACATGTTATGTGGTAAGTATTTCAGCGTGGCCTGGACACTGTCTACATCATTTAGGTTGCACTTCTCCCTATGATATAGTTTGGATATGTGTTTGAAGTTAGATATCCGTTTATCAACACAGGGAGGGTATTAAAGGGTCATACCTTTGTTGTGTTTTATCTGGAAAGTTGTCCATTTTCCAGTGTGTACCTTACGCCTACTAGATGTGTGACAAATGCTGTTAGTGCAGTGTTTGCTTTCATGACTTGCACTTACACATTCCCTACACATGCATGGCACTTGGTTATGCTATTTGTCGTCCCTGTTATACTTCAATTCACAGGTCTGTGCACATTGAGTTTTTCAGGCATGTGCAAAATGTTCTGTGCCCCAGGGCCCCAGTCTTTCAGGGTTCCCCATGATGGAGGCATATCTATTCTGCAGAGTGTTTCCATTGTGCCCTTGGAATGCTTTTCACACTGCTTCTTTGTACTCCCGTTTACTGACATTGCCATATCATGTGGGTTATATGGGCGAGTCCAATATCGAGTTGTAGCAGAGGTGTTTTTCCAGTTTAGTGACATATCCATACAGATGTATATTTAGGGGGAAACAGCCTTTACATCGACTCATTGACAACGAAGGACCTGAACCACGACTCCTTAACAACGACCTCAACCTGAATAACGAGTCTTTTAACCACTAATGCATTTACAACTACCTCTGGCCAGTAGATGGCACTCTTGGATTGTATATGACAGATGTATTACTATTGATAAAATGGTGGATGGGCGCATTTTATATGGTTTTGTAGAGTGGATGTGTTGTTTTTTTTTTAACAAAATAAGTTTAGGGAAATAGTGTTTATTATGTGAAAACGTGTTTGAATTTTGTTGTAAATGCATTAAAGGTAAAGGCATACTCGCAGTAAAATAACAATTACTTTAAAATGTAAGTATTTTGGTAAGTATTACGTGATATATATATATATATATATATATATATATATATATATATTTGCAAGTGTATTTTTAAGGGTTTAGGGTGAGTATGGATTTTCAAGGGTATTTTTAGGGTTTAGAGTGGGTATGGGTTTTTGGGTGGCAAGGGTATTTTTTAGGGTTTAGGGTGGGGATGGGTTTTGGGTGGCAAGGGTATTTTTAGGGTTTAAGGTGGGTATGGTTTTTGGGTGGCAAGGGTCATTTTATGATTTAGGGTGGGTATGGGATTTTGGGTGGCAAGGGTAATTTTAGGGTGGGTATGGGTTTTTGGGTGGCAAGGGTAATTTTAGGGTGGGTGTGGGTTTTGGGTAGCAAGGGTATTTTTAGGGTGGGTGTGGGGGTTTGGGGTGGAAAGGGAATTCATAGGGTTTGGGGTGGGTGTAGGTTTTTGGGGTGGAAAGGGATTTTATAACATTAATAGTGAGTAGAGGGGTGTGTGTGTGTATATAGTGTTAATACTTACCAACATTAATTTTACAACACATGTCTTTAGCATGCATGCCTTTACCACGAAATGTAAGTGTTTTACAGGTACATACAAACCCATAACACATACATACATGTATATATATATATAGGTTTATACTTAGCTGTAAAATAGATACATTAATGGGGTAAAGGCAATCGTGGTAAAGGCATAGTAGTTGTAAAAAAATAGTTGTTGTTAAAACTGTAGTGGTTTAGACTAAGTAGTGGTTAAGGAGTAGTTGTTTAGACTGTAGTTGTTCAAGTGGTAGTTGTTCCATCATACAACCATATTTAGGATGAGTTCAAAGGGAGGGTGTCGGAAAGATTGATAGGTGTGATATTGATGAGGAGGTGCTGTTGTGTGACACAACACGGATGCAGATAAATATAACGTTTGGATCAGAGCAGCACTAGACCAACTAGCTCCTTTAAGATTGGTCTCCCAACATAGGCACAAACCTACTGCCCCTTGGTATTCCGCAGAGCTGAAAATTCTGAAATCCAAGTGTAGGCGTGCTGAACGTGATTGGAGGATGGATTACTGTATTGAAGGCAAAGACAGTTACAATAAGTCTCTTACTAAGTATAAGGAAGCCATTTTAGAGCTAAAAAGGCATTCTATACTGGTAAGATAGAGGAGGCATAGAACTATACTAGAGAGCTCTTTAAGACCGTTTCCTCCCTATCCAAGCTCCATCAAGGAGTCTCGTTTTACCCTGATCAAAATTTATGTGATCAAATGGCTTCGTTCTTCGAGTCTAAAGTTCAAACTATTTATAGGGAACTGGAAGGAGCTGACTCTGGTTCCCATAATCCTCCTTTACAGGACATGGAGGAGGGGCTAGAAATTGCTAATCACCTATCTAGCTTCTCCCTAATGACATTGGACTCGGTGAATGACCTCTTATTGACCATCAAGTCTGGCTCACCAGATGATCCATGTCCACCGAACATAATTCATGGGGCCTCAAGTCCAATCAGTTCGCTACTTACCCCCCTCCTAAACACCACCATAAGGTCTGGAGACTTCCCTACAGCCTGGAAGAAAGCGTGTATTAGACCTATTTTAAAGAAGCCCTCCTTGGACCCACGGGACGTTACGAGCTATCGACCCATCTCATGTCTTCCTTTGGCAGCCAAGGTTTTGGAGAAAGCCATAAACTATGAATTAAATCATTTTCTAATCCCCAATAACACTCTGGATATCTCACAACATGGCTTTCGAGCAGACCATTCTACTGAGTCGGCACTAGTTATGGCCACGGAACAAATTTGCACGCAAATTGATAGTGGTGGTAGAGCAGTCCTGATCCTACTTGACCTGTCGGCCGTGTTCGATACTGTGAATCATCTAGTTCTTACGCAACGGCTGAAGGCAAGTGGGATCCGGGACAATGCGCTGGCTCTTCTTACATCATTCTTGACAAACCGAGAACACAAGGTTTGCTGGGATAACCTCAAGTCGGACATATTTCATCTCCCTTGTGGAGTCCCACAAGGCTCGGCGCTCTCACCTACACTTTTTACTATATATGTGACCCCATTGGCCAAACTAGTTAGAGACTTTGGTTTCTCGCTTGTGTCATATGCCGACGACACTCAAATTATAGTCTCCATATCTTCAATGGATGATGTGCCATCAGTTAGGTTTCATAGTTGTCTTGACCATATTATACAATGGATGCATACCAACTATTTGAAACTAAATACACAGAAGACTGAAATTATGGAGTTTGGCAATGACCCTCTAATTTGGAGTTCAGCTTGGTGGCCAACGGGGGCAGGAGACTGTCCGTCACCAGTGGCTAAGATGAGAAATCTGGGTGTGATGTGGGATACACAGCTTAATTTCTCTGGACAGATTAATCAGGTCACTTCTGCCTGTTACTTTACGCTAAAGATTCTATGGAAGATTTTCCATTTCTTCCAATGGAATTGAGGAAAACTGTGGTGGTAGCTCTTGTGATATCTCAGATTGACTACTGCAACGCCCTCTATTTAGGGGTTGATAAACGGCAGTTAACTAAGCTACAATCTCTCCAGAACACCGCAGTCCGAACTTTACTCAATATTCCTAAATTCAATCGCATCTCAGGGGCCATTAGGAATCTCCATTGGCTTCCTGTTAAGCAGCGTATTGAGTTCAAGGCTCTGTGCCTTGTCCATAAAACCTTGTACGGTGGTGGTCCAATGGCGTACCGCAACCTATTCCATTGGTACTGTCCAGGGCGTCCACTAAGGTCTGCCAATCAGGCTCTGGTTAAAGTTCCGAAATGGAGGAAGGCTAGATGGGGCGGCAGATGCCTCTCCTACCTGGCTCCCTAACTCTGGAACAAGCTGCCTTTGGAGATTAGATCACAACCGGTTAGGTCTAAATTCCGTGGCCTACTAAAAACTTGGCTCTTTCCAGTTTAGCAGTGCACTTTACCTCTTTGGGTTCCTCCTCTCCTCTGGGTTTTTCTCCAGCGCCAAGACTCCACGGCAATCGAGTGCTATATAAAACCCACTACTTACTTACTTACTTACAATTTAATGCACACATCACTATCACTGATTATGAGTCCAATGTGCTGTAACAGTGATTTGGGGATGGAGGGCATCATACAGATGTATTTGGGTAATACATTAAAATTAATCCCAGACAGTGCACCAGCAAATATGTTTGATCATGCCACCCCAAAACCCTTGCCTTGTCCATGCCGGAACACTGTTTTGCTGAGGAGTGTATGGTACAATTTTTTTTGCTGAGGAGTGTATGGTATGATTTAGCACCAGTTGCGTCCGTAACATTGTGAGTTTTGGATGTGATCAAGCAGGTACAGCAGCAGCAGCAGGGCATGTACGATCGGCTCGACAGCAGTACAGGACATGTAGAGGGAATTTGCCCTTATATACCTCCCTTTCCGCCTGCTCAGATATGGTGGTTGGACTGCCACAGTCAGGCCGGCTATAAAATAACTCGTAATTGGGCCGGCGGTTCCACTGGTGGTCCGAGTCGCCAACAGGCTCATTGGCCTATTCCGTGGCGGCCGCGGTCCGATTTGGCTGGCGGTGTCGGCGGGACTGGGGCAGTGTTTCGTTCATATCACGGCATGTCTCGTAATACGGCGATCGGGCCGTCGAGGTTGCGGCGGTCGGATCGCCAACGCGAGTACGGCGGTTCCTGGACCGCCAAACTTGTAATCAGGCCTTAAGTGTAGAATGTGCTACAAACAGCCAGTTTGCCTTTGAAATAAAAGAAATTATGGCACTAGGCCATGTCCCTGACACAGAGGTAGCTAACCACTACAATTTACTAATAGAAAGACCTTTCTACCAACAAAAAGAAGACAAACTAAGCCCCTTAATAGATTATTTCGAAGACACTTGGGTTGGCAGACTGCATCACTCCAGACAAAGACGCCAACCCAAATTCCAGATACCATGGTGCAATGTCTATGATAGAACTTTGGCACGGGAATACAAAATAAACAATGCAGTGGAAGGACGGCACAATATCTTCAATCCACACTAGGCCCAACCCAACCTACACTCTATAAATGTATTATAAAAAGAGCACAGCTATCAACAACTACGAATGGAGCAATCTGTAACCCAAATTGCACCTAAACTTAGCAAATAAACCAAAAGAATGTATGACAAGCTACAATGTAACGTCAAAATCTTCATAAACAACAAAGGAGTCGATTACTTAGAGATAATAGCCAAAAGCATATTATAAAATAAAAAGTAACCCCAAAAAACTGTCACAAAATCTAAACCAACATGACAAATTATTTATGATATAAATAACAAAAATAATATTTTATTACCTCAGTCTAAACATTGATTAAAACTCCAATGTTAAATAAGATTGTGATATAAAATAATATATAAAATATTTACATGAAAAATATTAACTGCACCAACCAAAATGCTCGGTGCAGCACATAAAATAAATATAACACATAAACCACACATTTTCAAATAACAATCAGATAATATTTACACAAACAATAAACTATAACAATTCCTACCCAAAAGAAATAAAATAAATACGATTTACTGTTCTGTAGATGCAGGCCTTCCTCTGTATCCACATAGTCAAAAATAATATATCCACCAAAACGTGAAAGATATTTTCCAAAAAGCCCCAAAAATATGCAAAATAAAACAAATCCAATAGGCATTCCTCAAAGTAATCCAAAGTATCTAAGAACAATAAAAAGCTCGAAAAAGTGTTTAAAAAAATAAACGCTCCTGGAAACTTGAAAAAAAGAAATCAAAGTTAAAAATATTGGTTTACTATAAACCAAAAGCGATTTTCTTAAAAAAAAAGGTAACTACCAATGCCCATAGGACACGTTCATTGAAAAAATCCTGTAAAGTAAACAAGATAACCAACCTGCATAACACATTACAATTCCAGAAATACATATACATTACACTTAATCATCACAAAATAAGTAATATACAACAATGTAACATAACATAATGATACATTACTAATAGAGTGTACGAAAACCCCAAACTACACACTAGTGAAAAAAACTACTATTAATACAATTAAATGTTATTAAAAAAACACAAGCAACCCTATAACTAACCTCTAGACCTCCCCCTTGCACTCCCCTACCCTTAAAACCCTTAAAAAACCTTAAAAGGGACATACCTGTTCTAACGAACAGCAGCACCTTACAGCGGCCTGGATCCCGGAAAATAGATTAAAATGACACAAACAGAATACAAAATAGATGGCGGCAGTACAAAAAATGGCCACTAAATGAAACTAAAAAAAAGACTATCTCCCCATAGAAATTAATTTGAAAAAATGTAAAAATGTTGAATAAATGTATTAAAAAATGTTGAAAAATATTTAAAAAATGTCAACAAAAGTTGTCGAAAAATGTTTAAAAATTGTAAAGTATACATTAAATAATAGTATATAATATATACAATTATTTAATATATACTGAAAAAACTTATGTTAAAAATATGTTGAAAATATGGATATAAAACACACCATACCCAAGTCACCTTTGGGACTTTACCTCCCTGGTCTATAAAAACGATTTAAGACTTGTTAAAAAATGTTAAACAATGTAAAAAGAAAGTGGAAATGTACAACATACAATAATATTTAAATATGATTACATTGTTTATGTATTAGTAAAAATGTATTAATTATTCATTTATTTATCTATACTTAAATGTTTATTTTTAAGTTGAACTATTTGTGTTTAAAAGTGTAAATATTTTAAAAATATACATTAAATAATTATTGAAAGCATAAATAAAATTAGAAAAATGTATTACGTCTCTATTCTTTAAAAATATGTAATTAATAATATTTTCTATTACAAACATATAAAGGACTATTTTTTGTACTATATTTCTAAACACCAACAATACTAATTAAATAACACAAACTATTTCCACTACTTATAAATGCAATTTAAACAAAGGATTTCAAACTAAAATCATAAAAGTAAATAATCGCACTCCCACATAAACAATTTTTTTTTAAAAGTGTTGGACAGTAAAGTGATGACATTTACTATTCCCACTCCAATCTAATTCAATTTGAGGAAGGTGTTTGACACTAAGGGGTTGGCATGTACTATTCCCACTCCAATCTATACCAAGTTCGGGAAGGTGTTGGATACTAAGATGGTGACATTTACTATTCCCACTCCAATCTATACCAATTTGGAGAAGGTGTCTGACACTAAAAGGGTTACATTTTGCTATTCTCACTCCAATCTCTACCCATTTGGGGGAGATGTTGGACAATAAAGGGGTTACATTTGCTATTCCCACTTCAGTATAACCCAACTAGGGGAAGGTGTTGGACACTAAAGGGGTGACATTTGGTATTTCCACTCCAATCTAAAAAAGTTTGGTAAAGTGTTGGACACAAAAGGGTTAACATTTACTGTTCTCACTCCAATACATACCAATTTGGAGAAGGTGGTGGACAGTTAAGGGGTGACATTTACTATTCCCACTCCAATCTAAGCCAATTTGGGGACAGTGTTGGACACTAAGGGGCCGATTCCGATTCGGGCCAGAAAACGTACCGACCGACTCGGTACGGGAATTTAGTCCGACCGACTCGGACCGGCGCTGCACGACCCGGGTAGTACGATGAAATGAATGTGAAATCCGACAGACTCGGACGGAATAAAAAACGACCGACCGAGCCGGACGGAAACAAGCCATCCGGCCGGGAAATCACGCGAAACGAACCGACCGACACGCACTCGGATTGAACCCGAACGAAACGTACCCGCGAACTCCGACCCGCGTAGTACGAAGCTGTGCGTGCAAAACACGACCGACTCGCACGGAGCACAAGCCGTACGACCGACACGCATACAAAACCCAGCCGAAGCAACCCAATACCTCGCGACCGACTCGTACGCCGCATATGAAACCTAGCTGACACACAGCGGGAACGAGTCGGACAAGATCGCACCACACAACTGCAGCGTCCTACTCGGACACAAGAACGACTCGTACATGCACCAAAAACACCAAGGAAAAATTAGAAAAAAAGGGCCAAACAAGCAACCACTAAGCCAATAAATACAGGGAGGGAAAAAAATGGAACAAGGACACACCTCCAACTCCACCTACATAAAGGCCACAAATCCCTACCATGATCCTTTGCAAATTCCACTGACCTGCCAGCACACAACACCATTACACAGCAACCACAGACACACTCACAGCTCATACATCACACAAACCACACACCATTACCACACCTACAAATAGCACCCTCACACACACCCAGCTAAACCTACACTCACACCCCCCACCTGCACACACACACACACATCAATCACCACCACCACCCATCACCATGCCCCCAAAGAAGAACCATAAGTTTCTAGATTGTGAATTGGAAGTCCTGGTAGACGAGATACTCAGGGTAGAGCCACAGTTGTTTGGCACATTGGTACAACAGACCCCCATGTCGCAGAAAACCAAGATGTGGGCGAGGATTGTCGACAGGGTGAATGCACAATCACCATGTTTGCGCACAAAGGAAGACATCCAGAACAGGTGGTATGATGTGCGTAGGAGGGTCCGGGACCTACTCAAAAAGGACTACCTCCTCAGCCAGCACACCGGCAGTGGCCCTCCTGCAAAAACAGTATACCTCAGGCCCTGGGAGGAGAAGGTGCGGGCCATCCTACCACCAGTGAGCGTATATGGACTAACAGACATCCCAGAGCCTGGTGGGTACACAACTAATATATACAATATGGTGTGACAACACACACACATCACAGTCAAGGGGATAGGCAAACCATGCACACTTAGCAAATACACAGCAACCAAATGATATTCATCCCAAGATGTGAATGCTAGTCAGACAAACACAATAGCTGCCATCTCATAGTGACATGTAACTGTGTCATGACATCTACAAACCTAACAACAAATACAGCAAGGCAGTGGCACAAATAGAACCAACAAACACTCACAGATATTTACCCACTACTAGAACACCACCTCACAGGGAAGCTCACTCAAAGGAAGGAATCCTGTGTATGCTGGTCAAGTCAGTGTAGCCAATAGCATGATGGGAGTGGTAGTCACAGATATTGGTCACACCCACAATTGGCCCATCAACACCACTCTCAACCATGCTCACATCACAGGGAGTGGATAAGGACTCACAAGATGGCTGACACTGGGTACTGCTGTGGGGAGCACAAGGACATGCTGGGAACTGTGCACCAACAAACAGCACAACACCACTGCCTGACATCCTGAAAGCCAACTTGCACTCCCTGCAATGCAAGCACGTTGCATGGTGGGATATCTGGCTGGGTGGGAAGGAGGACTCACAGCACTGACCATAGTTACAAGCAGCTCTCCTCACACACACCCTCAACACTAACTCCACATAACCCACCTGGGAGAATGCAATGCCTCACAGCCTAACTGAAGATCCCACAAAGAACCACCACCCTGGGTTATGCTGTGTGAAGCACAGGGACACTCTTGGAACTTGTAGCCAAACAACTGCCAGGACAACACTCCCAGCCATTCTCTCACCATAGGCACCCCACCCCACAGGGAAGCAGAGTCAAAAGGAAGGAAGGATGGCCACGCTGGGAAGGGGGTGGAGCCAATAGCATGATGGGAGTTGTAGGCACAGATATTGCTCACCCTCACAATTGGCCCATCAACACCACTCTCAACCATGCTCACATCACAGGGAGTGGATAAGGACTCACAAGATGGCTGACACTGGGTACTGCTGTGGGGAGCACAAGGCCCTGCTGGGAACTGTGCACCAACAAACAGCACAACACCACTGCCTGACATCCTGAAAGCCAACTTGCACTCCCTGCAATGCAAGCACGTTGCATGGTGGGATATCTGGGTGGGTGGGAAGGAGGACTCACAGCACTGACCATAGTTACAAGCAGCTCTCCTCACACACACCCTCAACACTAACTCCACATAACCCACCTGGGAGAATGCAATGCCTCACAGCCTAACTGAAGATCCCACAAAGAACCACCACCCTGGGTTATGCTGTGTGAAGCACAGGGACACTCTTGGGACTTGTAGCCAAACAACTGCCAGGACAACACTCCCAGACATCCTGTCAGCACAGGCACCCCACCCCACAGGGAAGCAGAGTCAAAAGGAAGGAAGGATGGCCATGCTGGGAAGGGGGGTGGAGGCAATAGCATGATGGGAGTTGTAGGCACAGATATTGCTCACCCTCACAATTGGCCCATCAACACCACTCTCAACCATGCTCACATCACAGGGAGTGGATAAGGACTCACAAGATGGCTGACACTGGGTACTGCTGTGGGGAGCACAAGGCCCTGCTGGGAACTGTGCACCAACAAACAGCACAACACCACTGCCTGACATCCTGAAAGCCAACTTGCACTCCCTGCAATGCAAGCACGTTGCTTGGTGGGATATCTGGCTGGTTGGGAAGGAGGACTCACAGCACTGACCATAGTTACAAGCAGCTCACCTCACACACCCCCTCAACACTAACTCCACATAACCCACCTGGGAAAATGCAATGCCTCACAGCCTAACTGAAGATCCCACAAAGAACCACCACCCTGGGTTATGCTGTGTGAAGCACAGGGACACTCTTGGGACTTGTAGCCAAACAACTGCCAGGGCAACACTCCCAGCCATCCTGTCAGCACAGGCACCCCACCCCACAGGGAAGCAGAGTCAAAAGGAAGGAAGGATGGCCATGCTGGGAAGGGGGTGGAGGCAATAGCATGATGGGAGTTGTAGGCACAGATATTGCTCACCCTCACAATTGGCCCATCAACACCACTCTCAACCATGCTCACATCACAGGGAGTGGATAAGGACTCACAAGATGGCTGACACTGGGTACTGCTGTGGGGAGCACAAGGCCCTGCTGGGAACTGTGCACCAACAAACAGCACAACACCACTGCCTGACATCCTGAAAGCCAACTTGCACTCCCTGCAATGCAAGCACGTTGCATGGTGGGATATCTGGCTGGGTGGGAAGGAGGACTCACAGCACTGACCATAGTTACAAGCAGCTCTCCTCACACACCCCTCAACACTAACTCCACATAACCCACCTGGGAGAATGCAATGCCTCACAGCCTAACTGAAGATCCCACAAAGAACCACCACCCTGGGTTATGCTGTGTGAAGCACAGGGACACTCTTGGGACTTGTAGCCAAACAACTGCCAGGACAACACTCCCAGCCATCCTGTCAGCACAGGCACCCCACCTCACAGGGAAGCAGAGTCAAAAGGAAGGAAGGATGGCCATGCTGGGAAGGGGGGTGGAGGCAATAACATGATGGGAGTTGTAGGCACAGATATTGCTCACCCTCGCAATTGGCCCAGCAACACCACTCTGAACCATGCCCACATCACAGGGAGTGGATAAGGACTCACAAGATGGCTGACACTGGGTACTGCTGTGGGGAGCACAAGGCCCTGCTGGGAACTGTGCACCAACAAACAGCACAACACCACTGCCTGACATCCTGAAAGCCAACTTGCACTCCCTGCAATGCAAGCACGTTGCATGGTGGGATATCTGGCTGGGTGGGAAGGAGGCCTGGATGGTAACCAAATACCACCAATGCTGGTCATGCACACACCTCAACATTCACATTGACATGCCACAGGTTGGCAGGACAATGTGCTACACCAATATCACTCACTGACTGTCACTATTTAGGAGAATGCAATGTCCTGGCCCACATCCAGAGGTACAGTCACAACTGTCAGGTGTTTGAACAATTGATGCCAGTAGAAACATAACATACAATCTGTGTCTCTCCCCAAAACAGGAGATGATGGGGACACAGCAGCAGACCAGGAGGACTCCCTGTCCCAGGCTCCGGGGAACACTGAGCTCACTGGTGTGGATCAGCCTCTGCACTCCTCGGATGGCGAAGAACCAGCTGGACCCTCCGGTGTGAGTCATCATGCAGCACCAGCAGGACCAACATCTGCACCCCCTGCACCCACCCCTCCAACAACTGCCAACACACAGGCCACCCCTGCCAACACGGACACACCAAGGACCACAGATGACAACAGCGCACGGACCCAGGCCCAAACTGGAGCTGCTGACAACGAGCCCAGGAACAACACCCAAGTGGGCCCACGGTCACCTGTGCGTGCCACTGCAGGTCCTGCACGTGTCGCCAGGGGTGGTGTGAGGGGTGGGAGACATAGGTCTCTCATTGCAGAGGGGTCTGGACTGTATGATGACCCACAACTGGCACGCATCGCGGATGCGTACCAGACTAGCACCGGAGAGGTCAGCCAGGTAGTGGGGATCCTCAAGGACATACAACAGCAGCAGGCTGCCCATCATGCCCGCTTGGACTCCCACATGTCCCGTGTCGAGACACACATGTCACGTGTCGAGACACACATGTGTGGCATGGAGTCCAGGTGGGACACATTGGAACAACTGACAGCGGTGCATAGGGACATACTGACATGCCTCCGCCAGATCAGCACCAACATGGCCTCACCTCCCTGTGTGCCCACAACATCTGCTGCTGAAACAACTGCAAATGCCACAGGGAGGGAGGAGGACTCTGGCAGAGAGTCCCCTGCACCGCCGCAGCCTGCACCTGAGGGTCCCCGCCCCAAGAAGAGGGGCCGTCCGAGGAGGCCAAACTGAGAGGCCGATGGCCATCTACATCCCCCAGGAAGCCAACACCTGTTCTGGAACTTTTCCTCTGTGTGCATACTGCACGCCCTGTTGAAGCCAAGCCAACTCTCCCACATGACATGGGGAGCTCTAGTTGACCAAATGTATCAGATGACTGTGGACTTTACTCTGGACTTTTCAGCTACCAAGACTTCCAATTCACATGGGAACTTTGGATCCAAATTTCTATGTACAGCACCCACCATCCTGTGCACCATCCTCACACCTGTATGTAAATAAACTCACCAATACACCATATCTGCCTCTGTTGTGATTCCAACGTGGTTTTAGTCATGTAGATGTTGATCTTCTAAATTACACTGTGCATGCTAACTGCTACAGTAAGTCCAACACTGTCATGTCAGTCATGGCGACGTGACACATATGAGGAAGACACACCACTAGGGCCACAAAACACATACACACCAGGGCCATCAGACTCATCACCTATACTGATGTTGCAACGAAGTACAGTGGAATGTACAGACACGCCACCTATTCACAGTCACTGTCAACTAGACAACAGGTGCAGTAAGCAAATGTCAGTCAGATGTGTGACTACAGACAACGCACATCCCAAAGTCAAGCACAGGTTTATTACACATTTCCAACATGTAGTTTCCACTACAAATGCAAGCTAATCCAACCTGGCTGTGGCCACAAAGTCAAAAAGTGCAGAAGATAGAAAGTCCAGGGGTGTGTGGCACATCACCTGTAGGGAAACGACTGCTTCCACCTTGGAAGTTGAATCATGGATTCGGGGGATCCAAGTTGATCAGACAACTCCAGCAGCACCCTGTGAAGGACAGACATGACACACAGTCAAACCACTGAAGAACAGCACAGAACGGCAATATTCATGTCTAATACATGTCACGAGATAACTACACAAAACCAGTTAGCATGTCAACACTGTTGGGCAGTACAGACCACCTGCAAGGACACATCGCTGCACGCATCCAGTCAAGTAGCACATGGCCACACTCAAACAGCACCAGAGCACCACACACACATATCATGCAAACTCAAATCATTGACATTACAACCCTCTGGAGACTCACATTCAGCTGAAGAAGTTGGTGATGAGCTGTGTGCGGACATCACCATCATCATCTTCACTGGCATCGTGACCCAGGCCAGGATCTTCCACAGGTGGCGGACGTTGGTCATCGTCATCCAGGAGGAGAGGCAACTCCTTCCGCACTGCCAGGTTGTGTAGCATGCAGCAGACGATGACAATCTTGCACACCTTTGCTGGGGCATATGGGAGGGCCCCTCCTGTCTTGTCCAGGCAGCGGAAGCGGCTCTTCAGGAGACCAAAGGTCCGCTCAATCACCCTCCTCGTCCGACCATGTGCCTCATTGTAGCGCATCTGGGCTGGTGTCACAGGGTTCCTGAGGGGTGTCAGCAACCACGGCATGTTGGGGTATCCCGAGTCACCTACAGACAGACAATTGCACATTAGCCGATTTGAAAATGTGTGCGGAAAACAACATAGCAGAACACACACAATGGTACAAAGTCAGTACACACCAACAAGCCAGGCACGCTGGTTCGGCATCTGTGACATCATCCTCGGGATGCGACTACTCCTCATCACGTAGGCATCGTGTGCCGAACCGGGGAAACGGGCACACACATGTGTGATGGTCATATCTGCAAGACATACCACCAGAGCATTGATCGAATGGTAATGTTTACGGTTGCGGTATGCCTGCTCATGTGCCTGTGGTGGTATCAAAGACACATGTGTCCCATCAATGGAGCCAATTACATGTGGCATCCTCCCCAGGGCATAGAAGTCACTCTTAACGTCAGTGAGTCGTTGACGTGTTGGGAAATAGATGTACTGGTTGAGGTATCTCAACATTGCACCCAAAACATCGCGTAGCACACGGCTGAACATAGTCTGTGACATCCCACCAGTAGTTGCCACAGTGTGTTGAAAGGTACCGGTGGCAAAGAAGTGTAGGGCTGCCATCACCTTCACCTTGGGGGTCAGCGCTGTAGGATACGGCCGGCCAGGCTGCAAATGTGGGGCCAACCGCACTGCCAAATCCTCAATCAGCTGCCTGGTGAAGCGGTACCGTCGGATGCTGTCACGTTCCACCATCGTTGCCAGGTCTGGGAATGGTCGATGGACAGCAGGAGCCCTGCAGTGCATAGGTGAAGAAAGCAAGATTGTCAGTCACCCCACCAATGTGCCGTTCACCATACTCAATTTCACATGACACATCAGCAACATACACAAGTACTTGATGTGTGTGTTGTCCCGTTTGGACATATATGGCACCTACATGGACATCATCTAACATCTCTCTGTTCAACAAGTGTTGACAACTGGTTCCAGGCTGTGCTATGGGACACCGTTAAGCTGTGTCACAGTACACATTAACTGCTCTCACGTTCCACACACATACCACAGTGACATGTCTGGACAGATGCTCCACAGGCATCACAGCTCATTGACAGGTAGATTCCCAGGGAGCCTGTCTTGCCACATGGACACTGGCATGACATGGCGTATCATGTACACGTCAGAAAAACAAACATGACACCCACAGGTGGTGGCCCCTGTAGCCTCTGCAGGACAGACATGGACGTCTGTGACACACACACACACACACCATCAAAGTTCATGCACAAACCACGTGAATGTGGAGACTGTCTCCCATTGTGCACATGGAGTCAGAGACATGTGATACACAACATGCACACAGACTGTGAAGGGACATCACTATTGTTGGAATGGGCCACCCTGTGACGTACATGCCTTCCCACATGTGAGCCTGGGGGTATGTGACATGTCATACACATACACAACCTGGAAATGTGACCATGACACATGCTCAAAAATGAAAAGTTGCACACCACAGTGGTCATGTGCACAACACACAAAGGACCCTGTCCCCATAAACACGTGCACAGCCTGGGTGTGTCTGCCCCCAAGTGCCACCCCAAAAACCACATGTTCACCCCCATACACAGATAAGGTTATGCTGCCACACATGCCTCATAGACAGTGTGGACTGGGTGTGGTGTTGTAGGTGTGCCCCTGAGTCCCTGGAAAGTAAATGTGGCTGGCATAGGTTCACCAGTGACCAGCATGGTGACATATGCGTGTGACCTGTCCTGGTACGCGTTGTAGAGCAATGAACCGATCGGTGTGCCCGCACGGACCATTGCATTGAATGTGAGCGGGTACGCGTTGTATGCCTGGTAGGCGTTGCACAGCAATGGTCCGATCGGTGTGCCCGCACGGACCATTGCATTGAATGTGAGCGGGTACGCGTTGTACAGCAATGGTCCGATCGGTGTGCCCGCACGGACCATTGCATTGAATGTGAGCGGGTACGCGTTGTACAGCAATGGTCCGATCGGTGCGCACGCATTGGCTGGGGCCTGGCATGGCAACGGACGCGTTTTTGAAGCTTCAACTAGTCTGATGCAGTGAATTCAGTTGGCCAGCCACAACAATGTTGCAAGTTCATGGGTGTCATGAAGTTGAAATTTTTGAAGGATGCTGTGGGCGTGTCTTGGTGCTGCAATTCCATGGATTGGTCAGATTCATAAGATGCATACGACTTGGACCTATCACTTTGGACACATGGCACAGTATCTGCCTCTGCAGCACACATATAATGCTGGCTGTTCCCCTGAGGGCTCACTTGCCTGCACTACATGCTCCAGGACGACATCTGCCACTACACTGCTGCTGTCTCTGCATCCTCTGGCTCCTGCAATGGCACGTACTGTGGAGAGAGCCCCAGCCTTCACCCATGAGGAGAACCAGGCCCTGCTGGACAACCTCCTTCCACAGTACAGCAAGCTGTATGGGACACCAGGGGAGCAGGTGAGTGTGCTGTCCACTGCCTTACTAATTGTGCATGTTGTCTGACTAGCAGGATTTACAGTGTGCACACCACTGGCTAGCATGCTCACTGAGTAGTACTCACCCCCCAAAGTGTGTAGTCACATGCACTGAACAGGTACAGTGGAGTAACAGTGCATTCAAACAAGGTTCACTTCCCATGCAATGATACCATGTAGTAACTGCTGGCAAACTGTCCATAGCCCTCGTTGCACTGCCTGTGTACATCATATGCCCCTGTGATTGAGACATGTATTTCCAACTGTGTGATGCACGGATATGTTGCATGTGTAGTAATGGCCTTTTCACTTTGTCATCCTCACAGGTTGATGCCCATCAGAAGCAGGATATCTGGCTGGCCATCGTCCGGGCAGTCAGATCCGTGGGGGTCTACAAGCGCCGGATCCGCAACTGCCAGAAGAGGTGGCAGGACCTTCGGGGCTGGACCCGGAGGATTGCAAGGGTCCAGCTGAAGCTGTCGCCTCCTCGCAGGAGGGGCGGACACCGGACCCTGACCCCCCACATGCTCCAGATCCTGCCGGTGGTCTTCCCGGAGCTGGATGGGCAGCTGAAGGGCAGACAGCAGCAAGGAGGGGTGAGTCAAAGACTGCACTGTGAACTCTGTCTGACATTCTATGTGCCCTCCTGTGGCGTGGTTAAACTTCCCCAGTACATCAGTCTTGTTGTCCAGTACCCATGTCCCTCTATTGTGACATGGCCACTACCCATCTGATAGGCCGGTGTGCTCCTTACGCTCAGGATAATTGTGTCACTCGGGTATAGGGTCCTTGCATTTTGCTTTGCTCAAGGTGGGTGACAGCTTTTGTTCCCGTGATATTGTGTTAGCCTTCATGGGTGGGCCAATTGCTCACACAATGCCTGAGTCGTGCAATGTAGTCTGGGTGTAACTTTGATATGTGATCCACTTGCAGATCAGAATCACCACATGTCCCTGGGGTATTTGCCACACCCCCATGCTGCGGGTGGGTAAAATGTTTGGGCCTCAGGAGTATGTATGTCAAGTGTGTCACACATGCCTAGCCACCTGCCTACTGACCAGGGCTCATCCATCTTGCAGGTGGAGCCGGACAGTCATGCCTACTCCAGGGCATACAATACACTCTGTACTCCCACTCCCGTGTGTCAGCTGACATGCTGTGCTCAGTGAAATGTTCCCTCAGGTGTCTGCCTCTGTGTCGTTGTGCTGTGACTACGTAGTCGGGACTCCTGTGATGTTTATCGGTTAGGGGTCAGCATGCCATCTGCTATTGGACCATGTGAGACAAGACTTCTGTGACTTATAGGTGTTTGATCACATGACTGTGCAGACAGGTGTATGCCACTGTGACTTTCAGGCAGCTGTTTTTCACTCTCAGCACACTGTGAGGTGCTCATGTTCAGAGAGTTGTGTTTCATGTCCCCCATATGTCCAATTGGTATGACGTGGACAAATAGTAGTTCAGATGATGTGGTTTTTGGGGGATGGACATGTGCACTTGTCAGTTACATTACTTGCCTTCCCCATGTCCTAGGATTGTGACACAGTGCAGACTGTTGTTGGCTGGCTGCCATGGCCATGTGACTGGAGACAGTGATGTATGACCTTGCAGGCATGCCTGTGTCATGGCATTAAACTTCCTAAGAGTGATCCTGCAGGGGAGTGACATGTGCAACATGCACCCCATTGTGGCATTGACTATCCGGACATGGGTGCTTCATGGGGTCTGGTGCTGGTATGCATCACATGCATTTCTATTTAGACTCTGGCCGTCCATTTATACAGACACCTGCACTGACTGAGAGGCAAGACATGTGACGTGGGCATGTTCACATACTTCACCGTGTTCTCAGCAATGTCCAACTACTGTGTAGGTGGTGAATGTGTCCACACTGGGGTATTACCATCAGACAGGCACCAGACCGATGGGTGCAAGGGCAGGAGGGGTGTGAGTTCCATGGTTGACCATCAGACTGACAATTGGCTTCTCCTAATCTGTGTGATGACTTTTGGAAATGTTCTACTAGAGATGCCAGGGCTTGCTCTGTGATGTGCTGTACTTACTGTGGTGTGTGCGGTCAGTGCAGGTGACTGATGTTTGTCTGTTTCCCTAATTGTTTGCAGATACATCCACAGCCACAGGAGGGGACAGCTCCATGGACCAGGAGGAGCAGCGGAGCCAGACTGGGTCAGCGTCCGACGAGTGGTCAGAGGGACCCAGTGGCACGGAGGGCGAGGGGAGCCACACCGAGGAGTCCTCAACACCATCCACCTCAGCTGGGGACCACAGCAGCTCGGAGGATGACTCCCTTGTGGATGCGGGTGTCAGCAGCCACAACACCCCAGCTAGTCTGTCTGACCCCGCCACCACCACCACCGCCCTCCCATTGGCTCCCATTCCTGAGGTCCGTGGAGGCTCCCGTGCTCGGAAGCGTGTCTCCTTCAAGCCAGGCACCGCACCCCCTGCCCCTGTGTCCCCTGCTGCCCTGAGTGAGGAGTCTGTGTACCTCCTTCGGCAGCTCCATGTAGGGCAGACAGCAATGCTGACTGTCCTCCATGCACACACCACTCTGTTGACACAGCTGGTTTCGTTCATGGAGGGCATCTCAACGGGTATGTCTGCCCTACAGAGGAGCAATAGGTCCATGGACTCCTCCCTGACGGCAGCAGTGTCCCTCCTCCAACAGTCCCTCACCCCTCCCACCTCTGCCCCATCCACACTTCCTACCACCCAACCTGTCCAAAGCACATGCACACCTGCACAATCACCCAAACACACAGACACGAGCAGCACACACCCCCCCAAAACCAAGGCAAGACGTGCACAGAAGCATCCTCAGGGGACTGATTCCACACACACAGGGGATGGGGAACTGACACACACACAGGCAACCACAGTCACTTCGCAATCCTCAAGATCCTCTCCCTCCAAGACCCCTTCCCTTGCCTCACCTGCAACCCCACATACACAGCAGCTCTTCCTCTCTGACCTCGGCCTCTTCCCCTCCAATCCCGCTGATCCAGCATACCGGGGGAAGAGGAAGTCCACACACAGAGAGGGGAGTGCCCCTTGCCCCCGGACACCCTCCCCCAGGCGCAGGCAGAGTGAGCCCCCCACCCGCAAGTCCCCCCGGACCCGGAAGAGCAAGACCCCACCACCGACCTGCAAGTCACCCACCCAGTCTCTCACCTCCATCCCCCAGGCCACCACTCCACAGGTTCCACCGCCACACCCTGCCCCAGGTTCCCCCACACACCGATACCGCATCCCCAAACTGCTCAGGCCCTCCCCCCCTGCCACTTGCTCTTCCACCCCCAAACCAGACGCTCTGCCTGTATGTGCCACTGGTGTGGAGACCGTGTCCCCCCCCACTGTCCTGCCCAGCTCTTCTGCCCCCCTTCCACTCCCTTGGAGTCATGCACTGCGGTGGAGTCCACAACAACCCCGTCTGACTCGGACACTGCATTGGGGACCCAGTCCACTCCATTTGACCAGCCCACTGCAGTGGTTGCAGCACCAACACCATCGGACTTGGGCCCTGCGGTGGTGCCGGCCCCCCCTGAGTCAGACATCTCCACTACAGTTGCCGGTGACACTCCTGCACCCACCTCACCTTCCCTGCCTCCTTCTGGCATCCCCTGATCCTGTCCCTGCGGTGCCTGGCCTGGCCCTCGTATGCCCCTCCAAGGGGGATGTCCCCTGTCGGTACCTGTGCAGGCAAGCAATTGGTGACAAGTTGTCACACATCACCCTGTTGGGACTGTGTATTTGGACTGGACATTGGCCGTAGTTAATTTTGGACTTTTGATTTCAGTTGCACACTTGCTGATTAAAGCCTCTTTTTGTTTACTTGTGGTTAATCTTTGGTGGTACATGATGTAGATGTGTAGAATCATGCATTTGCTGTTGTAATTGTGTTCAGATCAGGTAAATGAAGTTTTGCTGTGATGGGCTCCATGTGATCCATGGGATATGTGTCCTAATCTAGTCTGGATCTATAGCATCCCTTGCTGCAGTCTGAGGGTGTGATGTTCAGCATTTGACACAGGGATGTACGTTTAGCATTTGTAGATTACCATCTTTGTCCTACACTGTTGCACATCTGTTGGGCTTACCACTGTCCAATGTTCCTAGTACCCTGACTGTGTGCCCGTCTCCACTGTACATGTAGTTTTGCACATCAATTTTGGAGGACTCATCTGTGTATACAGTACAACTGGATTGCCACTTGTTTTGGGTGTATGTAGATGACTGACGTGACACTCCCGTACCCAGGCTGATGTGAGCAGAGGCTTCTGTGTGTTGTAGTTGTTGACTCACTGACGGAGTGTCCTGCTGATATGTTTGAGTCGTGCACAGACAAGGTTTGGCACAGTGGACCTTCCACAGGAGTGGAGTGCCCTCATGGCTGTGTGTAATCTGGTGATATTGCGTGTGCCCGTGTTGTGTGTTGTGTGAGCATGTCTGTGCATGTTCCCTTCCCTTTTCATACACAGGCTGTGTCCCTAGGGATGTTCCTGTTTGTGATGCTTGCAGAGTTGGTATGTGTTCATCCAGCATCTTGGACCTGGTTTCTCCGTGATGTGGGTGCATGGCAAACTGATGTTCATGAGGTTGTCATCCCAGGTTGTCTTTGTTGTCAGGGCTGGGGATGTGGGCAAACGCTGATGGGACACATTCAGGATTCCCCTTAGCACTTGTTGTTTACACAAGTAATGTGATTTTGAGTTTGTGGTAGCTTTCAGTGATTGTGACGCGTTGTGTGTGTGACTGCTGCCACTCCTCTGGGTCAGAGCTGCAATGTTGGAAGTTGTGTACGTGTGTTCTTTGTGTCTCACCTTGGCTTCTTCGTTGGTGTGTGACTATGGCCAGGATCACATTGTTTGTGGTGGATTTCACATCATGCGCATGTACAGCGTACTGTGCTGTGTGTCATACATAGACGAGTCATGTTGAGTGGGCATGTGTGATGGGTTTCTGTACCTTAGTTCCCCCCACCACCCCTGGGATTGTCATGGGTGCAAGTGCAATGTCACCAGTCCATGTGAGCTTCACTGCTGCACATTGGTGGAGATCAGGGTGTGTGGTGTTGAGTGTGCAAATGTGAGTTGTTGCACGGCTAGACCACTACCTCCATATTGGCCTTGGCTGGCAGGCCCTGCTGATTGATTTGAGCTTGTGTAGGTGTGATGGTAGTTTGTAGCTGAGGACACATGGCTGTGGTTCACAGTGTGATCAACATCTACCTTTGTCATCACAGTGGAATTGTCATGCAGGCTAGTGTCTGCACAATGTGGGATCCCTGGGGGTAGTGCTGTGGTGGGTGTGTCTCTTGCTGTGTTAGTTGCTGTTCCTACAAGCTTCTGTGACATGTGTAATTTGGGCTCCCTCTCATCTAACAATGCCAGATTGCCCACATAGGGGAATCCAATCCATGAGTTACTTGTGTGTGGCACTGTATACACATCTGTGTAATTGGGATTCAGCCCTCCTCATGTGTTGTGTGGTTGCCTGGGGACACTGGCACACACCCCCATCACCTGTTGTGTTTGATATGCAGTGTGAGTCTGCCTGTTTGTGTTAGTGCATTTGCATCACTGCATTGGCATTTCTGTAGTGTGCCATTGGCTGTATGTTGTTTGGTGATTTTCCCCTGCTCTCCCTGGGACTCCTGGGTCATCAGTCAGCACAATGATCATGGTTAGTATGTCCCATTGATGCCATGGTATGGTATTTGTTCACCTGACATCGACAGTCTCCACAGGTTATATACATTTGTGTGTCCATAGGTGCAGATATGTGGGTCAGCATCATGATGGTCACTTCTGTCATTGTGTAATTGGCTGATTGTTGGCAATGTGGTCCCCCATGTGTGATGTTTGTATGCACATGGCCAAAACAATGTTTCTGTGTCACTGCACTGTTAGCCTCGCCCAATCTATGTTGCAATGGGACACAAGCACTACTATGCCACAGATGTTTTTGTTGTTGTGTGACCAGGATTCATCCATACAGTTTGTCTTTGGCAGCTTTTACCATGCCTACACTTACCTTATGATCACCGTGGTGATGGTGCTTTGGCCCCATTGCCACACTGATCAAAAGGTGCATCAGCCTTGAAACCCACACTTACCTTTTGGTGACTGTGGTGATGGTGCTTTAGGCCCCATTGCCACACTGATCAAGAGGTGCATCAGCCTTGGACCCCACACTTACCTTTTGGTGACTGTGGTGATGGTGCTTTAGGCCCCATTGCCACACTGATCAAAAGGTGCATCAGCCTTGGACCCCACACTTACATTTTGGTGACTGTGGTGATGGGGCTTTGGGCCCCATTGCCACACTGATCAAAAGGTGCATCAGCCATGGACCCCACACTTACCTTTTGGTGACTGTTGTGATGGTGCTTTAGGCCCCATTGCCACACTGATCAAAAGGTGCATCAGCCATGGACCCCACACTTACCTTTTGGTGACTGTTGTGATGGTGCTTTAGGCCCCATTGCCACACTGATCAAAAGGTGCATCAGCCATGGACCCCACACTTACCTTTTGGTGACTGTGGTGATGGTGCTTTAGGCCCCATTGCCACACTGATCAAAAGGTGCATCAGCCATGGAACCCACATTTACCTTTTGGTGACTGTGGTGATGGTGCTTTAGGCCCGATTGCCACACTGATCAAAAGGTGCATCAGCCATGGACCCCACACTTACCTTTTGGTGACTGTGGTGATGGGGCTTTGGGCCCCATTGCCACAGTGGCCATGGTCGGCTTGTATTGTGGAGGCCACACACTTTTATGTGTCACACATGTGATAGTGGGTCACATTGTATGTTCATTGTCATGTTTTGTGTTGTTGGCATTTGACATGGACTACACACGCTTGTCATGTTGTTTGGGTGGATGTAATTTTCTGTGATTCCTTATGTGGGAGTATGCTGGTTGTGTCATGCATTACCCGTCCTATGAGTAGGGGTGGTGGTAGTGGCAGGCATCCAGCCCCCCATGGGTAGAGGTGGTAGTAGTGGTAGGCATCTGGCACCCCCTGAGTAGGGGTGGTAGTGGTGGTAGGCATCCAGCCCCCCATGGGTAGGGGTGGTAGTATTGTCAGGCATCCAGCCCCCATGGGTAGAGGTGGTAGTAGTGGTAGGCATCTGGCACCCCCTGAGTAGGGGTGGTAGTGGTGGTAGGCATCCAGCCCCCCATGGGTAGATGTGGTAGTAGTGGTAGGCATCTGGCACCCATGGGTAGGGGTGGTAGTGGTGGTAGGCATCCAGCCCCCCATGGGTAGGGGTGGTAGTAGTGACAGGCATCCAGCCCCCCATGGGTAGAGGTGGTAGTAGTGGTAGGCATCTGGCACCCCCTGAGTAGGGGTGGTAGTGGTGGTGGGCATCCAGGCCCCCATGGGTAGAGGTGGTAGTAGTGACAGGCATCCAGCCCCCCATGGGTAGAGGTGGTAGTAGTGACAGGCATCCAGCCCCCCATGGGTAGAGGTGGTAGTGGTGGTAGGCATCCAGCCCCCCATGGGTAGAGGTGGTAGTAGTGACAGGCATCCAGCCCCCCATGGGTAGAGGTGGTAGTAGTGGTAGGCATCTGGCACCCCCTTGAGTAGGGGTGGTAGTGGTGGTTGGCATCCAGCCCCCCATGGGTAGAGGTGGTAGTAGTGGTAGGCATCTGGCACCCCCTGAGTAGGGGTGATAGTGGTGGTAGGCATCCAGCCCCACATGGGTAGGGGTGGTAGTAGTGACAGGCATCCAGCCCCCCATGGGTAGAGGTGGTAGTAGTGGTAGGCATCTGGCACCCCCTGAGTAGGGGTGGTAGTGGTGGTAGGCATCCAGCCCCCATGGGTAGAGGTGGTAGTAGTGGTAGGCATCTGGCACCCCCTGAGTAGGGGTGGTAGTGGTGGTAGGCATCCAGCCCCCCATGGGTAGGGGTGGTAGTAGTGACAGGCATCCAGCCCCCCATGGGTAGAGGTGGTAGTAGTGGTAGGCATCTGGCACCCCCTGAGTAGGGGTGGAAGTGGTGGTGGGCATCCAGGCCCCCATGGGTAGAGGTGGTAGTAGTGACAGGCATCCAGCCCCCCATGGGTAGAGGTGGTTGTAGTGACAGGCATCCAGCCCCCTATGGGTAGAGGTGGTAGTGGTGGTAGGCATCCAGCCCCCCATGGGTAGAGGTGGTAGTAGTGACAGGCATCCAGCCCCCCATGGGTAGAGGTGGTAGTAGTGGTAGGCATCTGGCACCCCCTGAGTAGGGGTGGTAGTGGTGGTTGGCATCCAGCCCCCCATGGGTAGAGGTGGTAGTAGTGGTAGGCATCTGGCACCCCCTGAGTAGGGGTGGTAGTGGTGGTGGGCATCCAGGCCCCCATGGGTAGAGGTGGTAGTAGTGACAGGCATCCAGCCCCCCATGGGTAGAGGTGGTAGTAGTGACAGGCATCCAGCCCCCCATGGGTAGAGGTGGTAGTGGTGGTAGGCATCCAGCCCCCCATGGGTAGAGGTGGTAGTAGTGACAGGCATCCAGCCCCCATGGGTAGAGGTGGTAGTAGTGGTAGGCATCTGGTACCCCTGAGTAGGGGTGGTAGTGGTGGTAGGCATCCAGCCCCCATGGGTAGGGGTGGTAGTAGTGACAGGCATCCAGCCCCCATGGGTAGAGGTGGTAGTAGTGGTAGGCATCTGGCACCCCCTGAGTAGGGGTGGTAGTGGTGGTGGGCATCCAGGCCCCCATGGGTAGAGGTGGTAGTAGTGACAGGCATCCAGCCCCCCATGGGTAGAGGTGGTAGTAGTGACAGGCATCCATCCCCCCATGGGTAGAGGTGGTAGTGGTGGTAGGCATCCAGCCTCCCATGGGTAGAGGTGGTAGTAGTGACAGGCATCCAGCCCCCCATGGGTAGAGGTGGTAGTAGTGGTAGGCATCTGGTACCCCCTGAGTAGGGGTGGTAGTGGTGGTAGGCATCCAGCCCCCCATGGGTAGGGGTGGTAGTAGTGACAGGCATCCAGCCCCCATGGGTAGAGGTGGTAGTAGTGGTAGGCATCTGGCACCCCTGAGTAGGGGTGGTAGTGGTGGTAGGCATCCAGCCCCCCATGGGTAGAGGTGGTAGTAGTGGTAGGCATCTGGCACCCCCTGAGTAGGGGTGGTAGTGGTGGAAGGCATCCAGCCCCCCATGGGTAGAGGTGGTAGTAGTGGTAGGCATCTGGCACCCCTGAGTAGGGGTGGTAGTGGTGGTGGGCATCCAGCCCCCCATGGGTAGAGGTGGTAGTGGTGGTAGGCATCCAGCCCCCATGGGTAGAGGTGGTAGTAGTGACAGGCATCCAGCCCCCATGGGTAGAGGTGGTAGTGGTGGTAGGCATCCAGCCCCCCATGGGTAGAGGTGGTAGTAGTGACAGGCATCCAGCCCCCATGGGTAGTGGTGGTAGTAGTGGTAGGCATGTGGCACCCCTGAGTAGGGGTGGTAGTGGTGGTTGGCATCCAGCCCCCATGGGTAGAGGTGGTAGTAGTGACAGGCATCCAGCCCCCCATGGGTAGGGGTGGTGGTAGTGGCAGGCATCCAGCCCCCATGGGTAGAGGTGGTAGTAGTGGTAGGCATCTGGCACCCCTGAGTAGGGGTGGTAGTGGTGGTGGGCATCCAGGCCCCTATGTGTATATGTGGCATTGGTGATGGCCATCCCGCCCCTATGGTGCTGCTGTTGCTGGTGTAAGTAATTTCTGCATCCCTCTGTGTGTGTGTGATATGTCGGGTACGTGTAGTTTGTTTTTGTTGTTGGTGTCTGACTTACCTTCTGCGCCGTACGCGTCCGTGCCTGTTTCGGTAATAGATGTAGAATATTGGTAGGATCGGCACGATGGGATTCATGGTTGGTTCGTCTCGTTCGTCTTTCTCTTTGCTTCGCCTCGTCCTTGTCGCTGGCGTGTTCGTCTCGTAACCGTGGATCGTCTTGTGGCGCGAATCGGAGCTTATGTGCGCCTCTCCCGGATGCTTTGAGGTGCCGTGCGTAGCGACGGGTTCGGCCCGTACGGAAAGCGCATCGTACTTGTCCGGCCGGACGGGGCTGCATTTTGGCTTCCGTGCGACTCGATTTTGTGTTTCCGGATCCGCCTCGGTCGTAGAACAGGACCTGTATTGGGTGAGTACGACTGGGTCGGGATTTGGGCAGTTGTGCGCATCGTACTTGCTTGTTCGGACGTATGTGCGAATCGGTCGGGAAACAGGCATTCACCTGGCTTTTTTCCCAGCCGAATGGTATTAGGTGCGCCTCCGACCGGGATCGGAATCGACCCCTATATGGGTGAAAATTACTATTTCCACTACATTCTAAAACATTTTATGAAAGGTGCTACAGACCAAAAATGTTATATACACAATCATTACTTCATACACATACATACTTTTTCAACTATAAAATAAAATAAAATTTACTGAAGAAAAGACACTAACCGAAACTAGACACCTATATATTCACATGTAAACAATAACATATAAAATAATATTTTCATCACTATTAATAATAAACTATTTGATATTATTGTATATTTTGTGATGTGTGGCTATAGTTGTGTTTGTTGCACCCTGATTGCTGATCCATTTGAAGGGATTTGAATAATCTGGCATTGGAACCTGTGCTGGAGTTACACAGGAGAAGGGTAACTGTTCCAAGGATGGATATTTGGGATGAATTCCAAATGGGGCTGACATTGCATTGGGTGGGATATCATATGGTAGGTATTTCTGCTTGTCTTGGGCAATGTGAACATCATGTAGCTTGCAGTTCTCAGTAAGATGTAGATTTGATATGTATTTGCTGTGTGCAATTTAGTTATTTGTTTATCCACGCATGGAGGGTGGTGAATAGTCATACTGTTTTACACCTTTTTATGGACATGTGTCCTTTTTAATGTGATTAGCTTACACCTACTTTATATATGTGTGTGACAAATGCTGATACTGCTGTGTTTGCTTTCCTGACTTCCACTTACGCATTCCCCACATATGCATGACACTTGGTTATGCTATTGGTCGCCCCTGATATACTTAAAGCCACAAGTCCTGTGCACATAGAGGTTTTGAGACATGTGCAAATTGGACTGGGACCAGAGGGCCCAGCCTTTCAGGGTTCCCCTTGGTAGAGGCAAGCCTCTTCTGCAGAGAGTGTTTACATTTTGGCATGTGTATGCTTCTCACACTAATTATTTGACATCCCATTGACATCACATTTACCTTTATATGTGGGTGATGTGTGAGAGTCTAATATAGATATTTAGCAAAGAGCGTGTGTTTAAGTTTCATGACACATCCATCCAGAAGTCTCTTTGATATGACAACAGGACCTAGCAAGTTGTAAATGTGAGGGTGTCACGGACATGAATAGCTGGGATATTGATAGGAAGGTGTTGTTATGTTACACTAATCAATGCACATATCAGTATCCCTGATTCTTAATTTTAAACACATGTTCAGATGGGTGACGTGGGCCTGTGCAGTGTCAGTGACCTGCCCAAAGAGGGCATCATGGAGCAGTGGTTGGATCATACATTCCGATTTTTGGGGAACAGGGGCCCACATGACATGTTTGGGCCAGGGACCCCATACACCTTCCCATGTCCATACCGGACCAGTTATTTGCTGAGGAGTCAATGGTAACGGGTAGGTATATGACTTTCCGTCGATTGCGTCCATGACGGTGTTGGTCGTCATCAAGCAGCAGCGGCAGGACATTGAGGGCCTGTTTAATGGTGGTATAGGACGTGTGAAGGTGAGTAAAGGTAAGTTTGTGCCTTTAGGCTTCCCTTTCCGCCAGCTCACACAGTCACGTCAGCGGTAAGGCACATCATGATTGGGCGGGCGGGGGAACTGGCAGTCCAGTCTCTGACAGACTCATTGGTCTATCCCGCCACAGACGCGGTCCGGATTTACTGGTGGTGGTGGCGGTACCGCGGTGGTCTTTCGTCTGTGGGAGTGCATGCATCGTAATAGGGCGGTCGGACCGCCAACTCGGCGGAAGTGATTCTGACGCTGCTTCAACTGTGCCAAACTCGTAATCAAGCCCTTAATATCTCACTCATATATAAAAACAAGTTATTATTACTATAGTCATTCCTGAAAGACCTGTTTCCTGGAAGTGTGGCTGCTGTCTCTTCTGGTGTATGGTCTAAACCCGCAGAAACTAATTGCAACATTACAAAACTCAGTATCACATTGCAGTCTTACAAGCCTAAAAGGCGCATTTTGATGTGGTTACCTCTCAGAATGCCTCAGTTTAAACTTCAGTCAAAACCCAGCAACGTCTATGTCCTTAAATTCTTTAATGACCAATTTGTATTAAGCAGCTGTAATTCTGAACATAAAAAATACCTGGTTTGTAACAGAAATACCTCATCAGTGCAAGGAAGGCAGCCCGTGCAGTGATACAATCCAGGGCCAATGCTGCCATGTGCAGAGTCTACATGAGACTGGGCCCAGAAGGGCAGACTGGTCCACATGCAAGGGGCGGAAGTACTCTCAGAGGCAGAGCATCAGTGGTTAAAACTCCTCTCTTAATTTGGAACAGGTGCAGTACGGGCATCAGAATTCCATACACACAAAGCAAGTGGAGTATGTACACACTGGTACGCAAGCACACGAGCGCACACAGTATTTGTTCTCTAGATATCAGGACTGCAAGCTTCCCTCATGCTTTATCACATACAGAGCTGGTAGAGCATGTTGTGGTTGGTTTGAGACTGGAATGCGGGGAAGGAATGGAGGTAAGAGTGGAGGACAAAACAGAGTGGGCAGGAAGCAGTTCATTGGTGATGGCGCTGGTAATTTGAATAAAAGCTTTAATGATGACCCTCCTGAATCATTTGTACTCTATCAGGACTTACCACGTGGACATGAGAATCCTGTGTTGAAAGCAAGCAGATCCATCACCACCCTAAAAGGAGGAAAAGAAATTGCCAGGAAGATGCTGCGGAGAACACCAGTGCTGCACTTGATGTATCAGCAGTAGGTGGTGGCACAAAAACAACGTACTGGCCAAGGTTTTTAACATACTGTTTGAGGTATGGTACAACGGTGTTGTTTAATTACAAGATGTGTGCGAGCCGGATTTGAGAAGGAGCAGCGCGAGAAGGAACTGTGCGTGTAGTGGTTGAATGAATGCATTGTGTGTATCACAATTATGTGCTTTACATGCTGCCATTTTTGTTTGGAATCGAACTGCAGCTGCCAGTATTGCAAGACATGTTATATAACAAAGTTTAATGCACGGAACTGTGTTGGCTCTGTACTGCAGGAAAGCCAAGCACATCTGAGAGGAGTATGTTGAAAGGATTTTACAACTAACTGATCTTCATCACAGAGCGCCGTCTACGTTCCAGAAGTCTCCAGATCAGAAGTTTTTTTTATATTAATCTATTTTGTTAACTAGTTGTGTTAGCCTGTTGTCTTAACTATGTATATTAATTATTTATATTAATTAATTTTTTTAGTTAATTATTTTTTTCTCATTAATGATGGCAGCAGCTAGCATGTGTCAATCTCCTTATTTCTTGTCAGAGACTGGTGAGCCGCTTATAACTTGGAAGAGAAGGAAGAAACTACTCAATTCTTATCTGGTTGCCATAGGTGGGGAAAATATATATCCTGCAAGAAAGCTAGAAATATTATTACATAATTTAGGAATTGAAGGAAGGAACTTATATGTAAGTCTGGATGAGATTCCGATGGGTCAAGGAGATGGAGAGCCTGCTGACATTTATGAAATGTCAGTGAAGATGTTAGAACTGCATTTTGACACACAAGTGAATGTAGTGAAAAAAAGGCACACATTTTACCGAGTTCGGGAAAAACATTTAGCCGAGAATCCTAATCTAAATGAGGCCATCTCTGTGGTTGTTCAAAATAGTTTATTGAATTTTATAATAAGCAAAGACAATATAAAAAAGAATACCATAGTAAGTACCCCAAAAAACCTTTCTTTCAAGAACAATATATAAATATATAACAGGTACAGTATAGTGTGAAGAATAATAAATTAAAAAGGAAGGGGAAGAAAAACAAAATATTATTATTATGTAAAACATTTTTTGACAGAGCTACTTATAATTACCATATACTATTTATAATTAAGAGATAAAATAAAAATTATAAATATGAAGTAACATAATCATCAATCGGCTTCCAAAATGAATGATAAGAGGGACTATTATGAACAATACCAAACATGGATAGATTAGCACCTCTTCTAGTAAAAATTATCCATGACCACCAAGCATCAAAAGATAATAAGGACACATCTTTCCAACATGTAGTAATAGACTAGAAAAGCAGCCGACAATAAAAAATCTAAAAGTTTACAGTTTAAGTCAGACAGTATCATAGAAAGAGCAATGGATTTGCAAATCAAAATATTAAATGAAAGCATTTCAGAAAAGCTAAATATTTTTTTTATGACATCCAAAACTTTCCTCCAAAATGTAAGAACAAAATTACATTAAAAAAGCATATGTTTTAACGAGCCTGGATGTAAATTACAATGCCTACAATTCGAAGTAGATAGAAACTTAGCTTGAATTAACTTTAACGGAGTCCATAAGCAGTTAAAAAGAATAAAGGAATTTATTTGATACAGTGATACAGGTAACCATCCTGAAATATTATTTAACTATATTTTCTTCCATGTATCATGTGAGAAAGATATTGAGAGTTCGTTATTCCAAAACGTTGAAATCATCTCAATATTGTTTCCTTGAAAATTATTCAATTTTTTATAAATTAATGAAACAATGTGAGATGAAGAAGATACTGCTTGAAAATAACTTGTTGAATCTGAATTAATATTTGAAGGGAAATTATTAGGAAAGGAGTCTAGAATAGAATTACATAACAGCTCATATTTAAAAAAATCAAAAAGAGGTAAGCAAAATTTTTGTCGTAGTTCATCAAATGATAAAAAAGTATTATTATGGTATATATCTTTTAAATAAGAAATACCAGCTTTAATCCAAGAATGCTAAAATCTTACTTTTTGAGAAAGTTTTAATTTAGGATTATGCCATAATTACATATCGAAAGTATGTGAAATAGTTGATTGAAAACGTGAATCTAAATCATAAAATATTAACTTTGTAGATTTCAAAATAATAGATTTCTTAATTAACATTGAAGTGTTAGACATAGTTAGAAAAGTAGGTAAAGGAAAAGGGCGTTATCAACCTTTTTCTATATGAAGCCATGTAGGGGGATTATTAAGGTGGGAATGATCAAACCAAAGAGAGCTTTGTTTTAATATAAACACTTTATGATAGTTAAAAAAATCTGGCAAACCAAAACCTCCATTACATTTTGCCATTTTTTATTTTTTATAGCCTATACGGGGTGTTTTATTATTCCAAAGAAACTTAGAAAAATGCCAATCAACAGTCTTATAAAACTACATAGGAAATTGACTAGGGATCATAGCTAGGGAATACAAAATTTTAGGAGCTATGACCATTTTTATTGAATCAATTTTTCCCACCATGAAAGATGTAATGCAGACCATTTAGAGAATTTATCTTTAATATAGTTTATAATAGATTCATAATTTAATGTAATTGTTTTTTTATAGAAGTGGAAAACTGAATACCAAGGTATTTAATTTTATCCCTTTGCCAAATTATTTCTTGTATGGGTAACATATCAGGTGTACAATGAAGACTGAGAGGAAAAAAATATGGTTTGTTGGTATTTAACGCATAACCTGAAATCTGATAATATAATGAGATAATATCTAATAATGGAGGAAGTGAGGATTCAGGATCACTAATAAACAAAGGTAAATCATCTGCATATGCTAATGTTTTGATGATAACATCCTTGATATTAATACCAGTGATAGCAATACATTTTCTAATAGTAGTAAGTAAGGGTTCAATAACAAGACGAAATAACAACGGAGACAAGGGACAACCTTGTCTGGTACCTCTAAAAAGAAAAAAACTGATTAGAAATTTGACCATTAATGAATAGGCGAGCAGAAGGGCTAGAATAGAGAGCAGATATCATGCAAATAAATAAATCACCAAAATTAAATGCTGATAAGGTATGAAATAAAAATTCCCAATGAACTTTATCAAAAGCTTTTTCAGCATCCAATGCAAGCACTCCAGATGGTAAAGATAAGGAAGACCCCTGTTCAATAGCATGTAATAAGACTCTAGTGTTATTGACAGAGTATCTATTTTTCATGAAACCAGATTGATCAGGATGAATAAGGGAATCCAGTACGGAGGTCAATCTGGTTTCAAGAATTTTAGCATAGAGTTTACAATCTTGATTTATTAAGGAAATAGGGCGATAATTCGATACAATGGTCGGGTCTTTGTTACGTTTTGGATGAACTATAATCAAAGCTTCAGTAAAAGAACCAGAGGTTGAGCCTGAAACACCAAAAGGTAAAAAGTTTAAATAAATGAGGAATGAGTTGCAAGAAAAATTCTTTAGAAAATTCCACTGGAATTCCATCAGGACCTGGAGATTTACCCTGCTTAAGGGATTTAATATCTAATTCAATTTCTTCCATAGTAATTGACGAGTCTAATTTATCTTTGGTTAACTGTGAAACTTTAGGTAATCCACATTTATGTAAAAAATGATTAATCAGGGAAGGGTCTTCTAAATTATGTTTATTATATAAGTTTGAGTAATAATTTAGAAATTCATTAACAATATCCATTTGGGATAATGCAATCTTTCCATTGGAACCATGAATTGAATTTATTTGAGTTTTATCTTTTTTAATACGTAAATAGTTTGCCAAGAGCCTTTCAGATCTATATGCATTAAAACAAAACTTGGCTTTAGTATTAGAAAGTTGTATACCAGCTCTTCTACATAGGGGTCGATTCCGATTCCGTTTGTAAAGTGAACCGACCGACACGTCCCGGGATAAAGTACCGACCGACACGTCTCGCCGCCGTACGACCCGCGCAGTACGATGGAAAGCCTGTGAATTCCAACCGACTCTCCCGAATATGAACCGGACGACGGAGCCGTACGGAAAAATAGCCTCCGGCCGGAAAAAGCCCTCGAGCAGTACCGTCCGACACGTTCCCGGAACGGAGCCGAGCGACACGTACCCGTGACGTACGAGTTGCAAAGTACGATGCCATACGTGGGAAACAAGAACGACTCGCATGGAGCACAAGCCGCACGACCGACACGCACACGATACAAACACTCAAACCAATGGACTCCGCCCGCGACCGACTCGAACTCCCGCGAGCGAAACGAACGCCCACGACCGAGTCGAACGCCCATTGACCGAGTCGCACACGACATACACAACACAGCATAACAACAGCGTGAAAGGCTCGGAGAAGCCTGTACGACTCACCAGCAGCGTCCGGCACGGTCAGAAGAACATCTCGTACACACACACAAACAACAGCTGACCAAACACAAAAAAGGACCAAACAAGCACTGACAACGAAAATATATTAAAAAAAAAAAATCAATTAAGAGAGACATCACCCACAACTCAACATATTTAAAGGCCACCAATCACTCCCATGAGCCATTGCCATTTCCTGAGAACCTCCACACACACAACTCTGCTGACACACACCATTGCCATCTCACCAACAGCATTCACACACACACACCCACAAACCTCACTTGCACCCTCACACACACACACACCAATCACCACCACCACCACCCCACCACGACCCCAAACCCCCCATCCACCCCACCCTCACCACCAACACCACCCCCACTACCCCAAACCCCCATCCACTCACCCCTCACCATCACCAACCCACCCCCCACCCCCCAACACCACAACCACAACTCCCCCATCCACCCCCCTCACCACTACCACCACCACCACCTCCCCCAACACCAGTACCCCAACCCCCCATCCACCCCACTCACCACTACTACCACCACCACCACCACCACCCCCACCACCCCCAACACCACTACCACAACTCCCCCATCCACCCCCCTCACCACTACCACCCCCACCACCCCCACCCCAACACCACTACCCCAACTCCCACATCCACCCCCCTCACCACATCCACCCCCTCACCACAACGACCACAACCAACCCACCACCCTCGACACCACCACCACCACCACCATGCCCCCCAAGAAGAATCCAAAGTTCACAGATAGTGAGTTGACAGTGTTGGTAGATGAAATCATCAGAGTAGAGCCACATTTGTTTGGCACATTGGTACAGAAGACCCCCATGTCCCAGAAGGCCAAGATGTGGGAGAGAATCGTAAACAAGGTGAACGCACAAGCACCTTGTTTGCGCACAAAGGACGACAGCCAGAACAGGTGGTATGACGTGCGCAGGAGGGTCAAGAAGCTGCTGGAGAAGGACCATAAGCTCAGCAAGCACACCGGCAGCGGCCCCCTGCCAAACCCGTTTACTTCCGGTCCTGGGAGGAGAAGGTGCAGGCCATCTTACCACCGGAGAGCATACATGGTCTGACTGACATCCCAGAGCCTGGTGAGTACACAAATAAGAGACTCAAGATTGTGGGGCCATGTACACATGTCACCGTCAAGGGGACAGGCAAAACAACTTCCGTCAACAAAGCCACAGTAACACAAACAAAGTCATCCCTACAGCCATATGCCTGGCACAGCAACACAACACCTGCTATCTCATACCAACATTGAACTATGTCATCACGTGTACAAACCTAGCAAAAATCAGAGCAACTCAGTGCCACAAAACCCCAACAGACACTGCCACACAGTCTGCCACCACTGTCACACCACCTCACAGGGAACCTGACCCACAGGAAGGAAGCTCGGGGATGTTGGGGAAGTCAGTGTAGCCAAAAGCATGATGGGAGTTGTAGTCACAGCCAATAGCCCCCCTCACAAATGGACCAACAACACCACTTCTAACCATGCGCACCTCACAGGCAGTGGAAATGTACCCTCAAGATGGCTGACACTGGGTCCTGCTGTGGGGAGCACAAGGCCCTGATGGGCTATGTGCACATACCAAATGCAGGACCCTGATGCCTGACATCCTGAAAGTCAACTGCCACTCCCTGCAAGGGAAGCATACACAATAGTGGCCCATCTGGCCATGGAGGGAGAAGCACTGCCAGCTCTGACCATGCCCACCACCATGTGCTGTCACACACCCCTCAACACAAACTCCACACAACTCACCTGGGAGAAGGCATTTACCCACACTTCATGCAAACAACACCCAAGACCCACCATACTGGCTACTGCTGTGTGACGTACAGGGACTGTTGCCACTTGTGTACAACCACCACTACACCACTGACTCACAACCTCAACATCAACCCACACTCACCGACATTGAAGCATGTCTCTGTGTGAATTGCCTGGCCCCTGGGGGAGGAGGAGGTACTGCAATGACACTGAAAACCATTGAGGCAGCTGCAAATCACATCTATCCAGCAAAAACTAACAGCAGCCCTGGGAACACACACTGCCAAACCAAAGAGCAGGGCAAGATGGCTGACACATGGATACAATGTATGAGTAGGCTGCTAGTCACACACACGCATCGACCAACCCAATCACAGTCACACTGCCAGCTATTGCAAATGTACCTTTGCACTCAACTTCCGGGGATGCAGTGTCCCAGGGACTCCCTCTGGCCTGGACAGGTAGGCGCGGATTGTAGTTGACAAGTGCAGAAATGCAGACCTACCACAGAGATCCTAACACAGCAACTCACATACACAGCAGTGACAGGGGACACCTGACTGACTACAATGGACCTACCAACATCCCTCACACTGTAGCATGCTGACATACACTCAAACACCCGTTGTCAGCCACATGAAACGCAGACATTGTCCAGTATTGTAGGCATCATCCACACCACACAGCACTCACTGACATGGACACTGGGGACACAAGGACTAACATGGGCTGCACTGGAGCAGGCATGCAAGTCACAGCTGAAGCAACCGAACACACACCTCTGGTCACGACTCTAGTAAAGAAAGACAGCCGCAGCGAACAGTCCATACCACCATGGAGGACATTGACATCACAAAGCATGTGTGCAAACACAAAACTCACACACAACTCCATTAGCAACAGTGACACCATCACCTGTGTGAAATGGGATGTGGACTGGGGACACAGACAACACAGAAGAGAACATCAGGACAACCCGGGCATGCTGGACTGTGACCAGGTTGTGCAGACACACTAATGTGATGCACATTGACTGACACAAACTGGCATCACACATGCCCCAAACAGAGATCCCAAACTAGGTGCCTTTGCAAGGATGCCAGCGTCAAAGCACAAATGTTGACAGGGATGAAACACCTGTGTCAGGCATGTGTCAGCACCAGTGCAGGAATGGCACAGTACAATCCAGCGTGCAATTAAGATGCCAGGCAGGCAGACAGCTAGACTTGACAACCAAAGTGCCTCAGGGTGTCAGGTGAATGCACCACACTAATGGAAATCTCCCGCAGTGACAAAGTAGGATGATGCAATGGACAGGCATGCAACACCAACCACAGTGGCCAATGTCATGTGTATGAACCATTGATGTCCATGAATACATCACTAACATTGTGTCTTCCTTCCAAACACAGGGGCAGATGTGGACTCAACCACAGACGAGGAAGAGTCCCAGTCCCAGGCTCCGGTGGACCCACCTGGCTCCGGTGGCGCACAGTCTCACACCTCGTCGGACGACACCCAAGCTGGCCCCTCCGGTCTCGGCCCTCATGCAGCCCCTCGGCAACATTCACCTGCCCCCCTTGAAACCACCCCTGCAACTGCTGATACACCGCAAGCCACCCCTGCCAACACGGACAGACCCACCGAACCATCAGACGGCACAGAGTCACAGGGCACCAGGGCACCTGACAACAGCAACAACATCCAAGGTCCCCCTGTGACACCTGTGCGGAACACCACAGGTGCTGGCCGTGTGGCGAGGGGTGGTGGGAGGGGTGGGAGGCTGAGCAGAGGCTCCACTGAGGGTGCGGGTCTGCAGGATGACACCCACCTGGAACGCATCATAGATGCGTACCAGGAGAGCACCGGAGGGTTCAGCCAGGTAGTGGGGATCCTCACGGACATCAAAGAACAGCAGGCTGCCCACCATGCCCGCTTGGACTCCCACATGTCCCGTGTTGAAACACACCTGTCAAATATGGAGTCCAAGTGGGATACCATGGAAGATATAGCAGTGGTGCACCGGGAAATGTTGACCTGCCTCCGCCAGATCAGCACCAACTTGAGCCCACCTCCCTGTGCGACGACTACATCTCGGGCAACAACATCTGCCACTGCCACAGGGAGTGAGGGGGGTCTGGTGGAAGCCCCGTGCACGGCAGCAGCCTGCAGGTGAGGCTCCCCCTGAGAAGAAGAAGAGGGGTCGTCCGGTGAGGAACAAGTGAGACGAAGATGCCCATGCACATCCCCCAGGAAACCAACACCTGTTCTGGACAGTGACCTTTGTGTGCAAACCGTTCACCTTGTTGTACGACATCGTACTCCCCCACATGACATGGAGGGTCTGAGTTGGAACAATGTGCTTAATGACTGTGGACTGTACTCTAGACATTTCATCTACCAACACTCCTAACTTGTTATCTGTGAACTTTGGATTCTAAAGCCAACGGACAACACTCCCAATCCTGAGCACCATCCCCACTTATGTGCTAATAAATTCACCTAAACACAAGACGTGACTCTGTGGTGATTGAGAGGTTGCCAGTGGCATGTAGATCTGGATGTGCTGAAGAACACTGTGCATGCAAACCTGTACTGTGATGAGTACACTGTCATGTCAGTCAGGCCAATGTGCCACATATGTGGGAGACACACCACCAGGTCTACTTTACACATGCCCACCACGTCCAACCAATTCATTGCCAACATCAATGTTGACAAGCAAGCCTGTGGTATGCACAAACTACACAGCCAACCTGAGTCAGTGGTGACAGGCCCACAAGTGCAGTACGTCAATGTCAGTCTGATGTGTAGGCACAAGCAACACACATCAGAAGGTGCAGCACAGTTTATTGTCAGGCAATTGCCACATGTCCCTTATTACACACATGCAAGCTAGCAACACCTGACAGTGGGCACACGGTCACCAAGTGGATAACTACGGAAGTCCTGGGGTGCCTGGCACATCACTCGTCGGGACACTAACGACTCCATCCTGGCAGTGGAGCATGGGCATCAGGGGTCTCTGTACACCAAACAACAGCCACAGTACCCTGTGAAGGACAGACAGAAACACAATTGTTAACACTGCATGACGCCATACAACTGCAACACACATGGCAAACACAAATCACAGACTACACCACCCCAAAATACTAATCATCACACAACTGGTGGGGAGTACAGGTAAACTGGATGGACACATCACTGCAGGCATCCACACAAGTAGCACACAGCCACACGCAAGGTGCACCACACACACAAAACATGCACACACAACACATTTACAACACATCACTGTATACTCACATTCAGGAGAAGAAGTTGTTGATGAGCTGTGTGCGGACATCCTCCGCAGCCTCATCATCGCTACTGGCATCCTGGCCCAGGCCAGGATCCTCCACAGGTGGCGGGTGTTGGTCATTGTCATCCTGGATGAGGGGCAACTCCCTTCGCACTGCCAGATTGTGCAGCATGCATGCTACGATGATGATCCGGCACACCTTAGCAGGGGCATACGGGAGGGCACCTCCTGTCTTGTCTAAACACCTGAAGCGGCTCTTCAGGAGTCCAAATGTCCGCTCTATCACCCTCCTGGTACGACCATGTGCCTGGTTGTAGCGCATCTCGGCTGGTGTCACAGGGTTCCTCAGGGGTGTCAGCAACCATGGCATGTTGGGATATCCAGAGTCACCTACATACAGACACATGCACATTAGAGGAGTTGGAGAAAAACAGGTAGCACACAATTGGCAGGCACACACAATGAGGAAAAGTCAGTACACACCAACAAGCCAGGCACGTAGATTCTGCATCCGTGACATCAGTCTAGGGACACGACTACTCCTCATCACATAGGCATCATGCGCAGACCCAGGGAAACGGGCACACACATGGGAGATTGTCATGTCCGCCAAACAAACCACCAGAGCATTGATGGAGTGGAAATGCTTGCGGTTCCTGTATGGCAGCTCATGTGCCTGTGGTGGCACCAAAGCCACATGTGTCCCGTCAATGGAGCCTATGACATTTGGCATCCTCCCCAGGGCATAGAAGTCACCCTTTATGTCTGCAAGTCGTTGGGGTGTGGGGAAATAGATGTACAGGTCCAGGAAATGTAACATGGCCTCCAACACATCCCGAAGCACCCGACTGAACATTGTCTGCGACATCCCTCCACCAGAAGACACAGTGTACTGGAAGGTACCCGTCGCAAAGAAATGAAGGGCTGCCATCACCTTCACCTTGGGGGTCAGTGCCGTCGGGTATGGCCGGCCAGGTTGCAGGTGTGGGCCCAACTGCCCTGCCAACTCCTCAATCACTGCCCTGGTGAAACGGTACTTTCTGATGGACTCACGTTCCACCATCGTTGCCAGGTCCGGGAATGGCCTAGGTACATTTGGGGCCCTGCAGTACAGACAGAAACAAAGGATGAAGGCACACCCTCCAGCAATGTCACAAAGCCACAGCAACACAGCCCATCATAAACAAACACATAACACAATGAGCTGAGGTGGTTGCCACAGGTTACAGACACTAATGTCCCATACATGGCATCAACGCACATTGAAGCCCAAGATGTGCACATGACAGGGCCCCTGTTGTGCCATGACAAAGCAATGGGCCCTAGCACAGTACATCTGCCCTGTTGCCACCTACCACACAAAGCCCACAGTGACTAGTGAGGACAGATATTTTCTCCACATCACAGCTCCCTGACTGACAGTTACACAGGCATGATGTGACGTATCGTTGACATTACACACAACAAGCATGTTAGCCACAGTCCATGTGCCCTGTCGCCACAAGTGGACATATGTAGGTGTCTGTGCCACCCCCACACAACAACACTGTGCATGTACAAACCAATGTGATGTGTGGATCAGCTCACATTGGATCACTGACAGATCACACCACATGCACACAGATAGTGTATGGACATCACAATGTCGACACTGGTTCACCCTGCGTTGAAGCTACTAACACTGATGAGACAGGGTACATGTGACACGACACACACGCACATCCTGGCTGGGACTGTGTCCATTGCCAATGTCCTGTACTGCATTGCTGCACCCCCTGTGGCAATGGGCACACCACACATGTATGTGTCCACCCACATCCGGGTCCAGCCTGGGAGTGCTTGTCAACAAGTGGCACACGACCAAACACATCCTGTGCCCCCAGACACACACATAAGAGGCAGCCATACATGACTGGGGACACACTGTGGCACAGGCAGTGGTGCCATTGGTGTGCCCCATAGTCCCTAGCTAGTGACAGAGGATGGCATCTGTCAGGAATTGACAGCAAGGCTGACCGACACGTTCAATGTCCCCAAAACCCAAATAACTTGTTCGGACCGAGCCGTGCGCATGTCAGGGACATACATCACAATGGCGACGGACGCGTGTGACGCGTCGGTCGTGTATGGACCGAGCCGTGCGCATGTCAGGGACATACATCACAATGGCGACGGACGCGTGTGACGCGTCGGTCGTGTATGGACCGAGCCGTGCGCATGTCAGGGACATACATCACAATGGCGACGGACGCGTGTGACGCGTCGGTCGTGTATGGACCGAGCCGTGCGCATGTCAGGGACATACATCACAATGGCGACGGACGCGTGTGACGCGTCGGTCGTGTATGACCGAGCCGTGCGCATGTCAGGGACATACATCACAATGGCGACGGACGCGTGTGACGCGTCGGTCGTGTATGGACCGAGCCGTGCGCATGTCAGGGACATACATCACAATGGCGACGGACGCGTGTGACGCGTCCGTCGTGTATGGCCGAGCCGCGCGCACGTCTTGCCCATTGAATCTGATGGAGACGGGTGTGTGTTGCCATTCAAAATCCGCACAGTACAGTCATTTGCCGGGCCCTGCACCCTCATTGGCCATGAGCTGTCATGGTGATGGACGCGGATCTGAAATTTGAACGAGGCGTGTGCAGGAAATTCAGTTGGAGTCGTACAACATTGTTGCAATTGCCAGTGTGTCATGGAGGTGATGTTTTAAATGATGCTGAAGGCGTGTACGAGTCGTGCTATCCCATGGATTGGCCAAATTCATAGGATGCAAGCTTTTGGACCTATCCCTTTGTACCCCAGGGCAGACATGCCTCCACAGCACAGATATAAGGCTGCCTGGCCCCCAGAGAACCCACTTGCCTGCACCACATGCTACTGGAGCACATCAAGATCATCACTGCTGCTGTCTCTGCTTCCTCTGGCTTCAATGATGGCACGTACTGTGGAGAGGGCCCCAGCCTTCAGTGAGGAGGAGAACCAGGCCCTGCTGGACGGGCTCCTGCCGCAGTACACCAAGCTCTATGGGAAACCAGGGGAGCAGGTGAGTGTGCTGTCCACTGCTTTGCTAATTGTGCTACTGGTCTGACCAGCAGCAGCATTAGTGTGTACACCAGTGGCTTGGTTGCCCACTGACTACTGCTCTTGCCACAAATGGGGCACCCACATGTACTGCACAGTTGCAGTGCAGTGCAAGGTGTATTGTCACTAGGTCCCCTTCCCAGGCCATGTCTCAAAGCTGTGAGTGCTGGACACCGGTCCCTCAACCATAGTTGCACCACCTGTGTACCTCATTAGCCTTGCTGATGCCCACATGTGTGACTGCCTGTGTGTTGCACTAATATGTTGCCAGTGTAGTAATGTCCTCTGCACTTTGTCATCCTCACAGGTTGCTGCCCAGAAGAAGCATGATATCTGGAGGAGCATCGTCCGGGCGGTGAGATCCGTGGGGGTCTACAGGCGCAGGATCCGCAACTGCCAGAAGAGGTGGCAGGACCTTCGGGGCTGGACCCGGAGGATCGCACGGGTCCAGCTGAAGCTGTCGCCTCCACGCAGGAGGGGCGGACACCGGACCCTGACCCCCACATGCTCCGGATCCTGGCGGTGGTCTTCCCGGACCTGGATGGGCAGCTGAAGGCCAGACAGCAGCAAGGAGGGGTGAGTACATGACTGCACTGTGTGCTGTGTCTGACATGCTATGTGCCCCCTCTGGCCTGGTAACACCTCAACAGTACATTGTTCAGTTAGTCCAGGACCCATGTCCCTCTCTGGTGACTTGCCCCCTTCTCATCTGTTTGCCAGGTGTTGCTGTTTCTGTCTGGGCATAGTGTCACGTGGGAACTGTGCCCTTACATGTGAAGGTGCATGGGATGTGGGCCAGCATTGCTTCAGGGGACTCAGTGTTGTGCTTCAAGGGTGGGACCATTGTACAGTACATGCCAGGGTCCTGGTATTTATCTGCATGTACTCCTGTCATGTGGCCAATTGACAGCTCGGGCTCACCACATGTGCCTGGGGCATTCGGCACACACCCATACTGCTGGTTGGGTAAACTGTTGGGGCCTCTGGAGCATGTACCTCAAGTGTGTCACATATGCACAGCCACCTGCCTTCTGTCCATGGCTATCACCTGTTCCACGTGGAGCAGGACAGTCATGGCTAGTCCAGGGCATGCTACAGTCTGTACTCCCACTCCCATGTCTCGGTTGGCACTTTGTGCCAGGTGAACAGTTCCCTCAGGTGTCTGCCCCTGTGTCATTGTGCTGTGGCACCGTTGTCAGGCCCACTGGTGTGTACATGGGTTTGGGGTCAGCATGCAATCTGAGATGTGCCCATGTGAGACAATACCTCTGTGACATGTATGGATGTGATGACTTGACCGTGCACAATGGTGCCCGCAACCGGGTAGATCCAGCAGCTGGGTGTCATTCACAGCAGAGTGCGAGTTGCTCAGCTTCAGAGTGCCCTGTCCCATGTCTCTCATGCGTCCAATGGATCTGGGGTGGGCACATCAGAATCCAGACGCTGTTGTTACTGTGGATGGTCATGTGTAGTTGTCAGCTACAGAGTTTGCAGGCCCCATGTCTTGGGAATGTGACACAGTGGTGACAGTTGTTGTAGGGCTGCCCTGCCCCCTGTGACTGGAGACTGTGATGTATGATCTCACAGGCATGGCTGAGCCATGGGACTACACTACCTAGGGGTGATCCAGCAGGAGTGTGTCATGTGCAACATGCACTCCATTGTGCCAAGGTATGCAGGACTTGCGGGGATCAGGATGTCTGGTGCATGTACTCAGCCCCAGCCTCTCAGATGCAACACTGGCCATCCCTACGTCCAGGCAAATGTACAGGTCCATTGTCAGCAGATGTGATGTGTGCATGTTGACAGACCACTACGTATTTTCAGGTCTTGTCAAGTGATGGGTAGGTGGTGCATGTGTCTGCAGTGGGGTGTAGGGATCCTACATGCGCAAGACAGATGGGTGCAAGGGCAGGAGGGATGTGAATGCCATGCTCGACTCTCAGACTAACCATTGGCCTATGCAAATCTGTGTGAGCACTCCTAGCAAAGTTCAACTGATTGATGCCCGCACTTGGCCACTGATGTGCTGTACTTTCTGTGGTGTGTGTGGTCAGTGCAGATGACTAATGTGTTTTCATTCTATTTTCCCTGTGCAGATACAGACACGGACACAGAGGGAGACCGCTCCACGGACCAGGGGGAGCCAGAGAGCCAGACTGGGTCGGAATTTGAGGAGTCGGAGGGACCCAGTGGCACGGAGGGCGAGGGGAGTGAGTCTGTGGGCTCCTCGGCAAACACCACCGCAGCTGAGGACCACAGCAGCAGTGACGGGGACTTCCTTGTGGAGGCGGGTGGCAGCAGCCACCATCCAACACCTGTTGAGGTTGTCCCCGCCCCCACCATCACTGCCCTCCCCATGGCTCCCACATCTAAGGTCCGTGGAGGCGCCCGTGTTCATGGGCATGTCTCCTCTCAGTCAGGCACCGCACCTCCTACCCCTGTGTCCCCTGCAGCCCTGAGTGAGGAGTCTGTCGACCTGCTGCGGCAGATCCATGTGGGGCAGTCATCCATGCTGCGTGTCTTCCATGTGCACACGGGTCTGTTGAACCAGCTGGTGTCGTACATGGAGGGCATGTCATCATCCATGTCTGCCCTACAGAGGACCAGTCAGGGCATGGCCTCCTCACTGACGGCAGCAGTGTCCCTCCTCCAGCAGTCCCTCCCCCTCCTGCCCCTGCCCCATCCCCTACTCCCAGCACCCTACCTGTCCAACTCACACACACACCTGCACCATCATTGCACACAACAGACCCAGGCACTACACACACCCCCAAGCCAAAGTCTAAGCATGCACGCACGCATACTCAGGGGACTGAAAATACACTCACCGGGGATGGGTCAGACACACACACACATGCATCCACAGGCACTCCGCAGTCCTCCGATGCCTCACCCTCCACAGCCCCTTCCACGGCCCCTTCCACTGCCTCAACTGCATCCCCAGCTGCAAAGAGGCTCTTCCTGGTCGACCTCGGACTCTTCCCCACTGATCCATCCACACCAGCACACAAGGGGAAGAGGGGTCCGGCCACACAGAGGGGTGTCCCTCGCCCCCAGACACCCTCCCCCAGGCGCAGGCAGGCTGAGACACCACGCCGCAGGTCCCCCGCACACGGAAGAGCAAGACCCCACCACCGGCCCAACACTCCACCAGACAGTCTCCACCCGCCATCCCCCAGGCTCCCACTCCACAGGTCCCACCACCACACCCTGCCCCAGGTTCACCCACCCACCGCTACCGCATCCCCAAGATGCTCAGGCCTTCCCCACCTGCCTCTTGCTCTTCCAGCACCCCACACCCCACTCAGCCTGTGTGTGGCACTGCTGTGGAGGGCGTGCCCTCCCCCTCCGTCCTGCCCACATCACCGGATCCACTTCCTGCTCCCCTGGGGATGGGCACTGCAGTGGAGTCTCTGCCCTCCCGGTCTGACTTGGGCACTGCAGTGGGTTCCGTGTCCACTCCCTCTGACCTGCCCACTGCAGTTGTGCCGGCACCCACTGCTCCTGACTTGTGCCCCCAGTTGTGCCGGCACCCACTGATCCTGACTTGTGCCCCCCAGTTGTGCCGGCACCCACTGCTCCTGACTTGTGCCCCCCAGTTGTGCCGGCACCCACTGATCCTGACTTGTGCCCCCAAGTCGTGCCGGCACCCACCCTGTCAGACTCCTCCGCTGCAGCTGCCGCTCCTGCACCCACCAGCCCTTCCCTGCCTGTTTCTGTAGACCCATGATCCTGTACCTGCGGTGCCTGGCTGGCCTCTATGTATGCCCCTCCCAGGGGTATGTCCCCTTCCGTTGGCAGTGCAGGCATGCCAAATGTGGCATTTGGACACTTGACCCTGTTGGGTCTGTTTATGGACTGGCCATAGGCCTTCATGTTTTTCTTCTTGATTTTCCATTTCACAAATAACTCGGCTGAATAAAAGCTCCTTTTTGTTCACTAGTGGTTTTGCTTCAGATGTACATGATGTTGTTGATACTTGACATGCCCTTGCTCCAGTGATGGTGTATTCCATGGCTGGGAAATGTAGTGTCACTGTGCTGGAGACCATGTGGCCCATGGGGGGTATGTCCTGTTGGGGTGTGTATCCATGTCATCCTTTGCAGCAATCCGACGGGGTCATGATTATGGTCTTTGGAAATGTGTTATCTATCTTTTGTTAGCAATGTCTCATCAGTGTCTTACACACATGCACACCTGTTGGCCTTAGCATGGTTCAATTGGCCCATTTCACTGACTGTGTGGCCATCTCCAATGGACATGCAAGTGTATGCATCTATGTGGATGGACTCATCTGTGTCCTCAGTGCTACTTCATCTACATGTGTGTTGACTCTGTGCAGTTGACTCAGGGGACCCTCCCGTGCCCAGGCTGCTGTTACCAGGGCCACCAATGTGTGGTATATGTTAGCTGTGTGACAAAGTATACTGCTGACATGCTGGTGGCCTGCATGGACAACATATGGCACAGCTTTCCTTCCACAGGAGTGGAGTCCCCTCATGTCACTGTGCTGATGGGGGTTGAGACCCCATTGGCACAGTGCTCTACATATGCTGCATGTGTGATCCCCACACTCACCTTCATGTCACTGTGCTGATGGGGGTTGAGACCCCATTGGCACAGTGCTCTACATATGCTGCATGTGTGATCCCCACACTCACATTCATGTCACTGTGCTGATGGGGGTTGGGACCCCATTGGCACAGTGCTCTACATATGCTGCATGTGTGATCCCCACACTCACCTTCATGTCACTGTGCTGATGGGGGTTGAGACCCCATTGGCACAGTGCTCTACATATGCTGCATGTGTGATCCCCACACTCACCTTCATGTCACTGTGCTGATGGGGGTTGAGACCCCATTGGCACAGTGCTCTACATATGCTGCATGTGTGATCCCCACACTCACCTTCATGTCACTGTGCTGATGGGGGTTGAGACCCCATTGGCACAGTGCTCTACATATGCTGCATGTGTGATCCCCACACTCACCTTCATGTCACTGTGCTGATGGGGGTTGAGACCCCATTGGCACAGTGCTCTACATATGCTGCATGTGTGATCCCCACACTTACCTTCATGTCACTGTGCTGATGGGGGTTGAGACCCCATTGGCACAGTGCTCTACATATGCTGCATGTGTGATCCCCACACTTACCTTCATGTCACTGTGCTGATGGGGGTTGAGACCCCATTAGCACAGTGCTCTACATATGCTGCTGTTTAGTACCACACAGTTACCTTTTGTACACTCAAGTGATGGGTGTTGAGGACATTACTGCAGTGCTCATGTGAGGCTTGGCTTGTGTTAGCCACACTATGGTATTGCAGACACGTGTTGTGAGTTACATTGTGTGTACATGGTCATGTTCACTGTGGTGGGTATTGTACACAGACTACATGTTGTGGTCATGAGGTTGTTGTGGATATCCTTTGGTTTGTAGTCCTTATGTTGGGGTATGGGGTATGTGTTACACATCACCCATCCTATGTGTGTGGGCATTGGTAGTGGTACTCACACAGTTCACTATTGGTGGTGGTGACAGGCAAGAGGCCCCCTATGGGTGGGGGTGTGAGTAGTCCCAGCCAAGAGGCCCACTATGGGTGGGGGTGGGAGTGGTGACAGGCAAGAGGCCCCCTATGGGTGGGGGTGTGAGTAGTCCCAGGCAAGAGGCCCCCTATGGGTGGGGGTGGAAGTGGTGACAGGCAAGAGGCCCCCTATGGGTGGGGGTGTGAGTAGTCCCAGCCAAGAGGCCCACTATGGGTGGGGGTGGGAGTGGTGACAGGCAAGAGGCCCCCTATGGGTGGGGGTGTGAGTAGTCCCAGGCAAGAGGCCCCCTATGGGTGGGGGTGGAAGTGGTGACAGGCAAGAGGCCCCCTATGGGTGGGGGTGTGAGTAGTCCCAGCCAAGAGGCCCCCTATGGGTGGGGGTGGAAGTGGTGACAGGCAAGAGGCCCCCTATGGGTGGGGGTGTGAGTAGTCCCAGCCAAGAGGCCCCCTATGGGTGGGGGTGTGAGTGGTGACAGGCAAGAGGCCCCCTATGGGTGGGGGTGTGAGTAGTCCCAGCCAAGAGGCCCCTATGGGTGGGGGTGGAAGTGGTGACAGGCAAGAGGCCCCCTATGGGTGGGGGTGTGAGTAGTCCCAGCCAAGAGGCCCCCTATGGGTGGGGGTGGGAGTGGTGACAGGCAAGAGGCCCCCTATGGGTGGGGGTGTGAGTAGTCCCAGCCAAGAGGCCCCCTATGGGTGGGGGTGTGAGTGGTGACAGGCAAGAGGCCCCCTATGGGTGGGGGTGAGAGTAGTCCCAGCCAAGGGGCCCCCTATGGGTGGGGGTGGTAGTGGTGACAGGCAAGAGGCCCCCTATGGGTGGGGGTGATGGGCAAGGGGGGCCTGGGTGTTTGTCACAGGTTTACTGGTACGTGTCGGCTGTTTGTTTGGGGGGTGTCTCTTACCGTCTCCGTCGTTGGCGTCTGTTCCGGATCAGTCCATGGATGTAGAGGATCGGTATGGCCTGTGCGATGGGATTCATGTCGACACCGTCTCGTCTGCACTGGTCGTTGGTTCGTTTCGTCCCAGTTGCAGGCTTGTACGTCTCGTGTCCGGGGATCGTGTTGTGGCGCGAATCGTTCCTTTCATGCAGCTTTTCCGGATGCTGTGACGTGCCGTACGTGTCGACTCGCTCGGCGCATAGGAAGTGCGCATCGTACTTGTCCGGCCGGAAACAGCTCTGACCTAGCCCCCGTGCGAGTCGATTCTGCGTTTACGGGACCGGGTCGTAGGGTGAATTGAGTATTTATTTGGCGAGTTCGTGTCGGTCGAGTTTTCAGCACATGCATGCATCGTACTTGATCGGCAGGACTGACCGGCTCCCGGGACGGGTCGGTCGGGAGGTAAGTGTCCGGACGGCTCTTTTTGAGCTGTCCGACCCGAATCGGAATCGGCCCCATAATATTGAGTTAAACTCATAACACACCTTTTGCAATTTTATTTTAAATTGGGGATCATTAGATGTTATGAAAAGTCTCTCAAATTTTGCAATTTGTTTGTCCAATTCTTTAATTTTAGAATTGAATGATTTGTTTTCATGAGCCATAAGAGAAATGGATGTCCCTCTAATATATGCATTAAAGGCATCCCATCGAGTTACCATGGATGTAGAGCCTTCTGGGTTAAAAGTAAAATAATCCTGATGTGCTGATAACATTTTTGGTTTTTTATATTCGTTAAGAACAACATGTGTATTCATACGCCATCTGGATTGAGCTTGAGAATTTGAATTAAGTTGTAGAACCAGAGAAATAAGAGCATGGTCAGAAATATCAATATGATAGATATGTGATGTAGCAACTGAGTGAATTAATTGTCGAGAAACTAATAAATAATCTAATCTTGAATAAGAGTTATGAGGAGTTGAAAAAAAAGTAAACATTTTCTCAGTAGGATGATGCAACTGCCAAATATCAACCAACTTAGGGGGTGATTAGGATGGCGGGCGGATCGCCATCGCCAGCCAGGCGGTGGCGATCCACCCGCCATCTCCACCCGATTTACCCCCCGCCATATTATAATGGTGGGGGGTACCGTGGCAGATGCAAAATGCGTCCGCCGCTTTTCCGCCGGTCGGCACGGGCGGAGCTGGGGCCTAATATGGTGGCGGTGCCTAGCAGACACCGCCATCCATATTAGGATGTATGGATTTTAAGGCCTTTAAATGGCGCCGAGGCCGCCATGGAAAGGCTGGCGGGGAATCGCTTTGGGGGCTTGTTGCGGGCCCCCGGGGGGTGGTGGCTGCACTTGGGGGGTATTGCCATGCACAGGGTGGCAGGCACCACGCGGTGCCTGCCACGTTGTGCATGGCAATGCACAACATGGTAATTTGACATTGCTGCGGGTGCTGCTGTAAGCAGCACCCGCCGCAATGTCAAATATGCGGAATGCGACCGCCAGGGTGCCGGTCGCATCCTAATTAGCGGTGCGGGACCACCGCACGTCTGGCGGCCGGTCCAAGCACCGCGAGGATGGCGGACGGACTAAAGTCCGCCCGCCATGCTAATCACCCCCATAGTTGTTTTAAAAAATGGCTTTAGAGTAAAAAAAACTCTAGGTGGTCGATATTTAGTTTGTGATGATCTGTCTAATAAAGGGTCACATATAAGGTTAAAATCTTCTTCAACAATAAGTGGTATAGTGCCTTACTTGAGCACTTCTGTGGTAAAAAGAGACCAAAAATTGGGGTCTTCAGTAGACGGGCCATATACATTAATTAAAAACATAACTGTGTCTTAAATTTTAAGTTTCACTATAATATAATGACCTTCTGCAGCCGCAGATTTGCTCAATATTTGAAAATGTAAACCTTTTGCAAAGGAGGATAGCAATACCATTTTTCATATGTACAGCAGGAGAAGATATAACAGTATCAACCCATTTATTTTTTTTGCATATAAGCCAAGACCGTATCATCAATATGTGTCTCTTGTAAGAAACAAATATCTGCTTTATAGCCTCGTAAATAATCTAAAATTTTAGTACGTTTCACAGGATGTCTTAAATCTTTAACATTCAAGGATACAATTTTGATATTATTAAAATTAGCCCCAATGAAGACAAGAAAATGCAGAGAAAAAGAAAGAGATGTAACATTTTTTAAAGCATAAAAGAATAAAAAGTAGCTCTAGAAATGAACAATAGGGAAAAAGAAAAGTGAAGATACATACAAACACAGAAAAGACAATATTTAAACATTAATAACAATGTTGAAACGCACACAGGCTTAGCAAGCATGAACGGACCATTGGTGCCCTGTAAAAAAATTGAAAAAATAGGTTAGCCGGAAAGAACAATGAGATTAATATTCAGGTAGCAGCCTCATGTGTATCCCTGGGAAGCTGTGACTGTTGATCCAAAAATAGACAAAGGTCTTCATGGCGCTGAAAGGACTTTGAGAAACCGTCTTTCCAAATTCGCATAGTCGAAGGGTCAAAAAGACCATATTTGAAGCCAAGACTTCGCAATCGTGGTCGGAGATCAGTAAAGTCTTTGCGAATTTTAACAGTTTCCTTTGCAAAGTCCTGAATTATGAAGATTTTATTGCCATTAACCATCAAAGAAAGAATTTCACGTGCTGCTTTTCGTATCAACTCTAAGTGATGATGGCGTAAATCTTTAAAAATCATTTGTTGCGGTTTATTTTGCAGTGGATTACGATGAGAGTGAATCCTGTGAGCCTTATCAATTTCAAATTTCTCAGGAAACTTTAGACGTAGGAGACCAGGTAACAAATTCTCCAAGTATAACCTACAATCCTTACCCTCCATGTATTCTGGTAAGTTAAACATGCGCAAGTGATACTGTCTATTACCATTTTCCAATTCAATAAGAAGGTTAGACATAGGAGGTATTTTTGCTACAAGCGGTGAGAAACTATCAATTTTAACTTTATTGTCCTGAATTTTAATTGTGTTGTCAGATATTTTTATTGATAGACTAGCAATATCTTTTCGTATTTTTTTTAATTTCAGACGCAATAGTATCTGTGCTAGAACGAATTGCTTGAATCTCATCAAGTAGTAAAGTCAAAGAAGGTTCACTAGATTCCACTTTTTTGATTTAACTGGAGGTGGAGAAATATTTTGTTTCCTTTTATTATGTTGAACGTGTGTATTTTTCCTCTCCATACTTCCTAAAATTAAAATTCTGCAACAAAATACAATATAAATTACAGGATATATTTAAAAAAAGGGAAGACCTTTCAGGAGAAGAAGGTGCAGCAGCTAAATCTGACTGTGGGAGTGACTAGGCCACAGCCTCGCCCTTTCCTGAATGTTGCTCCGCCACCCTGACTGGAAGACTCGGCTGCACCTGTAACAGAAGACCAATGAAGAGACAGGAGAGGAAAAAGATTCCTTCTGTCGTGCAGAGGAACAAGATAAGCACCCCACTGGCAAGCAAATGCTTCAAAATGCTGCTACTGGCATAATTAAGGTAAATTCCGGACCTTATTATAGAAATCGTCGATGAAGGGCAGACGCGGTGAGTAGCTCACCGGGGGGGCGGCCATCTTAACTCGCTCGCGTGAATCCCCCCAGAGGCCATCTCTGTAATTGAGAGCATTGAGCACACTTTCAGGATGGATCAAAAGATGAGGAATGATGAACCAGTTACTGCTGAGATAGCTAGGGTTAATAACAGAAACTCAAAAAGATACAGTCAAGAAAATAAATAAACTAGGTGGAGAAGTGCAGAAACATTCACTTGGGAAGTTCAAATGTTACCCATGTGGTAATGCTAACCATTCCTCAAATAGTCCAAACTGTTATGCGAGATTCTCCACTTGTCGGAGGTGTGGGAAAATAGGCCACTATGCGAGAGTTTGCAAAGGTCAAGAAGGAAAAGGGATTTTAAACACGGACACTGTTTAACAAGTACAGGAACTGCAAGAAAGTTTAAATGAAGTAATTTTCAATGTGATGCCTGTTTCCACTTCTGATTGTGATACAGGTGTAATAACAATGCCTGAATGCAAAGTCCCTATTTGGTGAAAAGAAGTGGGGGTACTCGCTGACTCAGGTTCTCCCTATACCTTGATAGGAGATTGAAGTGTACAAGCCTGACATTTATCCTATAAGATATGGTGGAGTCACTGTTCCCTTAACTATAAAATTCAAGGGTAGAAACACTGTAGGGAAAATCTACGTAGCAAGAAGGGGATATAATTTGCTAGGTTGATGACACAAACATGATTTGGGAATTACGTTGAATCCTAATTCACCAGGTCAAGTTATGATGTTAGCTCGGTTGAGTGATAACAGTGATATAGTCCATTGTTTTCCGTCAGTTTTTTCAGATAAGTTAGGTCTACTTAAAGGGTTCGAGCACAGAATTATACTCAAAAAGGGAGCAAGGGCAGTTGTCCATGAAGTAACAAAAGTTTCATATTTAATGATGCAACTGCTAAGGGCTGAGTTTGAGAGGTTGAGGAGTGAGGGGGTGATTGAGGAGATTGAATCTTGTGAGTGGCTAGCACCCATAGTTTTGCCACCCAAGGATGGTGGGAAGAATATCAGAATATGTGTTGATCTTCGTGACCTAAACAGGAACATCTGAGTGGACAGGCAGCCACTACCCCATATTGCAGAAGAGTTATCATTACTGGGAAATGCTCAAGTGATTTTTCAGCTCGACGTGGATGGCATTTGCTAATACTATGCTAAAAGACTTCGCTGCAAAAACTGTAAAAGGCTTTGTCAGTCTCTAGCTCAGCATGGATGGCACTTGCTAATACTATGCTGAAAGACTTTGCTATAAAAATGGCAAAAGGTTTTGCCACTCTCTAGCTCTGCATAGATGGCACTGTGCTATTCCTCTGCTTAAAAACTCTGCTAGAGAAATAGACATTTAAGGTGAGCAGATTCAGAGTGTCGGGGGTGTTCTTGGGTGCTCCTAGGGTTGCCTCCTTTCTGAGACAAGAATACTGGCCCAGACATGAGACGAAATAGGACTTGAAATATAATCGAATGTATTCATTTGTAACATGCCTTTTCTGCCTATGTTTACCTTAATTATTAGTCATGGATAGTTCACGCAGGTCTAGAACACATTTAAAAGTGTTTTCTATCCATGTTTGCTGCTTGAAGTATGTACAGAAATATCAGCTTTTGGAGATATTGTTTATTTTTGTACCGAACAGGATATTAAAATACCAATGGTGCCGGTAGAAATCTAGCCAAGTGAAAAACCTAGGTGCTCCATATAAAGGAGCTGCTCTCTGCCTAAACTTGGGAACAGGGTGCACTCCTCTGCTCTCTAGGAAAAGTTTGTTCTCTACAAATACATTTACATACATAAAGTGCAGAGCCAAAGGCACAAGATTATTTTATGATTGCCTCTAACACAGGCACAACAGCCTTTTAACCAAAAGATGGGTACCTACCTGTCTCTGACAGGCTAGTAGAGTTGCGGTAAAGTCATTGATAGGCCGAAGCCCATGCCCGCCTCACCTTTAAACTCCGGGAGCAGCAAAAAACACTTACAACAGCAACAGTTTAAGCCTCTTTGAAAGACAGATCAGTTATAGCACAGATAGTAGCAGTTCAAATCATCCTCCTCCCCATCCATTCAGCTTCCTCCCCCAATAGTCAGCCCTGCCAGGTACCACACATCAGGCGGTAGACTAACGCATTTCAGTGTGGTGGTCCGCATCACCGCACTGAAATGCGAAGTCACACATTATAAGCCCTGTGGCTGTCAATTGCTGCGGCATGATCGCTGCTGAATGTTATTATAATAACACTAGTGGCACCGGCAGGCAGCGGAGGTGCGATCTGCTCGGCGGACTTCTTGGGTATGGGATCTATGAGCTGCCTCCTGCTTGCTACAATGTAACAAGTACTGCATTGAATCACACCACAGCATACTTTCACGTCAATCGTCAAGTCAGTGCAATGCCTGCCAACGGGTACTATTGAGACACATTGAGTGAGGCCAGGAGACGTGAGTTCTCAGACTCACAGTTATAGGGTGACTCGAGTCATGGGTAGAGGCAGCCTCCTGTGGCGTGAGCGGGCGGCACTAAGTTGAATTCACTGATGAACACAGAAATGGCTGCACTGCTGAGCTCCGCTCTCAGTATTGAATACCATGGCCTGGTGCGTCAAGTGCGACTGACCCCGACCTAGCTGGGCCCGACACAGGCGGCCCGGGCGCCTGTGGCTGAGAGTCACAACACCGGGACTCACTACGGTGGTCGGAGTGGTTCGATCATGGATCCAGAGAGCACCTGGACCACGGCCCCTGACTCTGTGCAGCTGAGCCAGCCCGAGCAAGCCTGATGCGCAGTGGGCGGCTGGTGGTAGGTAACCAGAGAGGTGAGTCAGGCGGCCGGGTCGGCGTCGGAAATGCAACTGCTCTCGAGCTGGCCTCTCGCGGCCCATCGCTGCAATTGAATAATTTCATTAAGTAAGTGTGTGCCTAGCCCTGGAGTCAGTGAGGGTCATTCAATGAGTTGCGGGTAATATTAAAGTTCCAAATATGTGCTCAGCTTGCTGGCTTCCTCTTCCCAAAGCTCCACAGTCCACACACACACAAAGTCACACCCCCGACCCGCACTCACAGACTTCTTGCACATAGAGTGGCCCTTTCGCAGGCCGGCCGTCTGAGATGATCATGCTGCACTGTGCAGCTACTAACAGAGACAGCACAGTCAGTCAACCGCTCCCGTGCAGGCGGACGAAGTGCTCTACATGCAAAATGTGTTCGGAGCCTGCCAGTGCCTATTATTTAACGCATGATTGATTAAAGGAGCGATCGCCTGCGGATGGAGGGATCCAAGCTGGTGACTAAATCTAGCGTGAACACGCGTTCTCTTTTCAGTGTGTTACGTGTTGTTTCATTATAAGACAGATGTCATGGCATATCCTAAAAAACATGCTGATCAGAACATAGAGCAGCTCTAATTTAGGTTTCTTTTGCAGCAATCCGATCCGGGATATAGTCCTTCACCTCCGGGTCCTTGAAATGCATCACCTTCTAGTTTTTACTCAGGGTCCGCTGCGATGTCTGACGTCACCCACCTGTGCTTGCACTTGCCCAATGCTGTGCTGTCTGCGGCGGGCCAGCTGTTGAATCCGCTACAGCTGACTGTTGCCCTTCCATTTCCGGTGCTTTGCTACAGTTTTAAGATGATTTTAGAGGTTCTTGTTGCTCAAATGGGTGTGATTTCTGATATTTGTATGTTCTCCTCGTCTTCATTGCTTGATTTTGCTCGAGAGAAAGTGTCACTCATAGTCGTTGAAATGTCACTCATAATTACACCAAAATTATGAAAATGTCTCACATAGCAATCTGAAACCTTGGCAGCTATGCATAGTAAGAGGAGAGAGTGGATAGCAGGAGATAAAAGTACAGCAGCAAGGTCAGCAGCAGTACAGGCTTCCCACACAGGTAAAGCGCGGGAAGCAGGAATGCAGGAATTTCATTTTTTGCAAATTGAAGCAATGAATAGTAGCAGAGATAGTTAAGAAGAGAACTCGGAGCCTCTAGGTCTGGCTCAGATCTACTATATGGCCTGTAGATGGCACTGTCACCTCAGGAACCATGAGATGCTGACCTATGTCCTAAAGAAAGAAAGTTTCATGCATTTTGCAGTGATGTTTCTGTGTTTTCTCCGCAGATTCTCTGTCTTTGGTATTATTATAGCACTGCAGCCTGATCATCTTGAAACTTTTTCCACACTGTTGCAGGCCCCGGGCAGAGATGCGTCGAGGTACTGGCAGGGTCGTAGCTTCCGTTGGTGCAGCAGGTGCAGTGAAACAGAGGCGTGAGGGGCTCACCGAGGCATGATTATTTCAGTAGCAGCCGGGGAGCCAGTTCCTTCCTCTACTAGGCCCCATGACACACTGGGTACATATAGTCAAGCCATGCTCAGCGATTACCATCGACACGTCTGAAGTGCATGAGCAGTAAATTAAGAGGCGCTATAGTAACAAATCTAACAATTGCTTGCTGAAATCTATATCTTATCAATGTTGGGGTATAATAATGATCTCTTCCGCATGAATTTCAGCTTGTAACATGAATTATTGATAGTCCAGAATTTGCAGATATTACATTATTACCATAAATTATTGATTTCAAACAATGAGAAGCTTAGAAATTAGTAAAACATTTACGAAAGAGCAGTGTACAAGAGTGTTACGTAGCACTGCTATCAACACATGTTTTAAAAAAAAACCTGTAAATTAAAAATACAAAAGTAACATCTTTTGGAGTCCCGGTTACATTTACAAACCACTAGCCTCGTGGTTGATAATTTTGCCTCCAGAATCCCTGTATGGTATTTTACGATCATAAATAATACACAATTACCTGTTATTTATCCTCTGTTTATACAAACACTTACATATTAACTGTTGCAACAATACCATAAAGCAACAGCAGTCCTATGGTTAAGTTTATCGTACACTTTTCATAGAAAAAATATAAATTTAGTTTTTGGTGGCAATTTTTAGGTCAGAGACTACCAGACAGCGCAGCTGTGTGGTTTGCTCACAAAATCTTGGGGACATTCAGAAGGCTTGTTTGGGAATGCATTCCACCTATTGCTTACCATTGACGTTGTGGTTTGTAATTCACATTTGCTTCCTTTCTATTTGCTGGCTCTATTTAATTTCAGGCTGTCCAGCTTGAGTTTGTCCCTTCCGTTGCCCAAACCCTATTTACTGTATTCTGCCACCAGTGCTCATTTTCTGTAAACAGGCCTTTAAATCTTTTTCTTATCTTGTCACATTTGCTGTGCATTCAAAGACAGCGATCAAACGTCAGGCTCTATCTTCTAGAGTGCTTGGTGTTTACTTTTCTTTCTCAGAATTCAAAGTTAGAGGATTTATGTGAAAATCATGCTGGTTACTGGACGTGTGCTTGAGAAAGGCTGTACGTTGGTATTTTTTTTTCTAGCACACAACCACATTTAAATGTCTGCAAATGAACTCTGAAGATATTTGAGAATATATCAGAATTCGAAAACCACAAATGAAGCACATTTTTGGGTAAATCTGAAGTGTGGTGGAAACAAATGTTTTAATATGATCAAAACAAATCAATACACCAGGTGATGACATTTCCACACATTGTTTGTATGCTGTATACTTTTATCAGTAAAACTGTATATCTGTGCAAACGTAATGGTCATTTCAATTGAAGGTGTGTTGTCTGTAATGGCAGTATGCTACCACACCATGCATACTTCACTGTACCCCACTCCACTTTACTCTGCACCACTCCACACCACTGCAGTCTACTCTGCACCACTCCACTCCACACTACGCCAATCCACTCCATGCCAATCCACACTGCGTCACTGCGCTCTACTCTGCACCACTCCACTCTATGCCACCTCACTCTATGCCTCTCTACACTACTCTGCTCTATGTCAATGCACTTTACCCCACACAACTTTACTATGCAACACTACAATCTTCACCTCTGCCCTCTATACCACTCCACTCAGCGCCACTCCGCTCTATGCCATTCCACTCTGCAACACTGCGCTCTATGCCACGACACTCTATGACAATGCACTCTACTGTATACCACTCCACTCTACACAAGTGCACTCTATGCTAATCCACTCTATGACACTCTGATCTACTCTGCACTCAATGCCACTGTACTCTACCATGCACCACTCCACTCTGAAACAATCTATTCTACGCCACTGCATTCAGCGCCACTGCACTCAGCGCAACTGCACTCAGCACCACTCCATTCTGCACAACCCCACTCTGCACCACTCTACTCTGCACCACTGTACTCTACTCTGTGCCGCTGCACTCTACTCTATAGCACTGCACTCTAATCTGCATCACTGCACTCTACGCGAATGCACTCTACACAACTTCACTCAAAACTAATGCACTCTACACTACTGCACTCGGCGCCAATCTACTCTGCACCACTATACTCTATGCCACTATACTCTATTCTACAACACTTTATGCCACTGCTCTATACGCCACTGCACTCTATGCCATGTCACTGCACTATACACTACTCTATTTTACTCTGCACCACTGTACTCTACTCCACTGCTCTTTACGCCACTCTACTTTGCACCACTCTATGCCACAGCACTCCCCACCAATGCACTCTACGTTACTCTACTATACACCACTGCACTTTATGACAGTCTACTTTGCACCCCGTTGGGCATTGCAGCGCCGGCCCAACGAGGAGCTGCCCTATGATGAAGCATGACACCCCTCGGGGTGTGTGAGGGCTCTTGCTCCTTATTGGAGCTATCCCTGGACGAGCACTAACCACCCTGCCCTGCCAAGCACCTACCAATAACTGACGTGGTCTAACACCCTGTCCTCCTTCCGACCCCCTAGGAACAGCATACTCTTTGTCTTAAGCTGCTAGTTGGGGCCCGTATGCTGGACCTACCAAGACCCCTGTTCCTCCCTGTGATACTTTAGTCTACTTTGCAACACTGCCCTCTCTGCCATTGAACTTCACGCAATTCTACTCTTTGCCACTGCCCTCTACTCTGCATCGCTCTACTCTACATCACTCTACGCCAATGCCACTACACTCTACGCCACTGCACTGTACACCAATCCACTGTAAGCCACTCTAATCTACTCTGCACCACTGCACTCTATGCCACTACACTCTACACTGAAACAATATACTCTACGCCATTGCACTCTACGCCACTCTATTTCAGTCTGCATCATTCCACTCTGTGCCACTCCACTCTACGCCACTGAAATCTAGCCTGCGACGCTCTACTCCAGACAATTCTATTCTAAGCTACTGCACTCAACACCAGTGCATTCTACACCACTTTACGCAAAATCAATACACTCTACACCACTGCACTCTATGCCAATCTACTCTGCACCACTGCACTGTACGCAATGCAACTATACTCTACTCTGAAACACTCTACTCTATGCCACACTACTCTACACCATTGCACTCTACGTCACTTTACTCTGCACCACTCTATGCCACTGCAATCTACCCCAGTGCACTGTACGCAACTATATTCTGCACCACTGTACTCTACAACACTCTACTCTGCAACACTGTACTCCCGCTACTGAACTCTCTGCCACTCTACTCTTCACCACTCTACTCTGTGCCACTCTAATTCTATTGAGCACCACTATACTCTATGACACTGCAGTCTATGGCACTTTACTCTACGCCTCTCTACACAACTCTGCACCACTCTACTCCATGCAAGTGCACTCTACCTCACTCTACTATGTACCTCTGCACTCTTCGCCAGTGCACTCTATACCACTCCAGTCTAGGCCACTCCACTCTACTTTGCACCACTCCACTCTAAGCCACTCTACTCTGCAATACTGCACTCTATGCCACTGCACTCTACTCCAATGCACTCTACACCACTACCCTATGCCACTACACTGTACCCTGCACCAGTCCACTCTATGCCACTTCACTCTGAAACAATCTACTTTACGCAGCTGCACTCTACACCACTCTACTCCAATCTGCGCCACTCCACTCCACTCCACTCTATGCCACTGCACTCTACCCTGCACCACTCCTCTACCCTGCACCAGTCCACTCTATGCCACTTCACTCTGAAATAATCTACTTTATGCAGCTGCACTCTACACCACTCTACTCCAATCTGCGCCACTCCACTCCACTCAACCCTATGCCACTGCACTGTACCCTGCACCAGTCCACTCTATGCCACTTCACTCCACTCTGAAACAATCTACTTTACTAAACAGCACTCTACACCACTCTACTCCAATCTGCGCCACTCCACTCTACTCTATGCCACTGCACTCTACCCTGCACCACTCTTCTATCCTGCACCACTCCACTCTATGCCACTGCACTCTACACCACTACTCTATGCCACTGCACTGTACCCTGCACTGCTCTACTCTACCCTGCATCAGTCCATTCTATGCCACTTCACTCTACTCTGAAACAATCTACTTCACACCACTGCACTTTACACCACTCTACTCCACTCTACACCACTCCAATTTACTCTACTCTGAACCACTCTACTCTATGCTACTATGCTCTCCGTCACTACTCTGTGCCATTACACTCTATCCTACACCACTCCACTCTACGCCACTTCACTCTATGTCACTGCACTCTACGCCACTCTACTCCATTCTGTGTCACTCCACTCTACACCACTGCACTCTATGTTGTACCACTCTATGCCACTCTACTCAACTTTCCGCCACTCTACTCTATGCCACTGCGCTCTACACCACTCTACTCTAAGCCACTGCACTCTACACCAATGCACTCAACACCACTTTACTCATGACAATGCACTCTATGCCAACTACTCTGCACCACTGCACTCTACTCCACTCTACTCTACTCTGCAACACTTTATGCTACTGCACTCTACGCCACTGTATGCTATACCACTCTAAACCATAGAGCTTTACGTCACTGCACTCTGCGCCACTCTATTCTACTCTCTAGCACTGTATTCTACACCACTGCTCTCTGCACCACTCTACTCTGCAGCACTTTACTCTGCACCATTGTACTGTACACCACTGCATTTTATAACACTCTACTCTGCAAGACTGCACTCTCTGCCACTGAACTCAACGCCACTCTACTCTACACCACTGCAATCTACACCACTGCACGCTACGCCACTGCAAGCTATGCCACTCTATACCATTGTGCTCTACATCACTTCTCTCTACGCCACTCCATTCTACTATGCCACTGCACTCTATGCCACTGCACTCTATGCACTGCACTCTACTCAGCACCACTCAACTCTATGCCACTCTAGTGCACTCTACATAAAATGCAGTCTAAGCCACTACACTCTGCATCATTCCATGCCACTCTAATCTATTCTTCACCACTGCGCTCCATGCCACTGCACTTTACACCAGTCTGCTCTATGCCACTGCACTCTATGCCACTCTGTTACACCTCTGCATCCTACCCTACACCACTCCACACTATGCCACTTTACTCTACTCTGAAACAATCTACTCAATGCCACTGCACTCTACACCACTGCACTCTATGCGACATCAATCTACTCTGCACCACTCTACTCGACGCCACTGCACTGTACACCACTCTACTCTATGTCACTGCACTCTACGCCAATGCACTCTACATCACTTTCGTCAAAACTAACGCACTCTACGCCACTACACTGTATACCAATCTACTCTGCACCACTATACTTTACACCACCTCCCTCTAGGCCACTCTACGACACTCCACTCTATGACACTACAATCTAAGATACTCCACTCTATGACGCTCTCTACTCTATTAATCTCTACTCCACTCTATGCCACTCCACTCTACAATACTCTACTCCACTCTATGCCACTCTATAACACTACTCTGTTCGATGACGCTCTACACAACTCCCTCAATGCCACTTTACTCCACTCTATTCTACGACACACTACTCTTCTATACTCCATTACCTCACTCTTCACCACTCCACTCTACTCTATGCCTCTCCACTCTATGATACTCACTCTACTCTACGCCACTCCACTCTACAACACTCTACTGCACTCTTTGCCATTCCACTCTCCTACATTACTCCGCTCAATGTTACTCCACTCTATGACAATCTACTCTGATTTACGCCTCTCTACTCTACAACGCTCTACTCCACTCATCGCAACACCCTCTCCGTCACTCCACTCTGCTCTACACCACTCCATGAGAATCTGTGCCACTCTGACACTCTATTCCACTCAACACTACCCCCATCGACTCTATGACCCTACTCCCTCCACAACAGTCAACAACATTTTACATCACTCCACGCCCCTCCATAACACTCCACTTTACAATATTCCACTCCACACCACTGTCCTTTACCCCACTAACTTATAGCCATGATGAACAGAAGCCACGCTGGTGTACAATATAGCTAACACCTATTGGCAAAGCCAATGGCTATTGCATAGGCAAGATCTATTGGCTTTCCCAATGCTTCTTTAAATCTCTGACCAAAGATGAAAGAATGAGGTAAAGGTGTGGATGTTGGGAGTTATAATAGGTATGAGCTGCAACCCCTGGTTTGTCCTTTGGTGCCCATGGCACTGCCGCACTCCCAGGTATATTTGAAAAGAGCCTATTGTGAAACATTACATTGACAATGTATCATTTTAATTTATCATGGCCAAAACAAACATATATTGTACAGAGCTGTGCTCTATTTTAGCATGCTAATTAAATCTAGAATTATACTATTTTGTTTAACAATAGCATATCTTACACAACTTGGTGAGAATTGTCTACCATTTTTGACCGCTCAGTTTTGTTTTGCTCAGCGAGCATTACAGCTCTTGAGCTTGTATTCAAGTTAGGAGCATCCACATTTGGAAATGAGCGCCACGCACATGTGTAATCTATTAATTTATCTTAGACCAGAAATCGGTATAACATTTTAGGACTCCTCCTTTTACTCAAGTGGATGCAATACAGTGGCACTTCTATGACACATTATGACCATCAGTTTAAAGTGCTTCTGGCCCTACATCAAGGTAAAAAACACTGTATAAATGAAAAGGTCGTTAAAGGATAAGGCATTCAGCTTCAGACCAGCAAGGGGATATCTGCTTGTGTCTTTAATTGTATTCATTTTCTAAACAATGTTCTTTCCTACCACACCTGCACCACACATTGATGTAGTCATGGATAGGCTTCTTTTAGCTTAAACAAAGTGCCTCCTCACTGTAACTGTGCACCACATTCCACTAAAGTCATGGCTAGGCCATTCTTACATATTGTTTTCACAGAAGGCATTGTTTCTAATTGTATTTAACTTCTACATCTTAACCACTATTTTACCAGTGGTACAAGGTTGTATTGTCAAGTGATTGGTCATAGCTCAAATCTGTCCTCTGACACACATATCACTAGCAAACCCTTCCACAAGTCCCTTCAGTAATCCTGAAGTTGTGTGGCTGTGATGAAGACTCCCTACTAGATGCTTTTTCAAATGTCATGTAAAGTCAAGTGTTGTGAAAGCATTATGGCCAAATGTGATATGGCATAACATCTTGGAATGATATCAACGTCAAAGGTCACATGATATCATTTCCTGTAATGCCATTAGAAGGGCTTAGTGCACATCATGTCCCTTCCACTGCCCCTGGAATTTAGGTGAATCAATGTCCCTAGGCAAATGGTTATTGCTGACGTCTGCTGTGATCTGAAGGCCATGAGTTTGAATCCTTCCAGGGCCAACTTAGCCTTCCATCCTTCCACACTTCCGAGCTTGATAAACTCAATAAATTAAATTGGGTATAATTAACATTTGGGAGTTACAGTGATTTACATTGCACATAAATGGCTGAAAATAAAGTTATTTCCGTGATGTTCACCACATTTTGAATAGCCTATTAAGATACATTTTCGACGTGAACATTGGTGAACATTGATCAAGAATTTCATATTTTAAAAGATATTTTTTTCTTTAAGCTAGTTTATGAGCACAATATTATCATGCATAGAACACCTAAAATCACACATTTTTCAAAACTGTTTGCTTCAAATGTCATCTGACTTAATATGTAAATATAATCTGCTTGATCCATGTGTACAAAAAACTGTGGTAAAAAAACCTGCATGTGGACCAACTGCGTCCTGGAAATTACCACTAAGACTCATCCAAAGTGCCTGCATGCTTCCCATTTCAGTCTGGGACACATTGGGAAACCCGCATATAAGCTGCAGTGCTTGTTCTTGCATTGAAGTCTAAACCTCTGTATACCAGAACTCTTGTTGCCTGTTTTTCTGACCAATTCCTGCCTAGCTTCTGCTATAGACTGTGTCCTGTTCCAGTGCAAATTGCTACAGATTTATCCCAGCCCTGAATTGCTTTGTGCTTTACTCCCTTGTTTGCCTTTTGTCTACAGTCAGGTGCTGCCCCTAGGTTGCATTCTTTCACATTGTTCCTGGTTTCATTTCCTGCAATTGCTTCCCTGTGCTTATTCATTTGGTTTATGTCATAGCTCTAATATTTTCTTCCCAGTCTCTTAGATTTGCCACTTGTTTATGTGCTGTTTCTCTGTGTCTATCTTTGAGTCTCTAGTTCCCTTGCAAATCCAGTCTCTTGCTCGCTACAGTTCCTAGTATCCTTGCGTTTGTCCTGTCCTGTATGTTCTCCGTTTTCCTTCAACGCCTTGCTCTTGAATATTTGCTATAGTTCTTAGGTTCCTCTCTAGTGCTTGTGCTGTGTACTCCTCTTGGGCTCTTTGTGTCCGGTAAGTGTGCTCAGTTGTCCTCCTCTGTGTATGAGTGCTTTCTGTTTGTATAGGTGATGGCGCTTGGATTCCAGGAGGCAGTTCCTGTCCCACCCGTTGTCTTGTGTTACATGTAGTTTTAAGTGCCTTAATTGTGACAGTGTGATACTGCTATGGGCCTCCAAAAGCTCCTGGATCGCTGTGAGACATTTTGTATATAACAAGGTCTAGAAATAATGTGGGCAAAACTAAGTATATGATACTGAACCTGGGGCATTTGACCAGGGCAAATCCAACATTAGCAGGGACCCCTCTTGAGAGAGTGCGCACCTTCTCTTATCTGGACATTACATTAACAGAACATCTGGGGTGGCAGGCACACATTATGCAACACCGGTTAAAACTTGAGCAAGTTGTAGGAGGCATAACCAAGCTGACACATGGTTCACAGTTTCAACCCGCACAGCCAGCCCTGCAGGTTTACCAACACCAAGCTCTGGGGACAGCCACCTACGGAGAAAGGGCTGTGGGGTCATTTGGATGCTTCTGCTTTAGATTCAGTTGAATACTGATTCATGCATCTACTGGTCAGCATCCTCTTAGCACTCCCCTACTCCCCCTTAGGCTATATCTCGGGGTGAGAGCCCTATCAGATAAGACAGGTCTACGGCCAATCCTTTATTGGAGGAGAATCTGGGCTACCCCGGAGCTCCATCCATATTGTGAAGGCCTAGAAGAAATACTCAGTCTTGCAGGCTCCCTTAGTATACCCTGGATCACGTATGTGAAAGCTACCCTGGGAGGGATCGGGCTGGCAACTTTGTGGAATACACCAGGAGAGGCAAGGCTGACATCTACGTCCATCATTAAATCAGCCTACTGGCAGCATAGAGATTGTCTAATACACTCCCAGGCAAGATGAGGTACCCTGACTGATGTCTTTCGTATCAAAGACTCCTTTAATAGAGAAGATTTCCTGAACAAGATAGAGCCCCCCCCCCACACCCCACCTCCTCTTGGTGCTTATTTTTGCTATTTCGCTTAGGGACTCTACCCCTCCATTCATTCACTACAAAGTGGACCAACACCCAGAGAGCAGACAACTGGCAGTGCCTGGCCTGTGGCGCCCCCAAAGAGACGCTAGAACATGTCATGTTTTTTTGCCCGGCCTATAGGAATAGTAGGCACCACTGGATACTTCCGTTATGTCGGACTTTGGGCATTAGAGACTATAAAGTCACATTAAGGATGTTAAAAACAGGCTCCAGCAAGCCACTGATTTTTGCAATTAGCTGGTATTTGTTGGCCATGTGGAGAGCTACGGCAAAAATACATGCTTCTGCTGAGAACCAACCAGCGCTCCTGTCTTGATACATGAGACATAATGATTATAATTTTGTACAATCAATCCTAGCCTGATTTTAGATGACTCCGAATTTGACTGACTTCCATTATCCTTCCATTTCCTCAAGTATACTAATTAACAGTAAAATGTTTAAAAGTTTTTATGATGTATATAAGACTGTTCGCCAAAGGCTGTTTTAATCCATGAGTTTTAGCACTATGCTTTCTATAGCATTTATCCATTGTGTATTATCTATATTTTACTGTTTTTATATGTGCTTTTATGGCCACTGGGCCGAATTAAAGGTCTTTGAACTGAACAGCTATTTTCATAGGAATCTCCACTGTGCCTCCAGCTGGATGCACGAGGGCTTGTCTCATGCATGTAAGTGCAATCCTTGTTTCTGCGTTAGAGTCCAGATACAGAATCGCGTCATGTGCCTCCTTTCTATGGGGTTCGCAGGGTGACTATCTGTAACAGTAATCTGCATAGAGATGTTGGCTTTCCCTGTTGCTGTGGGAAGTTCTGAGACTTACCTGTGTACAAACCGTGTGATAACCCAGTGTGATTTGTTCCTTATTGGTTCCTTTCCCTATGTGTTTGCATTAGGGTTGCCTTGACTTCCATGCCCTATTCCTGTCCATCCCATGTTTGTGCCTGTTCTTTCCTGGTGTATGCCTATGCCGGCTCCTCTGCATCGGTACACTGCTTCCATAGCCAGATAGTCTTTGACTTTAAGGGGTGCTCCACCTGAGCCTCTTAACAGAGTAGCACTCCGACCATTGTAGCCCACCTGCCCTCGGTATCCTCGGACCAGGAAACACGCAGTTCTTTCAGGAATGTTCAGTCAGTATGGTGCTCATTGCCACTTCACCAAGTCATGCAATAACCTGTGTCATACCTACCAGGCTTTGGGCATCTGCCCCTGTGGCTCTTGTCGCAACATCTAAATCAACATCACCAATCTAATTAGAATAGTTTTTTTAATTAATAATTTGAGTTCTAACTATTTTCTAGGCCTCCTTCTAAGATTGTGGGTTCTGCTGTGATGTCCGCTATTTTTGTGTTGACCACTAGTGATTTTATAATAACAAGGATTGGCAAAGCCAAAAAGTCTGGCCTTTGAAAGGCGTAAACCAGCCTTTTTTGGCTTTGCGAATGCTTTTCGCAAATGCTGAACAGTATCAGCAAAAAGAAAAAAATGGTTGTTGCTGATGCCGAACAGCAAGCCAGTCAATGCTGTCAGCGATCAGAGCTGAGCAAGTATCAACGTTGAGCAGAGAGGAGCTGGGCTGCAATGCAGGTACAAAAATAACATAGTTCCATGAGTGTAAGCAGTGGAAGGATACAAGTCATCCAAGCAAAAGGATGGTAAAGAGGGAATGCTCCAGCAGATGAACAAAGACAAGAAGAGGAAGGAAAGCCACTGAATGAGAATTGTGCAAATGAAATGACAAGCAATGGGCTACTCAAAGCACACTGTAAATATTGTAAACAATAGGTGTTTCAACAACACACAGCTAAAGCTGACGAGGCAAGACCTAAAAAGAAAATCTAAAAAACTAAACTCATTAAGAATCAGAGATCAACTAAATCAATTGTGCAGTAATTAGGCATAAAATGAAGCATAAAATAAGGCATACTCATCCCCCCTTTTCACCGTGTCAATATACAGTAAACCCTGCACTGTTCATGTCCATAGTGTGCAGGGCTGGTCAAGTACCCTCCAGTCCTAGGCTACTATTCAGCCCAGGGCGCTGGAAGTGTCACAAGGCATCGTGATCACTAGGTCGCCATTAGCTACAATCTCATGTGCAGTGGCTTTTCTGGAATGCATTCCCCCCGCAGGCAAATGTCTTTATCCGCTGTTAAAACAATTAGTAAATTAGAAATACAGACACCCCACCATTAACTCTATGTCCTCATGTCTTGGAGGCGACAGTCTTTCTGTCACTGTTCCAGTATCCTGAGCCCATCGACTCTCAGAGGTGACAGGCTCTGTATCCCTATGCCACTCCCCAGGTCACCAATCTATAGAGATGACAGGCTCTCCATCGACTCACCAATAACCTGAGCCCATCCACTCCTATAGGTGAAAGGTTCTGTAAAAGTGTACCGATCCCCCAGTCCGTTGAGCCTTAGAGGTGACAGGCTCTGTATCCCTATGCCACTCCCCAGGTCACCAATCTATAGAGATGACAGGCTCTCCGTCACCTCACCAATAACCTGAGCCCATCCACTCTTAGAGGTGAAAGGTTCTGTAAAAGTGTACCGATCCCCCAGTCCGTTGAGCCTTAGAGGTGACAGGCTCTGTATCCCTATGCCACTCCCCAGGTCACCAATCTATAGAGATGACAGGCTCTCCATCGACTCACCAATAACCTGAGCCCATCCACTCCTAGAGGTGAAAGGTTCTGTAAAAGTGTACCGATCCCCCAGTCCGTTGAGCCTTAGAGGTGACAGGCTCTGTATCCCTATGCCACTCCCCAGGTCACCAATCTATAGAGATTACAGGCTCTCCGTCACCTCACCAATAACCTGAGCCCATCCACTCCTAGAGGTGAAAGGTTCTGTAAAAGTGTACCGATCCCCCAGTCCGTTGAGCCTTAGAGGTGACAGGCTCTGTATCCCTATGCCACTCCCCAGGTCACCAATCTATAGAGATTACAGGCTCTCCGTCACCTCACCAATAACCTGAGCCCATCCACTCTTAGAGGTGAAAGGTTCTGTAAAAGTGTACCGATCCCCCAGTCCGTTGAGCCTTAGAGGTGACAGGCTCTGTATCCCTATGCCACTCCCCAGGTCACCAATCTATAGAGATTACAGGCTCTCCATCGACTCACCAATAACCTGAGCCCATCCACTCCTAGAGGTGAAAGGTTCTGTAAAAGTGTACCGATCCCCCAGTCCGTTGAGCCTTAGAGGTGACAGGCTCTGTATCCCTATGCCACTCCCCAGGTCACCAATCTATAGAGATTACAGGCTCTCCATCGACTCACCAATAACCTGAGCCCATCCACTCCTAGAGGTGAAAGGTTCTGTAAAAGTGTACCGATCCCCCAGTCCGTTGAGCCTTAGAGGTGACAGGCTCTGTATCCCTATGCCACTCCCCAGGTCACCAATCTATAGAGATTACAGGCTCTCCGTCACCTCACCAATAACCTGAGCCCATCCACTCCTAGAGGTGAAAGGTTCTGTAAAAGTGTACCGATCCCCCAGTCCGTTGAGCCTTAGAGGTGACAGGCTCTGTATCCCTATGCCACTCCCCAGGTCACCAATCTATAGAGATTACAGGCTCTCCGTCACCTCACCAATAACCTGAGCCCATCCACTCTTAGAGGTGAAAGGTTCTGTAAAAGTGTACCGATCCCCCAGTCCGTTGAGCCTTAGAGGTGACAGGCTCTGTATCCCTATGCCACTCCCCAGGTCACCAATCTATAGAGATTACAGGCTCTCCATCGACTCACCAATAACCTGAGCCCATCCACTCCTAGAGGTGAAAGGTTCTGTAAAAGTGTACCGATCCCCCAGTCCGTTGAGCCTTAGAGGTGACAGGCTCTGTATCCCTATGCCACTCCCCAGGTCACCAATCTATAGAGATGACAGGCTCTCCGTCACCTCACCAATAACCTGAGCCCATCCACTCCTAGAGGTGAAAGGTTCTGTAAAAGTGTACCGATCCCCCAGTCCGTTGAGCCTTAGAGGTGACAGGCTCTGTATCCCTATGCCACTCCCCAGGTCACCAATCTATAGAGATGACAGGCTCTCCGTCACCTCACCAATAACCTGAGCCCATCCACTCCTAGAGGTGAAAGGTTCTGTAAAAGTGTACCGATCCCCCAGTCCGTCCAGCCCTGAGGTGGCAGGCTCTGTATCCCTATGCCACTCCCCAGGTCACCAATCTATAGAGATTACAGGCTCTCCGTCACCTCACCAATAACCTGAGCCCATCCACTCTTAGAGGTGAAAGGTTCTGTAAAAGTGTACCGATCCCCCAGTCCGTCCAGCCCTGAGGTGGCAGGCCCTGTACCCCTCTGCCAACCCCTGATCCATCAAGCCCTTAAAGGCTGTCTATCACTGCACCCCTAACCTCAGCCCATCCAGCCCTCAAACCGACCGCCTCTGTGTTCCCAGGTATCAGAGGCATGGCAGCTTCCAGCTTCATGTGTTGGTGTTTTCTTGCAATATTCTAACACAATCAGCAGGAAAGCAAAGGCAGCAATACATTATTAATGCTCGAGATGTATTTTTTATTATCAACGTATAAGGAAACGCAGAGTTTTCTGCTGCTGGGATAAGGTGTGAGTGGGACAGGAGGAAGAACGCGAGCAGCTTTCACCTCAGGCTTTATGAATGAGAAGGGGGGATTGGTGTGGGGGTATCGGGTGGAAGGGGGGTGGGGTGGGGGCGACTTTGAGGCTCAGGGGAGGCTGGTGTGCTCCGCAAGTGAATGTTTAAACCGCTATATGAAATTAGAAACCTCAGACACGAGCTGGTTAGCTTCGCCTTAGAACTCATTTTGAATGATTAATTCATAAAGCTATGAACTTGCCATGCATCTATGGGATGCGGGAGGGGGGCGGCTGAGAAGGTAGGGCCATATACTGGGAGAGAGAGGGGCCCCTGTTCGGAGAGGCGAGACCACTGCCTTGGAGCAGGCGCACAGCGAGACCGGACGACCTCCACCCCCCTCTCCCCCCCCAAGGTAGGGTGACCAACTGGCATGGGTGCAAATTCAGGACGGTGAGTGTAAAAATTCAGGACAAAGGGTCAAAATTCAGGACAAAAATTCAGGACAGGAGTTCAAAATTCAGGGCAAAACTTATGGACAAAAGGTAAGTTTTACAGACTCATCAGAGGAGGTCGCGCAATAGTATATAAGTACGTAAATAGACAACCTCTTAAGTACAAGTCAAAATAAGTTTATATTAGGTTGAGACAATTGTGCACTTCACAGTTTTTCAGTATGCACGCAGCTTTGAGCAACTGTGCAGGTCTTTTTGTGGTATTTCATATGATAATAATCTATGTATATGGTTACTGCACTTGGTTGTCCAGTCTGATATTGTGTTTACAATTCATGGTCCTGAGCAGGCATGTTTGGTGAGAGAAATGGTTGGGAAGATCTGCTCGGATAGACATTGTGTGATGTAAAGCGGCACGCATAGGATGCAGCTACTTTGGACCTGCAGTGCTGGACTAGAGTGCAGTCCTCCGAGTGACCAGATTTATTTGTCAGATCGCTTCAAGCATTCCATTTCTGTTCAGCTGGTGATGACTGGTACAGGGGCTGGTATAGTATTGAGTGATGGATAAGACCCATAGCGGAGAGGTCTTGTATAAGGGTAAGAGCATTAAGCAGGAAAAGGGAGTTATTAACCAGACTGCATGAGCTATAATTGGCTGCACACTGCTGAGTGTTATGGTATTATTGTGGGTCAGAGCGGTTAGATAGGTGTTGACATTGCTATGTCATGCCCTGGCTAGCCATATATCAGCCCTCCTCATTTTAGCTGTATATTGGGAATAGTATACTGATTGGGCCATTTCATTTCTGTGAGCTTTAAACTGCAGATTCTCATTGATGCACAGAAGTGTGCTAAAGACTAGAAACTGTATGCGCTGTTGTGGCATTATTGTAGGGCAGAAGGAGGCACTATCTTTTACATACAGAATATTTTCGATTGAAATGGAAGCAAAATGCCATCATTCAATTTTACTGATAAATCTATATAGCGCACAAATACTAATGTGTGGAAATGTGGTTTCAGCAAATATGTATCATTTGAACATCACCAAGTAAAGTGTCTTCATTGTTTTGATCCTATTAAAACTCTGTTTCCAGCACACTTCTGAATTACAAACAAGTGGTCTATTTGTCGTTTCCTAACTGCTGATATGTTTTGAAACATTTGCACAGTTTATTTACAGATATTTAAAAGTTGTTGTGTGTTGCAAACAAACTGACAGCTCACAGCCTTTGTTTTCACACCCCCAAGAAAATATGGGAAAACATGGTTCATTCTACAACACATTTGTCATTATATATCAATTGTATTAGCTTCTAAAGCATAGTAAATAATGACTTTAATGTGCACCAGGATATGACAATCTTTGATGGGGCTCTTCAATGATTGCCTCCCTATCACCAACAGTGCCTCTCATCTTTCCACAGCCCCTCTCTCACATGTATTTCATTTGTTTTATAGACCTTCTCATACCAGCATAAGATGTCGGCGCACTTTACATCACACACATACAGAGACAATGAATCATACATGTGTAAATCAGTGTATAGAGCATGTTACATAAGGCAAAGGGCACTACAAGTTGTAGGATGCACATGTCACCTTTACTGGTAGGCATTTTTGAAGTGCGCTTGGTCTGAAAAAGTACAAACTCAGGATTCTGAACTTAACACCGTGATTAGAGTTAACTTTAATGATAAGAATTTATTCCTACCCTAACAAACCTTTTTTTAGCAACATCAGGATAATGAAAGGCTGGGAAGAAAACATAACTTTGTAACCTGTACCATGCAGATTGCATGCAGCTCTTTGATGGAAGTTCATAGCTCACTGCTAGATTAAGTAGGTAACTTATGAAATGCACAGTAACAAAAGAATCTCAGTGACAAAAGTAGTAACCCACTGAGATCTGCACATAAAATACTATTCTTTGATATGCATAGTACACATTCTTTGCAGCAGGCATATTAACCCTCTGTGCTACCTTAGATGATTCAAAACTCGCATCTCGCTCCTGCAGGTACATTAGTCACCAGTCACTGGTGAACCACACCTGAATATAAGTGAAGCCGCTTTTATTGTTGCCTGAAAACTGCTGGATATACAAGGAACTTTGCAGTGCCAGCCCCCAGTAACAAAACTGCCCCCCACCTTTCCAGCCTCCCAGGGAAACGCCTGATGCCCGGTCCAGCCAGTCCGGCCTTGCTACCACCCTCCAATGGTGCCCCTCATCTTCACATAGACCATCTCTCATGTGTATTTCATTTCTTTTATAGTGCTACTCATCCCAATTATGTAGGGCAGGGTGTTGGAGTGTGTTACATCACACACATATTATATACAGACAATGTCTCATATAAATGTGAAAGTCAATGTATAGGAAATGTTGCTTAAGATAATGGGGGGTACAAGGTGTAATCATACTTTCATCCATCATTCAGTCTTTCACCATTCATTCTGTCCTTCCATCTGTGTGCCCATCCATGTCCATATTCAACCATTTACAAACCTATCCATCATGTATCCTTCGATCCATAATTTCACTCATCCATACCTCCATCCACCCTTTTACTCATCCATCAATTATCCATCCATCCACCCTTTCACCCTATCCATCCGTACACTCATCCATCCACTCTTCCACCCATCCATCCATTCATTCATCCATTCAGCCATTTACCCATTCAGCCATCCTTTCACTTACTCATTCATCAACCCAGTCACTCATCCTTCCACCCATTCACCCGTTCAGTCATCCATCCACCCATCCTCCTTTTCTCTCTCCATCCCCCTTTCACTTAGCCATCCATCCTTCCATCCACCCACCCATCCATCTACTCATCCACTCATGAATCCATTCATTGACCCTTTCACTCATCCATCCATCCTTTCACTCATCCATCCATCCTTTTACCCATCCATCTACCCTTCCACCCATACATCCATCTATTTACCCTTTCTCTCATCCATCCTTCCACTAACTCATCCATCCATCCTTTCTCTCACGATCCATCCATCCTTTCATTCATCCATTCACCCTTTCACTAATCCATCCACCCATCCATCCCTTCACTTACTTACTCACCTTTTCACATTTTATTATGAGCTGAGCCTTTGTCTGCAGAGTTGCAGACAGAAGAGGCCCATCAAAAGCTCCACTCTCGCTGTAGTTCCTAAAGCAAGGGGTGGGGTGGGAGAGGGTTCAATATGCCCCTGCACATAGGCAATCTGAAAAAGTGGAAGGCATGAGTCATGCATGATGCACAGTGCCAGGATGTGAGGCGACTGTGACATGGTGTTGTTTCCAGAGCTTTAAGTGGGATGAAAAAACTAGGGTGGGGGAGGGCTCTCCAAAGGGGGTGTTGGATGTAATTAAGGGCGTGGCTTAAAACACCTAAGCTAAAAATCTGTGCTTAGTATAATGTGCCGCCCGACTGGTATTTTTGTTGCTTCTGTCTTTGCATAATACAACAAGTAACGTTACACCTAGAACAAGTAACGTTACACCTACAACAAGCCAGAACTATTGGCTTTGTCAATGGTTGTTAGTTTCATAAAATAAAAAAAGCAGCAACCATGGCTTCCTTGAATATAATATTGAAAACGCGTCAGTTCTAAAATGATGAGACTCTGAAAGAACTATAATCCTTTCCTTTTAACTTCTTTCACAGCCTTCCTTTGATGAACTGGATTCTCACTTAGCAGCAGCATGGGCGTTTTTGCACCTCCATGTGACAGAATGCCCTGCCCTAGACCGAGGCTGGAGGAGGCCACCACATGCTGTACGAGCCCAGACTGACCCATTGTCATTCTGTATGCAGCAATTAGCCGGCATACAGAATGATAATGGGCGGGTGGGGCTGCTCTTGAGCACAGAGGAGTGTGAGGCGGCCCCATCAGGGAGCTGAGGCCTCTCGCAGGGGAACAACTCTGCTCCCTGAAAGGCCCAAAATTACGGACAAAAGGCGTCCGTAAAAGGATCCTCACGGACAACGGACGTGAGGTCCAAATTACAGACGGTCCGTGAAATTTACGGACGGTTGGTCACCCTACCCCAAGACTGGACGCCCCCACCGGAGAAGAGATGGCAGGAAACGGAAAGAGGGCCCTTACTGCGTAAACTCACAGACAGCTAAACTCAGTATGTGCTTCGGCCACCAGAAGTCTTTTCTCCACTGGGGGCCTGGCCATCGGTGTCAATTCACCAAAATGCCAGGAGTAGTGGAAGTGTCATCACATACTCTTTGACCTTAATGACATCACAGGAAGTGACATCATATGATCCTTGACCCAGATTTTTTCCAGGAAGGCATGTCACATGACTCTAACATCACACTCACACTCTCTTACACCCCCTTACACTCATTGTTATTCATTCTCACTCACTTGCATTTTCTTTTAATCTCACTCATACTCATGCATACTTACTTACACTCAGGCCTAGGTTCACTAACGCTTTGCACTGGGTTTGCATCACCTTTGTGATGCAAACCCTGTGCAAAATGTTAGGTCAGGATTTACTATCAAACTCAAATCGTGATTTGCATTGGATAGTGTACCAGAGTATGGAAAAATTGCACTATGCACTGCTTTATGTTTATTTGGCGTCACATGGCATTCCATGGGTAGTGCATGGGTGTTATAATTTAACCACCCATATGTTTTGACGCAAATCCCTATGTACAAACATTGGTAGGAGTTTTCACCAAAATCGTGCGACTCCTCGAGGCAGGCATAACGAGGAAAAATTTTACCATTTCTATTTGTTTTTCTAACTTTGCATTTGTACTGCATCATACAGCACACATACACACATACGATACCCCTTCCAGTACAAAACCTATGTTTCAGAGAATGCACACACCCTTGCACTATGGTGCACAGTGAATGTGTTGGCATGTGGCTGCCAAAAGTGCACCAATACACAGGGATAGAAACAATGCACCATATTTTAGGAGATTTGATGCAGTTTTTCCTCTCTCCCTTTGATGCAAGGTAGCATTGCTTTTCGTTAAAGAATAGTAAATTTGGGTCTCAATATCACGCAGTCTCAATCACTACCTGTCAATGACTCTCACTCCTTTTCACTCACACATACATGCTTACATATACAGATAAATGCTTACATGTACACACTATTTTCTCACATAAACACACTCTCACCGGCAAGCACATATATTTTAAAACATTTTTACTCCCCACAGCTGCCACCAAAGGTTCCATTCCAGGTAAGGGTGCTGCATTTTTTATTACACGAATAGTGAATAATAGAATATTAATAACTATTAGTATAAAGAAAAACCTACTGGAAATAAGGAATGCTGAGCTGGCCCTGTGTTCTTGGCACAGATTTTGCCACTTCTGAGGCCAGGAGTCGCAAAGGCAGTGCGAGGGGTCACAAGGAGCAAGCTAGGGGCCGCAGCTGCGACCGCTTGCTACCCCTAAATGACATCCTTGGGCCTGACAGTGACAGATTAGGTTCCAAGCTTATGATTCAGGACCCTCAGTCTCCATCATCATTTAGGGGTCCCACAACCTGATGTAAATACCCTCTGAAGGTAGGAGTATGCTCACGGGCACTCGAAGCAGCGTACGCTCCTTCCTGTACTAACACCTCAATGGCTCTGACGTTCTTAATTCTCATTGAGACTCGCCTCCCTAAGAAGGAAACTTTCCAGGTTAGCTTCCTATACTCTTTGCTGAAGGCGGCTGTTTCTTGGGTTTTATTGACTCTACCTCATTCCAGGGGAGATCCCTAAATGGTGAGCACCAACAATATGACCCTAGGCTGCTAAAAATTCATTTAGATATAGGTAATGGCAGAGGCATTAAAGTTATAGGAAAGGATAGAGGATGTAGGGTATAGAAAATAGTAAAGGTACAATGGTAAAAGCAGGGATGAAGGAACAGGGGAATAGATAGGGGCAGATGTATTAAAGGTTTAGGCAAGGCCAGAGATACAAGGGTATAGCAGAGTTAGCAATAGGGTATAGGCATGATTAGAGGTGTGGTACTTGGATATAGGCAGCTTATATGTATTCTTTTATACCTAGAGATAGATAATAGTAAAGGTGATAGGCTATAGGTGGAGTAGAGGTATTAGGATATGAGAAGGGGTAGAATTACTGTAGTGATCACTCCAAGCTGGTTGAGATGTTTTAGGAGTATTTATTGAAGATCAGTAGTACATCAGTAATCAGCCCCACCAGGAGCAGCCAGCAAGGCGCTCAGCCCTTCTCCAACTGTGTAATTCATACACCAACATTCTATGTTACATCATCTCAAGAGTGTTCCACTGGTGGAGCAGTGGATGACATGTAAAGCATAATAACCAAGATACTACAATTACTAGAGTAGAGTTAGAGATATTAGGGTATAGGCAGGTGTAGACAAACTTTTAGCAGGCGTGGACGCTCTAAAGGTTTAGGAAGAGGCAGGGTTAATAGGCTATAGGCAGGGCCACTGGAATTATGTGGTAGGGGAAGACCAAATTATGTGTCAGGGTAGACTAAATTATGCGGCAAGAAAAGGCAAATTATGCAGCACATTTTTTGATAGTATTACTTTATTACTTTGTCATTTTTACACATAGTAATAGTGTCTGAACAAAGATTTCACCTCAGAAGTACCATTTTAACAGCCAAATACATAAAAAAGCAGCTGAAAGATGACCAGTTAACCCTTGAAATGTGTCTTACAATGCGCGCAAACACATATGGCCATGATTTTAGTAACTTTTGATCCGTTTGAGCTGAAAAGCTAGAAACACTTTTTTTTGTTAAAATCTGCACTTTATGCAGCAGATGATGGATTATGATGCAAATTCTTAATTATGCGAAAAAAGCCGCAGGCGCAGAATTGCATATTTCTAGTGGCTCTGGTTATAGGCAGGGGTAAAGGTACTAGAATAAAGGTAAGGATACAGGTATCAGGGTACAGGCATGAGTACAGATAGTAGATTGTAGTTGTCTGCTGATGTTGTAGGGTGTGGGAAAGGGTAGAGTCCTAGAATACAGTTAAAGGTGCTAAGATACAGGCAGGGGTAAGGGTGTAGATAGAAAGAGAGGTATAGGCAAGCTTCAGATACTAAAAATGGGTAGTGACAGGCGTTCTCCGCTCTCAGGCTCGTGGAGAAACATACTTCAGAAAGGGCTTTCCAGAGTATGTTTCACTCCAGAATCACATAAAGGCAATTTTATGACGCATATTTTTTTGGATTGACTGTGGGGCTTATTTAAAAGCCCCTTGCGCCGCCGGTGCGTCACTTTTTTTACTTGATAAAAAGTGACGCACCGGGGGAGCAACTGACTTGTAAATAAGTCCCTATGTATGCGCTGTAACCTGAGGGGCAGTCCAGTTTAAATTCAAGCCCCGCGTTGCCTGCATAAGGCCCTTACAGAGAGAAATAGTGGAGATCTGTGTGTCTGAAAAAATGTGAAATGAATGAAAGAGCATACTTACTGTAAAAGGTCGTGGATGTGTGGGGTTCCCTTTCAGAAAAAAGCCACAGTCTTTCCTCACGGAGGCCATTAATGGCCAAGTTCACTTCCCTGCCCTCAACTGCTTGTGAAAGTCCAGCTAACCCTCCTGCACAAGAGAGTCTGAATGCAGTCCTGATGAGGGGCGGCCTGCTTGAGGCTACATGAGAGGTGCCATCCGACCAATGGCTGCCCTGCTTCAGTGCCAGGAGGTAAGTGGGTTTGAACATGTATTACTGACACTATCAGAAGGAGCATTGAAGTTGTAGTGCTGTGTACAAGAGTGTATGCTGCACATTGTGCATGTGTCTTCCAAAGGCTGTGGGAGCAACTCTGCAAGGTGCTATTAAGACATTTTACTTTTAGGCTCTTGGACCAGTTATGATTTTCAGAATCATTTTTCAGAATCATATTTCAGAATCTCTATTACCTCCCTCTCACTTTCTCACCCAAGTCCTTTCGTCAAGAGTTGTGTCCACACCCTGGAGATAGTCATCCCATTGACCCCTCTCCTCTAGCTGTGCCTATTGAGGGCTACCTCTATCCAGAAGCCTCCTTAATTGACTACCAAAGGAGACCGTCAGACTGCGACTGAATCTGAGAACAGCAGGGAGAGTGGGCGATCCGTAAGGACTGGGCCTAAGAAGTAGAACTGCAGTGGAGTTATGGTAAATAATAAAAGCATTGCCTCCTCATCACTTACTCATCACAGCCCTTACATTATGAGGATACACCAAATCAGGCAGGACTGACAATCGTCATCCACCAAGGTAGCGAGCCAGAAACCGTAAATTCCAGACACAAAAGAGGAAGGACCAAACCCAGAAGATCAAGAAAGCCCAGTGCCAGGGCCAAACCAAGCCAACAAGCACTTGAAGCCCAGAAGGTAGATGGCACAACCAGTGTGCTAAGAGGAACAGGGGCCTAGAATTAGGAGACACCTGCTGTAGCAACCAACAAGAAGTGACACGAGAGTCAAGGAAGACAAAGGCAGGAACACCAATCCCCAGCTAGAGATGTAGTAAAAGAGGCTGAAGGGACTTAAAGGCATCAGCACACAGACCCTCCAGCAAAGCAGGCAATCCCCAGCTCTAGCAAAAATGAAAGCCACAGAAGACAATGTCACCAGTCGCCACTAATGGGGGGTAGTGGTGGGGAGGGGTAAGGGAGTTGGCAGTAACAGTAACGCCAAATGAGAAGGCCTGGTTAAAAAACAGGAGATGGAGCCTCACAAACAAACCCAACCACAAGCACCTTTGAGTTTGCATATGAAAAACCACACACAGGCACTACATCCCACCCTAAACAAGTCACAAGAGCACATTGACCCAAACAAGAGTCCAAATGAAAACCAGCGAGGGAGCCAGAAGCAGGGTCAACAGTCACCAAGAAGGCAGCAGATCAGTGTGCAACACAGAGAAGCAAAAGACCCAGTCCATGGGAATAGCCATGCCATGAAAATAAAAACAAAGAATGCCCCAACGGAAGTACACTCTACTTAAAGGCCAGAATACAGCATGTTGATAAAGGAGACAAGTCTACCATGCACCAGTGTATGCCTACTCACACCAGAGCACAGGTGAAACCAGGCAAGCACAGGCCTCCAGAATACAAGAAAACTGGGTTGAGAAACCCTGGAGAACCTGAAGCAAGAAACTAAACACACAGTCAAGAACAAAATGCAACCGTTTCCCACAACCCAAATGAGAGCACTTGCAAAGTGCATGACTCAATCCCATTCCAAAAAAAAGGGGAAAGGATCCCAAGAATCCTACAAGAAGACATGCAACAGGAGGCAAGGAAGACTCAGAGAAGGTCAAACTACCACCTCAATAAGGAGCACAGGAGAAAAAAACAAATAGAATCTAGAGGCAATATGACCAACAAGAAAGGGTGCTGGCAACAAAAATAGCACTTTCAAGGCATCTTGTGTCCTACGCATGAACAGGCAGCCAGGACCATAAAACCCGAGAAAACCACAGGAGTCCTGAATAAAGGAATCATCAGAACAGCCATGGGAGTCACACCTTGCAGCAAAGACCAAGCAAGTTCCTCAAACATGGAAGGTCAGGACCATCAAAAACGAAACCAACACCACAACCCCAGCAAACTGAAGTGGGTGGTCCACAAAGGGTACAAACACCAAACGAGTGGCCAGCCGGAGCAACACACCTCTTTCAAAAGACCCTCAACATCAAGGTGCGGGCGGGTCAAAGGATCAAGTAGAAAAAGATTAAAACAAGACTGTCCACATCATCTCACCCACCCAGAGGAAAACAACAACAGGAGAAGGAAGGAGGCAAGCGAGAGGCGAGAACCAGTCAGGACACCCACACAGAGTTATAGACTCAAACTTCAAGATCAGCTTGGAGCAAGGGCATAAATCACAAAAGGAACAAGCATCTAACATAGAAAGGATACAAGCATCCAACTCGAAGAACAAGGACTCCCATCCGTAGGCCCGCAGAGAGCAAGGAGAGAGACTAGACAGACACCCTACAGCAGAGACCCAGAAAGAGCACAGTAAGAAGGTTATGGCCACACAAGAAGTCTGCAATGCCCATAGTGTGGCCTCGAGGGCAGAGAATAAACCCAGTGCAACAAACCTGCCATGGGAACTCATGGCTGGCAAGCCTTCCAATGAGCTAGTGTAGCACCCCAAAAGGACAAAAGCCCCCTTTCACAGATAAGGTCAGGTCCCAACAAGAAGCATATGGGACAGCTCACATCAAAACCACATGCCAAACAAGCAGGATGGGGGCAAAATCCAGGAAGAAAAAAACAGACGTCCCACTGTAAGATCCAATGATAAACCAGGGAGGCCACAGCATCCCAACTCCATCAACACAGAGGAAGCAACATAAAACCCGAGGAGAAGGCCAGGAAGCAGCAGCGAGGAACATGTGGTCAGTAACCCCTAACTCCAAATCGAAGAAGGAGCAAGAGGAGCACATCAACGGGAGAAGGCACAGGAAAAGACAAGTAAAAGGGAAGCAGGTAGAGGTGTCAGGCTGAGGTCAAAATCCAAATCCCTTCACAGGAGCCACAGACTGACTGAGCCTCTGCGCTCCGGAAGGGAGGGGAAGGCACTGTATGGTGGAGGTAGTGAATAAAGACCAAAGTCGGTCGCAAGAAGGACTGTTCCTGGCCAAGGAGAGCGCCCACATCAAGCTGCACTAACAGCAAGATAACTTTTAGGAGCACTTTGAAGATTTCATACTTCTACAGTGGAAGAATACGGAGATAAGGGTATCCAATTTAATAATGTCTGTGCATCCCGGGCGTTCCACGTGAGGTACAGTCACTACAGCAGAGGTGGCCTTCCCAGCACAGAAGTGTGCATCAAAATTCAAAAGGTCAAAGATTTACCTTCACCTGGAAGAAACCGACTCGCCAACAAGCCTTATTGCCCAGCACCACGAGCGCACCCAAGATGACAACATTCTTGAAATGGCAAAATTCTTGGCATTTTATCAGATAATACATGTAAGACCATTGCTCACTCGATTATCACTGCCAGGCTGGACTATGCTAATGCTCTGTGCCTGGCACTGCCTCCTTATTTAGTCTGTTGGCCCCAGGTGGTATAAAATGCAGCAGCCAGGCTTTTACTGAAGACCCCTCGTCAGCAGTCACTCACCCCTCATCTGAAACTGCTGCCCAGGCTTTATGTGCATAAGAGGATCTGTTTCAAAAGCGTGATGATGGCACACAGAGATTCCTACAATAAAGGCCCCAAATATCAGATGGACAGATTTATTAATTATCACAAAGATTGGCCTCTTAGATCTTCTAAGTTGGCTCAGCTCCAGGTCCCTGGGGGGGCTACAGGAATAGGAAAGAAAGAGGCGCCTTCTCTTTTCATGCTGCCAAGATGTGGAATAAGCTTCCAATTACTGTGTCATTTCTTCTGAACCTTGAATTTTACTTTGTGCTCTGTTTTCTTCTGGTTGTAGTTCTATTACATAGCGCCAGGACGCCCTGATTTGGCAACCGTAGCGCTATACAGATCAGGATCTTTGACTTTAGTATAAGGCCCCCCTGCAGCCCCACCATCCTGGGATAATGTCAGAAGGATAAGCAGAGTGTGTCTGCAAAGACACAGCCCTCTGTGCTGGTATCCTTTTACTAGTTGAGTACAGGTTCTTCAGGGAATTGACTAGATGGCTCTGTCGGAGTCTGCCGCCATTTGGGAATACATTTTCTTTTTCACAAATTATAGAAATAAATTTGCAATACAGAAAAAAATGTATTGGGGTGTCTATCCCAGTAGATCCTGCCCACTTCGACTTCTAGTCTTAAGGTGCTACAAAGCAGCACCGGAGCAGGTATGAGCTGCCCCCATTCACTGTAGCCTTGAGGTACAATAACCCACAATTGAGGCATTAGAAGGCGGCCTGAGGCCCTGTACAGCAGCACAGAGGCACTGCAGAGTACCCTTGAAGTACCACCGGGCAGTCCTCGTCAGGGCACAAGTCCTAAAAAAAGAAGTGGGGGGACGCTCCAAGTTAGGTGGTGTCACCGGAAGTGACGTCTCGACAGGAAGTGACGTCACGAAAGGTGGCTTGCACCATCAGACTCATTGCCTCCTCTCGCTCACCCCTTAGATGCGATTGCATCAGAGAAGCCAGCGCGTGAGCAGCGTTCTGAATGAGCTCCGATCTCGCCCCAGAGAGGCCAAAGAGTGAATGTGTGGCTCCATTTGCTCCAGTTATCGAGCTCTCAAGTTTTCCACTGTCATGTGGGCGATGTCAGCCAGTCCTGGTTTTACAACTCTCCTTGCTTTGCGTTATGCACGGATCTCTCGAGTCACTGGGTAAAGGGAGATCGACGGGGCGGCCGTGCGGGCAAGTAACGCCATAATTGAAAGTTCAGCTTTTGGGCAGGGGGGACGGCGTCCACCCGGTAAAAACCCGGTAAAATAAGTGGGGGGACGCCGTCCACCCGCGTGGTACCCCGACTCGAGCCCTGGTCCTCGTGCACTATACAGAATCACTAATTCACTATAAAGCAGCACTAACGCACTATAAAACAGCAACGGGGCACTAAAAAGCGGCAATGAGGCCCTATAAAGCAGTAACGAGGCACTATAAAGCGGCAAGCTGGCAATACAGTGCATCCCCGATGTACTCTAGAGCAGTGCTAACACACTGCAGGACAGCACCGAGGCACTATAGAACTGCCTGGAGGGAACATCCCCGAAGAACTCCAAAGGGTTGAGACTCAGTGGGCTTGCTCTAAGTGGGCCTTTAGTCCCTAGTACCCACTTGTCTGTCCGTTAAATACCATTTGCACCCCTTGCTCTCCCTACACAGGCCAGGGCGACATGAACATCAATGGAAAACAAAGATCTCGAGACCTGGATGTAGAATCATCTCTGGAGACCCTGAGGGAGCAGGACGCTGACCTCTGTAAGTGAACTGCAGTTCAACCGAGTGCAGGTAGGTGGCGACACCTGGCTACAATTCAAACAAGATGGACTTACAGAAGAGGACGCCGAATTGTCCATCAGTTACACGATAATAGAGAGAGAGGAGACAATTGGGAGACTTCTTACTTGTCAATTCATCTGAAGTACGTCGCAGGTAAGTTTCAACCTTTTACTTCACAGGTCTTTACTTCACAGATAAGTTACTTTTCAATTGTTTTAAGTAACACAATATGTGTAAATATGTATACTTATGGAGTGAGGTTTGTAAAATACATCCTCATAAAGTCAAGCAACTCTATAACAATGTATTGATTGCATGAACTAATCAACTCCAGATACACCCATCTACACAGGGGGCAAAACGCATATTATATAATAAATTAAACCATGTTGGCATGAGTACGTACGTATTAATTGTTTGCGCATTGAAAAACCGTACTACTGCATGTTTATGCTATGTTGTACATTGCACATTTTGCATGTTGTGCACGAATAATGAGAAGTTTGCTTTAAACTAATAGCTTTCGCTAGGATTTATTTAACACAGGGCATTAGTACGGTGGGAGGTAAACATAATGGGTTTTATTTCACGAATTAATATTCTTTTGTGTTTGTTTATTTTAGTACGGGATTGGGCCTGCATAAAAATGGCCTCTCGTTCAAGCCTGCATGTGGTTGGCCTAGTCGGTCCTGAGTGCGCATGTGTCGGGAGGGGTTGCCTGCTCGCAGACTGCTGAATGTACCCGATGATGCAACTCGTGTGAAGGCCATGTTGACCTGTGTCTTATTGTTTATGTGCCAAGATGCGACAACGACTGTGGGAACAGCCATCCCTACGTGCAATACGACGTGAAAGCGGACATTAAAAAGAACATTGTTGCTAAAAGTATAATGTATGAATGTTAGAATTATATGAATACATTGGTCTTAAATCCTTCTTTGTTAGAACCGGTATAGGATGGATTTGGTGGGGAGAGCTGAATGGGACGACCCTAGTATGATTTACGACAACCAATCACAGTCCGAGTTTTTACAGATACTGCAACTTTGTAAAATAGTGTGCTAGAGAAAAGAGTATAATTGATACCTCAAGGGGTGTGTGGCAAGGCAGTATGGCGAAGCAGTGCGGTCCTGTATAGCAGAGCAGTCTGATGTGACAGATCAGAGAGAAGATCCAAGACAGAGAGAGCTGACTCGCACAGAGACAGAGAATCTTTAGGTACGAGAACGTCACGGGAGTGCTTGGGGTGAGACTGCGACCGAGGAGGTAGATTAAGTGGGAGATAAATTTAATTGTTAGTATAGTAAACTTGGCAGCATCTGTCCTGTTATCTTTGTCCTCAGAGCCTATCTCTGTGGACCTCTTGCCACAACCTCGGCCAAGGAAGTGGGTTTCCTGATTCTTTTGGTGGGTATTACCCTCCTTGATTGCTTTAATTTGAAAGTATATTTTTGCAATTTTATGCTGTTCCTTCTCTTCCCCATTCCTGGTGCGCGCTTTGATTTCGATGCAAATGATTCATTTTGATTACATTGCTTGATAATTTGTTCTCTTATATACAATCTTGTGTATGCACTGATGATCAATACAAAGATCATTTAATAATATAAACATTAACCGAAAAAGTGACTTTGTGGTTATTTAGTTAAATATTACAATGTTTAGTTAATCATAGTCACCATCAACTCTTCAACTAATGGTCCATCGACCAGAGGAAGAAGTAAGTTGATATTACAAATATATAGAAATATATAAATGTTATTAATGAGAAGTGTAGTGTTGTACTTAATAAAACTGACAAAATAAACCCCCCAAATCCAGCGCCTGTCCTCAGGGATCATTTATGGGTAATGTGTGATGGGCCCCGTTGTTTGATAAAGCAATTTCTGTGTGAGGAGATTTCTCTTGGTCCCTGGTTTCAGGAGTTGCGCTGGATCAATACACACACACACATATTTAGCTGGCTATATATATCTGTGATAACAGCCAAGCCCCGCCCCAAAACCTGCTTCAGCACAGAAAAATAAAATGATAACATCGTGTTATTATCATTGTATTTTTCCTTCTTTTCACTGCTGAAATGCAGTGGGGCGAATCTCCTCCGCCTTAGCGGAGGAGCCGCCACTGTATATATCTCTGCATATATATATATATACATATATATTGTTACTAACAAATGTTTATTTTGATACAAATTTTTGTTTTAAAAATGTACATTAAATAAGTAAATATGATGTAATTTATAAGAGAGGAATATTTACTATTTTTAAATGTGACTTATCAGATGGATATAGTATGTAATGTGAAAAGGCACAAATAAATTCTGAATTCAGCAACCAAATGAGTGTGTGTAATCTGTGCTGTGAGGCAGCTAGATTGTTTCATATATATATATATATATATATATATATATATATATATATATATATATATATATATATATATATATATATATATATATATATATATATATATATATATATATATATATATATATATATATCCTCTACTGGTAGTCGCCAGTAGGTAGTTATAGTTAGGACCTAATTTCCATAGGAAATGGGTTTTTTGTTTTGCTAATAACTTTGGCGCCGCTTGATGAATCTTTACGAAATTTTGAAAACTAGTTTCCCACTCACTTCAGCTGCTGTTTGGAAACTTTAGGAGTAATTCGTCAAGCGGGGGGTTTGAGAAAAGGGTCCCAAAACGTGTTTTCCCCATGCAATTTCCCTTAAGGATTTTGAACATGACTACAGCCCGAGCCGCTTAACGGAATTACACCAAATGTGGCAGAAAGCTAGATCTTGGTCCAGAAAAAGTGCTTTTTGTAGTTTGATGTAAATCCATTTAGCAGTTTTGGAGTTATTAAAGAAAAAATATTTATCCATATCTAGGGACGCAGTCCAGGGAGGCGGGCTGTGCGCCCCCTCCCCATTTAAAAAGGTGCTGGGAGGCAGGGTCCCAGGGGCCAAAATTAGCCCGGAGTAGGGCTGCGTGCCCCCCTCCCCGTTTACAATATGGCTGGGCCCCAGGAGATGTGGTCCTGGGCCAAAATCGGCCCAAGGAGGGGGACACAAGCCCACCTCCCCCATAAAATGTGCCAGGCTCAAGAGGATGGGGCACCAGGAGTCGAAATTGGCTCAGGGTGGGAGGCTGCGTGCCTCCCTTCCGGGTTGGCTGCCTTTGGGGTGTTGACCACAGGCTTTGTGGCCAACCCCCTGCTGCACCCGGCCAAAGGCTGTGTGAGGCGTGGGGTTGACTGCATGCGGGGGTTGGCTGCAGGGCATGGCCGCAGGCTGTGTGCCGTGGCAGTTGGATTAACGTATAATAATTAAATATTACTTTGTGTTAAAAAACCCAAGAGATTCACTGAAAAAACCAAAGGTACAGGGATGCTATAGTTAGGAAATAGCATTAAAAAACATAGAAAATCACTGAAAAAAACAAAGATTACAGGGACATTATAGTTGGAAAATATAATTTTAAAAAACCTTAGAAATTCACTAAAAAACCAAAGGTTACAGGGACGTTATAGTTATGTTCAGATTTTACACACACAAAACCATTGAACTTCAGCAGTTATAGTTAGAATTATCTCAAGTAACTATAACTTATGCCCTAAGGTAACTATAACTCGCGGCCTCGCCTTGCACTGCTAATTATCCCACATATTATATCACTCATGACATCTATGACATCATTGATAATATCACTGCAACATTTGCTGTAAAGTTATTGATGAGAAAGCTGTGCATGGGGGGCATGAGTTCTAGTTACCTTGAGGCACGAGTTATAGTTAATTGAGATAACTATAATTCCTGAATTTCTATGGTTTTATGTGTGTAAAATCTGGAGCTAAGTATAACATTCCTGTAACCTTGTTTTTTTAGTATATATATATATATATATATATATATATATATATATATATACATACATAATACAAAAAGAGTTGCCACTAGGTGGGATGCACTCCCAGGTGGAAATTACGCCAAAGCAAGGGCACACGCCATGAACAAAGTCCTTCTCTGGTTTACCTGCCAGACGCGTTTTGGGCCAATGCCCTCTTCAGTGGCAGACCATGTGACGTGCCGGCATGCGGCAACCACCAGTAATCCCCATAATAATAACGCTCAGGGGAATCACCTGAAGCAATCCTTCCTGAGACTGGTGGTTCAGTAAAACCCAAGTGGGTCACCGCCGGCACTCACAAAAATTTCTTAAAAAGGATTGCCGATGTTCGCACCGGCACCCCCGCATATAACAGGCACCTCCTGTTCCACAGTCAGCTGCCCCAATAAAGCAGCCGCGGACCCGCAAGTGTTTCGCGGTGGTGCAATCCCGCGACCAGGCAGGCCGCTGTACAAAATACAAAAAGAGTTGCCACTAGGTGGGATGCACTCCCAGGTGGAAATTACGCCAAAGCAAGGGCACACGCCATGAACAAAGTCCTTCTCTGGTTTACCTGCCAGACGCGTTTCGGGCCAATGCCCTCTTCAGTGGCAGACCATGTGACGTTCCGGCATGCGGCAACCACCAGTAAATCCCCATAATAATAACGCTCAGGTGAATCACCTGAAGCAATGCTTCCTGGGACTGGCATTGGCCCGAAACGCGTCTGGCAGGTTAACCAGAAAAGGACTTTGTTCATGGCGTGTGCCCTTGCTTTGGTGTAATTTCCACCTGGGAGTGCATCCCACCTAGAGGCAACTCTTTTTTTGTAATATATATATATACATATATATATTGGGCTGACACTTTCTTGTTTTGATGAAGAGCCAAGAATAAAAATAAATTGAGTTATTGTATACACCTGGGCTTAATTCTTTGAACATTGTCTCAGCATCTTGAATCTTGGGATTTTGACTGAATTGGATTTGTGAATAGTTTGAAATTGGACTCTAATTATCCAAAGTGTTTCCCATTAGTTTAGTTTCACTTATCTGCTTTTAAGGGGGCAGTAGGCAGGTCAACGCAAGGGACAAAACACCTGGTTTAAAACTTTAAATACACACTAGTGCGGCGGAGCACAACCATTTCTGACATAGAAGTAAGGTTTTAGTATTTTTTCCTTGCGTCTTGAGTGCTCCGTGGCTTTCACCTCTCTCTCTCTCTCACCTTATGCTCACCACCACAGCTTGCCTTTCCCCGCTCATCGGTTGATCTCATATCTTCACGTCCCTGTCTCATTTAAAAAAAATACTTTTTCATTTTATTTCATGATTCATTATGCAAGAGCCAGAAGCTTCACACTACTACCAGACTGCTTACTTTACTGCACTTCATCTACCCTTCCCACTTTATTTTTATTATTTTTTATTTATTTCAGGGTTGACCCAGCAGCAGCTTACTGCTACCAAGCCACTCACTTCAAGCCGCACACAAGCCGCTTACTGCTATCAAGCAACTTGCTTTTGCTTTGTGCGGCATCACACATTAAAGTTTTAAAAAATATGGCTAGATGGCCACCAGTGCATTATAACACTGGCACGTGCATGCTCAGCCATGGGCGACCATCATGTAATGTTTATCTTCTAAAGAAAAGCTATTCCAAGATGACCACTCATGTGTGCACATTCAGGAGCCTTCGTCGTGATTCACCAGCATCCAGTTTGCAGTTATTCTTTCTGATAATACAAATGCAAACAAGCACTGTCAAAGCCAATAGCTGGGAATTATAAAGTTGAGACTGATTCGCTTCGCCAATACTCATTTTAACTCCTGTCATGGACACCACATGTGCACAAGATGGCCTATGAACTCTATCTTATTTTTGTTAGTGCCCGAGACTCCTAATTAATGTTACCTCTGAAATACAATCATGAAATTATCAATCCACTTACTGATAAAAAAAATTCCACACCCGCAAGCATGCAAACACACCCACCCACAAGAATGTAAACACACACACGCGCACATATAAACAAACACACATAAAGGCATGCACAAATAAATGCTCAGGAACACATAACAACACACAAGCACATGCAGAGGAGCACATGTTACATTTCGGTACAACTCTGATGTACTGAAAAAGGTCACGTAACTCATCACTGTTCATTCATCCGCGAGTCCATCGAGCACGTCTCCCTAATGAAAGTCTTCTGTTTGTGATCAACGTGTTTATCTGCTACCTCCATTTCAGCACTCGTGTTTTTGTTTCTCAATTATTATTCCATCTTCCTGGGAAATTAGACATGATTGGCATTGTGCTGACTACACTCCAAGCATTTTTAAAACTCTGCAAAGAAGATTCACTAAAGTAAATAACTTATTGAGTAGCTAACAATAACCTTTGCAATATGCTAGTTCATAAAATGACGAATAGACTTATACATTCATACTTGTACACAAATAAAATGCAATATTCTAAGTATAAAAATCAAACAACTTGGATGTTTTGTAGATCAAACTTCATCACAAAGAGTACGATGCATTATAATTGTCATAAAATGAAATTATTTTAAGGAATATGCTTAGATTCCTTTCCTTAATTCCCTTTCTTGATTGATACAAATGTTGTTCAGAATAAAATACTTACTTTAACTTACTTTACAGAAGTAAAGCAATTACATTATATAGAGGGTCTTGAAAACCCAGCGCTGGTTTGACAGTATGCTTGAAGTCAGTCATTCTTCCGCTGCGAGATCCCTCGTTTTCATTAGTAACCGCGTTTAAGTCACTATTTCTAATCGGGCCCCAGTGTAAGGTACCATCTGGACTGCAGGTTACTACGCACTCTGGGTAAACTGGTCAACAGCTTCTTAAAATATCTCAACTCTGTGAGTAGCCGCAGCGTGAGCAAGGACCCAGAGGGCAATACACAAGCCTGTCCCCCAAAAGGAAGGCGTTCATTCGTCGAGATTCTGCTCTTAAAGACCTCCGGGCGGCTCACGAAATCCCTAGAATCTGTCTGATTTTACAAAAACCATCGCCCAAGAACCCTTTCCAAACACACAGCATGCATGAGGACCACTACGACGCTCTCAGTTATATTCCAAGTGGCCCACATATAAAAGTACAGTAGAAAATCAAAAATCCAGCAGAATGGTACCGGATAGGTTCAGTCAAAAGAGTTCTAGGATGCCAGGAGTAACACTCCACCCACCCAGGAGCCCATGCGCGGGTATGTGTTGGTACAAACTGGGCGGAATGAAAGACAAGATGGAGACAGAGCGGTAGCGGCATTGTAGAAGGCCACTAGTAACAAAAGGTGGCCAGTTCACAGAGTCCATCCACACAGTGCAACCATAAACAGCTGGTTAGGAGTTATCAATTACACTTCCTCCTAGTGGCTAGTGCATCGTGCTGCCGGATGTAGTGAGCACTAGTGTGCTGCTGCATACCTTGTTATTATCTCTAGTGGCAGATTATTTAAAATATTAATCATTATTGTCCTACTGTAACTCCCTGAAACGAAGACCTGGGATTCTATATTATTTTACCCATTTTTTGTCGTTTCACCCATCGCGTTTTCACTTAGATATCATTGCACTGCTTCACTACGCTATGTCACTTCTTCTGCTAAAAAGAAATCTCTCATACGCACTTCCTGGGCCTTTTTTGACAGTTTTTGTATCTGTCCGCTTGAAATATTCTTTTAAAATTAAGCACGGGGGAACATTGTACTTTTTTAATTTCATACCCAGGTTCCCTTTTTAGGTCTTACCTAAGAGTCTGTTGCAAGACATATTTTTTTATCTTACAGTGGGCAAAGAGCCCACCCATTGCTCACCATTGCTTGGTTTCATTGTCACTCTCATTTGCTTGATTCTTAATTTTGTCCCAGTTTGTCCATCTGGTGCATGATTGCCTCTTTACTATCTCTTTGATTGGCTGGTATCGCTCTTTCCACTGCTTGTTTGTCAAGCATTACATGTTTCTTTTTTGTGTGAAGCACTCCATTAGAATGCGTGTGCTTTTGGCCGTCTCCCTCGTGTACGTCTCTCCCCCAGCACTTTGTGTTGCTCTGTTACCTGACTACTTTTCCCGACCCACTCCTTATTGAGCTCACCTGTGTGCTTCTCCCCATTGCTCTCCCGACCCCCATCCATGATACTTTCCCCCAACCGCCGTGTTACTTTCGCTCCTACCCCCCACTGCTTTCGAGTCCCCTCCATTTCTCTTTCCGCTGCTCTCATTCTCTCCTGTTTTGCTTCAGCGTCCTCTTGCTGTCCCCTATGTGGCTTCACCATACGCCCCCACCCTGTCTCGTGTTGCTTCCGCTCCCACGCACACCCACTTAAAAAAACACTTTTCTGCATTTTATTTTTAGTTACAGAACCATCTCTGTAAATAAACCCAGAAAGAAAGCACCCGCCCCATTTTGTAGATGTGCGCATGCATGGTGGGCGCACCTAGTAAATGATGTGGGCTGCCGCGTCAAAGGCTTTTGTTCTTTTTTTAACCTTAGCAAGCTACACATCATTGCGGATGCTGTGTAGTGTGGCTAAAAACTATTGGTAAAAGCCAACAGTCTGGTATAAGCCATTAGGTCACAAAAGTGAGAAATATTGGCTTTACCAATGCTTATTTCTTCATGAGAGTGCATCTGTTTTCCAGCTGTCTCCCATGTGCACTTCTTTCCCCCTGCACTCCGTGTTGCTCTCTGTCACCTGTGTTCTTCTCCCCAATACCCTTCAGGTTGCGCTCGTTCTTGTGCCCTCCCTTGTTGCTTTCTCACCTGTGAGCTTCTCCCCAGCCCACTATGGGGTCGATTCCGATTCGGGCCGGAAATTTCTCCGACCGAGCCGGATCCGGAGAGATTTCCGACCGAATCGGACCCGTGCAGTCCGACCGAACGAGTACGATGCGTCCGTATGTTATCGGACACGAGTCGGTCGGACTCCCAGTGAACTCAATGGGAGCCGGTCGTACAACGCGTACGCGGGCTCCCATTGCCTCAATGGGTGCGAGGCGGACAAGGGCGCCCCTACAGCGAGTACGCCGCGGCGCTCGCGGCGTACACGCACAGGTAGGGGGACCCATGGGTCCCCCTGTGTGCGCCTCGCACGGGTACGCGTACAGGGGGTCCGACACGGACCCCCAAAGTACGGCTCCGACAGCGAGTTCGAGTCGGACGGCGCGAGTCGGTCGGAGCGGTCGAGGTGCGCATCGTACTTACCCGGCCGGAAAACGTCTCCATTGCGCGGTGCGAATCGGGTCCGAGCGAGTCGGTCGGAGCGGTACGATCCGGGTACGAGTCGGTCGGAGCGGTCGGGTCGCCCGGACGAGTCGGTCGGCGAGTCGCATCGTACTCGCTCGGCCGGACCCGCGTACGGTTTGGTCGGGAAACAGGCTTTCGCATGGCTTTTTTCCCGACCGAATGGTATTGGGTGTGCCTCCGACCGAGATCGGAATCGGCCCCTATATGTTGCTTTCCTCACCCTCTGCTTCCCCCTCGCCAACGCTGCCCTCTGGGTTGCTTCATGCCATTCCTTTTCTGTCGTCCATTAATTCTCCTCACCATCACCTCTGTGTTGCTTCTGCCCCCGCCCTCTGTGTTGCTTTCGCCCACGCACACCCTCCTTCTCTGTCACTTCTCCTTCCCACCCACCTGCGTTGCCTCCCCTTACCCACGACCTTGGTGTTGCTCCCACAGCATCATCCATATTGCTCCTCCCTCCAGTGCCCTCCATGTTGCTCCCCCACCCTCGCTTCAAAAGATGTGCTTGTGCATTTTTTCCTTTTTATTTGCCTACCCAACTCGGATCAGCAAATTAAAATTTTAAAAAGGAACTGCTTAATTTGTAAGTGCGCACATGCATGGTGCGTACACCTACACGATGACACAGCCAGCCATAATGACAGTTTTTTTTCTTATTTAGCCTTGCTGCACAGCATCGGGGATGCAGTGCAGCATGGCTAAACACCATTGACAAAGTGATAGGCCTCAAAGGCGAAACCTATTGGCTTTGCCAATGCTTGTTATTTACCGGGACACCAGCAGCCCTGTTGGCTGTAAGTGGAGCATGAGCCTCCTCGGCTCTGTCTCACCACATAGTTCTCCTTTGAATAAGAGAGGAGAACAGAATGGCCAACAGAATCCTTGCTCCCAGATGGTCTCGGTCACATTGTACTTTAGGTGAAGTAGCCTGTGAGATTGATGGTGTCTAAAACCAGCTATCACAGCATATGAAGAGATCAATTGAGCAAAAATTATTGTTTTTACTTTAGAAACAGTTTAGTATTGGTGCACTTTAGGCTTAGAATTGTACAAATAAAAACGCAGGTTGACTCAGTCTGGAATTTCAGGTGGGCTAAGAGGTCAGAGTCTATCCAGGACCTTTGTACTTGGCAGACACAGCCCAACATAAAAAGCCATGACTAAGCAAGCTTCTTGAGGTTTAAGTGAGAATCATTTCAGAACTGTTGATACAAATACCATCTAGGCCTGGCACAGGGCACTGACATCTCAACCTCTACTGCCTTTTATGGTTTGACGCGTGTTTGTATGTTGTGAAAATTTATCTCTGTATCTTTCCTGGCCTTGGATCTACAGTGCACATCTGTTGGAAGATGCTGCCTGCTTGAAGAGGTTACATAAGGATAGTCCAGAATATATACTGCTGCTGGGTCCTCAGGGCCCCTCATGCTCAGGTCCCCTGAATCCTAGTTTGTTGAAAAGCACCATAAAAGGATAAACAACTGTCGACGCCTAGGTGGGTATGTAATACTTATGAATCATAGTAGGGAGTGACATGGAGCATTCTTGAAAAGATCCTTCGATGTGTAGATGGGAGAATGCCAGAGGTTCTTGCAGAGGACGTCAGAGGTTTGGTGTTAATCTTACTGCAGGAGGAGAGTGTTGACAGAGCTTTTAGTCCCTGTGCCCTGAATGCAGCCCAATCAGCACTCTGCCCCTTAGAGGAAGCCCCTGAGATACTGCGCCTAGGGTATGGGAGGGACCACAATAGAGTGGGGCGCTGTACTCCAAAACTAGGACAAAGTACTAGATCATGAGGAAAGTGACCCGCCCCAATTTAACCTTTGTAGCAAACACCCATGAATCCTTGCACATGTCATCCCTATGTAGAGCCTGCTGGGAGAGCTCAGACCCGAAACATTGCAGTTCACTCATGTTCCCCAAATGAACACAGTCATGCACTGGAAGACACCACATAGGAAAGAGCGCTGACGATCTGGCCCTGGACTAACAAGACGGTGAGCATTGCAATCAGCTATCAGTGAACAGAGCATGACATGGAAGGGACGCCGGGGTCCGGATATCCTTTAGGGGGCAGGGCTAAGCATGGAAGGAATGTGAGGCAAGGAGTGGCTATCTGCACTTTTTCTGTGATGCACTTTCATGAAAATTATACCCCATGGTCCCCCACCTACATGTATGCTGTACAGTTCTGAGGAGCATTCTGCATCAATGATCCTCACCGTCTGATAGGAATCCCTGACCCTCTTACATCCTACAGTATCTAGAAACACCAACCATTCATGGTCCTCTGCTTCACAAAGACCGCTCCAGCTCTCTCACATTATGCAGCTCGCTCACATTATGAGGCTTGCTCACACATACAGACAGGGGGGCAGGGGGAGCTCAAGGTGGAGGAGGTACTGCTATATCTATATATATGTTCGTCAAACGGCGCCAAAGTTATTGGCAAATCAAAAAACGCTTTTCCTATGGAAACTAGGTCCTAACTATAACTACCTACTGGCAACCGCGAGTAGGTAATATATATACAGACACAAACACTCACATACATTTACAAGCCTATTGGGTGTATGTTTATATGTATATATGTGCTGTTCACGTATTTAGAAGGCTATGGAAAAAAACAGGACAGGCCAGATATAAAAGTAAGACTAAAGGCTTTAGTCCCACTTTTATGTCTGACCTGTCCCAGTTTTTTGCTTCTCAAAATCTGGTCACCCTACTATAGAGACGTCATCAACGATTATCCTGCCCTAAAACTGTCCATACACAAAGGAACTACCTGCACGCGCAACTGCGCCTATCCTTACAATCTCCACGCTTATGCACTGCACTGGTCCAAGGCCGCTCCTAACCTGGGCTCGAAGGTCCTAAGTTCCTCAATGACGCCCCTCCTCTTGCACGTGCTAGTGCAGCACAAAGGTGCATAGTTGCAAGCAGCCCAGATCAGCCGTCTCTGTTTTAATAAAGCCCCCTTTCTACTACCACATGCCCTCACGGCGCCTGGCCGCGTGCCGAAGGAGGCGTTCTCAGAAGCACATAATTTCTTGCTATTGTAATTATTTTGTGGGTGCTAGGAAACACAATTAAGTCAACATCAACGCTGGAAATAAATTAAACTTTTATTGCAATTTCTAAGATTTATTAGACATCTAATCTCTGTGCCTCAGACACTCCCTCTTTATACAAGGGAGCCCTGCTACGTTAAGTCTCTTTCTCGGTTGCTTCGAAAATGGTGCGCACCTCTCTTCTCGCCTTTATACTGTCTCCGATTTTGGAGCGCACTCTTTTCCTTCCGCCAGTATAAGGCACGCCTCTTTCCTGTAGCCTCTCTCTGGACTTAGGATCCAATGTGCCCTCTAGCCTGTCAAAGAGCTTGGGGTACTTTCGTCTCCTGTGGTCTGTCTCTGAGGTTGGAAAACCTTCCTCTTATCTAGCCTGTTTCTGAGTTTGAATTACACCCCTCCCTTTTAGATTGCTTCATATTTTGGGGCATAACCTCTCCTAGCTTGTCTCCGAGTTTGGGGTGTACTTTGCTCCACTAGCCTGCCACGGGGCTTGGGCAACTCTTTCTTCCACTTGTCTGTCTCTAATTTTGAAGCACACCTTTCTCTTTTAGATTGCTTCTGAGTTTGGGGCACACCTCATGAATATCAGATAGTCAGCGTTGTAAGATCTGACATCAATAATGATAGTCTAAGAAAATCAGGGCAGTGACAACACTGCCATCTATAATACGCTGTAGGTTATCTGAGAATGGGGTAATGACCCAGTCCCAGCCAGAAGTAAGCTGGCCTTTAGGAGCTGTAGCAAAAAGTGTCCTCAATGGAGACCTGCGGTTGAGCCATCACTGCTGGTTCTAAGAATATAACTGTAAACGTCATCAGGCATGCAGGCTGACTTGGATGGCTCTTCCGGATCTAGAGTGGTTCTCTTCAACAATGGACAGGTGATAGTGGATTTCAAATGATTCCGTACACTCCCCGCAGCAAGAGAGGAATTAACAAATTTATGCAACGGAAGGCCAACAGCTTCTTTTACTGTAAGCAATATTTTGTCAGGGCAGGGATCAATATGACATCTAGGGGGCTAACCTGGGAATAACAATTTATTGAAGGCTTCAACTGAGAAACGAGCAAGACTGGATAAGACAGTGGTCGAAGATGAATATAAACTGGGCAACCAAGGGACCACAAAAGAAGACTTCAAAACACCTTCTGATGCCATTACTTCCTGAAATCCACGAATATTATATTAGAAACATTATGCTAGTGTGTCAACTAGATTTTGTGGAGGTTCCGCCTCCACTGTGGTGGTGGCTGAGTAGGCTAAGAGTTCTAGGGTATAGAAAGTTCATTAGCCTAATCGTTTGCAGTGGCAATTTTTTCAGAGAAATAAATATTTTGCTTGTTGCCTGACATTCAAGCATTTCCTAAACGGTCTTGTATGCTGGTTTTTAATGACTACCTCCATTCAATTTCCAACGGCTGGAGGAGGAACCTCTCCTCTTTTGGGGTTGGCGTAAATCACCTGCAAGATTAATATTTAGGCTTGACTTTAATCTTTGTGAAAGGTAAAAGTTCCTCAATAGCTGCTGTAACTGTGGAGTTTTAAGTACTTGATACTATTTACTGGATCCTATAAAGCCTCTCTCTCCTCCGGCTGGCATGCTGTTGGGTTTGGGGCACACTTTTCTCCTTTAGCTGGCCTTCTTCTGGTTTAGTGTACACCCTTCTCCTCTAACATCTCTATGAGTTTGAGGTACACCTCTCTCCTCTGGCCTGTGCCTCAATTGGGAGCACACCTCTCTCCCCTTGACCCTCCTCAAGTCTGTCACTGAATTTGGGGTACATGCACCTCCTCTAGCCTTCTTCTAACTTTGAAGTACACGTTGCTTCTCCTGCCTGCTTCTGAGTTTGGGACATGCTTGTTTCATTTAGTCTACCTCTTGGTTTGGTGCAGACCTCACACCTCCACACTGTCTCTGAGCTTGGGGCACACTTGTTTAGACTTCCTCTGAGTTTGAGGCATCCTCTATTGTATTCCGCTCTGGGTCAAACCTCTCTCCTCTAGTCAGTCTCTGTGTCTGGGCACAGTCATCTCCTGAAGCCTGCTTCTGAGTTTGGAGCACAGCTCTCCCTCTAAATTGCTACTGACTCTGAGACATATCTCTTTCCTTTAGACTGGCTCTGAATTTGAGGCGCACTTCTCTCTCTTAACCTGCTTCTGAGTTATTGCTAGTGGGTTCCTTGCATTCTTTATGGTCAAGACCTTTGATCATACCACCATACAAGCATAATAACCACAAGTACCATTTTCTTGGCCATAAAGTAGTGATGTTGGGCTACCAAATTGTGTTGCTTTGTTATTTGATCTAAAATGATGTTTTTTGCAGAAACACATGTACGAGTAGGCTTACAAAATCAGAGATGACACCTTCCTAACCACAGATAAATGTAACCCCTACCTCTAGATACTGCTGGACCTTTCAGTCACTTTTGATACGTCTACCCAGAACCCCTTTAGACTCCACCCATAAATAAAAGCATCAAAATATTATGCTGACAACATCTCTACTTGAAAACCTGCTCTGCTCTAGGCTTTCAATGTTCAAGAACTTCCTGCAGCTCATTCGGACCAGCAGCTACCTGAAGTTCAACCCCACCAAAACAGAATTCCTGCTATTCACCAAGAACAACATGCAGCAACTAGTCCAAAGCAGGCACAATGTTGTGAACCTGGACGGGTTTGAACACCAATTTAAATTGAATGCCTAATCACTCAGGATCACCCTGAACACTGAACTTGCTTTCAAGTTACACCTAGTTGAGAAAACAAAGATGGCCTAGTGCCATCTCCCTTTACTAAAGAAAGCAAAACTGTGCCTCCCATGAAGCAATTTCAGAACTGTTGTTCAAGCCCTCGCATTCTCGCATTTGGATGGTGACAATGCATGCTCCTCAGCCGCTCATACTCCACAACAACCATACTTAAGAGAATTTTACACACCGAAACATGCCTACTCAAGGAGCTGAATGAATATGACCACATCACCCACCCTGTTAGAACTTCACAGGGTCCACTTGCCAGCCAGCATCATCTTCAAAGCTAGCTGCATCATCTACAGAGCTATCACGATTTGCACTCTTTCTATTGGTCTGGCAAACTCATCACCACTGGTAGCTCTTGGCCCACCTGCAGCTAGGACACCATCAGACCGAAGATGAACACATGCAGAAAATAACAAGCATTAGCAACGCCAAGGTGTCTGGGTTGAATGTGCTTATGAATGCAGAATTAGCACATTAGAGTGAGACATGTGTGGGAGCCAGCAGAAAGGATGATACTTGTGTAGTCATCTCTCTTGCGGTTCAATGCAAGCACTTGAGTAGAGGCAGAAGGATACACCCTTAGGCGAGAGGTAAATACTTCACTGGGCTGAGTCAAAATGTTATTGATAAATTAACAGGCAAATGACTGAAGGAGTCTGGCTGAAGAAAGGCAATGGTTGAAAGGGGCTGATGCAAAGACCACTGTATGGATATTGCTAACAGTAGTTCTGTTTGACAGTATCTCTGTCACAGACTCTTACATAGAGTGTTTGATCTTGCTTTCATCCTTTTTAAGCACATGTTGCTATTTCATGGAAGGAACCCATGGCAACAGATATTAAATGCTGGCTGAATACACTGCTGAAGTGGGCACGTGCTGAGTCGGAGGTGCCCGCGATGGTGCGCATCAGGGAAGGGAACTCTGCTGATAGGGGGTGCTGGGAAGTTTACATTAGGAACATTGAAGCGAGAAATGATAATTGCCTGCCCTGATTGATATCGAGAGCCCCACTGATTGTTTCCCTGTAGCACTGTGAGGTGGGTCAGACCTTGCCCTGGTTCTTGTGGTCTGGCTGGGGATTGTGAATACTTAGGGCTTCTCCGCTGGTCATGGGAGGGCATGGGGCATATAGAGTGCTATGACATGAGACCCAGAACTGTTCCCCCCGATAGGACTGTTTGTCTCCCCACACCTGACTTGGCTCCCTTGAGCCCTACACTGAGTTAGGGCGAGGGAACGTCTAGACAACATTGCTGGCTGTGCGCCCATAATTTCAGCACACTCTATTTTTCCTTGCTTAAGCATGACCGTACCATTCTTAAACCTTCCAATATCATGTACTTGGTTGCCTCCTTGTGAGGAGAATGTAACTAGGGACCTTTGTCAATTCCACTGTTTATGGTGTTGTTTGTATGGCACTTTGGAGGCCGAATAGGGGATACCATATTATGATGATAATAGAATACTGCTCTATTTACTTATGATGTGTTCCCATGTTGTATTCCGCATTAAAATAAATATTTAAAAACCCTACAAAAACATAGTGAAGGTAAGTATATGAATATAACTATAGGTTTACCACACTAAACTCCAGATATATGTATCTATGATGGGATCCCTTACAGCAGTCTCCTGTTTTAGCAGGATAGTGAGTGGAAAGAGATATCTGCACAGGGAAAGGGGACAATAGGCACAAGGGCAACATGTAGTCTCTTTTTTTCCTTTTAAAGGTGACAAAGACACAAGGCCAGCATCTGTCCTCATTTTCTTTAAGAGGAATGGGGGCAAAGTGAAAAGAAAACTATAGGGAGGTCCTGTCCTTGTAATGACATTAAAGGAACTCGAGGAGCATAAATAAATCTGTTAAGTTTATTTTTCTCCTACCGCTGTTAGAATTGAATACGTACTTGCTTTATTGCTCATATTTTGTTCTGTGTTAAGTTAGCATTCATATCGCCATTTTATTAGGAGCCGCCATTATGTTCCATGATTGAAGCTGGGTTTCTGTCACATAGTGCTTGCCTCAGCAGAAAGCTGCTTCGATGCCTCTGTAGCTGATATTTTCCCAAGGCCGAGTTTCGTTGCACTAATGAATGTACTCTCTATTATAACATACCTTCGCTGTTAGATACGCTCGTTCCCACCTTCTATAATGGCGGGCGCAGGCGAAACAACCTTGAGGTGGAGATAACGTGTACCCGGTCTCAGGACCATAGCTCATCCTTCTGTGCCTCCTTTGTTCACTGTTGCCTGGACCGGAATTTTCCAGCCTGGGCGTGTTCTTGGTGAATTGGAAATGTATAATATCGAATGAAATGTTGGGGGAAGGCAGTCCCTCGGCAGTCATCTTAGGAGGCTGGTCAGACTGGGCTCCGCTGCAGCGCAATACTAATAAATAATTTGGTTTGTATTCTCTACTGTCTGACCGACTCTTCAATTGTTTGGAAGGCCGAGAGGTGGTCGCGAGTGACCCGGGTGACCCGAATTGGGTCACTTCCTTCAGTTGGCGCCGAATAGGGACTCCATCGGGTGACCCATCCTTGCCCGCGGACGGGTGAGGAGGACGGGGCCGCGTCAGGTCGGATAGGCGGATCGGGGATCCCTGCACGAGAGAGCCTAGTACTCACAGCTGCCCCGCCTGTCTGATCAGGCGGTGCCTCTCCCAGTGGTCTTCCCGGCTGGGGTCCTGAAAGGCAAAACCCTTGGATTCGACCTTTTGGTCTGGAGAGTCGGCAGTGGAGAATAAATTTGTTTGGCCTGTGTGCACCAGTTGAGTTTGCTTTGGTTCTTTGTAAATGTGGCGCCCTTTTGAATAATATTTGGTATGGTCTACGGACCATTTGCTTTGCACTTGGTAGGTCTGCGGACCGATTTGAGTACAGAGTCTCTGCGGACACTTTGCCAGGCAACATAATGGATTTGGCTTACTTTTGAAAATGCCTGGGACTTGGCTGATTTTGGTTTTGTGGTATTAACTTTGGTTTGTCTCTTTGGTGCAGTCTGAGGACTGACTTTTGGGTTTTCTTTGTTTAACACGGTCTGGGGACCAATCTTTCGGAAGGTAGTTGCGGATTATTCGTCTGGTACGAATAGTGAACTTGTTTCCTTGCCAAAATGCCTTGTTGGAGCAAGTTGTGCTGTTTGGGGTGCCGTTGTTGTTCCGCTGATGCTCGATTGGAAGAGAGGCAGCCTGCGCCTCCGGAAGGCACCCCCAACTTTGACATGTATGTGAAGCACGGCCTTGGCCCTATTATGTTTAGTACACTATGGCACAAATATACGAGGGACAATGCTGAGTTGCAGTGGCCGCTAACAGGTACCTTTGATGAACAGAAATTGAATTTCCTGCAGGATAAATTGTTTGCAAGACGAAGTAGGCAGTCGATGTTTGATTATCTCCAGGTATAGCAAAAGGAAGCTAAGCGAAGACGAATGAAAGCGGAAAAAGAGGCTCGAAGAGGGAAGATGCAGACAGTAACTCAGAAGGCAGTAGCGTATGATAGAGAGAAAATAGAGAAGGTATAGAGTGTGCTGATAGAAAGTTTAGGTTGCAGTGTGACAAATCCTATGTTGCTCGAGAAGAGGATCTGTTAGATACCCGACCCCCACCTCCATATGCTCTGCAGAGAATATATCCTGCTGTCCCACAGCCCCAGTCTTCTGTCTCTCTTGCCCCTGCCTCTGGTTCTCCTGCTATTGACCTGGCTGCTTCGGCTACAGCACCTCCTGTTTCTTCTTCGGTTTCGCCTATCACGCCTGCAGTAACTGCAGGTCTCCCTGCTACGCCTCTTGCCCCAACTTCTTCCCTCTCTCCATCACTTACACCTACGATGCAGTTGTTAGTAACTCTGGTACCTGCCACTTCGACTGTTATGCCCTCTCCACATCTCCTCTCCCCGACATTGTTGAATGTAGGAACGTCGGTGCGCGGATTGGATGACGGGGACTGGGCGACTGCAAAGGAGCGAATGGGGCGAGTGCTGGTTCGGTCTGATGTGGGAAATGCAGAGAAGCAGATGGTAGCAAACCAGGCTGCCCAGTGGGCCCGAAGTCCAATTTACAGTGTGAATGATGTGTGGAGCATGCTGAAAGAGTATGAGCCGTTTGTACAGCAGCATGCCCTCAAGCATATGTCGGCTACTTTGATTGGATTGTGGGAACAGTGCTTCAATGGTGTTGCGCCCCAAATTATTTATGACATCTGGGACCGCGTGTATGCTACTGATATGGCCCCTAATGATGTCTTTAGTAATGTGGCGACGTTGATTGGATACCGAGGCAGGTTGCAGCAGAAGAGCCCGACAACAGTGTCTCAGTTTCCGATGAGGGAAATACATCCGATCTTTCACCCTGAGATACCGGAGTTGCGAGATCAGAGGGATGCTGTCGTCAGACAGCGAGTAGAGGCTCGTTTCCAAGAACAGTGGGTTTATACTCCTTGGAAGAGGAGTGAGGTTTTGTCCCTTAAAAGTCAGTTACCTGACCCTAGGAAAAATCCAACGGCATACTATAAAGAATTAACAGAGGCTGCGTCGTCAACGGTTATGACGTTGGTCGATATTGAGATATTTTTCGGTTTATTGGTGCCAGTTGATATCTGGTGGCAGGTGCATACGCAGAACCATGCTGTGGAGTTGGGTGGCACTTGGGATGAGATCAGGGCGTGGGATAAAGAGAGGAAGCCTGGTGATAAGCCTAAGGCTGAGATACTAGCTTTGCCAGGTCGAATTATTACTTACATGCACTCTCTGATTCCACCTAGAAGAGTGGATTGGGACAAGTTAACAGCATGTCGTCAGAAGAAAGATGAAAGTGTATCAGATTTCTTTATTAGGTTTGAAGGTGTGTTTTTGGATTTCAGTGGGCAGGACTTGTCGATGGTGGGAGGTGTCCGACTGTTTGTTAACAGATTTGTTATGAACCTGCTTCCCAAGATCACGACTCGGTTACAGGCTTCGGAAAGCACTTGCACTACCTCCTCCCCATCAGTGATATTGAGTATGGCACAGTATTATGAGCATAGAGAAAATGAAGAGAAGGAGAAGGTGGAGAAGAAAAATAAGGAGTTGAAGACGAAGGTGTTGATGCAGCAGGTGTCCAGGGGGAACGTTAGAGGACGAGGCATTGGCCCGGCCCGGCCCGACAGCTGCCCCGCACTGGGAAAAATGCTGCGCCTGTGGGGCCGAACCAGTGTGCATATTGTAAGGAGGGACATTGGAGAAGTGAGTGCCCAACGTTGTTACAAAAGGTTGCGGCTCCTAGAGGACGGGGTTCTTGTGGACGGGGTCGTGGAGCAGGTGGACATAACGGAGGCCAGGGAAACGAGGAACAGCAAGGTCATTCTGATCAGAACTATTTCGATGACCCTTGGGGGCGACAGTACTATCATGATGACTACGAATTTGTTGCCGCGCAGGATGCTAATGCACTGTTCATGTTGTTTGAAAATATGAAAATGGCAATAAAAAGATTTAAACAAAACAAAAATGATGACTACGAATTGGACGAAGTGACTGGGTTAGCTCATGGCTAGGATAGCCAGGGACAGGGTGAGGGATCAGTTCAGATACCTGTAGATCAGCGCAGACCTTATGTTACAGCCGATTTGCAGGATCAGCTAAAACATTCTTAGTGGATACAGGCGCAATGAATAGCTCTGTTTCTCGTTCACTGGTCCCCGGGGCAGCCCTGTCTGGCCAAAATAATGTTTCGGTAGGCTTTTCAGGTATACCGGTTGTGAGCCCCATTTCTGAGCCACTTGCCTTGACTATTGGTCCTTTCACTGTAGATTCGCCCTTTCTGTTGGCATCTAACTGTGGAGAAAATCTGATGGGTTTGGACTTGTTAAAAAAATTGCATGCAACAATTTCTTGCTCCCCGGATGGTGTCTATATGACAGTAGGACCTAATGTAGTGAGCTCTAAGCAATGTTTGTCAAAGGATGAGCCCCTTCCCGCTGAGTTTAAGGACGTGCCAACAACTTTATGGGCCATAGGTGATAGAGGGCTGTTGCAGATACCTCCGGTTTCTATCAGAGTCAAGGACAACGCTATTCTCCCTCGTATCCCTCAGTACAAAATACCGCAAACAGTGGAGCGAGCGTTATTGCAGATTATACAGGATTTGATTAGGTCAGGGTTGTTATTTATTATTTATTTATTTGATGAGTTTTATATAGCGCTGGCTAGACCCGGAGGTATCAGAGCGCTTTACATGAGGTTGAGAACAAAACAATATTCAGTTACATAAGATACTAGAGCAATTTGCGAACAGGAAAAACAGAAACAATGGAGCAGAGGGGGTAGAGGGTGAAAGAGAAAAGGGGCATAATACAAGAGGATGAACAGTGATTAAAAACATTGCATCAAAATACAGTTAACATCGATTACTGGAGGAATTTTAAAGGTCCATATGGCGGAAGAGGAGCAATCTGGAAGTCTAAGGCAACCGCAAGATGGAGGGATCAGGTCAAGGACCCAAGGGACCACATAACAAAATGGCGGGGCTGCAGGCGAGCACATCCGTTCAGAAATCAAAAAAGGAACACCTACCCCAGGAGCAGGGCGGAATGAGGAGGGCAAGTCACCTGAAGTAGAAGGGGGAAAGGCTGGAAGTCATTGTTCCCTCTTAAGTTTTTTAAAGTGGGGAAGAAGTCAGCACAGGCACCAGCTCGGGAGGGGAAAAGTAGCTACGGTGTCCGGATGGAGCGCACAACACGCAAAAGGGAGAACAAGCTTGAAGAGAGAAAAGCAGGGCACTGGCGTCACGGCACTCTGGAGGAAGCTCCGACGGGGAGGAACGTTGTTCTCTTGTTGAAGAGACGACTGCGAATGTGTGTAATAGCCCTATTCTTCCCATTCTTAAGAGGACACCCTCGCGTTCCTCTGATGATCATCCGGATGTCTATCGGTTTGTGATTGATTTGCGTGAAGTTAATAAGATCGTGGTCCCTCAGTTCCCCGTTGTTCATGACATCACTGCCATTCTGACTATGATTCCTTCCTCTGCCAAATTCTTTTCTGTCATCGATTTGAAGAATGCGTTCTTTAGCATTCCAATACATCCAGACAGTAGGTATCTGTTTGGATTTGCCCTTGCTGGCAGAAGCTTTAGATTTTGTCGAGCTCCTCAGGGCTAGACTGAGAGCCCTAGTATATACAGTCAAGCGTTGAAAGGCCAATTGGATTCCCTCACACTTCCCCCAGGTAATGTCTTACTGCAGTATGTGGATGATCTTTTGATTGCTTCTGACACTGAAGACGGATGCAAAGACGCAACGGTTAAATTGTTGCTACATTTGGCCCATTACGGACATAAAGTGTCCCTTTCAAAATTCCAATATTATCGACAGGAGGTCACCTACTTAGGTCACCTACTGTCAAAGGAGGGAAGGAGACTAACACCTGAGCGAGTTAGTGCTATTGTTAAAATGCCCCTCCCTGTGACTCAAAGGGATGTGCGCGCTTTCATAGGCATTACTTCGTATTGTCGACACTGGATTCCCAACTTTTCCTTACTAACAAAGCCGCTGCTGCAACTAACCACTAAAGATGTGCATGAGCCCTTGCCCTGGATGTCTGAATGTCAACAAGCTTTTGAGCAACTAAAGGTCGCGCTTTGCTCTGTGCCTGTGCTTGGGCTTGGCACTCCGGACTACCAGAAGCCGTTCATGTTGTATGTACACGAGACGGCTGGCTGCGTGCTCTCTGACTTAACGCAAGCCTTTGGAGGTAAGCAGAGGCCGTGGGCTTATTTTTCTGTGCTTCTTGATAACATCGCAAGAGCCCTCCCGAGCTGTTTAAGAGCGGTCGCGGCTGTGGCCGTCTCTATCCGACAATCGGCAGGGCTCGTCCTTGATACCGATCTCACAGTCATGGTACCGCATGCTGTGGATACATTTTGGAACAGACCAAAGATGCAGCACCTTACCAGTGCGCGCCTGACTGGCTATGAGCTGACCGTATTCGCACCACACTTCACCATCAAAAGATATGCCACTCTGAACCCAGCCACGTTACTACCCCTCCCTTCTGAGAGTGAGGAAATTGACATCCATGATTGTCTTTTTTGTACCGAAGAGGAGACGAAGGGACGGGTAGACCTGACTAATGTTCCCCTATCTGAACCCCAAGGGGAGCTATATGTCAATGGCTCTTGTTTCAAATTGCCGGATGGCACAACAACTGCGGCATATGCCATAACTACCTTGCACACAGTAGTTGAGACGTTCGGAGTTCCCTATCAATCGGCGCAAGCTGTAGAGTTAGTTGCCCTTCTTCGAGCTTGTGAGCTAAGTGAGGGACTGACTGTTAATATTTATACTGACAGTCAGTACGCCTTTGGAGTCGCCCATAACTTTGGGCGGCTCTGGGCAGAGAGAGGATTCCTAACTTCACATGGGTTAAACATCCAGAATGGTCCGTTGATACACAGGCTTTTGTCAGCCCTGACACTTCCCAAGAAGTTGGCGATAGTGAAGTGCAGTGCCCACAAGGCAATTATTGACGATGTGGGAAGGGGAAATGCATTTGCAGACTTAACAACTAAGGAGACAGCTCGAACGAAAATGAAAAGAATGTTTGTGGCAGGCCCTGCTAGATGGGTACCCGATGTTACTATGTTCGAGGATACACTGGATAATGTCAAAGAAATCCAAAGTGAGGCAATGATTGAGGAGTTAGCAGTACGGCAGGAAAGCACAGCACGTTTAGACGAAGATGGGTGTTGGACAGATGAGTCAGGAAAGCACAGGTGGATGTTACCAGATGCCTATGTCCTCCCTGTAGTCACTATGGCGCATTGCCCAGCTCACATTAGCGCCAAAGGCATATGCAAGCTATTGGCTCCTGTGTGGCAGAATGATAACATCCCGAAAGTGGCTGCCCATTTGGTTAAGTATTGTATGGTATGCATGATGTACAACCCTGGGAAGGGCACTCCTACACCGCCTGGCAATTTCGCACCCCCCTCGTTCCCTTTCGAGGTCCTACAGATGGACTATATCAAAATGGAACGGGTTAACAACTTGAAATATGTGTTGGTGGTTGTTTGTGCATTCAGTAAATGGGTTGAGGCTTACCGCACTAAGGAAAATACAGCTTTGGCGACGGTGAAAGCCCTCCTGAAGGAGTTCTTTACCCGTTTCGGTTTGCCTCGTTTGATTTGGAGTGACAATGGCAGTCACTTTAATTCAAAAGTTATTCAGTTGGTGTGTGATGGGGCTACACATTAGACAGAAGTTCCACGCTGCACACCAACCCCAATCAGCAGGCTTGGTTGAGAAGTTCAATGGTACTCTCAAACTAAAATTGGCAAAAATTCAGAAAAGCACAGGATTGAAGTGGCCAGATGCTTTACCGTTAGCTCTTTTGTCAACAAGAGCTACGGCACACACTAGAACAGGACTATCATCATATGTGGTAGTGTTCGGACGCCCAGCAAATGTTTGGGGCGTCCCTCGGCCTAGGCGCTTCTCAGAGATTGAATACCCACTGTTAGTAGATTATCTTTTTGAGTTGACTAAAAATGTGGGTTCTATTCATCAACAGATCCAGGGAGTGGTATTTTTCCATTTGTTTTAGTTATCTGAGGAAAAGATAATTATTCATAATTTGAGTTCCGATAGTATTTGGATGTTTCCAGGAAAAGCAGTCACTATACAAAGTAGACTGACCTAATCAGAGATTGAAACAGAAGAAAAGAATGGAAGAGGGATAGGCAAAATCAAAGGGTAAAGGCGACAGGATGAAACCGACAGAAGGATAGCCAGTCAGTCTTTAGAGGGACTCACGAAAGAGAAAAGAAGTATCGAGAGCAGAAGACAGATACAGCAGAAAAGACACACATAGGGGCCGATTCCGATCTCGGTCGGAGGCGCACCCAATACTATTCGGTCGGGAAAAAAGCCATGCGAAAGCCAGTTTCCCGACCGATCCGTACAGCACACCGAACGAGCAAGTACGATGCGCACAACAGCAAAAATTCCGGCCGAGCCGTACTCACCCAAACCAGGTCCTGTTCTCCAACCGAGGCGAATCCGGAAACGCCGAATCGAGTCGCACGGAAGGGAAAATGCAGCCCCGTCCGGCCGAACAAGTACGATGCGCTTCCGTACGCGCCGAACCCGTCGCTACGCACGGCACGTCAAAGCATCCGGGAGAGGCGCACATAAGCTCCGAATCGCGCCACAACACGATCCACGGCTACGAGACGAACACGGCACCGACGAGGACGACGCGAAGCGACGAGGACGAAGCGAAGCGACGAGGACGAAGCCAAGCGACGAGGACGACGCGAAGCAACGAGAAGGACGAACGACACGAACCAACCATGAATCCCTTCGTCCCGATCATACCAATATTCTACATCTACTACCGGAACAGGCACGGACGCGTACGGCGCAGAAGGTAAGTCAGACACCAACCACAAAACACATACAACACGTACCACGACACATCACACACATACACTGGGAATCTGAATATACTTACACCAGCAACAGCAGCACCATAGGGGCGGGATGCCCATCACCAATGCCACATATGCACACAGGGGCCTGAATGCGCGCCACCACCCCAACCCAGGGGGCTGGATGCCTACCACTACTACCACCCTTAGCCAGGGGGCAGGATGCCTACCACTACTACCACCCTTAGCCAGGGTGGCAGGATGCCTACCACTACTACCACCCTTAGCCAGGGGGCAGGATGCCCACCACTACTACCACCCTTAGCCAGGGGGCAGGAAGCCTACCACTACTACCACCCTCACCCACGGGGGGCAGGATGCCTACCACTACTACCACCCTTAGCCAGGGGGCAGGATGCCCACCACTACTACCACCCTCACCCAGGGGGCAGGATGCCCACCACTACTACCACCCTCACCCAGGGGGGCAGGATGCCTACCACTACTACCACCCTTAGCCAGGGTGGCAGGATGCCTACCACTACTACCACCCTTAGCCAGGGGGCAGGATGCCTACCACTACTACCACCCTTAGCCAGGGGGCAGGATGCCTACCACTACTACCACCCTTAGCCAGGGGGCAGGAAGCCTACCACTACTACCACCCTTAGCCAGGGGGCAGGATGCCTACCACTACTACCACCCTTAGCCAGGGGGCAGGAAGCCTACCACTACTACCACCCTTAGCCAGGGGGCAGGATGCCTACCACTACTACCACCCTTAGCCAGGGGGGCAAGATGCCCACCACTACTACCACCCTTAGCCAGGGTGGCAGGATGCCTACCACTACTACCACCCTTAGCCAGGGGGCAGGATGCCTACCACTACTACCACCCTTAGCCAGGGTGGCAGGATGCCTACCACTACTACCACCCTTAGCCAGGGGGCAGGATGCCTACCACTACTACCACCCTTAGCCAGGGGGCAGGATGCCCACCACTACTACCACCCTTAGCCAGGGGGGCAGGATGCCCACCACTACTACCACCCTTAGCCAGGGGGCAGGATGCCTACCACTACTACCACCCTTAGCCAGGGGGCAGGATGCCTACCACTACTACCACCCTTAGCCAGGGGGCAGGATGCCCACCACTACTACCACCCTCACCCAGGGGGGCAGGATGCCCACCACTACTACCACCCTTAGCCAGGGGGCAGGATGCCTACCACTACTACCATCCTTAGCCAGGGTGGCAGGATGCCTACCACTACTACCACCCTTAGCCAGGGGGCAGGATGCCTACCACTACTACCACCCTTAGCCAGGGGGCAGGATGCCTACCACTACTACCACCCTTAGCCAGGGGGCAGGAAGCCTACCACTACTACCACCCTCACCCACGGGGGGCAGGATGCCTACCACTACTACCACCCTTAGCCAGGGGGGCAGGATGCCCACCACTACTACCACCCTTAGCCAGGGTGGCAGGATGCCTACCACTACTACCACCCTTAGCCAGGGGGGCAGGATGCCTACCACTACTACCACCCTTAGCCAGGGTGGCAGGATGCCTACCACTACTACCACCCTTAGCCAGGGGGCAGGATGCCTACCACTACTACCACCCTTAGCCAGGGGGCAGGATGCCCACCACTACTACCACCCTCACCCAGGGGGGCAGGATGCCCACCACTACTACCACCCTTAGCCAGGGTGGCAGGATGCCCACCACTACTACCACCCTCACCCAGGGGGGCAGGATGCCCACCACTACTACCACCCTTAGCCAGGGGGCTGGATGCCTACCACTACTACCACCCCCACTCATAGGATGGACATTGCATGACACAACAAGCACACCACAACCTAGGGAATGCAAGATTAAGACATCCCCCACCACCATGACAAGCGTGTGAGCAGGCTGTGTCAAATGCCTACAACACCGAACATGACTTTGAACATACAATGTGACCCCCTAGCACATGTGCCACACATATATGTGTGTGGCACCCACAATGCAAGCAGCCCATGACCATTGTGGCAATGGGGCCTAAACCCCCATCATCACAGTGACCACAAGGTAAGTGTGGGGTCCATAGCTGAAGCACATTTTGACCATTGTGGCAATGGGGTCTAAACCCCCATCATCACAGTGACCAAAAGGCAAGTGTGGGGTCCATAGCTGAAGCACATTTTGACCATTGTGGCAATGGGGTCTAAACCCCCATCATCACAGTGACCAAAAGGCAAGTGTGGGGTCCATAGCTGAAGCACATTTTGACCATTGTGGCAATGGGGACTAAACCCCCATCATCACAGTGACCAAAAGGCAAGTGTGGGGTCCATAGCTGAAGCACATTTTGACCATTGTGGCAATGGGGTCTACACCCTCATCATCACAGTGACCAAAAGGTAATTGTTGACAAAGAAAGAGCTGCAACTGCCAAACTGCATGGATCATTCCTGGTCACAGAACCAAAAACTCATCTGTGGCAAAGTAGTGTATGTGTCCCATTGCAACATAAATTGGGGGAGCCAAATACTGCAGTGCAAATGAAACATTCCTTTGGCCATGTGCAGACAAACAACACCCATGGGGGCTGAGACCGTCAACAGTCATCAATGACACAATGACAGAAGTGACCATCAGAATGCAGAACCACATATTTGCACCAATGGGCACACAAATGCAGATACCCTGTGGAGACAGCAGATGTGAGGTGAACAGATACCATACCATGGCAGCAATGGGACACACAAACCATGATCACTGTGCTGACCGATGACCTAGGAGTCCCAGGGACAGCAGGGGAAACACACCAAACAACATACAGCCAATGGCACACCCAAGATATGCCAATGCAGTGGTGCAGATGCACAAACACAAACAGGCAGACCAACACTGTCATCATACACAGCAGGTGAGGGGTGGGGGTGCCAGTGTCCCCAGGCAACAACACAACACATGAGGAGAGCTGAATACCAATCATACAGATGTGCATACACTGCCACACTAAGGTAACTCATGGATCCAAATCCCCTATGTGGGCAAGCAGGCATTGACAGGTGAGAGGGAGCACAAAACACACATGTCACACAGGCACATAGGAACAACAACTGACACAGCAAGTCACAGACACACCACAGCACCACCCCCAGGGCCCCCACAATGTGGTGACCCTGGGCTGAATAAAAATACCACTGTGATGACAAAGCTAAATGTCGTTCACACTGTGAACCACAGTCAGGTGTCCTGAGCAACAAACTACCATCACACCTACACAAGCACAAATCAATCAGCATGGCCAGTAAGCCAAGGCCAACATGGAGGCAGGGGCCTAGCCGGGCAACAACTCTCATCTGCACACACTCAAGACCACACCCTCGACCTCCAACAATGTGCAGCAGTGAAGTACACATGCACTGGTGACATTGCACATGCACCCATGACTATTCCAGGGTGGTGGGTGGGAACCAAGGTATAGAAACACATCACACATGGACACTCAACAAGACTCCTGAATGTCTGACACACTGCACACTATGCTGTACATGGACATGACGGCAATACCACACCGACCAATGGGATCCCAGCCACAGTCACACACCAATGAAGAAGCCAAGGTCACCCACAAAGAACACACATAGACAACAACCAACATTGCAGCCCGGACCCTAAGGAGTGCCAGCAGTCACACACACAACGTGTCACAATCACTGAAAGATAACACAAACTGGAAATCACATGACAGGGGCAAACAACAAGTGCCAAAGGGAAACCTGACTGTGACCCATCTGCGTCTGCACACAAACTCTGCCCTGACAGCAAACACACCTATGGGTGACACCCTGATGACCAGTAATGTGCCATGCACCCACATCACAGAGAACACAGGGAGAAGACTTTGGGGGAACATAGCTCAAGTCAGCAAGCATCACAAACAGGTACAACACTAGGGATCACAGCATGCGCAGATGAATGGAAGTGAACACACAGACATGCACATACAACACACACCTTGGGCGCAGGCAATGTCACACGTGTACACACTGCCATGAGGGGACTCCACTCCTGTGTGAGGAAAGCTGTGCCATATGTTGCCTCAGTAGGGCCCCATCATGTCAGCTGAGCACTTGGTCACACAATCAACAATTAGCACCAAATGAGGGCTCCCATCACATCAGCCTGGTCATGGATGTGCCAACGGAATCATCAGCACAGATCCAACACACTTGTATAGCAATGTTGCACTGACTACACGGATGAGTCCCTCCCCATTGATGCCCAAACCTGCATGTCCACTGGAGATGGCAACACGGTCAGGGAAGTAGACAAATGCAACGATGGCAGGCACAACAGATGTGCAGGGGTGGAAGCCACAGATATGAAATTGCCAATGTAAGTAGGAAACCCATTGCCAAATACTGAACACATGACACCCTCAGATGCTGCTATTGATGACATGGATACACCACATGATAGGACACATTCCCCCTGGACCACATGGGTTCCTGCACAGTAACACTTCATAATCATGAGACCAGATATCACCATCACTGCAGCAAGGGCAAAGTTAGCTGCACCAACAACATGTACATCTGAAGCATGAGCACTAGAGAAAAGAAAGTTGCTTTATTCAGCATATGTGTTGTTTGATAACGACGCCCAGAAGAAATTAGAGCAAAGGCCAATGGCCAGTCCATTGTCAAAGTTCAAACAGGGTGACACTGGCAGATGTCACCCTACGCATGCCTGCACAATACCAGGGACAATCCACTAGGAGGGGCAACCGGGGGGCAGGCCAGGCACCGCAGGGACAGGATCAGGGCTCACCAGGGGGAGTCAGGGAAGGGGTGGTGGGTGCTGGAGAGCCACTGACAACTGCAGTGGAGGTGTCTGACATGGTGTGTGCCGGCACAACTGGGGGCATGACACAGATGTCGTGGGTGCCGGCACAACTGCAGTGGACCCTGCAGATGGGGTGGACAGGTCCGCCACTGCAGTGCCCAAGTCAGACAGGGCGGTAGTGGACTCCACTGCAGTGCCTACCTCCAGGGGAGGAGAATGGGGAACAGGCAAGGTGGGTTGGACAGAGGGGAGGACACCCTCACCACATCAGTGGCACAGACAAGCGCAGCGGGGGTGTGGTGCTGGGAGAGCAAGTGGCAGGGGGAGAAGGCCGGAGCATCTTGGGGATGGTATATCTGTGGGTGGGGGAACCTGGGGCAGGGTGTGGTGGGGGCACCTGTGCAGTGGGGGCCTGAGGGATGGAGGACGGAGACCTTGTGCCTGAGCTGCAGGGCGGTGGCGGGGTCTTGCTCTTAGCACTCCGGGGGACTTGCGGGTGGGGGCCTCAGTCCGTCTGCGCCTGGGGGAGGGTGTCCGGGGGCGAGGGGCACTCTGCTCCGTGTGGGTGGGCTTCCTCTTCCCCCGGGATGCTGGAGCAGCTTCATCGGTGGGGAAGAGGCCGAGGTCACAGAGGAAGAGCTGCTGTGACTTTGGGGTTGCAGGTGAGGCAAGGGAGGGTGCTTTGGAGGGAGAGGGAACTGAGGACTGCGCAGTGCATGTGGATGCGTGTGTGTGTTCCAGGGCCCCATCCCCTGTGAGTCTGGCTTCAGTCCCCTGAATGTGCGTGCGTGTGCGTTTTGTCATTGGCGTGTGTGTCAGTGTGCTGGATGTGTGTGTGCTGGTGTGTGCCTGTGCCAGTGTGTGTGTGCCTGGGATGGGTAAGGTGCTGGGGAGTGTGGATGGAGCAGAGGCAGGAGGGGTGAGGGACCGTTTGAGGAGGGACACTGCTGCCGTCAGGGAGGAGTCCATGGACCTATTGCCCCTCTGTAGGTCAGACATGCCCGATGAGATGCCCTCCATGAACGACACCAGCTGAGTCAACAGCGCGGTGTGCGCATGGAGGACACTCAGCATGGCTGTCTGCCCTACATGGAGCTGGCGAAGGAGGTACACAGACTCCTCACTCAGGGCAGCAGGGGACACAGGGGCAGGGGGTGCGGTGCCTGGCCCAAAGGAGACACGCTCCCGGACATGGGAGCCTCCACGGACCTGGGGAATGGGAGCCGATGGGAGGGCGGTGGTGGTGCTGGTGGTGGCGGGGACAGCAACACTAGCTGGGGTGTGGTGGCTGCTGACACCCGCCTCCACAAGGGAGTCATCCTCCGAGTTGCTCTGGTCCTCAGCTGAGGTGGATGCTGCTGAGGACTCCTCGGTGTGGCTCCCCTCGCCCTCCGTGCCACTGGGTCCCTCCGACCACTCCTCGGCTGCTGACCCAGTCTGGCTCTCCGGCTCCTCCTGGTCCGTGGAGCTGTCCCCTTCCGTGGCCGTGGATGTATCTGCAAACAATGGGGAAACAGACAGACATCAGTCACCTGCACATAACGCACACACCACTGTGAGCACAGCACATCACAGAGCAAGCCCTGGCATCATTAGTTGTACATTGCTAAAAGTGCACTAATTGAACAGGAGAAGTCAATTGTCAGTCTGATGCCAAGCATGGCACTCACATCCCACATGGCCTTGCACCCATCTGTCTGGTGTCTGTTGGATTGCAACACCCCAGTGTTGACACATGCACCAAGTACACAGTAGTTGGACAGTGCAGAGGACACGGTGTGGACACATCACAGCTCTTGCCACTGAGTCAGTACAGGTTTACGGATGTAAGGGATGCCCAGAGTCAAATAGGAAATGCATGTGATGCATACCAGCGACAGACACCATGATGCACCCATGTCCTGATAGCCAGCGCCACTATGGTGTGCATGTAGCACTTGTCACTCCCCTGCAGGATCACCAATCAGTAGACACATGCCATGGCGGAGGCATGACTGCAAAGTCATACATCACTGTCTCAGTGATGTATGACTTTGCAGCCAGACAACAACACTCTGCACTGTGTCACAATAGTAGGTCATGGGGAATGCAAGTCCTGGAGCTGCACAAGTGCACATGTACATCCCCCCACAACACATCCTCTTAACCCTCATCTGTCCAGGTCATACCTATTGGACATATGGGAGACCTGTGACACTACCCTCTGAACCTGAGCCCCTCACACTCTGCTGTGCATGGGGAACAGCTGCCTGAACTTCACATTTACATGCCCCATTCTGCATGGGCAGCTGATCAGACACCTATGTGTCACACAAGTATCGTCTCCTATGGTCACATCTCCAGTGGCATGCTGAGCCCCTACCAAGAAACTCCACAGCAGTCCTGGCGACTAATCCACAGCACACTGACACAGAGGCAGACACCTGAGGGGTCAAATCACTGTGCACAATGTGTCCGCTGATACACAGGAGTGGGAGTACAGAGTGTATTGTATGGCCTGGAGTAGGCATGACTGTCCAGCCCCACATGAATGAGGGATGAGCCCTGGACTGTAGGCAGCTGGCTAAGTATGTGTGACACACGTCATATACATACTCCTGGGGCCCAAACATTGTTCCCACCCGCAGCATGGGTGTGTGCCAGGTACCCCAGCCACATGTGGTGGATCAGCTCAGCAATTGGACCACAGATCAAAGTAACACGCTGAATACATGTCAGAATACAGGCATTGTGTAAGCAATGGACCCACCCATGATGCCCACCACAGAGTCAGGGAAACAGATGCTGTCTCCCACCTTGAGTCAAGCAAACTGCAAGGACACAGTCCTAAGTGACAGAATTCCCTGCATGTAAGGGCCACACCTGGGTATCAGATGAGGAGTGGGCAGTGCACAATAGAGGGACATGGCTCCTGGACAACATGACTGCTGTACTGTGGCAGTTCAACCTGGCCCGAGGAGGGCACATAGCATGTTAGACAGAGTACACAGTGCAGTCTTTGACTCACCCCCTCCTTGCTGCTCTCTGGCCTTCAGCTGCCCATCCAGGTCTGGAAAGACCACCGCCAGGATCCTGAGCATGTGGGGGTCAGGGTCCGTGTTCCGCCCCTCCTGCGAGGAGGCGACAGCTTCAGCTGGACCCGTGCAATCCTCCGGGTCCAGCCCCGAAGGTCCTGCCACCTCTTTTGGCAGTTGCGGATCCGGCGCTTGTAGACCCCCACGGACCGGACAGCCCGGACGATGTCCTTCCATATCTCATGCTTCCGATGGGCAGAAGCCTGTCAGGATGACAAAGTGATAAGGCCATTACTACACATGCAACATATCCGTGCATGACACAGTTGCATATACATGTCGCAATCACAGGGGCACATGGTGTACCCAGGCAGTGCACGGCTGCCCATGGACAGTTTTCCAGAAGTCACTACATGGTATCATTGCATGGGGAGTAAAACCCTGTTCAGAAGCACTGTCACTGCACCATACCTGTCCAGTGCAAGTCACTACACACTATGGGGGGTGACAACTACTCAGTGAGCCTGCTAGCCAGTGGTGTGCTGACTCTCAGCCTTGCTAGTCAGACAAAATGCACATTCAGAAAGGCAGTGCACAGAACACTCACCTGCTCCCCTGGTGTCCCATACAGCTTGCTGTACTGTGGAAGTAGGCTGTCCAGCAGGGCCTGGTTCTCCTCAAGGCTGAAGGCTGGGGCTCTCTCCACAGTACGTGCCATTGCAGGGTCCAGAGGGGCAGAGACAGCAGCAGTGCAGTGGCAGATGTCGTCCTGGAGCATGTAGTGCAGGCAAGTGGGCTCTCAGGGGAACAGGCAGCAATATATATGTGCTGGAGAGGCAGATACTGTCCCTTGTGTCCAAAGTGATAGGTCCAAGTCGTTTGCATCTTCTGAATCTGGCCAATCCATGGAATAGCAGCACCAAAACACGCCCACAGCATCCTTCAAAATTTCAACTTCATGACATACATGATTTTGCAACATTGTTGTGGGTGACCAACTGATTTTCCAGCAACCGACTCGTTCGAAATTCGAAAACGCGTCCGTTGCCAGGCAAGCCCATTGTCAATGGGTGCGCACCGATCGGTCCATTGAGGTACAACGCGCACAGGGGTACAACGCGTACCCGCACACATTGAATGCAATGGGCCGGCCGGAGGCACCGATCGGTCCATTGCTGTTCAACGCGCACAGGGGTACAACGCGTACCCGCACACATTGAAAGCAATGGGCCGGCCGGAGGCACCGATCGGTCCATTGCTGTTCAACGCGCACAGGGGTACAACGCGTACCCGCACACATTGAAAGCAATGGGCCGGCCGGAGGCACCGATCGGTCCATTGCTGTTCAACGCGCACAGGGGTACAACGCGTACCCGCACACATTGAATGCAATGGGCCGGCCGGAGGCACCGATCGGTCCATTGCTGTTCAACGCGCACAGGGGTACAACGCGCACCCGCACACATTGAAAGCAATGGGCCGGCCGGAGGCACCGATCGGTCCATTGCTGTTCAACGCGCACAGGGGTACAACGCGTACCCGCACACATTGAAAGCAATGGGCCGGCCGGAGGCACCGATCGGTCCATTGCTGTTCAACGCGCACAGGGGTACAACGCGTACCCGCACACATTGAAAGCAATGGGCCGGCCGGAGGCACCGATCGGTCCATTGCTGTTCAACGCGCACAGGGGTACAACGCGTACCCGCACACATTGAAAGCAATGGGCCGGCCGGAGGCACCGATCGGTCCATTGCTGTTCAACGCGCACAGGGGTACAACGCGTACCCGCACACATTGAAAGCAATGGGCCGGCCGGAGGCACCGATCGGTCCATTGCTGTTCAACGCGCACAGGGGTACAACGCGTACCCGCACACATTGAAAGCAATGGGCCGGCCGGAGGCACCGATCGGTCCATTGCTGTTCAACGCGCACAGGGGTACAACGCGTACCCGCACACATTGAAAGCAATGGGCCGGCCGGAGGCACCGATCGGTCCATTGCTGTTCAACGCGCACAGGGGTACAACGCGTACCCGCACACATTGAATGCAATGGGCCGGCCGGAGGCACCGATCGGTCCATTGCTGTTCAACGCGCACAGGGGTACAACGCGTACCCGCACACATTGAATGCAATGGGCCGGCCGGAGGCACCGATCGGTCCATTGCTGTTCAACGCGCACAGGGGTACAACGCGTACCCGCACACATTGAAAGCAATGGGCCGGCCGGAGGCACCGATCGGTCCATTGCTGTTCAACGCGCACAGGGGTACAACGCGTACCCGCACACATTGAAAGCAATGGGCCGGCCGGAGACACCGATCGGTCCATTGCTGTTCAACGCATCACTGTACATGTGACTGGCATATGTCAGCATGCCTGTCTCAGATGGACATATGCCAGCCACAGATAGCTCCCAGGGAGTGAGGGGCACACCTACATCACGACAGCCTGTCCAAACCTTATCATAAGGCATGTAAGGCTGCATTTCCTATTGTGTGTATGTTGGTGTACATGTTGTCCTGTGGGTGTCACCTGTGGGCAGCCACCCCCAGGCTGTGCACGTGTTAATGGGGACAGGATCCTGGGTGTTACGTGTACGTGACCACTGTGATGTGCAACTGTTCATATCTGTGCATGTGCCATGGTCACATTTCACAGTGGTGTTTGTGTATGTCATGTCACATACCCCGTGAGTCCCATGTGGGACGGTATGTTTGAGCC